>SEMN01000153.1:0-600000 GCA_005408345.1 Macquaria australasica | reverse complement strand
GCACAGCCATACTGTAGGCATATGCACATGCAGTCTTGAAGTCCTACGTGCAAAAACTGCAAGAGCCTCTGCGCCCCCAGCCCACCCCACCCCCTTCCGAGCACGACGCACGCACGGAATACCGGGGCATGCCCGAGCGACGCATCCAACTGTCAGCTCCGCTTCTTCCAGCAGAGAGACCTTGAGAGTTTATTAAGGGGAGCCAGTGGGAGAGACAGCCAGCCAGGCATCGTCGCATGTGACAGGCTGCGTGCGTGGAAGCGCCGCTGCCATGCCAGCCCTGTTGTGACCCGATAAGCAGGACAATCTGTGTGAGCTCCGTGGATCATAACCCGAGCGGTGCCCCTCCTCGCCACCCCTATTGCCGCCCACGCGTAAAGCAGAAACAGACACTCTCATAAACACATTAAATATTCCATAATCCAGTGATGCAATTACACCATTAGGGCGGTATGCATAATCATTGTCGGGCAATAGGATCGGATAGGCAGCGCAGCATCCCTAAACTCAATTTTGTCTCTCATTTGACACTGGGGGAAACTAGAGGTGGAAGCCAGGGAGACCTTTACGGAGACGTGGAATACGCACGGGAGAAGCACAATCACCCGATGACATTCAGGCCTTACTGGGAGAACGTCGACGTAAAACGACTCGCAAATCCATCATGTGCACTCGCGGTTTTTTAAATGTCACATCAGCAAACATCAGGCTGATTTCATCTTATAGGCCTATATGATTAAAGCCAAACTCACAGGTATGAAGGCGCGCTCGGCCTGGCAAAGTTGTCAGCCTACCTGCCATTTAAACCATTCGATTGCCTCACTTTGGCTCAGATTTGGCGACAAATAAAACTAGATCGCACATATAGGCCACATCATAGTCGGCACATCCAACACTGTGGCACCAGGAAGACGTGCAGCTATAGAGACACAGTATATGAACACTAAGACAGAAAGCTCAAAAATCCTTGAGTTTCCGAGTGCACCTTACCCTCCCTCTCTCTCTCCTTACATCGTTGCTTACATGCAACATCATCCCGTGACACCATCCACATCCACAGCAGAACCACAACACCAAAGATCGCACGTTATGCGTAACATTTATTTACCTTTATGTCTGCCTTTCGCTGTCATCGTCACACTGCTTGATGTTTCATTGGAACAAGATGCTGATCTCCCTCTCGCCCTCCCTGCTTTTTCCTCTCTCTATCACTCTCTCGGTTGTGTCTCTGTAGGGTATTATTCAGTAACACGAAACCACCGCTAGGAGTGGAGCGCGTAAATGGAGCTCATGCAGCACAGGGTGTCGCACAATAGCTTTGGCTATACATAGAGGAAGAGACATCCCCCTGTTAGAAAATGGGGTAATGCCTCGGTGAGGGGGTGAATTCTAATAGAATAACGAGGGAAGACCCTGATTATGGCGTATCGTACTGGATACCCCCCCCCCCTCCATCACCAGCTCCCTCCCCTAAAAGCTTCAGAGGCACATGCATGGTGACTCGCCAGCCAAATAGGCTTCTTTTATTATAAGGTGGTATAATAATAAAAAGGGATGGACTCAAAAAAAAAAAACGTGCGAATAAGAGACACTGGTGCACGACGAGGATGCAAACAGAAAAAAACGATGAGTTACAGCAGAATTATTGGCACAGAGGTAGCTCTCACTGGCCGTGCAGGATTTGGCATGCCTACATTTGATCACCCGGTCGGCGGGACTTGCGCTGCAGTCGGACATCCTGGAGTCGGGACGGGAACGGAGCCGAGGGGGTAGGGGGGAGGGGGCTCTCTCTTCTGTCAAGGGCCGAGACCGTGGTGTCGGGTCCTCCGGCAGGCGTGGAGAATATGCGCGGTTGCTGGGTGCTTTTCTTGCTGCAGTAGTGGCATCACTCGGTGGAGTCTCCGTGCTCTCTCGGACGGGGGAAGCCTGCTGCTGCGCCTGCGGTGACTTTGGGGGAGGATAGGCGGATACCTAGCTGCTGTTGTGGCATGCTTGGATCCCAAATTTGTTTTTTGAGAGGGGCGTGTGGGGGTGCTGGTGTAGCGGTGATGGAGCAGGGGAGGGGTGGGGGACTCTGGAGGTTAGAGGGCGAAGAGACGCCTTGGAGAGAGAAGAGAGGCGCAGGCTCTACCTCTCCAGGACGCCTCTGCGAATGGCGAAAGAAGGAACTCCCACGCAGATTCACGCACACGCGGGAACGCACACTTACACACATACACACGTACTCTCAGACTAATACTGCCATCCTGTGGAGGCATTGATTACAGGGCTTTCCCATTTAACAGCAACTCTGGAGTGTGTGTTTGTGCGTGGGTGCGTGTAACTGTACAGTAGGCTATTTGACAGAAGATCACGTGGGCATATAGGAAAGTGTTTTCTTCTATAAGATAAATATAGAATAAACCAAAGGCTAAAGGCGCCATAAGAGTATATCAAATGTCTTTTTTTTTCAAAGTCTTTCGGACATAATATTGATATGTGTGACAGAATGGGCACAGAAAACATAGTGCTATTAATATAATTGAACATTAATAGTAATATGGTACTAAGACTATGCCCACCAAGCATGTTGTGAGGCTGTAATGATCAGTACATCCGGAAAATAAAATTGTTGGTTGGATATGTATTAAGGCAAAACAATGTGAAGTCTGGCCAGAAGGTGGCCCCAAACGAAAGGCCATGTTGTTACCTCTGAGGGTCTTGGTACAGTGGGCAGTTAGTACATCTCTCACTCAGTTTGTCAGGCTCAGCTTTACACTGTCAGATTATTCTGAAGTGCAAATTAAATCTTCCATCTGCATAGCCTTTGTGAGCAACAGCTGCACCCAGCCTCAGCTGAACTTTGGTCCCTACCTGTAGGATTGTTAAATTTCCCTGGCTCAGGGGTTAAGATGCCAACCATGATCTGCAAGGTCCCCATTTCTGGTCCAGTTCTTGCATCTTTCTACTGCCTGTGCTAAAAGCTTAAAATATGCCTCTCTCCCAAAAAAGACACTGTGGCAGTGCGCACCACACATGTGTAGCCTATTAGTATACACTAGGCCTATTGTAGTATAATAGGCCTACTGCATAACAACAAGTGACAAATGCCACACTGCAAGCCTAAAAAGACTATAAGATATACTGTAAAATGAGTAAATTCGTCCCTTTGTGAAGAGTTTCTGCAGGCAACAGTGCTCCATAGAATTGATCAAAAATTAGATGCAATTGTCTATTAATACTGCTATTCATTAGGGATGGTTTACTTAGCTTTTTACTGTAAGTGGCTTAATCATTTGTTTGAATATATAGGGACTCTATTTTTGTGTGCCTTATTATAAACTGAAATGTGTTCTTAAATAAATTCATGATGAAATGCATTAATGTCCTGCTGTAGCCTGGTATATTTGTGCTGCTGTGTTAACATGAACATAACTGTTCTTGCAGGGGTAATTCTCTTCTATCTCAAGTTAATTTGACAAAATGTGCACTGATAGTGTAATGAAAATTACTGCTCATGTTTTTCTGACTGAATTAACATTCAGATTTGTAAGTAGTATTGGTGTAATACATCTGTTTTAATGTATTCCTACATGGAAAATGTGTTAGCCTATCTTCATGAGTTTGAGAATAAGAAATTCTTATTGTGTATTTTTCTGTACACCACTGCATGTACGGCAGGTGCCAGGGAGAGCTGCAGGTGAGCAGACCACGGACATCAGTGAGGACATGGGGTGTTTGCAGCGACTTCCGTCACTGTAATAAACGAAAGTAGTTGTTTCAAACTTTGTGTTGTGGCTTCACCCTCAGGGAGATGTGCTGAGATTATTAGAGGTCGAGGTTGGACGTTGAAATATCAGCTTTCAGTCACTATGCTCCGCCCACATTTTAAGGTACACGGCACACCTTTACCACAAATAGCCTGCTGGCCATCCCTCGGCTCGACTTAACACCTGCAAATGAAAAAAACAGAGCATTTTATGCTTCACGATCATAACACCAAGTGACATACTGTACATACTAGAGTTGAGAAAAAGATATATTCAACATGTTAAATACATACAATCTGTAGTTACTGTAGCATACAGTAGGCTGTGTAGGTCTAGCTTGCACGAATAGACTACTTACAAATGTGCCCTGTGCCCACGAACTCGAGACCACAGTCTTTGTAGTCATATCACTCCGCGCTGAGCAAACCCCGAGTGTAGTTCATCTGTATGACACTACCCCCTAAAAGTTTAACTACATCGATAGCCAACGGATTGGAAAATGTGTTACCGTATCCATTTCACTGTATGTAAATATGTAAATGACATTGTAACTGTAGTAGTGAACCATTTTAGCACAGGTTCCCAGGAGTTTACCTCATGCAAAATACGTGCTGAGTAGACATTTTGGCTCCGTCCGAACCATGCGAACACAGCCTTGCCGCCGCATGCTCGGAGCCACAATGAAACCAGTTGCAGTACGACGTCGCCAGCGTGCGCTGGGAGCCTTTTACGTGCGCCTGTCGGCGGAAGGCTTTCTAGTCGTAGCGCAGTGAGAGATGCGTTCCAACAATAAGACTTCCGGTTTTGGCGGCTGGCCTTCACAATAAAAGGATGATGTTTATGTGATGGTGATGATTTTGAAAGTGCAGTGAAATAATTTTGTATTTACAAACTAAATTCATTGCACATAATTCATTAGTCTCAGAAAATAAGTTAAAATGTAATTACATTTAGAGGTGAAACAGTTAAGTCGATTTAGTTGAGAAAATTAATCAACAACAATTTAGATAATTGATTAATTGTTTAAGTCGTTCTTCAGGCAAGAGCCAAACATTCTCTGGTACAACTCCTCGGATATGAGGATCTGCCTCTTCCCTCTGTTTAATATCATTGCAAAATGAATATGTGTGGGGTTTGGACTTTTGGTCCAAATGTGGCTGGCAAAACCAGCCATTTGAAGATGTCACTTTGGGTCAACAAAATATTGTGATGGGCATTATTCACGATTTCTGACATTTTAAAAACCAAAACAATTAATCGAGACAACAATCTTTAGATTGATCAATAATGAAAATAATGGTTACTTGCAGCCCAATAATATAATATAATTCTTCTTAGTGGGGACAGCACGTAATAGTCAGAGAAGCGTTTTAAATAGCCTATAAACTGTATGTTCTCTGTTGGTTATAGTACAGTCAAAGAGGAATTGTGAACAGTGTGGCTGATTTTGAAAGATTTTTTTTTTCTTTCAAAATCAAAGTGAGGATAAAGTACAGCCAAGCAGGATCATTTTATATATAATTTGTGAAGTTTTGTGTAAAACCCTTTTTTTCCCTCGTTAGATAAGATTCATAGCGATGAGGCTTTTATTGTGAAGAGCTGGGTTCGGAAGCGTCGTCGTTGTTGCTGCTGGCAGAACACAGGCCGCAGTGATTTGGTAGCCGCTGCAGTAGGAGGAAGGACCGCGGTTCTACCCCTTCTATCTTTCAGTTTCGCCTCGCAATTTTGTCGGTGGTTCCTTCTGATAGCGATCAGTAAATTGAGTGTACAGCAACGGTGTTCTATGATAACGAAGTCGTAGTATTACGAACGGACAGTGACATCAATCGCCATCTTAATTGCACGTTTTCCCTGACAGAACCGCTAGCACAACAATGGCTCTGAAAAGAATTCACAAGGTAAGGAAGTGAACGACGAGGCCCGGGATTTCGCAGTTTCGTTAGGGATTTGGCTCCACGGCCGCCCACCTGATGTTTGTTGTCGAGTTTATGAAACGGAGGGTATTTTAAAAATCCCGACTAGGTAGCTCGGGCTTGGTTTCAACCGCCAGCTAACGGTATGTGAACACCGAGTGACGACGCGCCGCCTGTCTGTTCGGCAGCGCTGCTACAAACGGGCCAACTGAACCGTTACACTCGCGAGTAACCGTTACGTTAACGGCTCTCGGTTGTGCCACGTAGGTTTGCCACCGATAGTTTTAATTAATTAGTATTTTAATTTGCAACTGCGGATGTGATGGAGTGTTAACTGTGCCCGTTACCAGTTAATGGCATTGGCGGTGTGTTAGCTGTTTCTGGCTAACTCGGACAAGCTAAGGGGTTCTTCTGATCGAGCTAGCTCACTACAGTAACGCCGAGCCTCTACAGCCAAGCACCGGGAGGTTCCGGTCGTTAGGGTTTCAGGCTACCGGCCATCTCCTTACTAGTTTCCATGTACGGTAGTGAAGGTAGCTAACACTGTTGCAGTTCCTTAGGCTTGCCCCGCTCCTCGATTTGACAGATAAGTTATCGAGCTAGCGGTAACTAACGTTAGCTTATTTTAAGGGTACTGTCGTGCTTGTTTTATTAATCGACTTGCTCTTTCTTTCTGTCCTGTGTAGTCGAAAATGTATGCATTTTAGTAGAACAGCCCAGAGAGATGGATGGATGGATGGATGTAACCTAAGCTAGCGTATATCTGTTCCCTGTTCTTTCATTACATTGTCTCCGTTACGCACAACCTGTGGATATTTAAAGTAGTCACGATAAAATAGGTGTGTTAGTGTTTGTATTAGACATTGTATTCGTCTGTACTCGACAAACGAGCAACATAAAGGGGGACGCTAGTGATGGTGTTAGCGGTGTGTCGCTGTGGTAAAAACAGGCCCCACGCGTTGTTCGCCTTTGATGCCATGTTGCTGACAGCAGGCGAGGCTGTTTGAGTTGGCTGAATGTTGCTTTGTTTTGTGTGATATTAGTTAGTTCCTACAGTAGCCTTAGCCCATGTCATAATGTGGCCGACCCGCCAGCACAATGTTTGTCACTTGACATCCCGTGCTGCTGTCGAGCCTGAGTACCTAGCATTTACGCTAAGCTAACGTTTGCACCCATAACGTTGCACTGGGCTAACACACAGCTAGCTCACACCCCATTTAGCGGGCTGTCTTGGTTATAGTAAAACCTCTGTTGACATGTCGTCGTGATCGTCGGTTTGTCTGTCACATGTGCTACCAGCTGTACCTGGAGAAATGCTATTATGTAATAGCGTTCACTCCAGTAATCAAAGCTCATGCTACTGCTGTAGTGTTGTTGTGTCAGTAGGAATTGCTTTTTGAGTTGTTTCTATTGCAGTGAGGCTTTATAGCAGTGGCACCAAACAGTGGTTTAGTCAACTATACAGAAGGCTCATACTGGGCCTGTTAAGTGGTATTAAAAAAAAATCAGATTATTAGATATCTTTTTCCAGGAATTTCTTTTTTTTTTGTGATGTTTCTGTGTTGCAGTTCCCAGTTAAGATATTACTTCGTTTGTATCAGTTATGCAAGTTATTGTTTGTGGAAATACTGCACCACACTGCAGGACCTGATCAACTGACTTGTCATTTGTTTGTCTCAGGAGTTGAACGACTTGGCACGGGACCCACCAGCCCAGTGTTCTGCAGGACCAGTAGGAGATGACAGTAAGTCCATCGTTCTAAACCGACACTGTCCTGGCTGATGTAGATGTGTGTGGCTGGGGCTCAAACATTGAACAGTAATCCAAAACAAATCCTGGTTTACCCTTCCCTTATTTTGGCCTGATCATTTAATAAACAGCTCAACCGGCATAAATAAATATTTTTTAGTCAAAATACTGACGAATGACACCAAAAGGAATGTCTTATATCCTCATTTATTACAGACTTCTGTAGATTTAGCCTTTTACCTGTAAGCTAGACATGAACTGTCAGCCAGATCACATTAAATTTTGTGATTATTGTGTTTTGTTTGGATGTGGAAACTTGTCCACAGTATTTTGATAACCACACACTGGAACGTGAAAACATACAATGTTTTCGAGCCTAAGTCTTGTAACTTGGAAAGGAAAATACAAGCATCAGTGAAGGTGCTGGCTTTTGATGTGTGTGCAAGCAGATCCAGGAAATACCTGGACTGCCTCTGAAAATACTGGTTCATTATAAAAGCACAATATTCCCAACTCTATTGCTACATGTCAATTTCACAGTTGGTTTCAGGGCAAATAAAAGGGGAATTCTCGTCTGGCTAGTATTTTATGCTTTTGTAATGTAGGAGTAAATGGGCACTGTGATTTTTATTCATTATCCACCTCAGAGTTGTTCATAAAATGACTGATTCAAAAATAAAACATTTAAAAATTAAGTACATATGATTAAATAAATGTTGTCATTTTACTGACGGCATTTAAAATAAAAGACAATGATGGAAAGCAAGATTTTCATACTAGTGTCAACTGCTACTGTCAACTGTCATATAATACAGAATTTAATAGATTTCTAAAATGAAAAATAGAGAAATAAATGCATTGTTTAAATAAATATATCACATTCATTGCATCTTAACATCATATTAATAGTCTGCTGTAGTTTTGCAGTATAACTGCTGGCTGTGTGCAGACTGTGTGTAGCCCCTGAAGTCTGTAGTGTGTCTTTGAGAGTGTCTCATACTCCCAGCAATTCAAAGCTTTCCCTTTAACATCCCACCACCTGTGTCTCTGTTTTGATATTCTTGTTGTTCAGTCATTCCTCAACAGCTTTTAGAGTTCATTGTCCATCTCAGTGATGTTGTCACTTACGTTTTGAGTGCGTCTTACATGGTAGAAATAGTTGTGAACAAGTCAAAGAGGACAGTAAATTCACACTCAAAACCTTTGTCTTTGCTCCAAGTCATTTTTTAAGAATACGCACTGACCTTCAGTGATGGACATTTAGTTATCAGGCTAACTGGTAAACGGCCATAATTGTATTATTATACTTTTTTATCATTTGAAATGTTAGAGTTGTACATTATTGCCACTGGTGAATAATTCTACCTGATCTTCGGTGGCTGACATCATGCCATAAAGGTACGCACAATCTCCTGGTTGCCATAAATAGTTGACAACGATAAGTTGATTTATGGAGCCAAATTATTGTTACCCAAATGTTTCCCTGAGCAGGCTAACAGTGAATAATTAGGTAGGCTAAAAATGATAAGGTGGGCACCAGTCAACCCTTTGCACATGCAGAATGTTGGCCAGTTAATGATAGTATGAGTATCCAAATGACTGCAGGATAGGACTTTAATTAGATAGATCCTTTATTGTCATTGCATGTTAAACACAATGAAATTTGGTTTGGCATCAATCCACTCCACTTAGCAGCATAATAGAAATATAATTTGACATCTTTTCATCAGCTATGTTACTAGAAACACACTAGCCACATGCAGTAGAAACGTGATTATTTACCACTCTTGCATTGTGGAAGCTAAAGCAGATCAAACACAGTATGTTCAGTTTGTAATGTAGGTCACGTCAAGTGTGTGTTATGTAAATTGGTATTGTTTCAAAAAGTTCAAGCAACAATGGATTTGGGGCGTATTTGTCCATAGTGTAATGAGCACGCCATAGTAGTTTAGGTTATGTTTTTTTAATGTAGTTGTGTGTACAGGGATGTGCACAGTACACCTGTACAATCAAATGCAGTTCAGTACAATAGCCCTATTATAAATACCACGTTTGTGAATCTTATGATGGTCATTTTTGTTGGGACTCTGTCAGAAAGATCTTGGTTCCAAATTCTGGTGTTGTGGTCGACTCCATTACATTGAAGGGTGAATCTTTATTTTAATATCCCCCAACTTCACCTATATATAGGAAGGACACTATCAGTGTTATGGGTATTGTGTCAATCCTCTGTACATGCCAGCACAATTATATGTAACTGGACTTGAAAAGGCTTTAGGCCGAAGAATAAACATGCTGCAAGATTAGTGAATTGTACTAATATGGCGCAATGCACAGACAAAGAGAGATTTCGAATTAGCTAATATAATTTCAAGATTTAATCATTCAAGTAGATGTGTAATTTTCATTTCCATTTGTGGATATTTTTGTTTTTGACGGTTGTTCTGCTCTGGTGATCCACAACAAACAGCCACCAATGAGCTGATGTTTATACTGACAGGTGCGTTACTGCTCTCTGTGGGTTTTTACCGTTCACTGTAAAAACGTGTACCCTTTTTATTGACTACGTCCACTGTCCATACTTAACGCTAGGCACAATTATCACATGACGTTAGAATCAAAACTGGGCCCTTAATCATCACAGTCTAGTTCTGTTTAACATAGGCTCAATCAGTTCTTTGCTTTTCCAAAGCGACATACCATTAAACTTTCATTTTGATGACGTCAAGGTCCTGTATTGTATGATGTAGACGATGATGTGATCACTTCCTTCTCTGTGGTGACACTGCTGGAATTGATGCAGACCTTGAAACTTGGTTTATACGTTTTGCCAAGTGAGAGCTGTGTTGCAGTTGTTCTACCACATATTAGGAATTTAACTCAATTTTAACAAAATGTTAACCCATTAAATGTTCATCTTGTCCTGTTTTGCTTAAACAGTGTCAAGAGTTATTTCCACATAAAAGGAGGTGCATTGTTGTGCGGTTATGTCAACATTTTTACACATCATTAGAATTCATATCAAAGACTTTCTTGGTATGTGGTCATGTAGAATTGATTGGTTGAACTAACCGTAACTAGCCATAGAGAGAACCCTTTACAAAACACGTAGTGTTTCATCACAATGATTAGTGTTATAACAGTTGACATGCAACTTGTCGGCCCGTGCAGCTAGCAGTAGCTCGTTCCAGTGACATCAACTAACTGCAAGTAGCATGTAGCTAACAAGCTCACTTGGCTAGATTGTCATTCCAGTGAGAAAAAAACACGTCAAATGTACTCACACATTGATTTAAACATGAAGTTATCGCCTTGGAAATTATAAGACTTACAGTTTACAAAGGTTGACGTAAACTTACTGAGAAACAGTAATGCTGCACTGCCTGTAAAGGGACGAGCTGATTCTAATCACTACTGAATCACCCGGGTTCCACAAGGGACCAACACCCACACCATTGTTACATGTTTGTGACGTATGCAATTCCTGCCAGGTGAGGCGGCTGCGATACTACATTGTGTAAAGATACTAGTTATTTGTGCATTGTGCAATTTGAGTAAGAATATTTAGAAAACATAAAAAAATGCATGTTTATTTAGCATGTTTTTGATAAAATACAAATGGATTTAATTGCATTAATTACGTTCTAAACACTAAATCAACGGTGCTTGATAACTACTTGTTGTAAACTGAGTCTGATATGTTCTAAGTATATGAAACCTGTGAACATTTATGTTTGAATGGATTAGGTCATTCCAGTGTACATGCATTGATGAGAGGAATTTGTAATGTCAGAGCTAAAAAAAAAAACAATCTCAGGAATCAACAATTTAGAATTCATACAAAATGGAAATCAGATCTCACTCTTGATTCATTTGTGATATGTATTTCACTGGCATTACACTCAACATATTAGTGCGTCTTTAGCGTGTGTGTGTGGCACCTTTTGACACTGAAACAGCACTGTGGGAAAAATCACAATCAGCAGCAGCAACGTTGCTCATTACATGTCACTTCCTGCCACTATAAACTACAAGAAAGTGTTTCTTGTAACACATAATTGCTGTGGTTTACTTTCTTTTTTTTCAGTGCGACATTTGTCCTCAGACCTCAACAGGATGCTTGAATTAGAACGGTTCAAATGCTGCCAAATCAAATTCTGATGGTTTGCTTTTGTTGTCAGTTTGTTTCGTCCAAGCTTTTTTTTTTTTTTTTTGATACCTCATGACAGGGTAACAATTTCCTCTAAAGCAGCACTTTTGATGTCATTCATGTAAGGAGCAATTCCTGAATGTAAATGAGTCTACTGCCATTATTTGACCCTTCCCCATTTACAATTTATAAAAAAAATAAATAAAAAAACCCCCCCTGTTTCCAGGAATATTTGTCCTGTGCAAAAAAAACATGCACACTTCATGAGGCAATATTTATTCTAACACTCTTCTGCCGCACATTGTGTTCTCAGTGTTTCATAACCAATTTCTCTGGTTTTTGTTTCAGTGTTTCACTGGCAAGCCACAATAATGGGACCTGTAAGTATTCACTTGGTCACAGCTTGAGTTTTTGCTCGCATATGGTGACTGGTATGGTCTTGTCATTAAGTTTTATTCTCAAGATCTGAACTCGTGACTTAATTGAATTGTGCTCTTCAAACAATGCTTAACCAATACAGCATTTGATAGGGCTAAGGTAAATGGAACTTACTGCTTACTTAATCAGTTTAGTCGGAGAGAAGCAGCCCTACTATTTCATGTTATATTATTTGGTTTGTCGTCCGTTCACTTCAGCCACTAATGAGATGAATGGCTTTCTCTCTTCCCGCATTAGAATGACAGTCCTTACCAGAGCGGGGTTTTCTTCTTGACCATACACTTCCCCACAGACTACCCCTTCAAACCGCCAAAGGTAAGCAGGACATAGACGCACACAAACGTACAAAGAAGCAGCGTAACAAAGTAACACTGAGGCACAGAGCGTGCTTCTTGCCTGCTAAAACATGCCACAGCCTTACCTCATTCAGTTTCCTGTTGTTCCCCTCACCTGCCCCTCTTTCTCACCCCCCCACCCACATGTCTTTTCTCTCTGTCTGTTTTCAGGTTGCATTTACCACAAGAATCTACCACCCAAATATCAACAGCAACGGCAGCATTTGTCTTGACATTCTGCGATCACAGTGGTCTCCAGCTCTCACCATCTCCAAAGGTAGGCTGTTTCTTACTGGCCACTGCACATATGGTTACAGATAAATGGCATATGCCACTGCCTTTTATAAACAGGATGTTAAAAATGAAGGAACAGGGGAAACATGTTGGTTTCCTTTTTAAATGAAAATGCTTCCCACAAATGATACATTACAACATTTGTCACGCAGAGGTCCTTGTATTAAACTGGAGTATCTATCTCTGTAAATGTCAGCTTTAGCTCTTTTCATCCAGAGCTGGGTTATTACAGGACATTCTTCCCAATTACATGTATTATCAGCAGATCTATAGCCATGACAAATACTCTGCCTAACCTGCATCCAAGGCTCATCTGAAGGAAAATGACAGAAATTCTGAAAATGTCTGTTTTTATTTGTGAGCGCTGATTGGTTAACTCTTAACCTTGACCTGGTCCATTCCAGTCCTTCTGTCCATCTGCTCTCTGCTGTGCGACCCAAACCCGGATGACCCCTTAGTACCCGAGATCGCCCGCATCTACAAGACGGACAGGGAAAAGTAAGTTATTTGCTTCATGTTGTTCGGTGTATTCGGATGCGTTTCCATGCTTCGTGCCTCTTGTCAACATGACTGACTGAAAACTGAAAAATTGTCAAGTCTCCGCTGGCCCGGGTGGAGCTGTGCTGAGGCTTTCAAAGCCTAGTTACTGGTATAGTGTGTTCAGCAATCGCAAGGGATGGAACAAAAGTTTGAAAGACAAAAATTTTGATTGCAACAATTTAAGAGAATTCACATCAATTAGCCGAATGTCTGTTACATTTAAAAACTCGTATTCACAATAGTCTTCTACATTGTTTGAAAGCTAAAGTACACAAGGATAGCAGGTTTTAAGCACGGTTTAAATTATGGGAACTGGTTTTAAAAATATACCGGCTGCTTACTGTAATAGGCTCTTAAGCTGGGCAGACACTGAACGGATTAGGCCTGATTTTAGCCCCGAACTGGTCGCCCCTGACTAATTTTAGAATGGAGCCAAATTTCTGCCAGATCGGTTGTCATTTGAGGGTTTGAGGCGGGGCATGGCGCCTGATTAATTGCCTGAATGATCAACGATCTGGTTCTCAGATCATGGGATGGATTTCTGGCAGGGCAGACATTTTGGTCAGCTGTCTTGCAGTTTGAGCAGTTCCACGTTTCAATTGCCCTCATGGCTGCAAAAAAGACGCGTTACAAACTGTGATGAGCTGGTTTTAATATTACGGTGGTCTGCTGTGGTATTAAACATCAGAACAGACACCATATTGTCTGCATCTTCCACCCATCTGTGGCTCCGTATTTTCTTCTTACTTTCCATTCATAGTAGAAATGCACAAAGTAATGCTGCCTTTCTCTCTTTTTGTTGACTTTGTTGAGGATGCGGTTGTCTTGTTTGAATAAACTTTATTGTAATTGTCAATGGACAAAACTAACCGAGGGTCCTGTGCCTACGTTCAGTGTGAGCAGCCAATTGATCCGTACAGTGTGAGGACGATTAAAACATGTAGTGTGAGTTAACACAACATGCAACATTAATAAAAACACACGGTGTCTTCCGAACTTAATAGTTTCTGAACACATTTGAAAGGCAGTAATAATTCTGGTTTCCCACCTCTACCTGTTGCTCTGAATGGACACACAGCAACAAGAGATCAAACAATATTGCAAACATACCATCTGGCTTTATGAGAGTAATGCAGCCGCACAGTTGCTGCAGCTGGAATTGCACTTTAATGTGTTATTTTTGTTGACTTGATAGCAAGATACTTTTTCTTATCTGTAGATATTTAGTTTTTATAAATACTCTTTTATGCAGTTACAGTACAGTCCAGCGCTCTTGCAGAGCAGCTACTCCACACTAAACTCCTACAGGCTACATGAGTCTTGTGTTTTACCTGTAAGACTTATCATCATCTGTAATAGGAAAACATGACTTTTCCACACAGTCAAAGAAGTAAAAAGTGTGCATCCGGGTCATAGTGCTGTCCTCCGTTTCCATCACAGATATGCAGTTGGATCACTTTGAGACGGGACTCGGTTTGTTAAAGTTTACAGCCTGTCGTGCTGTTATCCAGCGCTACGCTGTGTATAATGACACAGCTATTAAAAAAAGGCAGATTCGACTGACAAAATGCAGCTTCTCGACTGATGGTTTCATTCATCGATATTAAGGGGGCAGCCCTAACTAATAAAACTGTTTTTTGTTGCTGTGTCCAATTAGATTTTATAAAACATAACTATTTTGACGGTCCTCCGCTTCATTATGATGCTGCTTATCAATCACACAGGATTTCCAAATGATGTTCTGCTGCGGGACATGTAGGCCTAGACCTCTCCGCTCACAGGACATGATAAACCGAAATAAGAGGAAATCCAAACCACTATTGGCTCTTTTGCCTCTTTGTCCCATTTGATATCCCCTGGTACAGTAAGCATCACGCACCAACAAGCTTAATAAACACAATCAGTACAGTGAGAATGGCTATCGGTTTGGTTGTGCCATATTTGTGCTTAAACAGTTCTTTTGGTTACTAAATGGCCAGCAGCATTGACTCCTAGCAGTTTGCTGCAGCGGGAAAAGGAAATAAAAACAAACCTGCTGAGAAGATGGCAGACGTGTATGTGTCCTTGTAGAGTGCCATCCAGCTGGCAGCTCTGCTGCTGCTGCAAGGATGGCAGCAAAACTTGTGATAACACATGGAAGTGAATGGAGGTGACAGTGTTGCAGCTACCCTACAGATTTTTTGTAAAAGATGTTACAAAATCCTAACATGTTGCATTTACAAGGTTAAACAACTAACCACATCCTTTTTCTGTCTCTCTCTGTCTGCTTGTTCACAGGTACAACAAAATAGCTCGGGAATGGACACAAAAGTATGCAATGTAGTGTTGGGGTAGAATCATGGCCAACCACCTCTACGACATAAGATTAGGGGAGCTTCAGACGTAAAGAGAAAACAAACAAAAAACCATTCAAACAAATGAGAAGTTTAAAACAAGATCTTGTTGGTTTCCATTGGAGTGCTTTCTTTGAGCCACGCCTCCCCTTCACCAGAGTACCTGTAAAACTCCCTCTGCCCCACCTCCCTACGTTCTCTCTCTTCTTCCTCTCTCTCTGTTTGACTCTGCCCCCCACCCCCTTCCACCTCTCAGCTCACCTGCCCCCCTCCAGTGTACATATTGTCAGCTTGCAATGGTAACACCCATCTCTCCTTCCTCCCTTTTCACCTCCTCCCTCCCTTGTGACCTCTGACCCCATCTCCTGACTTCTGTATTCCGTTGCATTTTGTCACCATGCAGGTTGGGCTGTTGCGGGCCCCCCGTCAACTCCCCCTTTTTCCTACACACGCCTGCATCCTCACCCACCTTACCCAGACGTTAATCACTAAAAGCATTCCTTTGAGCATCTGTAAAACTTTGAGGGGACTTTTTTTATTTTTTTTTTTTTATTTCCCTATTATTTTAGGGGGGGGGGATAATAGGATGGAGGGATTTTTACACTCTGCACCCTATCTTGTTTAGTTGTCCTTGTACGTCCCATCTATAGAGGTGACAATTCAAGAAAGCCGTTTTACGCACGCGAGTCAAAGGGCACTCTGTATTTTATACAATACATACGTAAAAGAAATCATTGCAGGCTATGTAAAACAGAAAAAAAATGCACATGGCCTATTTTGGTCTTCGGTTGGATTCTATGACAGGACTTGAATTTATCCCCACACCTCCTGTTCCTGACTCCACCCCACCCCACCTCACCTCACCCCACCTTACCTTGTCCAAGTTGACCCCTTTGTACACACACATAGACACACATGCACGCACAAATGTAACTCCCATGTCACCCCCACCACTACCACCAACTTTTCTTTATTCACAAAGTGGAGGTTCTGGACCAGGTATTTAAGCAATTTATTTTTCTTAGTTTAACCTGTGTTTTTATCCCCCCTCCCCCACCTCCCCATAACTCTTTAGGTTGCATTTTTTTGTTGTTTTCTTTTTTTGTTTTTTGCTATTGTTAAATTAGAGGCTAACATCTTAAATGGCTATGGGACTGGCTTGGGCTCTGGGTGCGAGGAGAACCCACTCTTCTTGCACAAAACCTCTGTATATTGAATTACCTGAGAGGCTCGTTGAGCTTTGTGTGTTGATTAAACTGTGTAATAAAAACCCATGACTCCTGCGTTGACTCATTCTCAGGCCCTCTTTGGAGGACATGCAGAGGTAGGAAAGGGACATGGGAAGCCGGGTCACATTCATGACCCAGTTTTACAGGAACTTTACAGGATGAATAATACTGGCAATTACCACACTATCACTATTGTTCACTATTGTTTTGTTATTGTTTTTAAATCGCTACCAATAAATTGTTTGTGGATATTGGGGAATATCTGCTTAAGTGAAACTAAACTGACATTTTTAAGGGTTTTGAAATTCAGAATCAATGATAGGAAGTGTGTGGGAGATGTAGCTCCATGTGTTTACTGTCTGCTGCTTGTGCTTTCTCATGCGAGTAGGAAACAAAACTTAAAATATATGTACTGAATACTAAAATTAATTGCATTAGTATATTATTCCTAGAAGCCTTACCTTCAGACATTGCATTTAAAATTCTGTGTTTCTGTTTCTTTTTCTCTTCATGATGGTAGGTCGTTTTGTCGCCCTCTGGTGGTAATTTGATGTCAAGTAACTTGCATTAAATTTTAACTTATGGCGATTCAGTGTGTGTATATCAACAATTAGTTAATGAATGAGTTGCTAAAGAGGGACAATAATAATTATAATAAATAATGTATACATTATAGATAATTTATCGAATTAAATCCAGAAAGGGTGGTTCAAGATGATTCTCCTGCAGTGGAAACCTTTGGAATCGACCGTTGTGCCCCAGTGTGCAATATATGTTCACGAGTCACGTTTTGACACTTGTCTTACCTCAAAGTTTGCATACTAGCTACCAACTGAGCAAACTCCATTCGCTGATGGAGACTGAAATGTGGTTGAAAGCTCCGGAAAAAAAGCCAGTAGATGGACACAGAAATAAGATTATCTAGTCAAATTACTGTTCCCACGGTCAAGAATTACGTTAACGTGAAAGCCTTGTACCTTAAATATTTGGGAAAGAAAAATAATGGATCAAATCTCCGGTTCAAACGGCACTAAAGCGAAGCCGGAAGTACGAAGGAGGCTCGGTGAAGCCTCTTGCTCTGGCAGGCTCTTTCGCTCCCTCCTCGGACCTCATTGGTTGCTGCCCGCTGACGCGGTAGGCCGAGCAGACAGAGCTCGGACTCCTCGGTTGACCTTGCTGTAGATCGCTTCGCTGGCCACAAACAACGCGCCGTCCAGGGAAAACATGACAAGCCAGAGTTTACCTGCTGTGCCGCAGATGTCAGTGCCCGCATTACCCAGCTCGGGATTCAGATTATCAAAAGGTAAAGTACAGAAGCTAGCTAATCGCATGCTAGCATTAAGCAGACATGTAAACTTAACGTGTCTGCGACCTAGTTACCACAGCAGCCAAGTAACGGCTAACGTTACGGTCAACGTTGTTTGTAGGAGACTATGCATAGTAAACTGAATACTCGGGCCTTAAAATGATTATTCCAACTCTAAAGTTAGTTACTTATTTTCTGCAGTGTCAACAACTGTCCCTTAGCTGGCCAACTTGCCAGTCGGCCACATGTTGCGTTACCAACTTAAGACAGTTTTGGACCATCGGTTAAGGCCGTACTTGGAGGCGATCCCACCATCTACAGTAGGAGTGTCTTAATGTATCATGGCGTCTTCTGGTCGCTCTAGCGAAGCAGCTAATCACTGAACCTGCTGATCCAGACTGACAGCAGGGCCCCTGTTCCTCTTGTTTTACGACTCTACATCATGTGATGTTCTGTGGACCTGGATTATCCTCATTATTGCCTTGCAAAAGCGGGCAATTTCACAACTCTTGCTCCAAATGAAAAGCCACTGCACGTACCTCCTGAAGTTGTCAGCTTCTTCTGGACCCAATAGCCAGACCCTGTTCATTAGAAACCCCACCTCTGATGATGAAACATGGCTGGAGGAAGAGCTAGACAAGACTGTGAGGCACCAAACACCTTAAAACATTTTTGTAACTACTCAACTGCTGAAAGGTGAAACAAATGGGATTCAGTTTGTTTTTATACGTCGCCAAACTGTGAAACACTTGATGTCACACATTGATGCTATGTAAAGCTGTGTGAGGGTGGATATTTACTTTTAGTGAGAAAATAAAATGTCAACAGACTGAAATAGTGCCGCAAATACTGAAAATATGACTTTCAGGCTTTTTAGACTTTGAGGAGCCTTGACCAACAGAAACATACAGAAATAGTTTTGCATAGGCTTAGTGATTAAACCTTTACATTCAAATGGTACTTAAATGGGCAGTTGTGTGCCATAAACCCTTCAGTCAGTCCGAGCGGCCAGTTTATCATGTACACCTGTACTATGTAATGTAATCCAGCAGTAGGCATGTGTACCGTGTAATGTTCAATTGTTGTTGACACTGGTCATTTTGGAGGGCGTAGTTAGTGGTGACACGGGTTTTTCATAATACCTTGTCCACCCACATTTTGTAGTATACATGGAAACACTGGCTGTGACTTATTTACCGAGCAATAAAGAAAGAGACGGGTGTATTTATTTGGTAAAATGACTTTTCTCTTGTATCTGTATGCCCACCATTACCGTCTCTCTCTCCAGAGCATTTTGTGGTTGCAGTGCCGGTCGCAGTGGTCGCAGCTGTCGGTGGTTTCCTAGTCAGCCATTACCTGAACGGGCGAAGCTGTAAAAAGGACCAGGTGAACACATCCATCAGTAAAGATAGTCCCAAAGTGGTCCACAGCTTCGACATGGAGGACATCGGCACCAAGGCTGTGTACTGCCGCTGCTGGAAGTCAAAGAAGGTCAGGCCTCAGCTGCTGCTTCAGAGCCATTCATAGTTGCACTTTAGCTTAGTGCGTTTAGCTGTTATCGGACATTGTAACTAGCAAATCAACTTATTAGGGGTCCAAAAATTCCTTAGCTTCCCACAACTGAATACTGAACGGCAGGCTGTCATTAGTGCTGGCTGAAGTGCTATGCAGGAGTAAAGTGAACACTTGGTAACACTGACCTCTAGCTTTTGTAAGAATCTGAATTTAACTGAGTCATTTTGTGTAGAGGCTACATTTTAAAATGATAGACCTCATACTGAAATGGACCCAAGTGGCACTTGAAGTCCTCAAGAGGGAGAGAACTCCTTTGCATAAACAAGATCCACAATTTGCCTCGTGGACGTAGAAGAAAGAACAAGGAAAATCAGAGTTTAACACATTGTTTCAGTCTGCAAAGTTAAATGTTTTGATCATTTATAACCACTGGGGATTAGGCATATCTCCTTATTTTGTTTCATCATGATCATAGAGATTAAAGGCTGAGGGTAATCTAGCTAACATGTCTGCTCAAAAGCGGATCAAAAAATGATCTTATGTGCTGCTGTTTCAATGTCATAGTTTTCAGGTGACTTCGGGGAGATTGAATCATGATTGGCTAACAGCGTCCACTCCTATCATAAAGTACACAGAGCGTAAACTTGATAAGAGCGACTTTTTGTTTCCTTCTAACATTGTGCGCTCGCCTTGCAGTTCCCTTACTGCGACGGAGCCCACACCAAACACAACGAGGAAACCGGGGACAACGTCGGGCCGCTCATCATCAAAAAGAAGTATGCTTAAACCAACCAATCCGAGAACCACGCCCTCTCTTGACTTCTCATGCACACAGGCCCCAGTTTGTCCCGTCATCTGTCGTCGTCATCATCATCATCGCAGTGTCACACTGATGGTTACGGTATGACAATGTCAAACCAAACGGTGTGTAGTCTTCATAGCTCAGAACAGAAACTCAGAAAGTGCTAAAATAAATGTTGATTGATTTTGATTTCATACAATTCCACACTGTTCCCATAGTAACCAACATGACTTTAAAATCAAAGGTCATTTGAGTAGAGATAAGGAAGGGACTTTGACAATCAGCACAGTCAGACATGACTGCGCAGTTGCATTTTGACCACTTAACGTGAAAATTTTGGTTAAAATTCTCACTGCACCTGATGTGTAAGTGAGGTATTTCCCTGTGCAGGCATTGTACCTTCCCGCCTGGTGTCACCTGTGGACCCTTCCTTCTTGATTCCTCTAAGCGGAAGCAGAAACATGATGACCTGGCAGCTCTTTACCTCAGTCAGCCCAGTGTTTCATTTGAATTCAGCAAAGGCCTTACATTTAAATCTACAGCCCTGAACACACACAGCCCATATGAATGTTACATGTTATGATTTTTGCACAAAGAGCTGCTTAGTCAGAGGAACTTGTTTGTCTTAAATGAAATGTAAATCTCCAATCTTGAAGTGTTGAAACACTATCTGCTGTGTGTAACCGGTTAATGTCAGCTTTCTGAGGAAACGTGTATTTAAGCTGTAAAGTGTT
This sequence comes from Macquaria australasica, assembly GCA_005408345.1. Taxonomy (NCBI): domain Eukaryota; kingdom Metazoa; phylum Chordata; class Actinopteri; order Centrarchiformes; family Percichthyidae; genus Macquaria; species Macquaria australasica. The sequence goes on along the minus strand of SEMN01000153.1, from coordinate 578,913 downwards.
CAAAAGTAAAAACTCTGCTTATAAAGGATATATTTTGCTTTTCATTAGATTTATTTTCTACTGGCTGCGGCGTGTCTGACTTGACGATTCATTGTTCTGTATATTGTGAATAAAACCTGTTGAGTGATCTGATTTGTAGGTCTCACTTATTTGTTTTTTAGGAGGCGTTTGTTGCTTTTGTTTGTTTTTTAACCACAGGATCAAATGGACTTCACTGAACCACTTCACCTCTGTTTAACAGCGAGGCAGAGCAGTGTGTTTATGGATTAACAGTGGGCAGGGATAATGAGTAAACAGCCCTGTGTGGTGACTGCAGTGGCGTGTGTGTGTGTGTGTGTGTGTGTGTGTGAGAGAGAGAGTGCGTGAGAGGCCTTGGCTGGAGGTGAGGGGGGCCGCCGCCGTGCTGCAGTGTCCACCGGCACCAGTGGCCATTTTAAGATGTGGCAGTATTAGTGGTGACCACTAGAAGACGCTGTGTTTGCACGGATAGTCCAGTCCAGACGGTGTACGCGAGTACGGTGGGCCCCTGCTCCCATAGTGACGCGCGCGCGCACGCACACACACACACACACAAGCACGAGGTATCTGGCTGCGTGCCAGATGCAACGGAGGACTCTCACAAGAGGTGGAGTGGACTCCCCTGTCTGTGAGGAGTCACCTTTAACAGACAGCTCAACAGCTGCTCACAGACGGGCGCGATATATCTGCTGCGAGGGAAATATTTACGTTGTGCGTGCTTTACAACCAGAGCAACGTCATAACATACATAACACACTTTACTAATTGGCTGGCATTCTGTTTTCCTGTGCGAGTATGTGTGATGAAAATTATTTTTTATTTTGAAATGATTCATTTTTTATTGTTTTAAATTACAGCGCAGGCAGCATAATGAATTGTGTGGCGTAACGTAGGCTATGAATAATAGTGTAAGTGTAGGATGTGTGGATAAAACTGATGATTAAAACTATAGAAAATAAAAGTTATCCTTAACAGTTATATTTGTGTTTATTTTTCTGCCGTTGTTAACTTTCTTGTGGTATGTTTTTAAATGTTAAAACATCAAGTAATGTAGCTATAACATCAACCTACCTGCAAATGAAATTAAGCTTTTTGGCAAATTATTGAGATATTCGTCATTGGTGTTGATAAATGTGTGTTGTTCCAGAACAAAAAGAGAATACGTATATTCACATTTTCCCTTTTAATGCAATCCCAGTCTCATCATCACTAATTTGCTACTGTATACTAAGCAGATCAATTTTGCACTGTCGTTTTAATTAAGTTAATTATAAATGACAGAGGTGTAATTCTGCTTCTACTCTACATTCTAGACCTCATTTTTTCCACATTACAGAACTGCTTTCATTGGCTAAACAGTAATTAATTGGGGTAACGGGCATATAGGCCTTACAGTCAATGTATTGAGATAAAACCTAATGTGCATTGCTCTGATATTAGACTGCAGTAATAACTCATGTCCACAACCTGATAAATAAAAAATATAAATATATAAGGATTTAATGACGCATGTGCTCTTAAGCAGTCAGGTAATAGTGATCTTTATAATATTTTTTTAATATATAGTTCTTAGTGTTGCTGTTAAATATGTAGGATATCTCTAATTATTAAGGATACTAGGTGTTCCTTGGTGATCATTTCCACCCACATGTTAATTGACGCACTGAGTGTGTTGGATAACTGATGGATACTAATGCTGGGTTTCATTTGTCATCCTATAGTTTTCATACTGACAGCTGTCCGTGTATGTTGATCTGTTCCTGTGGACATTATGGGGTCGCTCTCTGACCGCGGTCTCGGCTGCAGAGTCCACTTCGCATTTTGAGCGACGCCCCCAAATTCCGTGCAGAGTGTTTGCAGACCCTCCGGGACGGAGAGGTGGAGGAGGAATCGGCAGCTCCGCCGTCCATATACGCTACAATCACCACGCCATTAGTTCATGACTTCATCATATTTTTGACAGGAGAGTTTGGACCATATTTAGAAGGTAAGGGGAGACGTTTTACTAATACTTGTGGTTGATTTTCGCTGTTTTTGTTTTGTCGCCTTTTCCTGCGCGCAGCGCCGTGTCGCAGCGACCACTCGGACTGTGGTCAGCTCGCCGTGGCGACGGTCGAGCACCGTCTTCTTAGGTAACCTTAATTACGGTGAAATTATCGATCGGGTCGACCCATCAAAGGGTTTACACACTTGTACTGTAACAACATATATGTCCCGTGTTTAATCACTGGAGTAGTTTTTCTATAAATGAGGATATGGAATATAGCCTGGTCTTTTTTTATCCACAGCAACCGCATCGTTGCGCACCTCGCTCCTCGTCGTCGATACCAGACAAAAGACAGCCTGTTTTTTTACCGTCCACTATATAGTCTTTCCCTGGTGAGCTAAAGCTTTGGCTGGCAAACATAACAGCAGTCGTCAAAATGTATTTGAAAAGCGCGCTCCACATTTGACCTGCGCATATGCGCATATCTTTGCATATTGTTGTCGCTCTGTTATTGATTGCATTGATATACCGTGAAATTCTTAAAGGGATACTGCCTCCTGTATGCGGAAACCATTGGCATGGCATGCACTCTGTCTGATACAGGGGTCTGTTCATCTCTATTCAAGCAGTCTTATTTCTAAATCTATATACATATATGTTATATTTCTCTTTAAACACGGATTCTCTACATTCTGATTCTCTGACAGTGTTTAGTGGCTCTGGATGAGAAATATCTTCCATTCTCATCTCCTCTGTTTACTCTCTTTCTGTATTCATCTCTCCAACATTTCTATTCTTAACCTTCGTCTCTTCATCCCCTATTCATTTCTAGCTCTCCAGGACTCTGAGGCTGCTGCAGAGAATGGGAATAGGGACACAGGCCAAGGCTTGCCATTTTGGCTGAAGTAACAGCAGGACGGTTGTCAACTCCGCATCGGCTTCAATCCCCTTCTCCCTCACCTCTCCTCCCACACACACACACACACACACACACACACACAAGGACAGACACCCCCACACACAGCCACTGATATGTCCACCGCCGTAGACATCGCTGGCCCTTCCTCCCCAGATCAGGCCCACAGCAGCGCTAAAATCCCCAATGAGCCTCTGAGACCCAGCCTTAAGCGCTCCAACCACCCCTACAGCCTCTCCCATTACATCTCCACCCCTTCCCCGGCCGTGGACGTCAAAGGCCTGATCCAGCCCTCCCCGGCCCAGCAGCGGGCCGCCCAGCCTGCACACACTAAGCCTCGCCGGGCCCCCTCCTGGCCCGACATGTGGGAGTCACCCAGTGGGCTCCACCTGGCCCACGCCGCAGAGCTGCTGATGCGCGCCGGGCTGCTGGCTCTGACACCCGCCACCACAGAGCAAGCCAGCCTGGGTGCACAGAGCAGCCAGCCAGCTAAAAGGGAGGCTGCAGAGGCAAAGGTGGGGAAGGGGGACGGGGAGGGAGGTGGATCTGGGCCTGAGGAGGAGGAAGAGGACTCTTCTGGATGTGGCACTGACTTCCAACCCTTCCTGGGTGCCTGGTTCCCCTTCAGCCCCGCTCTGTTCCCCCTGGCAGGCTTCCAGATGGGGGGAGGCCACTGGAGGAGCGCAGCCATGGGAGCTGAGGGCATCGAGGGGCTTGTGGCCGAGGGCTACTCTCCTGGCTCTCTGGGCGGGGGCAGTGGAGGGAGAAGGAAGAGGAAGAGGTGCGGGGAGTGTGTCCCTTGTCGGCGTCAGACGAACTGCGAACAGTGCAGCAGCTGCCGCAATCGCAAGAGGGGACACCAGATCTGTAAATACAGGAAGTGTGAGGAGCTGAAGAGGAAGCCGGGAGGACCTGGGTTTGAGAGCAGAGTGTCTGGGTTTGATCTAAGGGGCTCCGACTTTACTTTGGGTCTGGCACAAGAGAGAAGCAACGGTGTCTTGGATGGATAGTAATGTATGTGGTGGCAGCATTTGTCAGAGGATCCTGGTTGGATGATTGTTGAGGAGCTGCAGTTTAATAAAAACACACAGGACACCATGTCAACACGCTCAGACTGTGGCTCAGAGATCTTCAGATCTTGTGTTTAGTGAGGAGCTGCAGCTCCGTTTAAGAATGTCCACACTCGTTCCCATCCTTTCTTTTGACAATCAGTGAATTGGAGAGGAGAGAAAGAAGGATACCAATGTGTGTCAATATTTAGATGACGACAAAAATGCTGTAAATAGACTGTAAATATCTGGAAAACATTATGTCTTTTTTTACATCCCTTTCCAGTTTGGATGTATTGTGTTTCAACATAAAAAAGGAGCCAAATGTTTTGTTTCTAATGGGGAGTTTTGTTTCTGTTGTTCTGACGTCACTGCATCAGTAAGAAATGAATGAGTTCAGCTTAGGCTAAATTATTTCATGTGCAACTTGTACTGTTTAGCTCTGTTTGCCCTTTTGAAATAAAAGAAATTGGCCATATGCACTTGTCTACAGGCTGGGTTTATACTACATTGTGTGTGTGTGTGTTCATATTTAATTGGGTGTATGTGTCTGTTAGCCACTGTGTTCCTGGTTGTACACAGTCACGCACACGTGTGTTCATGTGTGTGTGAGAGGTTGTGTGGATTATGAGTCACCTAATGGTGTGGCTGAGAGCCTTATCGCAACCCCACAGACACACACAAACACACCTACACGCTGCCTTGGCAAGACCAGTGCATGCACTCGAACACACCTAACCTGACATGCACACACAATCACAAACACTCGCTCCTCTATTCACACACTGACGAAATCTCCCTTTTTATACAGATCATATATAGGCACACACACACATACACACACATTATAAACCAAATACTCAGCCAGCTGGACTGAGGCTACAGGGTGGGTTTTTGCTTGTTGCCGTAACGATGGCTGATGTGATAAGACCTTCTTCCTCGGCGCCACACTCCAGGGGACCGCAGGGAAGACGTAACCATGGCAACGGCCGGCCCGAGGTGTCACGCTATAATTGGGCCACGGCTGCACTTCCTGTGTGCCTTCAGTCAGGGGGATCGCAGAGGGACTGTGTGTGTGTGTGTGTGTGTGTGTGTGTGTGCATCTGTGGGGGTTGTGTATGTGTGCGCGCGTGTGTGTGTGCATGTTTGTCAGGCAGGGAGAGAGAGGGAGAGAGAAAGCGCAGCACGCCAGCCAACGCAGGACACTGCCAACTCATGGAGAAAAGCAGTGAGCTCCAACATCATGCGAGAGCAACGCTCCCACTGAATGAGAAACACAGAGTCTTTTAGTTAAAGTCCACAGTCTAGTGTTTCTTCATCTCCCAGACAAAGGGGGAATTTCAAATTCTTGGATCTGCAGCTTTTTTTTTCTCCCCCTCTCTCTCTCTTCAGTGCCTTTCTAGTGATTTGGAGCTTAATCCCCCCTCCCTGTTCTCGTCACGCATGCACACTCACACACACACACACACACACACACACACACACACACACCGGAAATCTGTGTCACCCGCTGCCCAGCAGGTCCAGTGACTCCCTGAACGCCTGCAGTCTGGCTCCACTGGCCTGCAAGATGGCAGGAGAGAAAGGGAGGGGGGCTGGTGGAGGGATTGAACGGAGGACAGAGAAGAGGAGGAGGAGGGGGGAGGTTTGAGAGAGAGAGAGAGAGAGAGAGTTGGGGGTGGAGGAGGAGGAGGGGGTGGAAAGCGGATCTAGGGAGAGGGTGAAGGGCAGAGAGGGAGAAGGGAGGAGGAGGGGTGGTAAGAGAGAGTGGGTGAAACTGGGAGAGATGAAAAGCAGGCCACAGGGGGAGAGAAAAGAGAAAGAGAGATATGTAGGGAGGAGGACGTGGAGATGGACAGCAGGGGATGAAGATAACGTGGGCCAGACAAAGAGGGAAGGAGAGATGAGTGTGAGATCCGAGAGCGAGCGGAGTGATGGAGGCCGAGTGAAATGCAGCGAGACGCAGGGAGACGGGGGTTAATGACGGATGCATTGTCCAGAAAACGGGTGTGTGCCGTCACAGACCCCTGTGGAGCTTACATATGTTAGCACCGGCGGCCCTGCCCACTCTGGAGAAAACCTCCTCTCACACACACACACACTGCAGTGGAACTACCTGCCAGTCCAAGGCAACCTGCACTGGAGCTGGGCGGACCCTCATTCACGAGCCAGACCTTTGAAATTTTGGCCACTGCTTCTGGTTGGAGACACTGTGTCTCATTGTGAATTTTTTCCTCTCCCTCCATTGGCTATATCCCCAGTGTTAGAAAAATGTGTAACAGCTTTGCAGAAACAGCATCTTTCTGAGATCACGCCTCTGTTATTCATTTGTGTCCACTTTCATACACATGGAAAACATGTTACTCCCAAAGACAACTACAGTGGTTTCCCACATCCTTGAAAAGCTCCGGCTCATCTGCCCTCGGGTTGTATTTTGGTGACACTGGGGTCAAAGGGGACTCTTGACCTTTGACCCTTAAAGCTGTGAAAGGTGGATTCAAAATAGACCAACTTCTATAAACAGCACCATCTTCTTCTGGTTTGGTCTTCTATGAAAATCAAGCACAAAGGCTATTAAATAGCACCAAAATTAAACATGTGACTTCCATATTTTGGTCCGTGTCAAATTAAAAAAGGCTTTCCTGGGTTGTTATCAGTCTAAACCCAAACACATCCATAAAATCAGGTGCAAAAGAAAATTAGCACTCAAAACCATTCTGACATTTTGGTCCTCAGGCGGGTTCACACGGTGTTCGTTTCGGAGGCAATGTGTACACAAAATTCTGTTAATCTTTAGCTTGCTGCTGATTTCAAAAAAAGGCACGTGGTTCCGGGAAGTTAGGCAAAGCATGGCGATAAAGTCTGCCTGCAGTGATATTTCATCATGGCCTCTTTTCACACCACCTCATGATGTGGAATGGATTGTTGCCATTGAGTACTGAGCTAGAGTTTGTTTCCAGTGCTCAATTTGCATGATTGCCACCTATCAATCAGAGCAGAACACCATGACCAGAGCTGTAATGTCAGTTGTCAGTTGAGGTCTTTAAATTTGATTTCCATGGTATCGCCTGTGAATTTAAGTATTCAAGTAAATTATTAATGAATAAAAATAATGATAATCAGTGATATTGAATTGCAACATTGACTAACTCACCACTTGTGAAATGTCATACAGTATTAATTTGCCTCATAATCTCAAAAACTGGAACAGCAGGAATGACCTGATTCATAGTGCAGGCTATTGAGAAAATATAGCATTTTCACAATATAATATCTACATCATTTTAGAATCAAATTTAGGATACCCTGCAAGCAAATTAATTGATACCTCATTTAATCTCCTCTGATCCCAGTACAGCTACGGATGTGTCCAGTCCCATCTCATAACTGTTTTGTTTTAAGTAAACATGACTAAGAGTCTACACCCATGCCAGTGGCTCTGTGAGGCTACACTTAGGCCATATTCAGACCAAATCAGGCGCTGCGGCGAAAACGCCAGTACCGTGGGTACTGCGTTCAGGCTGCCGCGGTGCGGGCTGCAGGGGGTGCCGGGAAAAAAAACACAGCGGAAAGTGTGTTACTGTGTTAGCATGCCAATAGTATATATTTCTGACCAACTTTGTACTGATCTGTAGATATGTTTACGAGAATTAACACATTCTCTAAAAAAAAAAAAAAAAAAAAAAAGGAGTCTACCCTTTATTTTGAGACTGTACTAAACTGTATTTTCATTTGATTAGTCCAAAAGAAGTCTATTTTTTCTAAGTTTTGGTTTAGTTTGCTGGGTTTAAAGGGGAACTCGTGACTAGGGGAAGTAGTCATGAGTTTTCAGCGTCTCTACAGGAGTTATGACAAGCTGAGAAAATAACCCTGAATGTCACTGAGACAATAGATTTCCGGCATTGCCGGCATTACAATCTGAGGTTTTGAAAGACATGGGCATTTACCTGCAGGGCCTGTTGAAAAGATGCTATTTATTACATTCTGGGAAATGCAATAAATAACATTTTCTGTGAGACTAGGATACGACATACTTTAGAAACAAAATATGGAAATTATTTAAGTTTTATTCATTTTTCAGTCTACTCTATTACGTATTATTAAAATTGTTATTAATGTTCAGAAGTTGAACTTTAACTGCATTTGAGAAAAAAAAAATCTGTACACTTTGGTACAAATACACAATTCCCTACTTGAATTTCATGCTCACATTAACGGTTAAACCCTTTAATCTGTTTTTACTCTTTAATTCGCCAACATTGAGTTTACAAATTAGAAAACCATTGCCCTTTAGCACCCAATCTAATGATACCATTACTGAGGTGTTATTATACATTAAGTAGCACAGAACTGCTAACTGACTGTCTGATCTCCTGACTCATTATATCTCCTCACAATGACTTCATTCAGAAAATGAGATAAGATGTGTTTTATCGGTCTCAGATATACAGTATCTAATCCTTGTTGTTATAATCTTTGAAGTTTACTATCGTCACATGCTTAGTCAACACATGAAGAGCACAAACTTAAGCTTCTTGTGTCCTAATATTACCTTTCGGGCTGGACAGAACGTAAACGGGAGCACCAGTAGACTCTTAACACCTACAGTAGGTAGAAACATTACAAGTTGTCCACATGCACTTTCTTATGGGACAAAGATGAACCGACTCCTACAATGCTTTGCTGGGAAACCCAACACTGTCCTACTATATATAGCAGGGCCTTTCACACTGTGCGTGACTGCTCGTGTCAAGTCACATGATTCAAGATATATGGGTGGACAGACACACACACGTGCGTGCTCTTCATTCACATACAAAAGCACATACACAGAGGCTGAGGGTGTGGAGGCGGTGAGGGAATGCAAAGAGTTTTATTGAGTTGAATCTGACGCGTTGCTTCCCATGTGACCTGACTCTGGTCTCCCCAAGGGTCTCGCCCTCTGTCTCAGTCTAAACCACATGCTAATCAGCTTTCTGTGCTCTCTGTTTGATCTCTGATGGGCTGTTTTCTGACGCATCCCGCTGAATAGATAATCATTGTGTAAGTGGCCACCATCAACGACTCCTCTGTGTCTTCCCCTATCAGCAACCCCTCCTTATGGAATGCATGCTGTAACCATATGAACAGACTCAACTGTGTTAGATGCATAAAAAAGACAAGATCAAATCATTGTTTTAGTTGCATTCATTTGTTCTTTTTCACACCATCAAACGGCATTTTAGGTAAATACACAATACAATTAGAAGGTAAAACAAAAAAAGTCAGTGTCAGCAGGAGCAGAGTTTTAGCAGGGAATTAGTGACCAAGTAAAGGGAATATGTGACCCAATAGTTAGGTAGTAACTACAGCTCAAACACTCCAAACCTTAAAAATGAAGTACTGTTACATGTCTCGTGGTAACACGTTCTTACAAGAATAATTTGGTATTTTTCTATGATTTCTTGCATCTGATGTCCCTTTAGAGCTACAGTGCACTCTGTAAATATTTGTCCAGGGACACCTTTTTCATTCTTTTACTGTAGGTCTGTGCTGTAGGACACTAAACAATAAGCTGTTTGAGTGTGTGAGGGTGTTCAAATCCTTGCTGGCTGAGCGGCATAGGAGCTCCTTTTATACACAGTCCCTACAGTTTTGTGACAATGCAGGTCAGTCATCCTAAACACAGCAGATATTAAGGGTCAGAAAGTGTAATTTTCAACTGACCTCAGTCCAACTGATCACGTGTTTCACTAACTGAAGGCAAAAAGGCCCCAAAACAAACAAGATGTAAAGATGCTAACAATGGAAGTGTCTGTTTATGTGTCTGGGTCGGTGGATTTGCAACTGAATATCAAATTTGATGTTTGACAAAAAAAGAAATCTCATCACAAGGTCCACTTACTCGGTTTCCACAGCGTTCGGCCACATACTGTGGTATCAGTTGTCATGGAGATGGTTTATTTGTTGTCATGTGACCTACACATGGATTTTCGGGCACATGACAACAGGTGTGGCCACAGAGATGTGGCTGAAAAGCTTGTGATGAGAATTTTGGTCAAACTGCTATTTCCACAGTCGAGAATGAGCCTACAAGGTCAATTAAATATAATAACTTTTTTACAGTTTATCTTAATCTGTCAAATTACTTTTGGTTCACTAAAAGCATGGGCATAAGAAGACTGAGAATCTACAGCCATTCTTTGAGCTAAATGCTAATGTCAGCATGCTAACATGCTCACCATGACAATGCGAGTGTGTTAGAATGCTAATATATGGTCATTAGCACTAAACACAAATACAGCTGAGGCTGAAGGGGATGTCATTAGGTACTTTGTCATAAACCTAAACCTAAAGTATTGGACCAGATGGTGGCGCTAGAAGAAAAGTCAGGGGAACACCAAAATCAGTAGGATTCATCCTCTGGGAACCATGAATATCTGCACAAAATGTCATGGTAATCCATCCAATAGTTGTATATTTCAGTCTGGTATGAATATAATAGAAAATAGAAAGAGCTACAATTCCTCAGTTCCTGTGGATGTTAACACCCTCAATGTTAGATATGAGTCAGCTATTTAACCTCATAGTTATTATTTCTTATTAACATCATTAAAACCGTGTCACTGTCCAAATACTGCACTGTAGGTCCATTCTGTGATTCCCCACAATCTTGGCAAATCATAGTTTGTGTAGTTGTGACACCATTATATCCTGTTTACTCATTCACATAAAAAAAATAAAAAAAAACTCCTTATGTAGACAGTAGACTGTTAAAAGGGCTGGTTCAAGAGTCAGGAGGCATATATGGTGTCACAGGTGATAGAGCTGCTTATCCAGTAATTGTGAAGTTGGTGGTTCGTTTTCCTCCTCGCAGCATGCTTATGTGTCCTTGAGCGAGACACCAAAGCCCAAACTGCTCCTGACGAGTGCTCTTTGGTGAATGTGTGTGAGTGTGTGTTCGCAGGTGAACGCAAGGGGTTGTTAAATGTTTTGAAACCACCCTCAAGAAAATAAAGTCTGTTTATGGTTTACCATGAATAAAGTCCTTTTATTTTATCCCAAAAAGCCTGGTACCCTTCTGATTGTTGCAGATATACTGGATGAAGATGTTGTCACTACAGTGACAAGTTACATGGACTACATTTAAAACAGTTTAAACCTTTTAAACAGTACAGAAAGACCTGAACATGACTTATTTCACTTCCCAGTAACCTCTGCTTATGACATGTTAATAATAAAACTTCATTAACACTCAATGAACAGGTGAACCACAGTGGGGTTTTTTTCCACCTGTAGTCAACAGTCTGTGCATGTGTGTCTCTCTGGACGTCTGCCTGTCAATCACAGAAACTATGCGAGCGTTTTTGAACTCAACATCAAAGCCGCTTCGTTTTTATCATTCATGTTGACTTCGGTTCAAAAGCTTTCAAGTCTTTCTCTTACTCCACCCCCCAGACAATTCTCTGTCTGTAGGTCGGTCGTTGAATCGAGGCCTAACAAAGTGTATCTCAGTTCACTGCTCAGGTTCACGTAAGGATCCTTTTCTTTCAATGGATGCTGGCTCAGCCTGGACCAACAGTGTCTAACTGAGCCATTATTGTCTGCACAGGGCTCATTGCTCAGTGCAGTAGACTCCGCCTCTCTGGAGTCAAGTGTTGTCTTGTAACAGGCTGGACACACCTTCAGTCTTAATGGATTAAAGGTGTGCTTCTTTTCTGTAGGTGAGCAGGTTTGGCAGGTAAAGGAGGTTTGGTGTAGGCAGGCTGTGTTCTCTGAGGATCGTCAGTGAATGCCTTCCTGAGCCGCGCCACGCGACCTCCATGTTCGGGCTTTTTCTCTTCACAACACACGAGCTCTGAGAAGGGGAGAAAGGAACAATGTGAATTCAGAAAATCTGAGTAATATCACGTCTATAGGTTTTATTCAGGTTCAGTGTTCCCTCTGAGCTGCAAGTTGGAAGTCTAATAATTTGCTTTAGTCAGTATTAATATCCTTTTAGTTAATAGCTCCACTCTCCCAACATAACATCTATTTCTATGAAAATCATGTACCTAAGTTTTCACTTTTTAAGCTTTGTGACAGTGCATTGTTCAGATACTCCAATGGGGTTTTAAATGGTTTATTTCTCTTATAAACTTTCAACCCATGAAGGACATTCAATCTTTCAGTTTATCTGAAAAATAAACTGAAAATAGAGACAGGGTTTTCGTTGGACCATGCCGATAAGAAGGTAGATGATTTGTCTGGCAAATCACATACGATGCAAGCAGTGTTGGAAAGTAACTAAGTACATTTACTCAAGTATTGTATTGAATTGTACAATTCTGAGGTTTGTAAACGTTACTTGTGTATTTCCTTTTTTTTGCTCCTTTTTTTTACGCCTCACTGCATTTCAGTTTGACAGCTATAGTTATTAGTTACTTAGGAGATAAAGATTTAACAGACAAAATGTTTGATGAATTTGTAAAATATGATGCAATGTTGTAGATTAAACTATTCAACAGTATGTAAAATAGTTCAAATGAGCTCCACCTCGACCAGCAACAACATTAAATGCTGTTTACATGTTAATGTATTAGTGATAATAACCCTTATGAAAGGGGCTATTCTGCATGAAGAATACATTTACTATTGTTATTGTATATAGTATTTAGTACCTTTTATTTATTTGTTTTTTTTCATGACTTATTTTGTATATAGTAGATGCTAATTAGTCTTAATTCTTATACTCCTACTGCTGTGACACTTTAATTTCCCTGCATGGGATCAATACAGTTTATCTTAACCCTATTCTATTATTTCTTTTGATGTGTAAGTACTTTTGCTGTTAAAATGTTGTTTTTTTGCAGGACTTTCTCTTGTAATGGCATATATTTACAATGTGGTACTATTTCTACCTTTACATGTGCCTAATTAGAATCAGTAAATGAGTATCACAGACTTTTACATTTATCCCCAAAAACACAGAAATCCGGTTTCTTCCCACCTCTTCCCTCCTCTCTTGTTGTGTCACCTCTGTCCTGTGGGCCGGCCCTCTCTGGGTCTGACAGCTGGGCTTTGAGTGGTGGCTGGTTGCCATGGCTACTAAGATGGGGCCTGTAGAGAGGAGTCCAGTCGCCGTGGTTGTCCGAGCCGCTGCCTGACTCACTGCCGCTGTCCTCGGCGGGGTCCTTCGGGTCGTCATCGGCGCTGCAGGAGTCCATGTCCTCCTCAGATAGCTGGCCGTTTGGTGAAGCCGGGCCATCCTGTGTGTAAGTGGGACACAATTTGATGGTGAGACTCTGATACACTGTTCATCTTACCCTCCCAACTTCAAACCCACATACAAAACACGTGAACTAACATCTGCGAGGGACAGCTGGATGTCTTCTTTAAAGGCGAGCTGCTGGGCCTCTCTTCCTGGCAGCAAATCCGTTGTCTGGATGCCATTCATATTATCACTGTGGACTCTGGAAGACAAAGACGTCCATTTTTAGTCCCACAGACAGCCATCCCAACCTTTGAATCAATCCTCCAGTCAGTCATATGGCAAATAACTTCTATAATCCAATTGAGACGAGGGGACGACTAGCTGACTGAAACTCTTCAAACTCTCTATCTCTATCAAAGATAATCATAGTTATGTGATTCGTTGAAAGGACTGAAGGCTTTGTTAAGATGGCAGAAGCCTGTGTGATGTTCTTATGTGTTGTTTTAGAAACATGTTGCACTGGTGGATGAGCGACCCAACAAAGCTGTCAGTCCATCACTCAAAAAAACGAAGCTAAAATACTTTTATGCCATGTTAAAACAAAAATAAACCTTATTATTTACTGTATGCAAGAAATTAGTTCTTTGAATTTGCTAGGTTCGACATGGTTGGGGTGATGAATTATATTTACTGTCTAATGTTTTGCACTTTTTGTGAAACAAGTAGTAATTCATTAAAACATCAGCTTCTCTCTCTTCAGCCTGCTGCTGCAGAACAAAGTGGCTCTGTGTTACTTGACTTCTACAATAACAGAACAGTGCGGCCTGCTTTTACACTTCCTAATCATATTTAGGTTAATGCCAAAAAGCCAAAGCCAAGGAGTTCTTTGTGGAGGTTTTTTTGTGTCTACCTGTTGTTTATGAGGCTCTGGAGGAGTTTGGAGGACCTGAACTCGTCCACGTCTCCGATCACGCTGACGCTCACATCCCCGTCCCGGCCGAGCAGCCACCTCACATGTTTATTGTACGCTGGAGGAAAAAGAACAGATAAGAAAAAAACAAAAATGGGTAAGCTTACTGGAGATACATTTTCAGGTACTTTCTCTCAGCAAGATTCTGATTAAAGCAGTGGTCTTATAAATTGTTATTCTGGCTTTTATCCAGAAGGTGGTGCTGTCCTATAAGTATAGAGCTTGGGAAACCTCACACAACCCAGAAGGAGTTTGTCCTCTCTTACTATTGGTGCTCTCTCTTTTATTCTTTTTTTCTCTACTTGTGTCTCCTTCCACTGTCTTTTTCTGTCTTTCCACTGGAGTGAATTCATTGTGTCTCACTGCAAAGCATTACACGTAGCAGAATATTGATAAACCGTGTTTAAATAACGTGGGATCGTTACAAAAGGAAAGGAAAACGGTAAATAACAGTGACCTCATTCCTGTCTGGGAGGCAGGCAGGGCTGCATGAAACTAACCTCTGGCCGTTCAACAGAAACTCCCTCGAAAGTTTGAATCTTGTTGTGCCAACATGTAGTTTTGTTACATACTGCATCGGCTGAATTGAAGAGCAAACCCATTCATTCTCAATGTCTGTCAATTTATATTTAATTATAAATTAATCTGTCTGCAATAATGTAATGCTATATGTATTTTTTGTTCTTCATGTCATAATATACAGATATAAATTCCAAACCCAACACACCTTTAGTCCATTACATTTACATCCTGGAAAACAGGGTATTTTTAAACCCCACTCCCCAATGTGTGATAATAGGTGTTTTCCATGACAGCACACAATCAGATAAAGGTGAAACACCTTGCCATGACATCACGAATTTGGGGTGTGGCTTGAAAAAATTCAAATCCTCACAGAGCTGTACACCAGCAGTTTTCTGCCAGTTGAAATTAAATGCAGATTTACCCTTCAAGACACTGTAGGAGTCCATAGAAACAATCACCTCCTAACAGTGAACCGACTATACAGATTTCTTAATAACCAGCTAACAAACGCAGCTCTGTTTCTGCTCATATTTTAGAGAATGACTTGTGTTTGCGTACCGTCACCAAGTGTATAAAGGTGCATTGTGTAGTCTGACCAAAGACCATCTCTGAAATATCTCTGGTCTGTCTGTGCAACACACCTTTATGTTCACACAGTCACCTTGCTGACTTATAACTGTGACGACAAGACGTAGAGGTCATTACCATTACAGAACTGTCTTTATTGCTACCTCACCTACAAATTAACCAGAAATACAGCACAGAATAGACCTCTTTATTCCCAGGTAAGGTTAATTTGTGTATTTATGTGATATTTATAGGCCTGCATGTACGCGTAATGATTGTCTTTCCCGGCTGCAGCACATAGCGAACAAAGGCCGAAAGACGTCTAACTGGATTGTATGTTGTGTAACGCAAACGCACAGTCAACACACACTCGGTCGCCTCTCGGGTGACATGGCAGAGATTGGGTGAACAAAGACAGTAACTTAATAATTGGTTTAAAGCATGGCGACGCCCCAAACCACAGGGCTTACTCAATCTTATTCAGCTTTCAGCCCGTAGAGTGATTTGACTGGCAGTGATAGAGGCTGTCTGTCACACACACACACACACACACACACACACACACACACACACACTCATTGTGCAGCAAAGCCAGTGGAGGTGATAGGGTCTGAGTGAGTCAGATAAATGAGTAAGACAGAAAGGCAGAGCAGACGGTCACATGGGCTACTGACAGAGCAATGAACGATGACTTTTAGTGTAAACACACAAACATTAATCAGACTGGTAACCAGAGAGGGTGTTACTACACAGCTTGTGTATCATGTGCACTCAGAGTTTAGAAGATTTCTGGTCAACATGAATGATTTGTAAAAAAGTCACTGCGCCCACCCAAGAAATAGTCCAGCAAATAACCCTGATAAAACTTCAACTTATCGTTTTTACACTTTGGTTGTTTAATGGGTTAAATAAACAAGATAAAATGTGTGATTTATTTAGCTTTAGAGGTGCTGGTAGGTGGATTTTATTATGCTCAGGCAGAGCTAAGCTAGCTGTTTCCCTGTTTCCAGTCTTTATGCTAAAGCTAAGCTAACAAGCTGCCGGATGTAGCCTTATTTTTAAGGACAGATATGAGAGAGGTATCAATCTTCTCCTCTAAACCTCAACAAGAAAGCAAAGAAGCACATTTCCCAACTATTGCTTTAAAGGAGATTTTAAGTATAATCTTAAATATTTGCATGTTGAAGAAATATCTGATTCAAGGCACAGATTATTGTAAATGCACTGCAATGTAATTTTGTTTCACAAATACATCATTGTCAAATTAGTTGTGACATCCTGGTGTTTTACTGTCAAGAAATGAAAGCATGTTAGAGAAGCTAGCAGCTTTAACCTCATGTCAGAGTTTTGTTAATGTTAGTCAACATAAAGGCCACATTTCCCTTGTTCCTTCCTGCTACAAAACTATATTGCTACTTTAGTCAGGGTTTCCCTCTTTTGCTTTACTGGAAACCATATTGTAATGGACTGAGACGTATGTGTTCTCTATGTATCGGCACTTCCCACCAGTGTAACCAGTACAGCAAAGCCAGTGTTGCACTCTACCTTTCTTTGGCCTGGTGTTGCTGTCGTCTCTTCTTTCCCTCTCCTCCCGCTCCTCCCGCTCTCTCCAGCGGCGTACCTGCTCCTCTCTCATCTTCAAGAAGAGGATCCTCTTCTGTTCCTCGCTGAGGGCCTCCAGCACCTCCGGCTCCACCCACATGTCCTCAAGGATTTTAGCCAGCATCCTGCTTCTTTCCCCCAGGTGATAGAGACGGTCGTCAGCCCCCCTGTCTCTCCGTCCAGTGGGTCGTGTTTCAGCGGGGGGGTATGATCGCTCCTTTTTCCTGCTCCAGAGTCAGGTTCCCTTTTCTTTGAAGGATGTGGGATCAGGTGCAGTCTAACTGCTGGACTGCTGAGGTCACTGTAGTGTCCTCTGTCAAGTGCTCCTCCTCGGGTGCAGGAGTGTGTCGGGCTCTCTGGAGGTGGAGGCACAGTGTGTCCAGATCAGCTGAGCTCTGAAGGTTGCTGTTGTGGTTTTTTCAGAGAGAGAGAGAGAGAGAGAGAGAGAGAGATTATATCTACTGTATTGTTTTGTTCCCCCCCATTCAGCCCTGTTCTGGCTTGCAGAACACAATAGGCCCTGAGCAAATAAGCCACAATGCCAAGTGTAGTGTGTGTTTGTGTGTGTGTGTATGCAGTGTTTACTCTGCATACAGTAGGCAGCGAGAATGCCGCTGTGCTTTTGTGCTTTCAAACACTGAAAGGCAAACACGGGCAGGTTCAGTATGTCAACATACACACACACACACTACTCTGACTGTTTTTAGCACCTTTTCAACACACGTGACACAGATAGACATCAACAGCCTGTCCAGTTAGTTATAACTCAGTCAGGAAGTCCTCAAGAGCAAAATTCCAGAAAACAACCTTCACCTTAAAGTGTGTGTAAACACACAGTTTAAAAGCAGTCTCCGCCCTGTACACACTTTTGAAAGATGGGAAACAGTGAGTCGCTGAACAGGAGCCAATAGGGTTTGTGTCTGTGATAACAGTTCTCCAATCTGCACTTGCGGGCGGTCTAATATTACAGTAAAGCACAACAACACAGCGCTGACAAAAGTGAAATATCACCCTTCAAGTTAGTGTTTCAGGTGTGGCAGATGTCAAACCATAATTAAGCTTAACCTCACACAAGATGTGTACTTGAATAATTCTATGGTTTCAGATTAAAACTGAGCAGCAAAACAATTATTGTTAGCAGATGCAGAACTGAATGCAAAGTTGGGATAAATATGAAAGACAAGATTAATTTTAAGTCCCATGTGCAAAGCTGACAAACAAAACATGTTTCTGTGCTCGTTTTCTTTATAAAGGAACAGTCTGATGTTTTGGGATTTATGATCATTCGCTTTCTTGCCGAGTTAGATGAGAAGATCGATATCACTCTCGTGCCTGTATTCTAAATATAAAGCTACAGCCAGGAGGCGGTTAGCTTAGCTTAGCATAAAGACCGTAGAGCTCATCGAGTAACACGTTATGTCTCGTCAAAGTGTAAAAATGACAGATTGTGGTTTTACCGGGGGTTATGAATCACGTTTCCAGTCTTTGTGCTAAGCTAAGCTAACCAGCTCTTGCCTGTAACTTCAAATTTATCATACATGTGAGAATGGTATCGATCTTCTAACTCTTGGCAATAAATGCATATTTCTCAAAATGTCAAACTAATACTTTAAGAGAGGTAAAGAACATGGTGGGAGCATCCTGCTTTAAATACATATTATAATGAATTATGTTGTGGTATTAAAAATGTAGGAGCTGTGAAGCCCTTTAAGACTGTGATTAAGAGCAATACAAATAAACTGGACCTGAAATGTACTCCCAAACAGCCCACTCAGTGGCAAATTGCTCATTCTTTCTATAAAAGAATCACACCTCTGAGCAGTCTTATACCTGCATAACAACTCCTATAATTAACTGTGCACACTTTAACTCACGCATGGCAGCACAAAAGAATGATTTAAATTAAGGCATAAAACATGCCAAAGGAATCACAGACAGTAACAACCCACGCAGACACCTCAGAAAACAGAAATCACACAAGGACAAAATGAGAATATAGCGGATCAACATCCATACGCTCTGTTATTCAAATGTAAAGGCATCCAGGTCTGGCTCTGCGCCAACATGCAAATAGGTCCGGGATTTGATTCTGACTCTGCTCACATTCAGAGAAAAGAAAGAAAGGCAGGGAGAGGAGAGAAAGGTATGTGCATGGCATACTAAGAGAGAAGTTTGAAAAGTCTCTCAGTCTGACAAAACACTGGCCATTTCACAGCGACAGAGGAGAGTGTGAGAGATAAATGAACTTGCCGTAGAATGGCAATCGCAACAAAGACAGGCAGAGAAAGAAAGAAGAGCACAGACAGAGGAGGGAAAGTGGACTTACTCAGTGGTTGCCAGCCGGTAGCATCTCCCAGCACCGCTCTGAGTTTCAGCGCCTCTGTGAGCGTGGTATGATGAGTGTGTGTAAGAGTGAGCCTTTTGTGTGTGTGTGTGGGATCAGGTCGTCAGCAGCAGCGGTATGCAGGCTCAGCCCCGCTCTGCTGCATTTGTACTGAATAGGAGTGGGAGGGAGTGACATCACTGCATTTATTTTTTTCTCTCCTCCTTCCTTCTCTCTCCTTCACTTTCTTCTCTTCTCTCATTTACGTTCCTGCAATGCTACAAAGACATAAAATAACAGCAGTTGGTTAAATGTTACCAAGTGAAAATGTTTCCCAATTTATATACAGTGTATCCATTGCTATAAATAACTTAACGTTTCTAATCTGCTGGTTTGTGACATTTAACTACATTCAAGGACCCAAAGAATTTAATTTCCTCTGACAGGCTCTGTAACCTTTCCATATGTAGCAGCATAGGACATGGGAGTGCTTTGTAAGAAACCATTAATCACAACACCACATGTGCAGGAAGGAATCTGGATATTTATTCCACAGCTTTTTTTCCGTCAACAGGTTGTTGACACACTTATTATGCCAGAAGTCATTGTGTTGTGTTGGCTCCGCCCCATAGTGCTAAATCAGAGGAGTCCAGTTGGGTGGAGTAAATATCAGTCACATGCTTCTGAGTAATTCTAGCTAATAATATCATACAAGTGTATTCAATTCATATGTAGTTGACTAACCTGATTTTTAATGACCTGCCCGGGCTATGCAGAAGTGTTTACAGTAAATGAAATCTTGTAAATATTAGCTGCTCCTTCTTCACTTACATTGTGTTTTCTTTTGGTTCAGTAGGTACCTGATGTTTGCAGTACACATGAAAAGTGAAGGTAACAAGTGACAGTTACGTAACAGGATAATTGTAAATGACATAACGTAACGTAAGAGTAGCACAAATAGTGAAGAGGGTAATGCTTTATTTTACGGGTCTGTAATTTATGATGGTCTTTTTTTTAGGAAACTTCCTAGTAAATTGTTTGGAAATTACGGACCAGTAAAATAGAGCATTACCAAGTTATGAAGTCCGCAAACCGAGTCAGTAATGTCAGTTGAGCGGTAAATCAGCCGACGTCAGGTAGGACGGTAGCGGACAAACCGCCTGAGTATATTTCATAGAGCAAGCTCGCAATTTATAACTTATGTTATTTGTAAGAGAAAACATGTATTAGTTCTTCTTTCACAAGCTGCATAGTCACACTTTAAGCATTAGGATTTTTAACGTAAAAAGGTAAAAAGGTTGAGTCACGACTTTATCCCTGTGTTAAATTGTAGTGCTAGATATTTAGACACGTTTTGTATTATATATCAGCTAAAAAAGTCAAATTTGAAATGTGTAACAGTGAGTATGAATATGCTTAAACTACGTATATGATAACTAACAAATGCATGAGTAAGTAATTTTAAACAATCATCAAAACTTAGAACAGACTGTGTTTGTTTCTGTTGGACTGAAGGTGTCACCTGGTCAGTAAGATTTACCCCAAACTTCCCCTGCACTCGGCATTACGCAAAATGAAACCACACAGCTTCCCTCAGTCAATACAG
Source organism: Macquaria australasica (assembly GCA_005408345.1). Taxonomy (NCBI): domain Eukaryota; kingdom Metazoa; phylum Chordata; class Actinopteri; order Centrarchiformes; family Percichthyidae; genus Macquaria; species Macquaria australasica. The sequence goes on along the minus strand of SEMN01000153.1, from coordinate 558,178 downwards.
GTTTCCAGCAAAACCAGTATTTCACTGATACCAGACACCCGTTTGTTTGTTTCTCAGTTTGTCACTGGTATCAGGGCAGGAAGCTCAAAGTCTACACACACATGAATACACACAGCTTTGTTCTTCTGTTATTGTGAGGACCATTATTTAGTTTTTGGAGTCAATTACCATTCCTTAAATCAATCCTAAAATGAACTCTAAATTTAGCCAACAATCTAATAAAACAGCCTCCATTTAAGCCTAAAGGTAACTACCAACTAACCCCAAATCTGAAACTAAATTTAATGTCCACCTCGCTAGACCTAATTTCTAACCTAAGCCCAGGTGTAACCATAACCCTCAACCTTACCTTTTGGCAAGGAAAAACCCTGATTTACGGTAAATTGGTAATTTTTGTTGCTTCCCCTTACTGGTCTGAGGAAATGTGATTCTCAAAAAGATAAAAGTAAGAGCATGCACACATAATCAAACACACAATCTCTTTTCCTCCTCTTTCCCTCTGGGGTCATGGTCAGGTCTGCCAGGAGAAAACAAAGCAGTGATCTACATATGGGTGAAAACATACACGCAAACACCAGCAGGAGACTTTCTGCAGTTTAAGATGTGTACCTCTGCATGTTTTTACATAATGTGGTGAAAGTTTGTGCACCTAATATCATGTTTGTTTTCCTAATCAGACCTCAGACAACACCTCTTACTGTAAATTTCACTGGTGCTATTAACGGGAATTATTAAGTACCAGGAAATATTTTTGTACAAACATCGACTTATTTCCACGTTCTTACCTTTGTAGTTCCTTGTCATGGCACACCTTGGGAAAGCCCTGACAGTCATCAACACGTACATGTGGTTATATTATCTGAATCCACCTGGAGAGGATTAGACATGTGGTCACATTCAAATGGTGAATATGCATGAACAGCACCCTCTGCTGGAGGAAGGGAAAAAAGCAAGTCAATTTTAAGGCAGACCAGCAATGAAAAACCTGAAGGTGTCTGTAGTCATACATACATTGCAATAAATCAGCAATATTTTTTATTGATTGATTCTCAGTATGTAAATAGTTCTGAGCAATTTTGAAATCATGATAGCCATTCTTATAAAAAGTCTTAGCACTTATGTCTTAAAGTACAGTGTGACAATTAGTGCTCTGTAAGTCCCACACTAATATTTACCTCATTATTTCTTTTGCTGGTTATTGTTATGCTGCATGAAAAATCTGATGATGAAACTTTATGTTGTTGTTTGGAGCAGTAAAGAGACAAAGACGGCTGAAATGAAACTGTGCGTTTGGTGGTTTAATGAATATCACTGGAGTTTCAGTTGTCATGGAAGCTATTCCTTTAAAAGCTTCCTTATTGTGCTACTTTGGCTTACGTCAACTTGTGAGTCCTCCTCAGAACCTTCGGAGTCTCTTAAACAAGGTCGGATTACTAACAGGGCAAAGCAGGCAACTGGAACAGGGTCACTGTGTGATTTAGCTTGTGGTAATTTGATCAAGTGATTAATATAAACTAAAATGGTGAAATACCTTAAGGTTGGCTCTTGCATTTTTGTCTAATCTTGAAATTTTTATAGTGAGGCATAAATACAGAAAAATATAAACAAATCAAAATATAATACATAAACATATATGATAAAGGATCTGTGCAGTCACTAATACAAACACTTTGCCAGTGCCTTTTGCTCTGCAGCACACACTTTATACTAGTTTTAATATTAGTTTTTAGTTTTGCTCCTAGTAGGTTAATCCAGCCCTGTTCTTAAAACCATTTGGGGGACAGTCACCAAAAATACACAGTCAACAACATTTTCCATGACCTTTGGCCAGAGTATGTATTTGACAGAAATCAAGCAGAGGCATCCAATAAGTCCCTGCTCTCTGCTGAGACCAAATCTGCATAATCTATCTTGCTCCAGTGTCTCGATATGCTGTTTTTATATCTAAATACAATACAAAAATTAGAATTACAATATGTCTCAAGTGACACCAACAGCACTTGCTGAGGAAGTCAGTTTTCTCTTTTAACCACAAGATTGTACTTCCCATTGTGCTTTTGGGGGGCCTTATTCAACAACATGGTCAGGGAGATTTTCCATGGAAAAATGATTGGTATTCCAACATGTTCTCCCCTCAACCGTCCCATGTTTAAAGCATGTACCCCCCTGACATGGAGCCTGCTCAGCGAAGAGGATGTGCATTAGCATGGATTCACATGAGAGATGTTTGTGGTTAAACGGATCGCAAAGAAGTATTGCTTTGGTCCCCAAAGTAATTTAACTGGGAGAACAAGCTGTGCTGGAACATGCACCCTTGGGTGGTTGATGTAACGTGCTACCATGATACCGTATGTTGTACACTATTTTTGCATAATTTGCTAATGAGTTTGAAAGATTTTTCAGCTGACTTTAAAATCATTACACCACATAGGCTGCTATTATCAGGCACATACAGCAATATAGGCATCCACTGCACATGTTAATGTACTAATGTTCCTGAATCCTATTGTGTGTGGGTATCATCAGGGGAGCTGCTTCACTGATTACATGAGGGAAGGAGCAGCATATAACAGTTAAATCAGCATGAATTGACTTTTCTGGCTACTGTGGGCTAGTGAAACAAGCTGTAGACACAAATCTGACATAGTATTAACTTATAAAGTCATTGTTGCAAATGTGTTAGAAAACAATCACTTATTTATACATCCAGAGAGTCATATGTGTGGTCACCTGGCAAATTCAAGTCCAGTCATTCACTCTACTTTTAACAGTTTTGGTTTCCAACTTCTCCTGAGGGACATATCTGGCTCTTTAGCTGCTAAATGCTCCACTGTGTTCACCCGCTAGTTGCTAGCTTTGTCTGCCTGCTGTTTGGTGCTGAGCAGGTAGCGTACGGTTGGTTTTTAGAACATTTTAGCTAAACAGCTGCCTGCTGCGGCTGAAAACGTGGTTGACAGGAGTGCTGAGAGTGAACCAAAACAGTTGTAGGCCGTAAAAACCAAAACCACAAGCTAAAAAGCTCCACTGAGCTGAAGGGAAACGCAAAGTTAGATGCAATCCGTTTCATATTACACTCAGTCATTTGATCCATTGTTAATATAAAAATATTGATTAGTGCAGCTTTTATTTACAGATGTTTGGTCTGAGATAAGTGTTCCTGATAGAAAATTTAGAAAAATATTGTATATAATGTGAAGCAAAAACATTGATATAAATTGAAAATGTCATTATTATCAGTAGAAATATTCTTTTTTTTTTTAGTATGCAATACTAGCCTAAAGCTAGTGTGTTAGCTGGTAGCAGTGCCCAGCAGGCTAAAAGATGAATGCACACAATGGTGTAGAAACTGTCACATTTAAATAGCAACTGAGACCATCTTTCTGAGATGTAATGTGAAGGAAAAACACCAGTGAGTTGAACATGTTTTTTGAGTGTCTTTTCCACTGACACCAGTAAGACTAGTGAGCACTAAGGGGCCAGACAAAGGGTCAAATTTGAATCAAATTTGAGTGAGTGAAAGAAAACTTGTATGTTGTTTGTTTCTTGGAAAGAACCTAGCACAGAGGTAGGTGGGTTTGTATAGGTATTGGACACCTTGTATTTCTCGTATACCAGATAAGGCAGGTATGCTCCTTTAGTCCAATTTACAGTAATGTTACACTGCCAGGACTAAGGGTATAAATCCCTGCATACACTATAAAATTGAATATGCTTTGAGGTGGTCCACATACAATAGCATACTTCAAGTGGCATATGTTAGCTCATGAGAGTGAAACACTCCTCCTGTGTATCAACATGCTGCCGTCCTGAAACTTTTCAATCATTTTGTGATTCCAGAGATTGTCAGAGTTCCATTTTCTTATCCAACTTTCATATTTACAACTTGGCACAGAGGGGCCGAGTGTGACACTGTTGCTATGGTGACCAGTCTGTCTGTTGACCTGGCTGCCCAGCAGACTCATAGTTGGCACACACACACACACACACACACACACACCGCACACATATTGTCTCTAACACTCGCATGGCACATTCTGTCACCATGTTGGCGAGGTCGCCAGTGTTTCTCGTGTCTCTCACACTCTCTCTCACGCACACACACACACACACACACACATAAGCACACATGTGAACACAAAAAACAGAGAATGGGTTTCTCCATAAAAAACATGTAGCTCCTCTATTGCCACCTCAGTTTCCTTCACAGCAAATAAGAAGGATAGATAGATAAATAGACAGACAGACAGACACACTCTGTTACCTTTACATTCCAGCTCAGTGTTAAGGACAAGTGGTCACAGGTGGAAGTGACTGATGCTCAAATGAAGACCCTCCCCCTCTCTATTTGCCTCTGTGGAGGGATGTGTGCCATTGTAACCCGCTCTTTCATGCCTGTGGATATAATGACCCAGATGAGAGCTCACACACACACACACACACACACTGACACGTTTTCAAACACACACAAGTGCTGACATGTTGTGTCCTCCTCCTCTTCAGTGGTAATGAATGCTGATGAGGTAGTCAAGGGAATCACTGGAGTCCAACACCACATAGCCATGCAGCTAAATAATGATGTCCACACTGAAGGTAGGAATGATGTTTCTTCTTCTTTTTTTTTTTTTTTTTTACATTCATGCGAGACCTGAGAAAGATACATGTTGTGGAACAAGATCATTATGTTACTGATGATGCCCCAGTGCTGAAATGTCTGTCTCTTGCTGCACTCCCTTTCCCTTTATAAATTAACAGAATACACAATTCTTTCCAAGGTAGATAATTGCTGACACCATTAAAAAACAAGTTGTCCATTTTTTGAAGACACTGGTGACCTTATAACATCCACAGCTTTGCATTTAACAACTTGACAGCCATCTATAATAGTTTGACATTTTGGGGAAATATGCTTATTCGCTTTCTTTCTGGGAGGGCCACCTGGCAAACGTAAGTCCAATATTCAGTCTCCTTTTAGCTCTGATTTGCTCATCACCAACTCCCGATGGAAATATCTGTCAATTTAGCTGCGAAATGCTCCATCATGTTCACCAGCTAGTCGCTAACTTTGTCGTTCTGCCAGTTGGTGCTGGACAGTAAAATTGCAGGCCAGAAAACCAAAACAACAAGCTGAAATATAATATACTCGTCACTAGAAGTGACCCCTTTCACATACAAAATGGTCATGTGGTTCGTTGTTAATATACAAATATTGATTACAGTGGCTTTAGGTTTAAATCAAACTTGGATACGAACTATTTCTCCTCTTTTTCTCTATCTAAATATCTCTGCTAAATATTGCTCTTAATACATAGTATTAGCTAAAAACCACTCTTCTGGGACTCCTGTTTACTTTCTTTAAACATTGCACTGGTAAACACAACTCTTGTCGTTGCTGCAAAACAGGATTTTGAAATTATTTATGCAAATTCTTAGAAGAAACAACTTCCTGAATGTTACCATGGGAGGTTTGATTTGCGATTAGTGAAACCAGCTCGTAAGGACCCTGAAGCAACTCACGCCATTTCTATTCATCTTCAGCAGTGAATCTGTGCATGCTCACACACACACAAACACAAACACACACACACACACACACACACACACACACACACACACACAGATTAATTAAATATAAAATATCAGAGATGCTCATATGCTTTTACACTCTAAAGAACGTTCTGCTGTGAAATCCTCTGATCAAAATCAAAGTCCCACACCATGTGCACACACATTCTGCAGTGTGTGTGTGTGTGTGTGTGTGTTGTATGTGTGCCCACAATGCCTCCTGTTTGTGTGTGTGTGCCCCAGCTGTCTCACAGAGCTCCCTGTTGTTTGGCCTGCCGTGGCAGACGGAGCCAACGCTGTAAACTCTGTGGATCAATGCTCGTTTGGAGGATTTCTCTATTTAATTCCACCTCAGTCAGCAGCACTGCATCCTCTTTTGCATGTGTGTGTGTGTGTGTGTGTGTGTGCATGCACACTCTTGGGTACATGAATGTGTCCTTGTGTGTGCATGTGTATCTCTAGCCTCATATTGAGTTGTCTGTGTGAGCAGAGGAATGCTGCAGGAGGTTTTGGTGTGTGTGGATGCTAACATCTTATGTGTGCACTTCTGTTGCCTACACACACACACACACACACACACACACACACACACACACACAAAGAGTCTTGCAGCAGAGGCTAAAGACACACACCATCAGTCTGTCTAGCACCTCCCCCTTGCTTTCATTATACTCACAATGTTATTACTTAAGCAGCAACATCAGCATATTGATTTATCTTCCCCACTACCTGCTTTCATTTAATACGTTAACACACACACACACACACACACACACACACACACACACACACACACACACACACACACACACACACACACACACACACACACAGGTAAATGCATGCATGATGGCACACATACGTATACATACTCTGACACCACAGCCGCGCACATTAACACACTTATGTGCACCATCACAGGAGACCACCCACCCCAACAAACCAAAATGCAAGCTGTTAGCTTTTCTCCTCACCAGCTACCTCCCCCGTCTCTCCCCTCCCTCCCTCCCTCCCATTGTCACATCAGGGATTTCCAGTGTTCCCAACACGTTGCCGCCATCACGGCCCTGCAGATGTCACTTAGCTGCAGACACACCTCTTCATTTCTCCATCCATCCCTCCACCTCTCGTGGGACACGGAGGAGGGACAGAACAGGGAGCAGTGAGTGCATGTGTGTGTGTGTGTGTGTGTGTGCGGCTACAGAGGGGGAAGGGAGCCGGTCAGGTTAATGAATTAGTAATTAGGATTGACATTGCGTCTGCAGTGGGTTTCCCCCAAACTATTTCCACCACTCTCTCTCCGGTCATCTGTGCATCCTCTGAACTCTCTTTGTCATCTTCAACCCCCTGCTCCCCCTTCCCCGTCCCCCTCCTCTCCTTGCATAACCCCCCTCTACCTGTCTCGCTCTGGGCCTCGCCTCTCTAACCTTCTCCTCCCCTTGTCTTCAAACACACACCAGGCTCTTTTGTTCTGTCCACATCCTCACTCTTGCCTTATGCATCTCTCTCTTCTTCTTAATTCCCCTTTTTCCTCTCTTCCTCTTCTCTCCTTATCTCCTTTTCAGCCACTCCCCTCTTCTTCTGTCTCCTTCTAATGTGCTATTGATCACTGGATTGGAGGCTGAGGCTCAGGCTCTTAGTCCATGCAGACATTACATTAAAGCTTGGCACTACTGTGCATTATAAGGGTTGTATTTAAGATCCATGAAGAAAAAAATCAAAAAATGTTGGCAGCAGAATACGCAGAGCCATATGTGTGATTGTATACTGCTGCTGTGCTTCTGTTTATGACCTTGAGGTGCACCAGTAAGTAGGTACTCTCAAAGCACTGTACTGTAAGACAATACGAATGGTTTGAACTGGCTCTTGGCTTGATTTAACTGTGCTGGTTTTACACGTGGGAGATTAGTGAGAATAAAAGTTCAGGTTGAAGAGGAGTGAAAAATGGGTGGTGGGCATATGCTAGTACAGTGGAAGAGATGTCCTCTATGCTTTGTCAAGGGCAGCGTGGACAGAGGCTAATTTAGAGTATGTGCTGGCAGATAAAATGAACTGCTTGTCTGTCAGTAAGGCCAAGAATTCTAACATTTTGCGTTAGATCCTTTGCCATCCAACAGACCAAACATGGCAGCATCATCACATGCTCAGAGCACAGTCAAAGATATATCAAATATCGATCTAATACTTGGGGGTGGGGGGGGGATCAGACTCCCAATCCATTCCCCAGCTTGACAAAGGCAAGTGGGCACAAACACATACATATACAATATATATAAAAATATAGACACAAAAAAGAATGTACACACTCTTAATAAAAAATCAAAGTTTTTCAGAAAATGTCAGCTAACACTGAAAGCTATTCATCTTTGTTCTCCAGCCTACATAACTGATTGTCATCTTTACAGTGGTTTAATTTGTGGTATTTTCTCTTTTGGATAAGCTGTAATTATAGTCCCACCACAAAGGAAGGAGTATTGACAGTCTACCCCATGAATAGCACTTTTAGAAAAGAGGAGCTGACAAAGTAGAAAATACTGTATATACCACAAGTAATGAGTGTCTTCTGTGGTCAGAGTAACTGTCAAGGCACATTTTGATTGCTTACAACAATTCGACCAAGACTTTATCTGTGATGTCTGACAGGGTGTACCCCACTTCTCGCCCAGTGTGTGCTGGAATAGACTCCAGCCCTGCACGACCCTCCACAGGATAAACAGGTATAGATAATGAATGGAGACGGAAAACTTTGTTTTCTAAAACAGTAACATTGTTGGAATATTGCTATACTGCTATCTGGCTAAATAGCAGTATCCTATCTTTAATTCCTAGATCACCCACATGACAGGCTAACAATAACCAGCAGGTCAAGGGTCAGGGCCATATTGCTGCTGCAATAAAACATACAGTTACAACACACTAAAATGTAACACAAACATCTTAAACTGATTTTATAGGCATTGTATTATTGGTAAATCTGAATTCTCCACCATTCAAGCACTAAGCTTAAGGTGTAAGTCTCAGTTGCACTGATTTACTTTGAATTGATCTCATTCTTTTGGGTATAATTAGATTTAAATGATTTGTTTTACTGAGTAACATATCTAAAAATCTGTAAAATCTGGCTATTGACTGTTTCATGGGTCATGTTTTCCCTTGCAGACATCAAATTCCTATGTAAACCAAACTACAGCATGACCAATGCTACATCCAGGATATGACAGCTGCAGGACTTTAGACCTTGGACAGCACTATTTGACTGTCTGTAAATCATCTGCATGAACTATTTTTCTGGTCAGTGCCCAGACTTTCCCCCCAACAACATTTGTTCCCAATGCTAGTAGCCTATTTGGTGAAATAAATAAATGTCAAGTTGTATTACCCATCCTTCTGAGGACATCCTGGAACCCTCCCAAGGTCCTTTGGGCATCCCTGGACCTCAGTCTGGGAACCACTTGACACCCTTGCTTTGTGATAAAGTTAAAGCCTAACTAATTTGAATGGTATTTTAATACATTCTAGGTCTGGGCAGTAATATCATCAGTGGTCAGAGAGGAGTAGGACTTGTGTCAACACAATTGCCAGCGCTAATCTTCACTGCAGGCTACAGTGTCTGATATCAACAGGCCCTCGAGACACGTCCCGTTCACACCGCGCAGTAACCACAGGAGAGCGATGGTGCTCCCGAGCAGTCCGAGGAGCGGAATTACAATTTCTCAGCTGCCATTCAAACACACAGAGGCTCCACAGAGAGGAGGAGGCGGGGAGGACGCCTCCGTTCATCCATCCATTCATCAGTCCGCTCAGTAATCGGTCTCCGCCGCCTGGACCGCCCGCGTGCCCCTATACCAGCTTGCGCGGAGGCGCGAGACTACACCACGAGCTTCGGTCTGTCGGCGGCGGCCGTGAACAACAGTCGCACGCGCATACCGGTGAGAGGGGGGCAGCTGGGAAGGACGCTCCGCGTGGAGAGAAAAGGGAGCCCGTCTGTCAGCGTTATTCCCCGGTGTGGATGTAGAGAGGCAGAGGGGGAGTGAGGACCACCGCCGCAAAACTCTCCTTTTCAACCTCTGACTGAACGCATTTTACCGGTGAGTGAAGAAACGATACGTTGTTCTACAGGACATACGTTTAAAGTATTATCCTTTTTAAGCTAGGAGGGCTGTGTTAGCGCTAAATATATATATGTTTAACTGGCAATTATAACGAAGTCCATGCTTAGATATCACGTAGCCTATTTTAGTTTATTAGCCAGACGAGCTAAAGCATTTCTCAGGGCGGCTGCGTTGAGGTTTGGCATCCTGTTTTTCTTGCTAATCTGTGACCAAAAATGTAGTACACACAGCCTGCAGCCTACTCGCACCGGCAGGCTTTAGGACAGCAGTGTTTGTGGAGCTAATATAGGCTGAGGGATATGCACAGTGCGGGCCGTGGGATTTTGTGGAGGTGTGTTTTTTCTCTCTCCCTCTCTCTGTCCCCCCGAGAAGAGAAAGAGAACAGCGTTTCCTTTCCGCTTTTAGGGGGACAAGTCGGTCTTGAAACGCGACCAAGGTCTATTTTGGAGGAAAAGAAAGACACCGGCCTCATTGAGCTCGAACCGTGTCTCCCAGCCATCCTGTTGTCATGGTTACTGGCTCGAGGAGGCTGGGAGAACACACACACACACACACACACACACACACACACACAGGGGCAGACAGACAGGGGGAGAGAGAGAGGAGAGAGAGAGGAGAGAGAGACAGACAATAAACCTTGTCTATCTGGTGTTTGTTTATGTCTTTTTAAGTGTGTTGGGAGGCGCATGGTAACCTCATTATACATTTTAAAGGGTATCCTACTATCCTATGCACATTTGAAAGCAAATACTTGAAGCCCCCATAGGAATTATACAGATGAAGTAAAAATACCATTTGACCTGAAGATCACTATAAGCCCAACATGGACTCCCACAGGCACAGTCTAAGCACCTATATACAAGAATATTATAGTGATTTTTTGGCAATGTAAGCTTCTGGCCTACTTATCTTTGCCTCCACAGGATGTCTGTGGCTTCTTTAAAACAGGTGTTTGATAGCAGCTTATTTTTCATCCCGCAAAGCAAAGTCACTATTATCTTAATTATAGACATTTACATGTCTAGATCCATTGTAATTCATTCCCCCAGTACAACTGTAGGCTCACCCAGGCAAAAGTGCAGCTCTCTCCAATGTAATCATCTTGAACTCAAGGTGTTAGACACCCAGACACACCAGCAGCAGCAGCAGCAGCGGCGGCGGCAGCAGCTCCACACCAAACTGTCTATCTCTTCGCCTTCTCCTGATTCTCTCTCTCATTGTCCTTCTCTTTTTTTATTCCTCAGTTACTTTACTGGCACAATGGTTGATCAGAAACAGCAGTACCAAAACCCTTTAGGATGCAACATTTTAAGAATCCAACGAAATACATTTCACACTTTCAAACCATGTTTAGAAAATATATTATTTTGATGGCAAACATGTGAAACCCATTAATACTTAATTCATACTAACACTGAAATTCCAAAAGGAGGGGCATGTTGTGTGTGCCTGTGTGTAATACAGAGCGAATTCGCATGACAAAATGGAAGTGCACAGGGGAATAGCCCAAAACAAGATAAATCACCACATTACTGTGAGCGTGTATTTAGATGTAAGCGTTTAGAGTGACAAAATGCGAGTGGATGGTTGACCTTGACAGAAGTGACATATTGGGGTGATTTGGGGGAGCTGGCTGACTGTTACGCTCCAGTAGGCTGGTGTGGCTAGTTGGAGGCTCTGTTGGCATGCTGGTGTGACTAGGTAGGCAAGCATAGGCTAGGAAAACACACTGGACTACTTCCAACTCCACATTTTGCTGCTTTCCTGTCCCGTAACAACCAGGAAATGATTTCTTCCTCTCTGTCTGCATCTGTGCTTGTAACACAACAGCATTTTTGAAAGGTGACTCTATCTCTGCACTGTGTGTGTGTGTGTGTGTGGGCTGCAGTGCCAGTGCAGCACCCAGCCTGCATATTATGAACAGGGTCAGTAGGTCATTTATAGTATGAGACTGCAGTGTTTTTTCTGAGCATGTCTCTCTGATAGACAGAGGAGGAGAGGAGGAGATTTTCCTTCTGTGTCCTTTGTATTCAGATCTGATTATCATCCATCAGTATTCAGCTGATAGCTTCATAAATTAATTTTGATTACTAATTAGCTCTTTATGAAAAGTATTTAGAGGGTTGTCCTGGTGGTCATAGTGGTTAAGGTGTCTATTCAGGGATAGACGCTAATATTTTCAAGCACTGGCCCCTAAATTTGGTGGCCAAAACACATTTTTGGTGGACCAAATGTAAAATTATGTAAAAAAAATACAGAAAAGGCAATTTAACACAACTTAACACCACCTTCCTTAACTCCATTACACTTCAATAAATGAAAAGACGTTAACAGTATGAAAATATATTTTTATAATAATTAATTTAAATTGAAAACTCAAAGTTCTTTGTAAACATATGGTACATATATTCTCTCACACTCTCTTAGTTTGGATTTGGGATGTTTGTGGAACTGTAATGTTGCTTTGGCAAAGACAAAGTATATCCAGTATAGGGATAAAACTTGGTGGCCACAGGGGGCCCCTACATGGAGTATTTGGTGGTCACAAACTATCTTTTTGTGACCCCGGGCCATAGGGCCATGGTTAATGTTGAACCCTGCTATAATGATATCCTTGACAAGGTTTGAAACCTGTTTGTTGTTGTGTTTCATCTCCCTCTCTCTCTGATTTCTCCTGTCTTCCTCTGCTGTTGATTTTATAGAGAAAGCTAAAATGGTGCAAAAAAAAGCTATCTCTATGTGGACTGCTAATTCAATTCATGACATAGTTATACATTTTAGAAGATGAGATAATCAACTCGATGTCAAAGACTGCTGTGAAGCACCAACACTGTGTCCTTCACACCGCTTGTCGATACTGTGGTGGTGCCTTTCAGTAAGAGACCCTCACGGTGGCATGCAGCACTAAACAAAAGAACTGCACAAATATCGTTTTGTTTCAAATGAATGTGGGCAGCACTACAAACGTAATGAGGTCAGACAAGATAAAAGTGGTCAATTGGCTGCCTGTTCCACCACTTAAACCCAGAAAAAGGTGGTGCAGTGATGCCCAACACAAGTGTCTGCAGGCAGAGTAGTTCTTTCAAAAAGAAAGTGAAAATGAAAACGGAGCTTTAGATAGATAGATAGATAGATAGATAGATAGATAGATAGATAGATTTGACATCAAGACAGATAGAGATTAAGGATTAAGGAGATTAAGGCTTTATGGAGAACACAAGTTTCTATAATATAATATTATGGCTCTAATTTAATCACTTCATATTGCAATATATCATATTGTGTCAGAAAACCTGCAACATGATTTTCTTCCCTATTGTGTAGCTCTGTTATTCGTTAAACTCTCAGGGAATCCTGGGTAATCCTCTGCACTGCGCCATGTTACATTCAGTCAGCACCAATAACATCTGGCCATGGTGCAACCCCACTTGAATAGAAAAGGCGTTAAGTGTCCTGCTTAAAGGCACAAAAGTATCCCGTTATTATATTTTTATGTATTTAATGAATTTAATGACTACAGATTTTTAACGGAAAGTCTGCATTACAACCTGGAGTCATGGAGTTTGACAGGTGTGGGCGTTAACCAGGCAGGGAGGGTCTAATGCTTCACACAATAGCTGTGTCTCAATTCAGGTCCGCATCCTTCTAAGGACGTGGCCTTCGTAGGCCGTGAAGGCCGAACCGAGCGTTGTTAAATGAGTCTGGTCTACAGAGGATTTCCTGTTTGCGTCACCAGCTGTTCCCGCCCTCACCCTAGAAGCACCGCTCCTGTCGCCTAGCAACCTTGACAGCTGCAGTTGAGGTTTGAGGTTTTTAAGGCCCCTTGGTTTTTTAACCTTTATATCGTTAGCTATTCGAGTGAGTTGAAACCCAATACTTACATTTAAAAGTGTAATCCTGCTCGACTGCTGTTGACGGTACGTTTGGGGATGCCATATTCTCTTGTGCACAATGAATCTTGGGATAAGTCGAGCCGCAAAGGACATAGTCGCTGGATCCTCCAAATTCTGGAAAAGACGGCTGCACTTGAAGGGGCCTTCGAAATGAGACAGCCTTGTCGCGGCCGCTGTGACGCATTCGATCTTCAAATGCAGACTTTGAAGGATGCGACCCCTGAACTGAGACACAGCTAATGTCGGCAGGATGGGTTAGAACAGGAATACCTCCTCTAATTCCAATTTATAAGTGTTCACGCATTATTCCAAGATGGTTACCATGACTGCTAGCCTTGTTGTCATACTATTTAAGTAGCCAAAATTAGCTGCTTCTGCTCTGTGTCACGTATTTGGAGCAGTATGAATGAATACTGTATACAATATTTTTGCATTATGGGAAATGTAGGACCTGTAGGAGCTAAATCTGTCTCCCATGGGTCCCCAAACTTTACGGAAGTGTAATACTAACTGAAGTAACCCTGTAACAGTCTGGTATAGTAAAGTTACTTATTTAGCTTAATAGTTCAAACCAAATCAAGTTTTCAGTTTTTTCCATAAACAGTTAAATGAGTGTTGCAGAGCACATCACAGACAATGTGAAGTTGAATCATATTGAACTTGAGGACACAATGCAGCAGCTGGGTGGGCCTTCGAGTCCAGTAAGACCTCCTCGCTCTAGAGAAGTGTTTTCCCTTATTTCTGAAGCATCCAGTCTGATTACCTCAGTCATGTTTTTTCGGCATCTTTCTGCCTATAGAGATCAGTCACGCTTATCACGCTGGAGACTCCCGATGGACTGCGGCTCTGTGTCTCAGGGATCAATAAATTACGCCATGGTGCATGTCTATGTGGCGTGCATTGTGGTGTGTGTTTGTCACAGAGTGTATGTGTGAATGTATGAGCGAGACAAAAAAGATAGTCAGAGAGATGGAGAGATATGAGGCACAAGAGGCGGAGAAGATCTATTTAATGGCGACTTGGCCTTTTATCCAACGTCATCCTCACTGGACTGGTGGTTTATATGCCTGGATGGGCATGTTTTCAGATGTGTGCTTGTGTGTTGTTCACATGATTGACAGATGGTCCGATCGCAATTAAAGGAAATTGATAAGGCTTAAGAGCCCCCAGTGTTCTGCTGACAAAAGTGGAATGCAATAAGTCTTCTTCCTTATAGCCATTGTATACATAGAGACATAAAGACTGACACACACACACACACACACACACACACAGTCTCATAGACCCCCACACACCCTTTCTCTATCATTGGCTGTGTTTTCTCAATCCATCTATGTGGGGTGTCTGAGCACATCCACAGTCTTCATTTTTTTCCTGCTGGCCAAGACCCATTTACCTCAATTACTGCAAAATGAGAGGCTGAGACAGAGAAAAGAGAGAGCACAGTTAGACAGTGAGATAGCAGAAAACATAATGTAGAACAGATGAAGAGGAGGGAGTGGGAGAAAAACAGGACACTTGAGACACACACAGAGAGAAAGAGGGAGAGAGAGGGAGAGAGAATTCCCACTTTCCGTGTCTAGTTTCATAACTGTTCACTGTTTCCATTTATGGAGATGCGTCACTGTTTTGTTCGTGTGTGTGTGTGTGTGTGTGTGTATTTGACTGCGTGCTAATATGTGCAAATGCATCTTTGTGTATTTGCATAAATGGATGCAAATGGTGCTTGTTTGCATATGCCTGGTACATGTGTGTGAATATGAGCTCCAACCGACTCTGATGGAAATGTGTTTCAAATATTCAGTAGCTGAGTTTAGGATTATATGAGCTCATACTAATCACTGATTGTTGATGAAGATAATCACATACTGATCCATGAGTAGTTTAGTGGTGAAAATCTTTCAGATTTATTACCAGTTTTTCGGGTGTACCTTTCTTAGTGTGTCATAATGCAGTTATTAGCCTAAATCTTGCGCGATCCATACTGTGAAATGATTGATGTTTCTGCAGATGGAATACACTGAAGCAAACCGCCCCGGTGACTAATTGATAATGCAAATGATGCCCATGCTCCTTCTCACAAAAAAAAAAGAAAAAAGAAGAATGAGTAGGCCAATCACTGATCACATATTCAGAAAGAATTTGTTGACGGCTCAGTCAGAGTGTCCTTTGAGATCACTGCACTTTCAACAACAGTCAGAGTGAGAAGGATTAGAAGTCGCTAGCAGAGACACACTGCTTGGTTGTGAAAAAACACACAAGTGCTGATGTTACTGTATTTTAAAAACTTAATACTGCATGTACTTCTCAGAGTGACAGAAGACAGTTTCCACTTATTCAAACTTAATGTGACGAGGAGGATGATAGCGTAAAGCCAAGGTGTTTGTTGGCTTATTCTTGGCTTTGAGACAAGTGCTCCAATAATAACATTTGCCGCAGGAACTGAGACTGAGCACTCAATACCATTGCATTTGGGTGACAACATAAAGTCCTAAAAAAGGTCGGCTGTAATTAGGAGACAAGCTTGAAATGAGGGAGCAATTTGCCTTACTTTCTGGGTTCTGCATAATTTGCATCATCTTTTTTGCAGCTCTGATGAAACATTTAGTCGGCCTGTGGTGTCCTCGTGCTCAGGGGCTAAGCCAAAGCACTTGCAACATCATAGATACAAATTTGGCTCACATCCTAGCCTGCCACAAATCTTTCCTCTCTACCATGATTCCGGTTTTTCTATACAGTTTCATGTCAAAATAAAGCAGAAATGCATGAAATGTCCCCTGAGAAAACCAGAGTTTTTGTTGGCAGGACTCTGTGTTCATTTCAGCCTAACTGGGTCCTACCTGCATCTGCACGCCATCAGAAAAGCTTGGAATCCCAGTAAATATTTTACTGCAGTTGTGCTGTAAGTCTCCTGCTGCGGATGATTCAGCAGAGCAGAGATGTGATGTGGCATAGGACTCTCAATCTGTCTGTATCAGGCAGGCAGACAGGGCTGCTTCCTGACTGCACTCTGCAACTGTATCAGAATCCAAACATCTACTTCACCAATGCAGGTTTCTGCTTAATAACTTGCACTTCAGCTTGATTGACACCATATCAAACTGAATTGTAATACTGTAATAACTACATATACAGACCTTATTTATGTTTACTGTTACGTCACATAAAAGCCAAAGGGAATATACTGTATAACAATAGACCTGGGCTATAATTCAAAATTATTTATTATTTATTGGGTTGGGCGATGATTGAAATCAGTGAAGAATATCTTTATGATAATGCTACATAGAACAATATGGCAAATGTATGTAAAATCAGATATTCCAACTGATTGAGAGTTGAGATTTATTGGGTTGGGCGATGATTGAAATCAATGAAGAATATCTTTATGATAATGCTACATAGAACAATATGGCAAATGTATGTAAAATCAGATATTCCAACTGATTGAGAGTGAAAGTTCATTCTTGACCTTGGAAACAGCATTTGGCAAAACAATCTCACCACAAGGTCCACTGATAGCTGTCACACAATCCACCTCAGCAGATGAAGTTTGCCTGGTTGTAGGTGTTCAAATTTAGATTTTTCTGAGCAGTACAAGGACTTTTCGTCCATGTTCTGACCTTGTAGATTGTGTGAAATTGTTTTGCCAAATGCTGTTTGCAAGGTCAAGAATTCACTTTCAATCTCAATCTCAATTCATTCATTTCATTTTTTATACTCACAAAAAATCTCTTATTTTTCATAAAAATAATGATTTATCAGTCAGCATTAATTCAAACATAACTAGCTCTGCGGAGCCGTAATTAAGAGCTGCTCATTACCATTTGCCCTTGAGCCTCAGCGAGGATAGAGGAAGGCCTGCTGTACAGAGGTCTTTCCTGCTCAGCCAACAGAGCAAGTGAGAGTAACAGTAAACCATTAGGATACGTGTTCAAATCTCAGGTTACTATCATGCATTTAAAGCACAGTCACAGCAGGATGGATGGAAACAGATAGTTAGTTATTCAGCCGTGAAACCTCCACATAGACAGAGAGCGGAGGAGCTGGCAGGATCATTCTGACAGGGATCTGTTGAGCTTTATTAAACAAATCTCTCTATGTGCCCGCCCGCCTGCCTGCCTGTATTCCTCTGCTTTCTACTTTATCTACCTTTTCCTGCCCTCCTTTCAGAGCTGTTTTGGGATCATCTGGTGCAGAGGACAAAGTGTTCCAGACATATGCATCTCCCTCTCTCTCTAACACACACATACACACCTAGTAGCAAACTGCAACACACATATACACAGCTGTTCTTTTGTTGAAGGTGACCTCACAATTAAGACTAGAAATAATCAAATGACTGTATGTATCAGTATCAGCCGCAGTTGCCATTTTATAACACGGCCTTCTCCTCCTCCTCATTTTGGTACTTTGTCTTCATTTCATGCTGATTTTCCTCTCTCTTCTGTCTCTCTGTTTCTTATTCTCTGTAAAGGGTCCTCCCTGGTTGGACAGCCACTACCTTCAGTTGTAGAGCACCATGACCCAGGAGGGGCAGGCTCTGCCCTCTCCCACCCCACCAGAAAACCCAGTGGAGTCCAATAGATTCACCGCCACCACCACCGACCCACCCACAGAGACACACAACCAGGCAGAGCAGGACAAGCTGGAGGCCGGGGTGACGGACGAGATAGAGGGGAAGCAACAAGAAGAGGGAGAGGAGGAGGCGCAGGGGGAAACAAGTGAGGAAGGAGAGGGGAGGCAAGGAATAAAGGATGAGGGAGGAGAAGGGGAGTTGAAAGAGGAGAGAGTAGATGGCAGTGGTGATGGGGATCAACAGACAGACGGAGGGGCGGAGGGAGAGAAGGAAGGGACGAGAGGGGAAGGATGCATAAATGTGGAGGTAAGCTCGACGGGGGAGGACACAACACACGAGACAGAGGGGATGAAAGAAGAAGAAAAGGAGGGGAAGGAAAATGAAGAGATGCAACTGTCTACAGAGGAAGAGGCAACATACCCTCAACAAGCTGAGCGGTTAGTTCACTAAATCATCTTTACTGTTGTACTCTGTCAAGATGCATTTTGCTGTTAGGTGTGAACATCTAGCGACTACATCTTTTGACCTTTAGGCGTCAAAATATGAAATAAAATTAAAACTGGCAGGACTCCTATACAACTCAGATCCACCAACAGGTCAACTCTCACCCTTTCCTGTTTTTCACAAGAATCATCAAAACTAGATCTGTTTTGGCCGAGCATCCATGCACACAGAGTATTGCATGAGCTGTTAATCAACAATTTATTAGCTTTTATCTTGATAAGCAGACTGATACACACACGGACACACACACACACAGCTTCCTTAAGACTTATTATAGTAACCTAAGACTGTCTTTTGTGATTCGACAGACCGTGTTCATGTTATCCATTAATGAGAGTAGGAAAAAAGATGTCAGATGTCGCTTCGGCCCTCAGGCCTTCTTCAAGATCAATAATCATAGTAGAACACAGGCACTGGTATGTTATATGGGCCACACCCTAGTAACACATCTGATGGTGATTAGTTAATCATGTTAGAAATAACAATCAAGAGACCTTCAGCAAATTAAAACTTAAAACAACACAGTGACAGGAGCTACAGCCAATCAAATTACTTCAAAGTGACAACTATGTCTCCCACCACATATAGAGATTAAAGTTTTACATACAATTTTTTGGTAAAGTATCTTCAAAAATGTTAAAAATCCTTTATTTTGAATAGATTTCTAATAGATTTACAGAAAAAGTAAGACATCAGCTCTAGATGAACATCATAAATACCCTTATCTAAATATCCAATAAATAGAGGTACATTACAGAAAACACTTCAAGTCATAATCTATATTCAGTCCATGAGGTGACAGGGTTCTCAGTGGATCCAATAGTGTTCCCTCCTGGAAAGTAAAACAAGTTACCTCCTCTTGAGGGGAGTGATGCCTTCTCAATCCCAATATATCTTAGAGAGGAAATAGGATGATTAAATTCAGCAAAATGTGCTGCTACTGGATAATTCATGTTTTTGCATCTAATGGTGCTTCTGTGTTCAGCAATGCAAGTTTTCAGCGGTCTACTCGTGTTTCCACCATATGACTTACCACAAGGACAAGTGATAAGATAAATGACTGACTTAGTGTGCCATGAAATAATTTCTTTTATAGGGATCTCTATAAGAGAATATATAAGAGAAATGCATAAGGAGCCAGAGTGTGTGACACTTTTTTCCTACTCTCAAGTCTGCTTCCAGTGATCAGCACCTCACTACAACCCTTTTCTATTACATGTTATCTGGTAATATTATAATAGTGTAAGAGTGGCAATTTTCCATGCTGAATATTTTTAATGGCATTTTGTTTTCTCAGTGTGGTTCTCTGGTACATAATTAGCCTGATTTGCATTTTACAAAATGAATAGGCAAAAAGCCTCAACTAAATGAGCTGAAAGGAAAACAAACAGAGAGAGAAAATTGACTCATTTTCAAAGAGCTGGAGGACCCACTAAACAAATTTTAAACCAACAGATAGACAAGATAGAGAAGGGCAGTAGGTGAAAAGTTCAAAATGTGGCGGGAAAGCATGTTTGTTAATTAGTGCTTTGCTAAATGAGAAAAATGTAGATAAAATAAAATACATAATAATAGTTTAGAAAATGACGCATTGGTGGTTCTCGTTTTATGAAATGCACAGAAAAACATTAGCATACCAATACAAAAATACAGTTAACATATACGTAAATGAAGCTGTTTTACATCACTCTTTGATGAAACACATTTTATGGGTTATTTCTGTCCATCAGCAGCAAACACGGAGCATTACAATAAATTCCTATTCTCACAGATAAAAGGATGAAATAGTGGAGGCTTGGCAGCTCTTCACAAAGTAGCAAATTGGACAGTGCTTTTTCACCTGTCATCTTGCTTCAATTGTCAGTGTGGCTATTCAAACTGAAATATTTGCCCATTGTGCATACTTCTCCTGAATGAAGAATGATGTCAGCAATGAATATGAATGATCTGCTTTGCATGTGTGCCAATCTTGACAAAGAAACTGCCGTATGTTTGAGACACATGTTGAAGATAATTTCACACTTTCCTTTCCTTTTTCTTTCTCCATGTTGAAACAGACTGGCAAATGGCATAGGTGGGAATGAAGACGATGACGAAGCGGGTGAGGAGGACAAGGGGGGAGATGAAGAGGGGGGGGCTCATACACACTTAGACACTTTCAGCTCCAACTTTGAGACCACTGTAGAACAGGCCGACACAGAAGTAGAGGAAGAGGAGGAAGAGGTCCAGAGAGAGGGAGATGGGAGGGAAAACCAGGACAGCTTCAGCTCGGCGTTTGAGCAGATTGTTGAGCAGGTTGATGTTCAGGAGGAGGAAGAGGAGAGGGAGTTGGAGGAGGAGGAGGAGGAGGAGAGGGAGAAAGGTAGGGTGGACAACAAAGACGGCTTCAGCTCCACGTTCGAGCGCATCGTGGAGTCTGCCCTGCTGAGGGGTGGGACCTGCTACAGCAGCCTGGACTCTCTGGACGTGCTGTCACTCACAGATGAGACAGACAGCTGCGTCAGCTTTGAGGCGCCACTGACGCCGCTCATCCAACAGAGGGCGCTGTTACAGGGTCCTGAACCCCTGGAGCTGGAGCTGGAAACTGTTCAGGAGCAAGAAGGGGCTGAGGCTGGACCAGACGCCCCAGGTGGTGATCTCACGGCTGGGGAGAGCACTGTCCGTGGAGCTGGAGCTGTGGCTGGAGTAGGAGGAAGTCCACTGAGGACCACCATACCAGGGAGCAGATCAGAGTTTGTGCTGAGCCAGCCCGGACGCTGGGCCATCCCTAATGGATACCATACACACTCCCAGGGAGCCGTAGAAGGTTGTGGAGCCATGATCAACTCTGTCAGGTAAGGAGGCCAGTTTTAGGTTACTTACATAAGCCCCTAATGTTTAGATATTTCTGTATTTACAGCATCCTTAAACTTATTCTGAAGGAATGAGTTTTGTTTGAAGATAAATTAGACAGTCCTGGAGAAAATTAAAGCAGTTTACGTCCTTCTTTCAGCCCTTTATTCTTGACACAGTGTCTTTTTTGATATTACCACTAGCAGTCACAGAAGTCAGAAACTTTCAAATCCTACACATAGGAGCTTTACAGTATAACTCGAACAATATACCAATATAACCATTTTCCAGCCTGTTTGGATCGAAATATCATCAACTGTTGTGTGTCAGTGTTGTGAAGCAACTGACATGAGTTTGCATGTTGATTTGATCATTTTGAATTGATCATTTATTGTACTGTTTGTTACTTTCATGGGATTTTTTAAATATTGCGAATCATGTAACACATTTTTTTCTGCAAATACTCTAAATTAAATGAATAGTTCCATTATGTCCTCCTGTCATGATGCAGTTCTTGCAATGAACTTAGGAAAATTTGACATTCAGTTTTTTATACTCACACAGATATCGTGATTTATATACAGATATTAGAATGATGGCAACTATGATGTTTATTCTTTCTGTGTTGTTCATATCATAACATTCAGGCTGTGCTTCAAGCTTCATTCTTCATTCTTTAAATCTGACTGTTCCACCATGCCTTAGATACTGAGTTTAGAGGATTGATGACAGATTCCAGCGTGTGTCCTGTTGCAGCCAGGAAACAGAACCTTTGTGTAGATATCATAGATATACTGTGTCCTGAAGCATAATTACTGTAATATGCTGTGACCTTGGCTTAACCAGCAGGTGGCGAGAGCATGGTGAGACCCAGCTCTGGGCCCTTAGAGAGGGGGCAGAGTGGTTGGTGGGGGGTGAATGTGGTGGTCTGGCGGTTCAAAAGAAAGTAATTTGTCCATACATGCAAACAAAAGTTGACAGACAAATCCTTTACCCAACCAACCCACATAAAATACATGGTGCTGGTAAAAAGAAAATCTAGGCTCATGTTGCTCAGCTTAAAATCTTCTCATATCTTTCTCTAGAAAAGGAGAGATGGGAAGCTGTTATTGTACATGGTTGGATAGCTTTGTGCACTTGAGCGTGAACGTTACATTCACACAACAGGCTTAAACAGCAACAAGCAAACATAAAGGCAGCACTGAAACAAAATTCAAAGTTGCAGTAGGAGAGCTTTTACATTTTTATGGAGTCAGTGGGACTGTCTAAGCAGGATTGTTGCATTTGAAATGAAACAGCTCCTTCCCCTGTTGGTGGTGACTGAGAGCCTGGTAAATCCAGACCGCAAGTTCATGAAGCAGACCTGCAGATTGTGGCTGGGGTATTTGCTTTCTTCAACCATTTTGCTTAAAGCATACTTGCACTGTAGGGAGAGATAACCTCTGTGCTGCCAAATTACAAAAGGTTTATGCATGGTAAAAGACCTTCTTTGAACGGAAACTGAATTTGGAGGACTAGTGTGGTGGTTTCATATGGGAGATTAACACAGCAGTATGGAAATAAGATACAGGGTGCCTGTCAGTATAATGAATCACTTCGATGAATTGAACAGCAGGAGTATCCTTCACTTCGTTTCCGATCCAGCTGATATTTATTACAATGCTGAGATTTTACACTATGATCTCTAACTCATCCACTCTGTCCATCATTTGCATAGACCCCAAGGAACTGTGTGAATACAGCAACAGCTGACACTACTTTCCACTTTCCACATTTAATTACCTTAATAGCACTAAAGAGGGTTGAGGAAGACAGCGCAGAGCCACTGAAGGGGGAGGTGGTAACAGGAACCATATGGGACAAGCCATGTAACCTGAACTATGACTATAGGTCTGTCTGGCCCGTATACAATCCCTGTGGCTTGCCCCCCCCCCAAACTACTGGAATGCCAAATAGATGCACAGACCTCCGTCATGATCAGCACAGCTGACTGCTGGGATTTGTTCACAAACTCTCCTGGTGCTTCCACAGCTCAGAACGAGTTATAGGATGAACCGAGGATTTAAGATGTCGGCTCCCCCTCTCTTTCCCTTCGCTCTCTCTCTCTGCCCCCGTCTACAGATGTTGTCCTTTAAACACGGTCTTGCTTCCTGACCACCAGCGCCAAGCTGAATGAGCTATTGTTTATGTCATGACATCATCGTCT
The DNA here is from genome assembly GCA_005408345.1 of Macquaria australasica. Classification (NCBI taxonomy): domain Eukaryota; kingdom Metazoa; phylum Chordata; class Actinopteri; order Centrarchiformes; family Percichthyidae; genus Macquaria; species Macquaria australasica. The sequence continues at coordinate 534,490 of SEMN01000153.1, read as the reverse complement.
TCAGCTTTCCTCTGCCCAGCAGGGTCTTAGAGAGTGTGTGTGTGTGTGTGTGTGTGTGTGTGTGTGTGTGTGTGTGTGTGTGTAAGTGAGCGATTATTGCTCTATGCTAGCCAGCTTGCCAGACATTTGAGCACTTAAATCTAGAGTGGATACATCTGCTCGTCACTCTTAAAGGGATAGCTGAAGTTTTAAAGACACTCACAGTTATCCAATTTATCATGAACTAGAAATCCTTCATGTTCATTAAACTTTAGTTTTTTAGGACATTAGAGGGAGAAGTTACAGAGTCAAAAGAGCTGAAAGCCATTACTAAAAAAATACAGTTGAAGCACAGTCAAAGTTTATTTTGTTGTAATATTCTCCAGAGGGAGTGTGAATAATTTTAACAGAAAATTGCTTTTCAGCCCAATTGAATTGAAGTAGCTTGAAGTAGCACGGCTAGAAATGCTAATAATGAAAACACCACATCACCAGTGGAAGTTTTTTTTGGATGGACCCTTAAGAATGCACAGCTCATAGCAAATAGACAGACAGGCTGTTATAATTTTAAAATTCACATCTAAGAAGCTTTTTGTGATTCACGTCTGTAAAAACGCGTGTGTCAAAGCAAAACAATTATTAATACAAGCTTTATCTCATCCATTTTAACATGTATTTATTTTCTTCTCTCTGCTTCACTCTGTCACTCCATCTCTTGTTTGCTCCATCTCACCTCCTTCCTCTGTCATTTCTTCACTTTATTCGTCTTATCTCACTTTATCTCATCTACCGTTGGAACCCCCCCGTCGCCCTCCTCCTTTCTTCTTTGCTTTGCCTCCTCTTCCATTCCCCCTACAGTGCTCTCCTGCTGCTGCTTCATATCTTTCATTCATCTCCTCTCCCTACCTCCATTCTTCCCCATGGGAAGCCACAGAATTGGCACAGTTATACATCTTGGCTCTTCAGGCGTCATGGACAACTAGTCTTTTTCACTGCAGGGCAGAGCAGCTGCAAAGCAATGGATAAAAAATGGCAAGTTAATCAGCCAGTCAGTCAACTTGGCAGACATTTAGTTGTTTTATGGGTCAGTCCGTCCATGTGTTTGCCTGTCATTCAGATTTTCTGACATTAAAAATATTTTGTTGTCTTTAAAATAGTGTTTTTACACTGCATTTCCCAGGTATCACTTGTTGACTTTGTTGTTGGCTATGACCATTGACTATATTTTGAGATTCTGAGTAAGCTGTTTGCATAGTTTGTTAGTAGGTAGAGCTACTCAAATCATACTCCCATTCAATTGCTACAGAGCATAGCCCGACTAAACATTGGAGAACAAAAGAGTCTACATGCTAGCAGCTTTGTGAGGCTATATTTACGCATAGCAGTGCTTTGAGGTATATGCTAACATGCTCACAATGACAATGCTAACATGCTGATGTTTAGTAGGTATTATTGTTACGATTTTCACTATCTTAGTTTAGCATGTTAGCATGCTAACATTAGCTAATTAGCTCTAAACATAAAGTACAGCTGTAGCGGATGGTAAAGTCATTCGTTTTGCCGGTATTTAGTCACAAACCAAAGTATTGGACAAACTATTTTTTTTAAACCTGATGATGGCGCTTGAGGAATAGTCAGAGAATCTCCAAAATTATTACAATTCATCCTGAGGGGATGTCAATTCAAGTCATGTCATGTCAATCCAATAGCTGTTGAGACATATCAGGAAAAGCCACAGAGATTAACCTCATTGTGGCGCTAGCGGTAAAGTCAGGGGATAACCAAAATCATTATGATTCATTCTCTGGACACCATTAATGTCTGTACCAAATGCCACGGCAATCCGTCGAATAGTTGTTCAGATATTTCAGTCCGGATCAAAGAGGTGGACCAAAAGACTGACATTGCCATCCCTAGAGCCTCATCGCTATAGTGGCTAAAAATTCTCTTATAAGCCATTCTTTTTCTGCATGCACAGATACATAAGAGTCTCTGAACAAAGATGGTTTGCTTGCAAGACACACAACTCTGAACATGGCCACACAGCAACAGTGTTTGTTATTACTGGTGATAGAGGGTGCATGTAAATGACAAAACAGTGGAAGAGATAGAGAATAGTGTGTCTTTTCAGGAAAACATTGGCATGCAGCGTAAAGCAGTTGGATCACCATATGTGTCTCAAAATGCTGCAGAAACTCTGTCAGAGATTCATATATCAGTTGTACACATCTAACATGCCCTTCATGAATGCAACTGAAATCGTAATACTCCATGTCTTACTTCAATTATTCTTACTATTAATGTGATCTTATTTTACAGATTTTTTAGCTGTATAACAGTTGTTATTGTGTAGTGCATCAATGAAAAGAAACACCATTGACTCATTGATTTTCACCTAATCAAAATATTCAAATTGACTCAGATGGCTTTCAAACCTTGCATCAATGTTTTTGACAACCCTAGTACATACAGACTCTGTCCAAAACTGAGGCTTCAACTTCTATAACAGACAGAGCTTTGATGATGCCCGGGGCGGAGTGGAGAAACCTCATCTTACCTCACCCAAACTCTCCCTGTAGATCCTCTTCCTGCTACTGCTGATTATTCTGACACCAGTGGATGAAGGAAATAAAGTAGGCAGCTGGCCACAGGGATATAGAAAACATTGGCAAGAATTGCAGATGTTGTAGACAAGTCATCCGACACATGGGAATAAGAAGTGAAGGGTTTCCTTCAAGCAGTCAGTGATAGTGTTGTGCCAGCATCTTAGTCAGTAAACCTGCTTGTTAGTTCTCAAGCATTTCAGTCTGTACATCGTGTAGTTTGTCAGCCTGTCAGTCAGTCAGTCAGTCAATCAGGCTGTATTTTTTTATTAGACTGACAATCACATTTGGTCATTTAGTTAGTCAATCAATCTGTTTAACTTTAACAATTGTGTCTCTGTGTGCCCTGTGGGAACCTTCACTGAGGTTGAAGCTTAACCTTAATCCATGGAGGCTGCTGAAACCGCCATGAAAACACACTCTCTGTCTGTCTCTCTGTCTGTCTGTCTAGCGGCTAGCCAGCTAGATCTACCTAGTTGAATGCTGCTTATGTGATAATGCAACCTGTGGTGTAGCATCCACGCACACAAACAAACAAGCACACACTGTGTGTGTATGCTTAAGAGAAAGGATACAGACTGACATGTACAGTACATGCCACTTTAGTCCATTATGCACATCAAAGCACAAACTAATATTCAATATTCAAGTTTTTCCTTGCCACTGTCGCATAGTGCTTGCTCATGGTGGGAACTGTTCTGCTCTACTCGAAAAAGTGCCCTGAGATAACTTTGTTATGATATGGCGCTATATAAATAAAACTGAATTGAACTGAATTGAATTGAAAAGTCATGGCATGGGAAGTGTATAGTATGAGTGTATGTTCACTTATGCATGTTTTTTTCTCATGTACGTGTGCAGTATCTCTGGCTGCACATTTGCATGCATGCATGTATTTCTATGTGTATCCCTGTGGGAAACACGCTGTGAGTGTTTGTTCCTCCCCGTAGCTCGTGAGCCCACCAGATCTAAGCCCAAGCAGAGCAGATAAAAGACAGGCGCAGTTGTTTCCATATCAGAGAAGCAGCTCTGCCGTGTGGACTAATCTCTTTCATATACAGTGTCGAGTGCAGAAACGCGCACACACATAAAAGACACATGGGCCAGCTGCATGCATGCGTAAACAAAAATGTGCATAATGCTCGTACATCCTAATTCTCGCTCAGTGACACAGATATGGGAGCTTTCATATCTATCGTTCACACTCTGAATCTTTCCCTCTTTTACACACACACACACACACACACACACACACACACACACACACACACACACACACACACATCTCTTTCAGGATGTCGCTTTGGGAATAAAACCCTTTGCGAGGTTCTATAGCGCTGCTGAAACATCCTGCAGATTATCCTTTCCTGGCTCTCAGTCAGGCAGTGATATGGACACATAGTCACACACATAGACATAAATATATGTGTACACACTTTTGCAACACAAGCAGTAATACAAATTCTCTCTTTCACCCTCTCACCACAGACACACACACTAACTGAATCATTTCAGCACTGACAGATTTATCCCTGTCTATTTATAGCTCGACTCTATGTTTTATGACACATCCCACAGTCTTACTGTACCACGGACTGTTTTGGCTGAATGAGGTTCTTCTTACCACAGGCTTCTCTCCTGTGAGGTGTCTGTCAACACTTCCTGTATGTGTTGAGTGGAAGCTGAGCTGGACTTTTTTTTCTTCTGTTCTCCTCTTTGAATCTGTCTGATTTTAAGGCAGAAGTTATTATCTAGTTGTTGTCAGATGAAGCTGTTCAGTTAGTGTTTCACCAAACATAATCCCACACCTGACCACAATTAGTCTCACCCAGCCGAAAGAGGTCACGATTGTCCATTGTCTGACGCTGAGTAGGTGTTCTTTGGATCTTGTGTGTGTGTGCGTGTGTGTGCGTGTGTGTGTGTGTGTGTGTGTATTTGTTTGTTTATGTGTGTGCAAGAAAGAGACAGAGGGAGATAGAAAACAAACCATACCACATTGTGCCCAGGTCTGTTTACAAAGTAACTGATTGCATTTCATGAGATTGCTGTTAACTGGTTATAAGTAATAGTCTTTATTGCTGGTGTAACAATAATGAAATTACATATATAATTTCATTTTTACTTTTATTGTTATATTTGATATAAGTATTTATTTTAGGTCAGTCTATACTGATATGACATTAGTCTCAAATATATTTGGTGTCTGTTTTTATGCAATTATATATTTTATCTGTTTTTTTCTTGGTTTTTAACTTCTTGAGACCATGTTTGAAATAAGTTTTCTTAGGTACAGACCACTGCAATGGCAAAATCCATCAATTTTCTGCAGCTTATCCCAGGCCAGGTCCTGGTGGCAGCAGGCTAAGCAAGGTAGCAACGGCTCCGGTGCCCCATACTCCTGCAGTACGCCCCACAAGACTCCCCGGGGGGACACGGTCATAAGCCTTCTCCAAGTCTACAAAACACACAGACTGGATGGGCAAACTCTGGAATTCGCATTGCTCCTCCTGGTTCTGAGGTTAGACAATCGGTCAGAGCCTACTTTCTAGCATCCTGGAATAAGCTTTCCCAGGGAGGCTGAGCAGTGTGATACCTGATAATTGGAGCACACCCTCCGGTCCCCCTTTTTAACAATGGGAACCACCCCCCCGGTCCACCATTTCGCCGACACTGATGATAGTTGTTGTTGTAATACAAATTCACAAAGTGTGAGTATTCCAGTAGTTTATACTGATCAAGTTTTAAGGAGTTTTAAAAAGAAATACTAATGGACAGTATGTAAATGTTTAACTTTTATCCATTGTGGCTTTTTTCTGTATTGAGTTTATTGGTTTCTAGGTCGCAGCTAGATGGAGCACAACTGGATGACCTCCTCAACTGCTTGTTGACTCTAACTTTGGCATTAAGACAGTATGGCTGACTGAGAAGAACAAAATACGGACTCCTTTTAATAGGCTGCATATGTTAGTGAGGAGCTCTTGTTGCAAGTATCCTCCTCTGGCTAACTGCTCAAAACACTGAATCAGTTTCTCCCATGTGTTGGCTGCCATGAGAACATCACATCTGTACTACAACAGGTTTATAAATTGTGCTGTCTGTGAAAAATCCATGGTGTGTAAATGACAATGGTTATCCATGAGTCATGGCCATAAGCTGCTCAAAGAACTGACGCATGATCAAAAAAGCATTCTGGTCCCAGTGCTGACTGAGTTTCGGTGTTGTTGTTGTCGTCAAGGAAATTTAGTCATTGTTGTTGTCTTTACCTAATAATGTGCAGAACCAGGTTGCAGTGAATCTTGTAGAGTGCTCGCCTGTCCAAATACCAATCAGATTTCCTCCAGGGTTTTGTCTCTATTCTCATCTTCCATCTCATACCCCAAATTTTGTACTTTTGACTCTACAGCTGCCTCTCTGTCCTCTGCCTTTTCTATTGTTCTTCTTTCCACCAGATTAGAAAGAGGAAGGAGGGATTTAGATGGTGAGGTTAGCATGCAGGGATGTGTCAGTGTGTCTTATAAAAATATGTGTTTGTGTATTTGTCGTGCAGACATCACCCATCACAGTGTGTGATGATTATTTTTATGTCTGTGTACCCTTATATTATTGTACATTATTTACATTGACGCAGAGGTACATAAAAAGGTAGGTACTGACTTCCAGTCAGTGACCTAAAGCAAATGCTTCTTTTACTATTTATATCCTGCCTTGTAACATTTTAGCTCAGCACCTTAGTTGATATCTTCATTTTACTTTAAAATATTTTTTTTTTGGCCAAATCAGTGGTAAACTCTTGCAAAATAGAGCTTGTCACTTTTCTTTAGGTTATATTAAGGTTAGGTGACTGTACTCTGTCTTCCATGTGTGGTTGTTGAGCCATATTGAAGCAATACACTCAAGGAATGTCCAGAAATAACCACATGCTGGAAAGCAGCTTAGTGAACTTCAAGAGTCCAAATACAGGACGTCCCGCTGATACTGAACCGATCTGCTGGCTCAGAGCCCTTCACTTAAATGCAGAGGAAGTTGTGTTGGCTGGGACACACAGAGCCATTGTAAAGCCACCACTAGGAACAGTCTAATTCATCAGGAAAAGTCTGTCCAGTCGTTCGCCCCGCCCCCAACATCCTCTCCTCTGTGGAGCGTTCAGACAGCCAAGAAAGTTCAAGGAAAAAACTCAAAACACGTCCCCTGCCTGTGACACTATGGTGAAATTACGCTACCGTTCAGTGTATCATCTCTGAATAGGCTGTAATTATATATGAGCTGACTTCCGCTTTGAAGAAATCTGATTTGGGTTGAAGTTAAATAACAAACCGGGCCAATGCAGATTTTACCGACTACTGGATGATGAGGCGGTCGGACCGTCGCGCGCCTTTAACCGCTGATTTCCAAGATCCGAGAGACGATGTGGAAAGAGGAATATGATGTTCACTTCGACTTTTTGCTGCAACTCCTGTAAGTTTAATATTTCTTCAGACCAGGAATTGTTTTCACGCTTTCACGTCCAAATGGGTGGGAACGTTAACATTATGCTGCGTGGCAAAATGGAAATAGTGAGGTAGTTGTACTGTAACTTTAATCTGACGAAAAATCATTATAGTACTTTCTACAGAGACGTATCTATAATACCAAAATTGGGATAGAAGTGACTTAAACGGTATTGTTATCTCATGTGGTATATTCCTATAGGGACTCAAAGTGCCTGCTAATTAATGAATGTAGTGGATTTAGAGACATTTTCCCATAAATTTCCATTTTATCTTTATCAGGAGAGTATGAGATTGCTATAGTTATATTTCACAAGTCAATCATCACTAGGTACAGTAAAATGTGATGTTTAGGTTAGGGCTGCAATGAACAATTAGTTTCATTATCAAAAGATAAATTCTTTTTTTTTTTTTTTGAATAATCAATTAATTGTTTAGTTAACAACATGTCAGAAAATAGTTACAATTGCCCATCACAAGTTCCCACAGCTCAAGGTAATGTCTTCAAATTGCTTGTAATGTCCAACCAACAGTCCAAAACCCAAAGCTATTCAGTTTACAATTAATACCTTTAATACAAATAATATAATAAAGGATAAAAACATGAAAAATCCTTAAATTTGAGCTGGAACCATTTTTACTTGATAAATGACTTGGATTGGATGGATTATTGTTTCAGCTCTAATTGAGGTATTAAGTAAAGATTTGTAGCTATAGCCACCTTGAAAGATGAATTGCACTAAACAGTTATTTTCATGACTGACTTGTACTTTGAACTGCGACTGCAGTTTTTATGAAGTCAATATGAGCCGACTCTTTACCCATCATGGCCCAATAGTGGTACTAATATTGTGAAAAACAAAATGTGCAAGTAATGTGTGGATACATGGGTGTAACTTTGTGTCTGTTTCCCTGGCTGGAGGTGTCTTTCTTGCTTGCTTTACATTCAGGAGTCCAATATTGCAACAGTGTTTTTTGCAGAGATTGTATCTACAAGCCCCAGCAGATGACCTGGCTGACACACATGCACAAACACACACAAAGAGCTCTTCTTTGTGTGTGTGTGTGTGTGTGTGTGTGTGTGTGTGTGTGTTTCGATATTATGTGTCTACCTCAGTCACCACTTGATCAAAGTGTATGAAAATGAAAGAAAAGTCTGTGAAATAACTGAATTTCATAATCCAGTTAATCCCATAATGGTTGATTTCCCTGATGGAAGATGTCACTAAGACCCTCTCCTTCGCCCCCTCACACCCACACACACACCTTACATGCAGACACACCTTGTAGGTGTGGGTACGGGCAGTACACAGCCAAAGAGATTAGCATGTGAGTCACTGGCATGCACCATCATGCTCTCTGTCTCTGACACACTCACACACAGTGAGGGAATATGTGTGGCCTGGGGATACAGAATTGTGCCTTTAGATAGACAAATAGGTTTACTGTGTGCCACTTGGCCCTCAGTAACGCCAAGTATGTTGGCACAAAAGGCCTGCGCTAGATATCTGACACTTCATATTGTGTCTCTCTCTCTCTCTATTATTTTGTGTTTGTGTGTTTGTGTGTGTGTTGGTTCTATTATTGCCAGACAGCGGTGAATTGGGGGGAGCCCAGCATCATTTTAGCCCCATGACTGATATGAGTTTTGAATGATTTATGAGGCCTAGTGAGTTAATATGGTCGGACAAGCGAAAGCAATTTCACTGCAAACACCAGGCTAGATATTGTTTTGATGGATGGATTACCACAGACTCATTTTATTTTGTGTGAGTCCATATGTGTGTGTTTATGTCAGGAGTTTATGTCACGCAGGCATTTGTGTAATATTTCTATTTCCATCCACCCATTTTTCCATTTTCAACCACTTTTCTGGGTCCCAGAGGGGGTTCCTGTGACTTTCCCAGGTTAGGTGGGATATGTAATCCATTAAGCAGGTTGGATCTGCCCATTGGTCTCCTCTCTGTTGGACATGCCCAGAATACCTCCAGAGGGAGCCGTACAGGAAGCATTTTAATAAGATCCCCAAACCACCTCAACTGGCTCCTTCTCCACACCAAAGAGCAGTGGTTTTACTGCTTCCGTATATACAAACTCCCCACCCTGTCCCTACGGATGAGCCCAGGCACCCTGCAAATGAAACTGCTTTCACTCGACAATATCTGCAATCTTCTTGTCATTCTTGGCAGCGATGCTCTGTCACGATAAGGTGGAGGAGTTTGCATGTCCCACCTCATCATGGTGGAGGGTTTATGTGTCCTTGTGACCCTGGGAACTGTGTTGTTTGGGGCAATAGCTCCTTGTAGGATCTCCCAAGGCAAGTTGGTCCAAGGTCGGGGGCCAGATGAAGAGTAATTCTAAGAGCCTAATGAATCAGCCAAGACAGGACAGTGTAACCTTGCCTGGAGCAAGGAATTAGGGCCCTTTGTAGAGGTCAGCTGGTGGGGTTTAGTGCGTAGTCAGCCATTCAGCATGTGAAGGCAGGGGACTGCCTCCTGGCTACGGAAACTGGTTGTTGTTTGTGCGTTTTTGTTTATTTGTCAGTCTTTTGTATCAGTCTGTTTTTTTCTGATGCCCGTTGGTGCCACAGAATGCAAAAGGTGACTGACAGCCTTAAGGTAGTCTACAATCCCTTTACTTCTTCTTCTAGTACAGGACACTTAGCTTCCGCTGTATCCATGGTAACTAGCAAATCCCTTTTGACAACACTGCGTAATGTATTAAATTTGTGAGGGTAATGCAATTGGGCTGATCAGATTATGCAAAAAACATCTGAATCATCTGGCGAGAATGCTGAAGGTGCCACGCAGATGCACACACAGACAGGAAATGAGGAAATGGCATTTAGACAGATGGAGGTGAATGTGTGCAGTCTCTTTCTTAAGGAATAAAACAGTGTTTGCTGTGTTGTTCTGATAAATACAGCAATAGAGTGCATGTATGTTTGTTCCTTTCAGTATGGATGTTATTAAATGTTATGCTATTTTGCTTGAATGTTAGATGTTTTGTCTGCAGGGGCTGGGTGGGTTGAATGCATCATGGACATTGTAAATAAGATGTGAAGACGACGGCACTTTGATCAGAAAATGTCAATGAAGCCTGGAAAAGTTGCTTACTTCACAAGTAAGCGAAGTAGCAGAAGTAACAAAATGTTGTTTTAACTTGTAATCAAAACCAAACCATCAACATTGAGTGTACAATAAAAGTACCATAGAAAGGCTAATTAACTTCCTACTGATGGACTGTGTAGTAAAGTATACAGTGCGATGCAGTACATTCAGTGGATACAGCTCAATATCTTAATCAACCTACCTCAGTTAGTCAAATAAATAAGTAGGGTACTAATTAATACTCTGCATCGATTCTCTCGGTTCTCTTGATGACACTTCAACAGTTATACTGAGTATGAGGCCTTGGCCTGATTAGACAGTTCATCAAACTGTGTCCTTCAGCAAGACACTGCGTCGTCGTCTGCAGGGATGGCCTTATTTCTTAGTGTTAAGTCTTCAAGCAGTCTTTTCTTTTTAGTTGAGTAAGCTGTTCTACAAACATTATTTTCACTCAATAGCATTGCAAGTGAAGCTGGTTTCATAATCATCACCAATAGTTTACAATTCAGTATATTTAAACAACTTTTCAATGCATTTCAGTTTGAGAAAATGCTATATTACAATGTCAAAGCGAGGGATTATAACTTCAAACGGGGTACGTTGTGTTCACGAACATCTGTCATTCATGCAGACTTTGCAAGTCATTAAAACTGCATGTTCACTCTCGTGTCTTCAACTGTTTGGCAACTCTTTTTTTTTTTTTTAACTTAACTGCTCCTGCAGGGGTGATTGAGATACTTGCAGAAACGCCCTGGTAACACAGATACACCCATTCACAGCTGGGATAGACAGCCTAGTGATAGACAGTGAGCATGAGATGAACAATTTACTGTTTTGCTCCAGGGCTAGTTGATGGGAGTTGTTGATGCCAGAGAGAGCATTACTTGTTCTCTATGTGGACCTTTTTAAAAATGAAATGCTCACTTTTCTAACTTCCAGGCAACATTTGTCTGAAATAGGTCAATAGAAAAGCAGAATTGAGGTTTTAGTTTTTATATTGCAGCACTTTAATTCATATTGTATTAGAGGTTAACAGTCTGGGATTAGTGGAGCTTTTTGGAAGAGATTGGCAGCAGGTGAAAGCTGCTTTAACATTATAATCAGTCTTTAGATTCACTGCATTAAAGTAGGAAAGTAAGTGACAGTGAAACTGGGTCAGTGTCATAACAAGTCATTTAAACCTCATTTGACTTTTGTTTGTGTGTATGTGAACATATGTTTGTGTAATTGAGTTTTATACTCAACAGTTCAGTTTTCTCTGTCTAGTTTGAAGTGAGTGGGCGTGTAACGACGGACATGTGTTCCATTCATTAACCTAGGCACCTGCTTGTGTGTCTGTGTGTGTGTTTGTGTGCGTATGTTCTCTTCTCCTCCAGTGATGCCAACCTCACAGACGTGCTGTCTGACTCAGAGGAGTGCGATTTGGGCAGTCTGGAGCGTTTGGAGCGCGGCAGCACCGACACTCTGGCCAATGGCTGCCGAGCCGACTGTGAGGCCGCCAAGAGGCTGGCCAAGCGCCTCTATCACCTCGAGGGCTTCAAACGCTGTGATGTGGCCAGACACCTGGGCAAGAAGTGAGCACGCATGTACACACAGTAACACATGCACACACATGATGACTGACAGAATGATAAATCACCAAAAACAGAGGAAAACATGTTTCTGTAGTTACATATGTTCAGTATTTGAACATGCACACATTTATAGATGTGAGACACAGACATAATGTACACACAGATGCACATGTAAGAATACCTGATTGATTCATAAGCACATAATCAAACCCATCTGCACAAGCTTACTTTATTCTCAAAGCATTACAAGTAGAACATTCTTTAATACAGTGGTGTCAAGAAAACATTTATGTAACACATTCATACGTCTTCAGTGCCACGTTTGATGTGCTGACGCTCTCTTTCTGTCTCTCTGCAGTAATGAGTTCAGCCAGTTGGTGGCATCCGAGTACCTGAGTTTCTTTGATTTCTCCGGCCTGTCACTGGATCGAGCCCTGAGGTAATGCCCAGTCAGCATTTGGAAGTGATGAGTGTGTGACGTAGACATCAATACACATGCATGCGTATGTGTATTCTTCACTTTCCCTCATCACAAGGCATTAGCTTTGTGCTAATCAAGCTGTCGTGTTGAGTACAGTTAGCCAGTGTAGCTGACAGCTGCGGAGAGCATCAGTGCCTTGTACCTGACATGTTGCTGTCTCAAACTGCTGCCTTCAGCCCACTGTGTTCAGTTAAGAGACCTAATGCCCTTCAGACTGGGCCAGAGTAGCATACTGTTGTTAGAAAGTAACATGTAACATACTAAAAGTCCTGCATTCACTTGGGTATTATTTGGATCTTGACTCCATGTCATTTTCTTCATCAGGTCTTCACACTGAAGTCAGCCGTAATAATGTCTGGTAGAAATTCATTATTCTTGTCGACGTCTCATCATAATGTTTACATCTAAATGGTTTAATGAAGGTTACTATGGGTGCCTGCCTTAATCTGACTGCATATAAATTCTTTCAGTGTTCTTTTCTGCAACTTAATTTTGGGAGAAGGAGAATGAATGTAGGGCTGCCACAAATGATTATTTTAATAATTGATAAGTCTGCAGATTCTTTTTTTAATTAATAGATTCATCATTTAGTCTGTGAAATAAAAAATAAATAGTGAAAAAAGCTGACATCTTGTCTTGTTTTGTCCAACCAACCCCCCCCCCCCTCCCAAATATTAAATTTATAATGATATATAGCAAAAACAGCAAATTCTCACATTTGAGAAGCTGGAACCAGCAAATATTTGGCACTTTTGCTTGAAAAAAAATGACTGAAACAATAAATTGATTATCAAAATAGTTGCAGATTATTTTCCTGTCAATGGACTGATCGGTTAATAGACTATTTGTTTCGACTCCGCATTAATGTTTCACCTCAAAATGTAGAGTGTGAAAGTGGGACTGCAACCTATATGAAACCTGTTGATTTTGTATTAGAGTTACAAAATCAAATCCATTTACTTGCAGTTCAAAAGTGCAACCAGTTCTCAACACAAGGCGATACACACAGAGACAAATGACAATATACTACAGAGTTTTATAGTTTTTCTCATAGTAAGATGTTTTGTAAGATTTCCAACAAAGCTGTCAGCTACCTTCCTCTGCAAATTCTGTTTACTACCAGAAGTGATTAAATCCTATATTTTCCAGAGATGCATTACTGGGAAACGTTTGACCTCCTGTTGACCTCGCGTTGTCATCTGTGTGTGACAGGAACTTCTTAAAGGCCTTCCCACTGATGGGAGAGACCCAGGAGAGAGAGAGGGTCCTGGTACATTTCTCCAGGCGCTTCTGCCAGTGCAACCCGCAGACACCCACCTCTGAAGGTCAGAGTCACGGTGGTGATGATGACAATGATGGTAATGAGAAACAATATTATGATTATGATATGTACTACTATTACAGTTTTCCATGTTGACCCCAGTTTATCAAACACTCAGCATGTTTACTCTGCAGCGTTAAAGTTGGTGCTACTTGCATACACCTTCAAATATGGCCGTGTAAATTCTGAATCAATTCAGATCAGATACAGAGATTATTGTTTAGCATGCAGGCCATTCATGCAGCTCTGCAGATGTGTGTGTGATTTGTGTCTGCACGTACTATAAAGGAATGTATAGCATTGCATTCACGTGAATTTGTGTGTGCGCGTGTGTGTGTGTGTGTGTAGAGGAGTGGTATGACATTTAGCTGACCTCAGCCTTGTCCTGTTACAGATGGAGCCCACACATTAACTTGCGCCCTGATGCTGCTCAACACCGATCTACACGGACATGTATGTACTGCAGTTCTCTATCTTACTGGTTCTGCAGGATTCCCACTCCTCTAATCTTCCTGCAAATCCTTTGTCAGCAATGGCATGTCTCCGTTCAACTCTTCTTTTCTATCTATTTTTTGTTCTTCCTGTGTCTTTCTGTCCACCCTTTCCTCTCTCTTTCTTTTTCTCTCTCCTCCACGGCCTACTTTCTGACCTGTTTCTGTCTCTCCTCTCCTCAAATAGTCTCATCTGCTCAGTCTTAAACTGGAGCACTGTGGTCTGGGCAACATAACACGATCAGTATCATAGGTCTTGTGCTCTGCTTTTCCTCGAGCCTCCTGCTCAACTCAACTCAGTCCCTGCTTATAGTACTTTTAGTGAATATCCCTCCTCTAACTCATATCCTTTCTCTCTTTTCAATGTCCTTTTTGTCCCTTACAAATCCTTCCCCTGCTAACCAAATCTGGCCCCCTGGTATCTCTCTGCCCCTGCAGGTGGTAAGTATAATTATAGTACTAACACTGTCCTCACTGACATCCGATTGCCTCTTCCTGTAAGCTAACAATAGAATTTAAGTCATAATTTTAAAATTAGGCTCATAATAAAGCATGCACACATAATGATATATTAATATTTTAATCATTGTTCAGTGACACAAAAATATTTGGATGCTTAAGTATTGTTTACCAAAGAGAAATGATCAATAGCTGATTTTGATATTTATTCTACCTGAAATAAGTGGTATTAGCGGTGAGAACTGCAACTGATCTGTGCCTTTTTTCCTTGTGCAGTGTAATATCTAAATTACAGTTCAAATTTAAACAGTTCCACATCTGTGTCTGTTTAGGGTACAGGCTTGATTCAGACAAAAAGGGGGCAGTAATACACAAACACCTTGCTATGTTTTCATCCTCTGATGATGTGTCATAATTAGAGGTTAAAACACTAGGAAAGGTATGGTAAGCTGATACTCCAGAAGCTCTAATAGAGGTGGAACCTCACTCACCACCACTACCAGTAGAACCAGCAGCATAACACTGCCACCCAGTGGACAGTTGCAAAACTGCATTAAGGTTATAGCAGATAAAAGAAATGATCAGCTGATTTGGAATTTGAATATTTGTCAACTTGTGTGGATACTGAGCTGAGCTAAAGACTGACCAATTTGGCTCCACTCACAAAAAAAAAATCAATGCTTGATATCTTAGCAAGGTGAAATTTCATCTTAAACTTAAACTGATTGTTTTGTTTCTGTCTGCTTGTACTCATCTCCTCAGAACATTGGGAAGAAGATGTCTTGCCAGCAGTTTATCAGTAATCTAGATGGCCTCAACAATGGCGAAGACTTCCCTAAAGACTTATTAAAGGTACAGATCTCCTCCTGAGAGAGTATAGCTACCACAGAATCACAGAGTGTGCTTGATCTTTTTGTTCTTATCCCCAGAATTGAAGTATGTTTTCACATTGCTTTGCCCACACAGGTCTTGTATAACTCAATCAAGAATGAGAAGCTTGAGTGGGCAGTGTGAGTATGCATTTTGTTTTTATTGAAAGTATTTGGGGTATTCAAGTTTTTTTAGAAGTAAGTACACTTGAATATGTGCTACTCAGGTTTATCTGAATGAGTGTTTGTGTGTGCAGTGAGGAGGAGGAGCTGAGGAAGAGTCTGTCAGAGCTGGTGGAGGAGCAATGTGAGGGCGGGAGTAAGCGTGTTGCCAGGGTAACGGACGGCACTAACCCTTTCATCGCCATTCCCATTCTCTTAAATGCCGTCACCTACAAACATGGAGTGCTGACCCGCAAGAGCCACGCTGACATGGACGGAAAACGCAGTGAGTGATTGTATACACACACTCACACACAAACACACACGTTTAACTGAAGTTACCCAGTTCCTAATAAGTTATTGTAAAAAAAATATGACAAAATATGACAAAAAAGTTTTTCCTTCTTCACTTGTCTCTCTTCCAGCCCCGAGGGGTCGCCGTGGTTGGAAGAAGTTCTATGCGGTTCTGAAGGGGATGATCTTGTATCTCCAGAAGGTACTGCATCTCGTCCTCTCCTCCGTTACCATAGAAACACACATCCACCACCACTGTCACTGCGGTGGTGGATGCTGCTAGCTGCTCTGCTCTGTGTGTGTGTGTGTGTGTGCTTGTGTGTGTGTGTGTGTGTGTGTGTGTGTTTGAGAGAGAGTGAGATAGAGAGAACACTGAGAGGAAATGAGGCATGGCTGCTCTACTGCATGTTTGTCTCCCCCTCCTGGTAGAAAGTCTGTACTCTAAGATTGTGAAATGTTCAACCTTGAATGAATTACATTATCTTCTATTTCTGTCACAAGCAGTGTGATATTTTCATTATGTTTTAACTTGATGATGTTAGTATGGATATATGTAAAACACATTTGTATACCACAGATACACACCAAGTACGAGTGTCTCTTCTATTCTCTGCTATAAGAGACAATTTGACTAAATGGACTGAAACATATCAACATTTACGGGCTCCAAAACATAAGACCTACAATTCCTGATTGCCTGTTGTTTTTTCTATTACTCACCCAGGATGAGTACAAGCCTGACGCTGACATTTCAGAAGTGGACCTGAAGAATGCAGTGCGGATCCACCACGCTTTAGCCACTCGTGCCACCGACTACAGCAAGAAAGCCAACGTACTGAAGCTCAAAACCTCAGACTGGAGAGTCTTTCTGCTGCAAGCCCCGTGAGTCACCCAAGTCGAATTTGAGATGTTTTCATTACGCCTCAGAAAGTTAAAACGCAAGAGTACAGGAAATAAATACATTTTTATACATGTATGTTTTGAAATGTTTTCGCATGTTTTCAGTTTATGGCCTCGGCCAAACATCATGAAACATTTTGATGCACACTGTCTTGTAACAATCCTGAAGAGGATAAACTGGTGCAGAAAAATGATGGATGGAAGGTGATGATGATGAGCTGTTTCTATGTAGCGTCTCTCCCATAACAGAGTTTATAAAGCACTTAAAAATGATTTGTGATACCTGAAACCACTGTCATTTTAATTCCCACACAGTGGAATTTATCATTGTGTTTATTTTTTCTTCTTCTTGTGTCATTTTGATATAATCAAACTTGCAACTTCCAAAGTATGAATCAAACTCCTCTCGAAGGCCATACAGCCTCCTCTTGTGTGTTTGTGTGCTGAGTTTGGCAGTCACAGGTGATATGTAGGCTGAAATATAAACTCACTCTGGAGTACTGCTGCTGTAAACAGGCAACAATCAAAATTACAGTTTAAAAATCCCAGTTTACCTAATTCAATTTAAAATATGTAATAAAAGTCTAAACAATTAAGATTGTGAATTTACACACACAATGTCAAAATAATAGTTGATACTAGTTGACATCATTTACACTCCGTGAATTAGAACAATTTCTATTTTCCAGTCATTTTCAGCCAGTTAGGCTTTTTTTGTAGAAGAACCTGTGTCAATGTGGCAAAACCCTCACTAACTCACTCTCTCTCTCTCTCTCTCTCTCTCTCTCTCTCTCTCTCTCTCTCTCTCTCTCTCTTTTTCTCCCTTTGCAGTAGCGAGGAGGAGATGATGTCTTGGATCTTCCGGATAAACCTGGTGGCAGCGCTGTTCTCCGCTCCGGCCTTCCCCGCCGCCATCGGCTCTATGAAGAAATTCTGTCGGCCCATCCTACCGTCTTCATCCACCAGACTCAACCAGGTACACACACATACACACACATACACACACGCACACACACGCACACACACACACACACACAGATGATGACATATATCAGGAACAAGAGCAGCTATCACACTCTACTGGCTTATATTTTTCTCTAAAAACATAAAATAATATTGTCAATACTACAATGAATATCAATTATATTTTGCATTGTACATAATAAACAGTTTATCACAGCAGCATGTACAATCCTTCTACATTAAAAATCTCTACACAGGGTCGGACATTTTTACATATTCTATTTGTGTCCGCTTGCATCTCATTGGCTGTTTTGGGTTTTTTTGTCTGGGCTGTGATTGGTGCAGGAGGATCAGCTGCTGAGTCATGAAAGCAAGCTGAAGCAGATGAGCCTGGAGCTGGAGGAGCACCGGAAAAACCTACCCTCAGCCGACCCCAAAAGCCGCGAGTGGGAGGAGTACCGGCTCAAAGAGCACTACCTCACGTACGAGGTACAGGCTTTGTACAGCTTCGGTTCATTTGTCTGATTTTTATGTTTGATTTTTATGGGACCAAAAAGCATTGCTGTTTTCTTTTCATATCCATTCAATTTTTTTAAGTATATAGTTTATCATTTTGTATTTTTATTAATTAGTGGCAATGAAGACGTTCAGGTAACACATAAAATCTCATGATAACTCAATCGTCATCAGTTAACTTTAGAAAATTTAAATCATGTGAATGGAAAAATAGATGGAGCTCATGTTTTTAAGTGTCTTAAACAGTCAGTCCTTATATTAATGTCTCAATCAAAATATCAAACAGAACCTCTGTCAAAATTAAAAATATATTTTCAAGCCTGCATAATAAAAAAGCCAGTTGTGAGGTGTCTAAACAGTTTTCGATCGGGCAATTAGTCTCTTGTTTCTTTTGGTCTCACTTTCCCTCTCCTCCACCCCTCTCTCTGAGCAGAAGACTCGGTATGAGACCTACATCAGCCTCCTGCAGGCCAAAATCCGTGCGGAGACGGACGACCTTGAGAAGATCGAGGCCAGCGTGATGGGTGGCCTGATCATGGAGGGTGGCCTGGCCGGTCGCGAGTGCCTCCTCCGCAAGACGCAGTCCTCCCCGTCCATCAGTCAGGCTCACGGCGGGCTGAACGGCAGGGCCGCTGGATGCACTGCCCCGGGACAGAGGAGCTGAGGGGAGCAAAAGACCACAGCCCACAAGCCATCATCCCTCTGAGCCAAACTAGCTTAATCCTCCAACTTCTTACTGGGCTTTTTTGTTTCGTATTTTGTGTTTTGGGCTCTTCCGTTCCTCATGGCAGCAACAGGAGAAATGTCACTATCCTTCCCAGAATTTATCAGCCCTGGTGATAAGTTTTTGTCCTTGAGCAATAGATGAAGAAGATGAAGAGCCCCCGCGCTTGAAACCCAGCAAGTGACCCTGCCAAACCTCAGTTCTTTGAACTTTTATTATTGCACATTAAAATGATCATAACTGTGATCACTATTTATAACAACATCATCAGTATTATTTTGAAATGAAACTCAGAAGGATGCAGTTGTCTTTAGTTGAAATGTGTTGTTAGTTTTGAGCAGAACTTTGAGTAATTTATAATGTAATATTTTAAGGCCGGATAGAGGACACAGACTGGTTTGCCTTTGTCCTCTCTGTCCTGTCCCCGTCCTGCAGTCCAGGAGTCAGGCAGCGATTCAGATGGAGATGGTACTACTGTAGCATTTGGCCTTTTTGTTTACACACCCAGCAACTCACAGGCGTGTGTATGGACCTATACAGTATGGGTGGAGTGTGGTGTGTGAAGATACAAACATATCTGTCCCAGAGTTACAAAAACTCTCGAAAGAACTTCTCAGAAGGATCAAGTCCCTGCCATGTATAGCATATTTATTTATTTATTTAATTCTCCAAACCTTTATTCAGCCCAGGGAGGGCTTACACTGAGCATGCTTGCTCTTTTTCAGCCGTTTCCTTCTTGACATTCATACAGTTACATACAATTGTGAGTGTTAAAGAGCTGCCAAGTGGGACAACCGTGGTTTTAAGCGTTCCCTAAGCTGCTCCACCAGAGGAACTGGAGGTGAGTGCCTTACTCAAGGGCACCTTGACACTAGTTGTTGAGGGATTTGGACAGTGTTAGTCAGTCACTTGTCAGAGAGATCACAAGTCTGTCTCTGAGATGTTTTAAGCCACCGCTACCCCAAATACTGACATGTACTCAGTTATTCTGTTTGTTTTTCTTACAACTCAGATCTGAACTGAAGAGGATAACGGCGTGTGACTGAATGAAAGCACTGTGCCATATTCTGTTTTATTCCACTAAAGACTTCTTATATCACGACAGAGTGCACTGAGCTGATACAGCTGACATGTAACAATATACGACTGGGTGTGAGGTTTCTGAAGATCGAAAGAAAGGGCAGAAGAGGAAGTGGTGGGTAGGAGGCATACTGTATGAGTGGGTCAGCTGGTGTATGTGTGTGTGCATTGGCATGCTCTTTTTAAGTGGTTCCAGTTGAGATGTTGAAGCTGTAGGCAACAGGAAGACATAAATATAGCAGGGTCATGTTTTTGTATGAAGAATTTATCGAGCATGTTTGGTGAGAAACAATCCGATGGCCTTCAGCTGAATAAGACTTCCATCACAGCCAGGCCTGGATTTCTCAAAAGCATCTTCAGCACAAAGGGCAGCCACCATCCTTGTGACAGAATATGTACCTTTACCTCTTAAAACAGCAAATCTAACCAACCTATGTTCTGATTTATAACATGTTACGGACCTATCATAGCTTGTTTGGCCTCATATTGGGGCATTTACTAGTATTCGGTTTATTCTTTCCACTGCCATCTTTCCTAGCAGATGAAGGTGTTTTTGGGAAAGCAGTCCCTGGCCTATCTTAGACAGAGACTGGCTGATTGGAGAGTGTAGCAGCAGGACTGCTCCAGCTTAACGTGCTGAAGTCAAGAAACATGTCGGCATACTGAAATGGAGAGGGGAACAGCAGCAAAACAACTCCACCAGCAGAGTAGCCATCAAAACATCCTCCATGTGGGTGAGGAGGAGGAGGAGGAGGAGAATAGACTTGTTTTCTAGGAAGAAGAGACTGGCTTGGTTTTCTAAGTAAGACCATCTCAGTCAGCCTAGAACGGGCAAAACAGACACCCAGCACACATTTTTCCAAACAGAGGAACACAACATATTAAGCCTGTTTCTCATGGAAGGAGGACTCCTGTAATGTTCTGAGGAAGTCAGGGGAGGGGGTGGTGGTACCGCTGTTTGTGAGCACCTTAATTGAACCCAACCCACCCCAACACACACACACACACACATACACACACACACCTTTCCTCTTTCCTCTACGTAATTTGCTTATGACACAACTGTAGATCAGTGAGCTTGGTGCCCCCTCACTCAGCCTCTGTGCGGCACAGAAGCATGTTGACATAACCAGACCTGTGGATATCGACAGTATGAACAATCATATCTTTGGCTCTGGACACAGCGCTTCTGCTGCTTCTTATATCACATTAATAGTGACTGATGGGATCTGAGATCCTTTTGGGACTTGGCTGGAAACCTGGAATCACAGCTGGAATCCTGGAAGCAGATCCTTGTACAGACAAAAATGCTGAAGTGGAGCCGAGTTTTCAGAGAGGAAGTACCATTTTATAAAGCTGTATTGTTAGGATGAATAACTGCTTTCTTACAGGGAGACTTCCCCTTATAGTCACTTTGGCTGTTGTGCTAACCATTGTTTCCCAATGTTCTAGGGTAGGCCTGTGCTGTAATATAGGATTGTGACAAAAAATATTTGTTGATTGTTATGTTTTATTTAAAAAATGACAACTTCGGCACTTTGATGTCAGCATTGAATCTGTCTTTTTGTTTGTATATCTGAACTGTTTTTTGACAGGATGCTCATACTATGTAAAGGACATATTTACTGAATATTTAGTCTGTGCTTCATAAAGTAAGCTTTTATACATATGACTGTGGTTGTGATCTATTAAGACTGTCAACTCATCTTTGATATTACTTTGTGTAATAATGCGAAGAAATTTTGTTCTGAACTGTAGCGCTATACAACATTTCCAAAATGGATAAAATACACTTTTTTGGAGGATAATCATTAATATGTTTAGTCTGCAGTTAAGAGCTAAATTTGAAAGTTAGCGCATTAGTCAAATCCAGTATAAAACAGCTGTTAACTAGGCGAAAGCTGTAAGCGTTCAAGTACAATAAACTGTCAGTTTGTAAGAGCATAGAGTATCTAGCCATCCTGGAACGAGTAATCCTTGTAGAGTTCACCTTTACAGTATGTATCTCAGCTTGGGGCTGCAACCCAAGTCAGAAAACCACATTCACAAAACAGGCCTAGTAAGATATTGAATGTGTTATGGCATACATTATGTATCATGGCACAACACATAAACTACATTAACTTTACACAAAACAAACATTAGTATGTGTACCATAACGCCTTTTAAAACTCTCATCCATAGTGGTATGACTTCATATGTATCAGTGTAGCATTCATATCGTTTGCAAAACAATGCGTGGAGCAGCTTCCAGTAAAGCAGTGTAACTGCTGTATCATCTCCCCGTTTTCTTTTAATGCATCAAATCTAAACTTAAAAGGCACCACTTAAATCTTTTCCTCAAATGTCTTGCAGTATTTCTCCTCCATCAGCAGACATGAAACTTATGATACTGACTGCTGATACTTCCCAACGGTGTCAAATAGACATGGTTATCTGTGAGCTGTTTTGATTGTGAAACGACTGATCTATAATTAGTTAGCCATAACCGTTTATTTTTTTTGTTATAGCTAACTGAGCCGGCTGTTCTCAGCCTACACTTCTTTGGATTTGGCGGCACAAGATAAACATTTAATTTTTAGCATAATATCACTATGGACAATGCCGAGCCTTTTTGGTGTGGTAATTTTAAAATATACTCTACATAGTTTAACGTTAGTTTAACGTTTAAATAAATGGATGTCTTGTTCAGCTGTCAGCATATCGGTATATCTCAGGCCATAATAGCATTCTTCTTTAGAAAAAAAAATTGTATGAATATAATTTGTCCACATTTAAACAAATATTTTCCTCTATCAATCTCTTCCCTGCAAATAATATATATATTTGGTGATATTACTAATTTGTTAAAAGCTTTTTTAGTGTACTGTCCACCCTGATGTTATTCACTATCTTTTATTGTGATTTATGGTAGAGGAGGTTCAATAACGAGCATTCTTGGAATCAGCATTGGTCCACATTTTGTACAAAATATGCAGTAATTTGTCTTGGGGACATGAAAACCTCTGCACTATAGAAGTACAGGGAAGTGGCCCTTTTAACATAACTCACCACAGTAAGAATAAGATGAGGGTAATATATCTACCGGTGTGTGTTTCTGTAAGGAAAGAGCATAGGAAAACAAATAAATAAAATTAGCATACTGCCATATTTACAGAGCCCCGGAGCGGCCATAGAGAGAAAAAAATATATATCGAGGCCACGTTTTACTACATCGAGCTCTCGAAATGCTATTGCGTGCGCACGAGATACAATTCATTCCCAAGATTTGGTTAATTCGTGCACACGTCTTA
Organism: Macquaria australasica; assembly: GCA_005408345.1. NCBI lineage: Eukaryota > Metazoa > Chordata > Actinopteri > Centrarchiformes > Percichthyidae > Macquaria > Macquaria australasica. The sequence goes on along the minus strand of SEMN01000153.1, from coordinate 511,184 downwards.
ATCCAAGTGTACCCACCATGCGTAAAGACGCACACGACTCATTCAACAACACCGTTAGCTATCCCCTAAATAAAAAAAGATCTATGTGCCATCTGTTTATATATGTTTTTTCTTTTTTTTCTAAAACATTCAGTAACTCCATTGTCTATGGATTTGCTCTCTTACATTCTAAATCAAACATGTTCATGCATTAACCGTGGACCTTTAATATTTGCATTGTTTTTAACTAGTTCTAATATATCTTCATGGCAGAAGTTTGGAATAAGCTATGATTGTCTGGCAAGTTGTCAGAAAACGGACTGAGGTTTTTCGGCACACTCTTATGTGTGCCACGTTACGCATACAAGTGCCTTACGCGCGCTCCTCCAGGAACAAGCGGTGCCCGTACACCAAATACCAGACGCTCGAGCTGGAGAAAGAGTTCCTGTTAAACACGTATCTCACGCGGGACCGGCGGCATGAGGCTTAACCTGACGGAGCGGCAGGTGAAGATCTGGTTCCAGAACCGGCGGATGAAAATGAAGAAACAGAGCAAACAGAGAGACAGTGCGTAAGGCACTTGTATCTGTAACGTGGCACACATACGAGTTTGCCGAAAAACCTCAGTCCGTTTTCTGACAACTTGCCAGACAATCATAGATTATTCCAAACTTCTGCCATGAAGATATATTAGAACTAGTTAAAAACAATGCAAATATGTAAGAGGTCCATAGACAATGGAGTTACGAAAAAAAAGAATTGGCACATAGATCTTTTTTTATAGGGGATACTAACGGTGTTGTTGAATGATTTAGTAACTTGATTAAGACGCACGCAAAACGTGGTAACACAAAACGTGGGAATGAATTAATCAAAACGTGGGAATGAATTGTATCTCGTGCGCACGCAATAGCATTTCAAGCGCTCGATGTAGTAAAACGTGGCCTCGATATATATATATATTTTTCTCTCTATGGCCACTCTGGGGCTCCGTACATATTAACACTTTTTTTTTCTGGAAATTACTTTGAAAAAGTGGGTGTGGTAAAATATTTGGGAGAGAGTTCCAGCCTTTAAGAGAGTGTTGCATTATGGGTTGTTTGTAGTTGTAATGTTGCTAAGCTAGTGAGTTCCTACTTGTCCATCTGCTGTGTGTCTGCTAACGTTTGCTAGCCCTGAAAGTGTCCAGTAAGCCCTCTTTAGCCTTCAGAAGTTTTAGCTGGCTGTTGTTAGGGGTTTTTGCTCTCATGGAGTCATTCCTAATGACTACGAAACTTCTTCCAAAGTCTTTACCAAAACAAGAAGTTGTAACGCCAAGCAGCCAGCGAATGTCATGTTTGAAGATGACAAGCTCAAAAATGTATAAAAGATAAAAACAGTCTGAGAAATCTGTCTGTGCTCCTGAAAATGCTGGCAAAGTGCTCAGAAATGCAACTGGGCCACAGAATGAAGGAATACAACACAAAGGTGAGATTTATATTTATATTCTTTTACTTTTAAAACAAGGTGTTTCACACACAGGCTGAGGAGTTTGGCAAATGTATTTTGAGTAAACTTTCTGAACCTCAGTAAAGAGCGGGACAAAGTCGGGACCCTAAGCTCTGCCACAGTAAGTGGGGTGCCAGTCAGGAACGGGGTGAGCCTGTAGACCTTTTTTCACAGCAGACATTTTTGACTTTTAGGAAAAGCACAGGTGCTACCAATAACATTAACGATGGCTCTGTTCTATTGAAGTGTTCCGGTAAGCTACTGTGACGAAAATAGTGTAATTAAAAGCAGTCGCAATTAATTTTTTTCCAGAGGCATTATTCAGCTGCACCTTTGGAAATCACAAAACAGCTGCATCGTGTGGTTAATGCTAATCCTCTTTGACATTGCAAAAGGTAAAAAAAAAAATTTTTTTAAATGTAATTATTTTTATTGCTTTAGCTATTGCATTTTTATTTCAATATGACACACAATATGGTGTAACTACCTAGCTTGTTTTATTCAAAGTGTGTCTTATCCACAAAAAGTCTTTATGCAAAAGCATGTGTTTCCATAATATACCGAAATAAAGTGTAAGCTAGTTGTACAAAATGATCAGCATGTTATGTAGTGACCAGACACATTACTTGGCGTAATAGAGGTCTGCACATTGTTTAATGCTTTTTGTCTTGATATTGCATCTTCAGCAACATGGCTCGTGCCTAATACATTTTATGTGCTGCTACCACTATGTTTAAAGGCGAGGGTGAGTACAGTATGTTTCTGCTCCTTAAGCTTTTAAAATAACAACAGAGCCCAAACACTAGAGCCAACAGATGAACCCAAAGTGTACTTAAATCTAATTTGACATTAAGCTCCGCTTAGTAATTGCGTTAGTTATAGCACAGACGACTGCAAAAAAGGCCACACAATTCCAAAAAGGAGGGACTGTATTTTTCAAATGAAATAGATGCCTTCCGAGAACGTCAAGATATGGCTTCCAAGCTGCTGTATATTACCACTATGCTATTGTCAGTGTAATTTAAATCAGCCTGCTATTATTGAGCAGTGTCTAGTTAATAATATGAAGTCAAATGATTTTATGGTTAAAATTTCACTTAAGCTATAGATCATCTTAAAATTTTAGCCCAATTTGTTCCCACAACTCCCACTGTTCTTCACCTCACCGCCACCAAATCTGCTGGTTATAGTGTTTGGTTCACAGTAGCTGAGAATTTAATGTGAGGTGCCGTCGGTTTTATTGCTTTTGGTGCACTGACCTGTTGCCTACGGCAGGGTGAATCCTCACCTGGCCACTAACAGTTAATACTGGTCTGTCAACAGCGTGTCCTTTTTCCTACTGTGGCAACAATCTGGCACTCTACCTTTTGATTTCCACACGGAAGCCAGAAGCAGATGTCTGGAGCGCTGTTTAAAAGCGAATCTTTGTACTGTATCCATCCATTGTTGTTACCCTCCTATGGTGTTTGTGCATTTTTATATTCATTAATATGGAAAGAAGCTTTCCAAGGACATCAGCCAGGAAGATAATTCCTCTAAAGATTTAAATGATTACAGGTAGTTAGCAGTGATGAATGAAATAAACTTTCAAATATACTCCTTGAAAAATGCTTGATTTTCAACATAATCTGATGTTTCATCAACACAATCACTCATGCAAACCAAGAACCTTTTAATATTTTAAATGAAACCATCCCATCGTCATATTTGTTTGTTGTCTCCTGGCATTTATATTAACAATTAAAGGCTTTGAGAGTCTGGACATTTGTGGTTTAGGTACCGTGAAAGTGCTTGAATTTTACTCTTAAAAAGTTTTGTGAACCCTGAATTTTAATATAATAATAAATACAGTACCTGCACTGTGTGCATATATGTATCAAAACTGTCTTAATTAACATTTAAGATTTGCAATATTCAGTCAACAGATGATGGATATTTAAATATTTTTCTTTTATTTTTCGTCTTATTTTACATATTGAGCCAATCCCTGCTAAAAGTGGCTGATTGTAGTGTTGAGACAGTTGTGCAGAGACAGGGACATGTGGAATGACTTTTTATTGCGCGATTAGTCATTTTTCAGACAACAAGGCTCCCCCAACATTAAAACAAACAGCAATGTACAAAACAGCACACCTTTTTTTTTGTTGCCATCAACGGAAATTTAATAAGGTAGTGAGAGTACATAACAGAAAGTAATGAAGTGTAAGGACGCGAGTTATGATGATGTTGAGATGTATAGGATGAGCTTGATGTCAAAGCCAAAGTAAGCACCATCGTCATGTAGTCAGGAAAGGCCATATTTCAGTAAGAAATATTGTAGAAGGGGTGAGGAGAGGTTAAACATGATACAAGAGGGTTGTTATCACAGTTTTCAGACATTTTTACCAACTAAAAAAAAGAACAATATCGGTGTAGCACTACTTTATCATGCAATTTACTTTAGTAAACCTTCTGACACACAGACAAAATATACTTCAATAAGTAGAACTCAATACATTTCTGTCCAGCAATAGTCACAAAGCCTGTAATTTATACTCTTTGAATGTGAGATCCCTATCAAAAATAATATGCAGATTTTTCTTTTTCTTAATATATCTAAAGTGCAAGTATTTATCCATTTTTATTCAATGCTTTCTGTAAGTATAAAATACAAAGGAAAAAAACAGCAATATGTTTTTCCTGTTTACATGTTATATTTTTCTGAAAGGAGGAGCATCATATATAACAAACCATATATATATATATATACACACACACACACACCACAGATAAAATATTTTTGAAAGATACAACATATTATCTCATATGGGGATGGTAAAGGGATTTAGACCAAATGGTGACATGGGATATGTTCATTGTGCATTGACCCCACCCCTTAAAATCCAGGATCCATTTCCCAACATCTTCAAACATCTGAAAGAACGTCTTTATAACTATACACAACAGTAGCCTATACAGTCTGCAAACATGATGGACCCTACTGCTCGGTGCGTGTGCAAACAGAAGACGTGCTGAATGGGCTCCTCTGTCAGTGGTTTGTGATGAGTCATATAGTGCTTGGCTTTGACCAGAGGCTGCGATTGGCTGTATGATTAACCAGGAACTCTGAATGGCCAATAAAAGACTACAACACTGAAACCAGAAACAGAGCAGATTTTGGTTGTCTGGAACACCGTATGGAAGTTCAGTCTGTTTGAAGTCAGTACTTGTACAGTTTGGTAGAGGCAGGTAGACACCAGCCACGTCTCAATTGCGGAAGTTTGCTGTTAAAAGTCATGTACGTGTGGCTGTTTGAAAGCAGTCAGAAACATGAAGAATCTCCCCATTCAAGACAGGAGGAACAAGCAGACGATGTACCCACAGCTGGAGCCATCATAGCAATCTGAGTACATGCAACAGGTAGCTACTGCTGTACTTCGGAGTTACGTCTACAATTGATTTTTTCTTCTATTTCCATCAGTTGAAATGTGTAAGGAATGGTCTGGTCACCTGTTGTTTGTGCAACTAAAAAGTAAGCTATTTTAAGTCAAATTGGACAAAATGAACACTGCAGTAGCAACAGACAAAAGGCAGGATAACATCATGATTAGGGATTGCTACGATGGCTACCGCTGTATAATAAATCAAAACATCATTCTCATCAATGCTAACAGCTTCAGTGCACCGACACCCACACACACTGAACTTAGCCAGAGCCACTGAGGACAGCACACAGCTTGACCACTGACGCTTCATACAGAAAACAAGACGAAAAAACATCTGCCTACCATTTTGCATTTGAGTCCCAAAAATGGATGACCGTGTAATGTGGGCACAACATGGCTGCAAGGTCACTCCGGGTTTTGCTGTGACACTGGGTGAGCTCTCATAAACTGAGAAATCAGATTTGATCACACTGTTTTCAGCAAAATCACAAGTGCACCCCCCTCCCCTCCTCTGTAACTGAGACACAGCTACGACCCAAAATGGACGAGTCATGTTTCACAACGGGATCATTCTGCACTAAAAACACCACTGACCCAGTAGCACCCGGCGATTACAGTCTGTAACAAAACAAGATGACGCTTCTTTTAATCTTTAAGAAAATGTGTGCATTTCACAGAGTGAGGCATTCACAAAGTGAACTCTATGAGCAGGTTCAAGCTCTCCTTACATTTGGCCATTAGAGAGAAAAAGAGAAAAAGAGAAGGAAAGTGTTGTATTTCCAGTCTTCATGTAGCATGAGCCTCCTGGAGGCCTAAATTCAATCAAGCTAAAGCTAGAACACTTTGGGGAATAAGTTCTGTATCAAAACAGAGAGTCCAGCCTCCTGTTGAACTCAAGATGAACTCATTTACCACAGATGTGCTTTGCTGGGCACATAGTCATAGATGGCTTGTATGTGGGTTTAATAGAAATGGGCTTTTTATAATTCACTGGGCAGTGTGAGGAAATATAGTCATCCCTGCAAGAGGGGAAAGAGATTTCCTGTCCTCCTCCAAAACAGAGAGAAAAGGCTACCTGGATCTGTCTGACAGCCGGGTCAGTAGGTCGTGGTAGGCTTCTGCTGGTAAGCTCCTACAGTGCAGTGCCAGGCTTCATCAGGCCTTTCAGCAACACTCAGAGACAAACCTGGGCCAAAACGTCCTGCGTAGAACAGATGGGATTTTCTGGAACATTTTTCTTGGCTCTGTTGCCACAGGCACGCCCAATCAAACACAGATCAACTTTTTAAAGCAAGGATTCAACAGGACTTCTGATACAGTTTCAGCCCAGGTGTGCTTTGGGAAATTCTGTTTCAGTCTAGCCTCAGCTATCCCACATGTCTGGCAGGCCCAGGCTGTAACTACATTAGCAGCTTTTCCAGCTGAGGCCTCTAAAGCTGCAATCCATGCAGTCCGTGTTTCCCCTTCATGCCACCTCGGTGGCACGCCACTCTGACAGAGCCTGTGAGCAGCCTCAGTCATATCAGCTGCTTTAAATAAAGCTGATAGGTGAACTAACCACTTGGAGCATATTGATTGTTAACTAGCAGTCAGTGTAAGCCTAGAGGTCGATTGGGTCAAAAAAAAGGAATGGACTGTGTGTCTGACAGAGCGCATTTGGGCATTTGGACTAGTTTTGTTGCAGGGAAAATGAGCCAGGGCCTTTTTTACGCTTTGAATCCCGAGTGGGGAAGAGGAGCAGAACTGAGATCAGAGTCTGCCCATTTCAGAAAGAAGGATTGTGATCCTCATTGTAAAAACAACAACAAACTCCTCTGTCCTTTGGGTCAGCTGCAGCCGATCCCTATCGCCTAACTCAAGTGAAACTGCAGCCAAGCCAAAGTCAAATCGAAGTTCACCTGCCCTGCGATCGGCAGTCCCGGGCGAGAGAGGGGTCGCGCTCAGACTCCAAACACACAGTTTCCTGGCTTCTAATGACAGGAGGCCTTGTGCAGTTCTAGACACCATTCAAAATACTTTAGAGGCCTCCCAAACACTCAGATAGCAACAAGAGGCCTCAACAGGGAGAGACTGCGTATGTGGGTGTGTGTGTGTGTGTGTGTGTGTGTGTGTGTCAGCCACCCCTGGACCCAAGCCCCAAGATACTATTCAACTTCCATGTATGCCGCTGTAGAGTGGCTGACATGGAGACAGAGGTTGTTGACTGTCTGCGTTGTGTGTGTGTGTGTGTGTGTGTGTGTGTTAGGGGAGGAACGAGGAGGGAAGGGGTTTTTCTCTGGGGTGACTCCGTAAGGGGACGTAAAACACCCGAACTAGTCTACACGCACTGATAGACGGACAAGGCAGCCTACTGGTTTACAGAACGTGACAGGAAAAATACCTCACTACTAGTCTAACTTTTTTTTTCACTTTAAGCAAGTGCTTGAGAAGAAAGACTTCACATTTCGGAAATATAATGCAGATGCATCAACCTCATCATCATGCTTTCAAATATCTACTGATCACATAGCCTATACATTTTTTCATCTTTTTATAGTCTATACACGTGATACGATGCCGCGATTGGCACGTACACAATATTGCACACTAATATGAAATGTCCTACACTAGTCAGTGTCTTCCTCTCTGCCTGGGAGGGAGAAACCTAACACGTTTTGGACAACATAATGTGGAGAAAAGAACTTTGAAGGAAAAAAAAAAGAGCATCAGAATAAAAATAATGCAAAAGTGACATATTCTGAGCGGCGAGGCCCCCAAGGAGCGATCAAGGGGCTGTAGCACCATAAAGAGATAGATACTGCCTGGGCCCTGCACTGATAGGCCTCTACATCCACTGGACTGCACTCAGACTGACGGCATGGGACCGGCCGGCTGGCCTGCCTGGCTGGCTGACTGCCTGGCTCTTTAACAGCATCCATCTCAGCTCTGACGAATAGCCTCATCCAGCCGCTCCTGATTTAGTTTTTTGTTGTTGATGTTTTTTTACATCATGGTGCATATGGTGTGCAAAGCCACGCGCAACATCTCCAGATAAATCTCCATGGCGACACCCAGTGCTGTCACAGGCGGTACTTCCTGGGTCGTTCTCCTGTTCCAGGGAGACACATCTCTACTCTGTGAGAGGCCACCAGGCCAGGGGTGCCGCTAGGGATTCTGGGCTCCAAGGTGCCAGAACACACTGAGCCCCCCCCACCCCCCACCCCTGTTTCCAAAGTGTACGTGCAGCAGCACCTCCTCTTTCTGAAGGGCTCGCTCTGTTTCTGCCCACTACCATTGGTGGCCCCCAAGCTCCCAGCAGCCTTTCAGCTTCGTTTTGCTGTTGCCACCCATGCTCCATGCACCGCAGGGGTGTGAATCCCGCAGCCCTGGTGAGTATATATTTCGGCCTACATAACTGCACTCGTAAATGAAAACGTACAGCGGTCGAGGTCACAGACCATCCACGTGAGAACACGTAAACGAGTGGAGTGTATAAGGCACGGGTCGTAATGACGTCAGAGAGGATGCGTTGCCTCGCCGCGCGCTGCACTGACGCGTCTTTTTGTTTTTTTTGTTTCCACGCCTTGCGCTCCTACAAGTGGACCTTATCCTTTTGCATCCCCCATCCCCCCCCCAGAGGAAAAAAACAACAAAGTAACAAAGAAAAAACTTAACCCACAGAAAACGTGGGTATCTTAATAAAGATTTTTTTTTTACAGCTGATTCACAAAATCATAATTAGTACATCTAAGTTAGCACTTTTTTTCATTTAAGTTTATATGGACATGGTGCAAGAGGGTTGATATTCATTATAGTAGCTTAGGAATAGATTTATCCCATTTGTTTGAGGCGCACAAAATAGGCTATTTATTTCTGAGTCTCAACCTTTCCATAATGGCATGAAATGCTTTCATTAGCCTACTACGTTTTAGGTCAAATTAAAGACTGTAGCCTACTTTGCCCAACTTCTTTTCAAAACATGAGCCTACACGCATGCTGACAGGTGTTTACAGGCATGTAGTGCTGCGTTCTGCAATTCATACACTTTTAGAGCGCTTTCATATTGATTCTGCGTACCTTTTATAATAAACTATACATCTGGTATCAGATTTTGGTTTCATAAAGTCCATAATATATTCTCTTTGTGCTGATGTCAAATATTCGTTCTACATGAAGACTGTCATTTCATATATAGACCTCTGGTTTTATTTTTGATTAAATCTTAGTATATGACCAGTTTGAAAACATTTAAACATTTTTTCGAAATAGCTTTGATGTGTGCAAAATCTGTCGTTTGATAGAGATATAAACACTCTGCTCATTGTCATTTAAATCAAGTAGGAAACAGTTCGTATCTTACAGTTCAATCCTTGATAGCAGCGGCTTACTGTTACATGGTGGTAAGTGGGGTGACATCCAGTAAAATGAGCGAGGAGACAGCAGAGGTGCTGCCATGTCTGTGGAGGTTGTGTGTGTGGGGTGATTCCCTTGGAAATTCTCTTTCTATTTTACAGTTAAGAGTCTCGTTTTCTCTCAGTTTTGTCTTTGTTGTTTCATTTCTGCTCTTTTAAAATCCGCGTCAGTCATCGTCGCCGTCATCTCCGCCGTGCGGGCCCTCGGGTAGCAGTTCGGAGGCCCGTTTCTCTCTACTCCTCTCCTGGATCTTCCTCATCTCCTCCGCGTATTTACAGAAGGTGTTGCCGAATTTGGACCACACTTTGCACGGAACCGTAATGGAGTTCCGGTACGTGGGCTTCACCTCGCTGACCCGCATGAAGACCCCGTACTTATTGGAGCCCACGTCAAAGAAGAAGCGCTTGTTGTCGACCGTGAGCGAGGTGCCCTCCGGGAGCTCCGCCGGCTCCTCGTCCACGCCGTAGTCGTCGATGAGTTTGGCCAAAGCGTCGCGGAACTCGATGAGACCCTGCGCCGGCAGAGCGATGGTCTGGCCTTGCGCGCTTCCCAATCCGGGCCCCCGATTAACGGTCTGTCGGATCCTCAGGAACCGCCCCCTCTGGTTCTCTTTCAGATCCATGTAATATTTCCGATTCTCCCGCACCAGGAATTCGCTCTTGAGCGCCCGCCGGGGCTCATCCTGCACTATGTCCGGGTTGGTCGGGCCCAGCTGGGCGTAATGTTCAATAAAGTCCCCGAGATAATCGCGGAACTCCACGGCAACCGACATGGAGAGAGTGAGGCGGCTCTTGTTTCCCCCAGCCCCGACCTCGGCTATCTTTAGGAAGCGGCCTTTAACATTCTGCTTCACGTCAAGGTAGAAGCGCTTGTTCTGGATGTCGACGCGCTTGGAGGCGAGCTCCTCGGTGTCGTGCTGCAGCCGGGACATGGCGCCCATCGCACCCGGGGGCAGCGTGCCGGGGCCTGCGGTGGGCCCTCCGTGGTCACTGCCACTGTCTCTGTCCGCCATGATGCTGCCTCCCTGCTTTACCTTCCACCGTCTCCCTCTGCCTGCTGCAACCTCGACTGCCCGTCAAACCACTCCGCCGCTCTATCGCGAGACGAGAGAAGAGGATGAAAAAATGAAAGCGACTGTAGTTAGTGTTACTGTAGTACTCCAAGCGGGCTGCGTTCAAGACACTCGCGCTGCCTTTGCAACGTTTCGCAGAATTTTCACGTCAGCCTTTAGTGTAGCCGTATATTGCGACTGAAAGTTAACCCCCACCTATGTGAGCCTAAAACACTGCAGTACTAACATCAACCTAGATAGACAGAGTGATAGATAGAGGCTAAACATGAAGATCACACCCGTCTGCACAGTGTCTAAAAAGTAATAAAAGGCAGAACAGGAACAAAAGTCATACCTGGTGGTTATTGGTTTGGGTGTTTCAGCACCACGGATAGTTGTTCGGGGCTTTCAGCACCACGGACAGCGAACCCGGACAGTCCCCGTGGAAGGAGACAGAGAGAGGGAGAGCGGGGTGAAAGAGACATTTCTGAATGAACAGTAGATGACAGCTGTGTGGGAGTCTGAGGGAGGGGGCTGATACATTGCGAAGCATCATGATTCATTACCCTGTGATTGGACTCGCTCGCTGCTACTGCTTCTCAATGATCTTGAAAGGGTTTTTATAAGATTGTAGCAAAAAGCCATGTGTTTAATTTTAAATCTCATATTTTGGACAATCAACAGAAATAAACAAAAAACTATATGAATTCACATACATTAATTTTACATACAAGGTTATAAAAAAACATCTAAATATGGTTTAAATTTTAATTATACATTTTACATTTCCTGTGATGAGTTTATCAGGGTTCCCACACATCCTGGAAAACCTGGAAAACAGTGAATGGGAGTCCAACTGTATGTGAGTCAACACCAGCTAGTTACTGTCTCTTGGAACGCAACGCTGCATGTTAAGGTCAAATGGACCATCACTGAAAATGTCCTGGAAAAAGTCCTGGAAAGTGATCTCCCTGTTTATATAGCTTAGTATGTATCTTCATTTCAGTTAAGATTTTGTTTTGCTTTGTTTTGTTTTAGCACTTGCTTATCTTATTGAAAGGGTTGTCTCAAGTTTGACTGAATCCCGTTGTTAAAGGTCATATTAGCAGCAACAACAAACGTCCCAGGTGAAGTTATGAGGTCTTCAGCCTTCATGGGCCCAGAGGGGTCGCAGCAGACCTCAAGTAGAAGAATGATAACAGCTTAATGGGATTAGACGCCTGTGGAATATTATTAATATTAAGAGACCATATCTGGAATAGGAACACGACATTGTATGTTTTCATTTGTAGCAAACTCAGCAAACTCTCCTTACTATGTCAGTCGATATGGCAAAAATTCACACTACAAGCAACTCACAAGCGTCACATACGCCTATAATTAAATGTCCTAATTTATCACCAAATATAAGTTTGATCTGACTGATGAGCTGGTAAAAAAAGGGGTGTTAACCTGGAATGGAAAGGTGGGCCTAAATATTTCTAGCATATAATGATAAGTCACTGGTGGGCATCAAAACAGATGTGATTTGAGTTTGCTTATGAGCATTGCTGGTGATGTAGAAAATGGGGGAATGACGGCTGCAAAGAAGAAATCTTGAACAAGTGTACAAAGACATTTTATGTTAGAACTGTAACAAAAAGGGCTGCTGTGTCACTAAGACAAGTATATTTTAGACCATTACTCTGACAGTGGAGCAGTTTGGACAGCAAGTGTATCACGAGGGGGCAATTTAAGTGACTTCATCAACAACGCCCTGCTGAAATGCCTGGACATCACCAAAAACAGCCCCTCTGATAATTCCCACAGGTTCAGCACGAGTATCAGGGGATTCATGGAGGCAATTGGTGGCAATCCACCCCGGGTCAGTCAGCAGGAATCGGTTTTTACTCCCCTTTGCTTTGTCAACAAATGATTTGCTTTCAAGGCTAATTTGGAAATTGTTCAATTGTGTGCGGGGTCTCTGAATGGGGGCTCTGAGTGGCTGAATGAATGAAGGAGAGATAGATCGGTGAATGGGTGGGCAGTGGGCGGAGAGGGAAAGAGGAGGGGGTGGGTCACTAGACGGATCACAGACTCTGAAGGGCTGTATATCCCTCTTGAAATGTTGTGGGGATCCCTGAACTGGAGAAGCAACCCCAGTAATGTGGAACCATCAACATTTAACTAAGAAAAGATTAAAAACCTGCACGTTTTATAGCATTTAGCACCGTGGACAGCACACAGGACTGAATCTGTAGTTGTACTTCCCTGTAAGAGAGGCTGACTCTTTGGATCTTGTGTATTACAGTAGAGAAGGATGCATGCAGTAAAGAGACAGACCTTCCTTGCAGAATCTGGCTGTGGCCCTCAGTCTGTATGAGGCATCCTGTGATTGGCCTGTTGGGACAGAGCACTAAATCTGTCAAGCCTTTCAGCACCATGGACAGAGACTGGTCCCTGATGTGACCCTTCTGATGGTGAAACGGGTGGATGAGGCCATGACGTAGGTGCGTACTGTGATGAAATGGCCTCTCATACATTTTCTTTATCACCTCAGTCATCTATAGTAAAAAAAAAAAAAACTGTCCATGTGTCCCCTAAATGACATTATATTTTATCCCTTTCTCAGCATGGACAATGAGAGGCTTTCTGACCTCTAGCGAAGGGCGCACAGCTCCTGACAGGGAGGGAAAGGCGAATCTTATGAATGGCTTGATTGATGGATACAGAGATGGAGGCAGGGACTGGCTTGCTGAGGAGTGAGGAGGGGATACATGTGGTCATCATAAAAAGCCTGAGTGTATTGTGCAAAGCTCTCGTTTCATTGGTGGATATGTATTCAATGAAAAAAAGTGGTTTTATTAGCTGTAGCTGAGCAGGATTGGCAAAACATTTGGGAAGAATGTCTTAATGCCCGCAGGTTGGGGTAACTGATGCTCCCACGTGTTGCCATAGAGTCGTTAATATGTACAGTATCCCGAGGTAATATTAGTGAACTGCAATGACTCGAATAATAGTGTGACAAATGTCAGGTTTTGGGTGTGCTCTCCTGCAGCGTGCGGCGAGCGTATATATGTCTGAGGGCATTAAAGTCTCGAAACTCCCAGCTCGCCTCGCCAAGCTGAGGAATCCATTGAGAGAATTTCGCAGCGTTAGTCATCGCAACAACTATCCGCAGTGTGTGTAGTAGTCGCCTATAGCCTCTCTTGCACCTCTTGCACTGGAGATCCACAGTGGGCGCCGCGCAGGGCTTGGCTACAGACGCACTCTTTGCTGTGTGTCTGTGCAGCTGCGTGCGTGATTTCTCTCGCACCCACCCGCAGAGGTTTTACAGAGTCGACCGGCATGGTCACATGCTGGTTGGGTCTGTGGCGGTGTGCCGGTGGGTGCCCGGGTCATTAGGGTGTTTGCGCAGGACGTGGCGAGCCGACGCCAGTGACCGGGCAGGTGATGTTTGCTCACGTAAGCCGCTCGCGTTTGATGAGGGGCGCAGGGGACGCGGCTGGAGGGTGCGCGCTACTGTTGCATCGCCTCACCGGATAACCGTTGCTATCTCATCCTGTCCGTCTGTTCCTCCCCGGTTTTCTGTTCTCTTTTTTTGTTTTGCTCGCCGACTAACGGATTTGCAGGAGCGGGACTCTTTTGACGATCGAAATAAGTGGATAAAGGAGCCCGACCTTGCGTGTGCGTGGAGTGCGTATCGTTTCTTGTGATTCCCCTGTACGCGCAAGCTGCTTTTTTCCTTCCAGAGAGGCAATGCGCCCACCCATGCGATGCTAGCCTATTAGCTGGTGAGAGAGAGAGCGAGAGAGAGAGAGAGAGAGAGAAAGAGAGAGAGAGAAAGAGAGAGAGAGAGAAAAAGAGAGAGAGAGAGAGAGAGGTTTCAGCCCTGGATTCGAGAGGAGGCTAATTTACGAGTCTTGTTTTGCCTTTCAGGAAAAGGGGAGATAAGAGGGGGAGGGTGGTTGGTGAAGGAGAATGCAGCAATCACATTTTTAAGCATGCAGAAGCGGGCCGTTTCCGGTTCCTAGGCTGGTGTGTCCCCCCATCCGAGGCCAGCAGCCGTATGGGGAAAGCAGCGGCAGACACAGATGGCATGGACACTTCCACAAGGTCTGCCGCTCTGCCCTGCCTGCTCTGCCGGAGCCCGTTCGCCAGCGTCTCTCTCTTCCAGCTCGCTCCGCCGCCCAGCAGCACTGCAGCACAGCACAGGCTGACGGCATGAGGCTTGATCCAGTGCATTTCTCCATGCTGGTCATCGGGGTCTCCTTCGCCTGTTACGCCCCGAGTCTCAACTCCCTCCAGGACCAGGCGTACCGATCAGCCGTGGTCATCGAGGGCGAGGTGCGCTCCTCCCCGGAGAACGTCTCCTCCCGGGAGCCCTACAGTGTGAATGTCAAAGTGCTGGACGTGTGGCCCCTCAACAGCGGCGGCCTCGAGAGGGAGCAGCTCGTGACCGTCGGGGACTTCGGTTCCGAGGCCCCGTGCACCACGGTGGAGAAGGACCACAGATATATCTTTTTCATGGACCCGACCGCCGAGCCCTTGGTATTCAAGGCATCGTACGCCCCTGTGGACGCCAGCGAGCCGGAGCTGAAGAAGGATGTGGAGAGAGTGTTGTGCGAGGACTGCGGTAAGTTTAAGGCTTTTCCGTTATACCTGCCATACACTCACGCTGCACTATAAGGGCCACTGAAGCTGCCATGGTGATGTAAGGAGACAGTCACCGCTCTCTGGCTGCGCGCGCGCGTGTAGTCTATACAATGTGTCAGCGTGCGTACACACATGCATGCGCGCCAGCCGATTGACACTTCAATCCTCCATAACCCGGTCACCCATAATGCAATGAGAAGCCTGGCAGGGAAGGCGTGTGTGCATGTCGGTGTATGTGTGTGTGTGTGTGTGTGTGTGTGAGAGAGAGAGAGAGAGAGAGAGAGAGAGAGCAAATGTTAAACCCAAGTTAACAGCAGGTTGCTCCTGATGATTAGACAAGCACTGATGATCAGTGGATACTGAAACTTCCAGCAAGATCTGCATCATCACTTCGTTACAGTGAAGTATGTATGTGGAGTCTCAAGGTGCAGCTCTTGTGTGTGTGTCCAAGAGAGAAATAGATAGGCAGAGCATGCGATGGGAATCAGGGACAGCAACCTTGTCTTGAGGTAACCTCGTTTCCAAACTTTGTATAGTTGCCTACAGCCAGTATTACATGGCAAGTCCGTTGCTGTTTTATATCCGACATTGTGGAAAAATCCTGACAGTGCCAGTGTTGACTGCAGTGACAGTGGGTGGTGGTAACAATTCAAATCTCTCAACTTGTTGCAAGTTTCCACCATGGATATTTTTTCTTGCAGTACACCATACAACAGAAACTCCTCTAGCACTTCCTGGTTTCAAACTCAATTTAACTTATTGTCACCAGAGTGGACTGTAGTCTAAAGATGACAGTTGTGCACTTTTTCTCTTTTCTTTCTCACATTTTCTCCCTTCATTTCTCTCCAACAGGGAGAACTAAAGACTTGGATTGACCCCCTTTTCTTACCAAATGTCTTTCAGAATCAGGGTCAGCTCTTCAGCTCCAATAACACATTTATGTATATTGTATATTATTCAATCTGCTAGTTGCAAAGGCTCTCAGGTCTCTTACTTTTAACCATATTTCCTAAAAGACAATGCTGACTTTTTGGTAAATTATCTCTATGATCCACTCCACCTGTGTTTTCAGTATTTAAAATCCTACACTTCTTTTGGGATGATGTAACTACAGTTTGTACCATCTCCTACTGTGTTAAAGCATCTGCTTGCCCTGTGGTAAACCTGAGTGGAGACGTTCACAGCCAGGAAGTACCAATTTCCCCTACTGCACAAAAGAGAGCGGAAGGAGATCTTAACTGTCCAAAGTGTCACATGTTTCTCCAGTACAAGCTTTAAGAGCACCACTGTAAACCTTTTGGGGTTCATCATCTTTGTTACGTGAATGTGAGGACAAAAGCTTTGAAACAATGTGATTATACAAAGACTCTTTAAGTTCTTCAAATCCAGAAGCAACATAATTTCCACGCAAACCAGCAGTGTCTATAAAGTGTTAAATCCTAATAGGAAGTAACTCAGATGTCTTAACAAAGGGTTCATCCGCTGTTTGAGCTAACAGCGTGATGTTCTATTTTTACCTCAGTGACATGCTAAAATTATCAAGTCATTTATTTATGACAGTGCTGTTGCAATCAGGCTCCAGTCTAAAACACATTTTCCAGGCAGGGATAAGCTCAGGAGAGGAGATACCCACTTATGAGCTGATTCACAAACACACACACACACACACACACACACACACACACACACACACACACACACACACACACACACACACACACCAAAAGCCAGAGACACAGGGAGAAACACAACCTAAATAGACACTGCAGAGTGTGTGGTGACACTATAGATGCATTGTGGCAACCAGTAGCCTCTGAATGTCCAGAAGAACACCGATGTTTGTTACTATCGTCACTTGTGTTTCTTTCCTAGGATTGATTGGATTCATCTGCAAAAACAAATCACAGAAGTGCAAAATCCATAAAGGATCACCAAAATGTAGTGGGGACCCATAACAACAGGAAACCAGTATTCAAACATTATATCTCTCTTTGCAGCAGAAATGCAGCTTCACATGTCTGCTTGTATGCTTAGTGCATCTCAAACATAAACTTTCAGTGAAGTATTACAAAATAATCCCCCTCGGCAAAATGCCTACAACTGCTTTTTGGCCTGGACTCCCCCTCAGTTGTAGCTCCCTCACGGGCTCCACTGACACATTTCATTGGGTGGATGCAGTAATGACGGGATAGAATGAGCTACGGCCGAGCAGGCGTCCCGACCAGAGATCAGGCTGCAGACGTGCATGAGAGGATGCTGTAGAAGAGTTTCATTTGAGACAGAAGTAACTGCAGCTCAAAGATGGGTTGGGATAAGGAAGGGGCGTGTCTGCAGACACACACCCTGAGCCTAACCAATCCCAAACCAAGTCTAAACACAGCCAGCCAATCACAGGTAAACTGTTGGAACGCCCACTTCTGTACACACCCCTACCAATGTCTGTCAACACACTTAATATTCAGGGTTCCTACAAAGTTTTGAAAGTTTGGAAAATGCTTTATTTTAACCGTTATGTTTTCAAGGTTTGGAATATACTTGAATTCGAATATACTCTTCGAACATAAACATATATAAACATAACCTGGTGTTTCATCATCTACACAATCACTCATGTAAACCAAAACTCTTTTAATCTTTGATTTGTTTAGGTACCTTGAAAGTGCTTGAAAAGTGCTTGAATTGTAAAAAGCTGTACAAATACTGTATATTGTATTGGTGCTTTTGGCTACAGTTACCAATATCTGTTTCATTTTTCCATTATTATACTGTCAAAAGCTGTGTTTGGGCATGCAAGTTCATTGCTGAGACTAGCTGAGGATTTTACAGATAATTTTAAACAGTTTTGTGTTAAAATTGTTATGGTGTACCCACTGGGCAGAGGTACATCTGCCCCCTCTCACCCACTTTGATATACCGGCAAAAGAGAGTGTTTGGTGTAAAATGCTGGAGAAATGAATGGGGAGAGATAGAAGATGCAGCTCCACATTTCCTTAATGAACAAGGACACTGCAGCTGTTATGCACTGGGTGACACAATTAGTTACAAGGGGCACTGCTTAGAAAACCTGTCAGACTTTATGCCGCCACGACAGTACACACTCTACTTTCTGGTGTATATATCAAAACCTTAAATACAAGTGAGCATTCACTATGGCAACACCAGAGTGCCAAACATAAAGAGGATAAGTAGCCTACAATACGGCATTACCATTTACTGTGTTTATTCTGGTAAAACATCACTACTGACATGTTTCCATTTGTAAGTTTTACCTTTATTGCAAAAGTGTCAGCAAGCAATCATAGAAAACAATAAAACAGTATAAAAACAAGAGTAGCAATTATAGCTACATCGTTTAGCTTGCCTGCTATGTTTCTGGACTACCAGCACCTGTCAGACTGACTTGCTGAAATTTAGAGATCTAGTTCTGGGCTACATGAATATGTAGAAGCCACATGATGTCAGCTTTCTTTGTTACCTTTAATACAGACAATGATATATAAATAATAAGCTAATATCTGTTTTAAACAACCGGTTATTAGGTTTCTGTCTCGAGGTTTAATTCAGACTTTCTGCCAATGAATGTTGACATTTACAGCAAGCTGCAGACGTGCAAAGTTAGAAGCACAGACCCCTCGCTGTGAGAGAAATTATGAGACTGTAAATCTTTTTTTGCACTATAAAAGATAGCAGAGCCGTCTTCCAAAAGCAGAGCCAATGTTGATTAAATGGCGAGAGCAGTGAGGTTTCTCTCTTACTGTTGATGTTATTGAGTCTGCCATAGCTAATCCAATAACCTCTCCCCTTTCTTCACTCCACTCCACCCCCCAACCCAAAACACACAATCCAGCTTGATGAGGCAAAATTGCAGATCAGACTCTGTAGAACTGGCTGCAACACCTCGTGTGAAACTATGGAGTACAAACTTTCTTCATATAGAATTCAAGGCTGAAACCACATGTATGTCTCCACTGAGCTCATATGGCCTTCACTGCCGTTCCCTCACTACTCTCTGCCTGTTTTACTCAGAGAAAATAACTAGAGTGTGGCGACTCACACTCCCCCCTTAAAAAGTACAAATCCAAACCTGTCTTACATCCCAGCCAGTCTAATGTAGGTCTTCTCTGATCATTGCTGTTGGCATGCCTTTTGAGATACATTGACAGTTTCTTCCTAAAATAGCTTTATCTGATGCTCAAACATGCTCCTGTCACTGATGCTCTATCTAGTGCTGCATACCTCAACTCCCATGCTCTCACCCTCTCTCTCCCACCCCCCTCTTCCTGTCTCTCTCCTCGTGCTGTAGCTGACTGTAGCTGGAGTGTGTGGTTCAGCTTATGACTGCCCTCCTGTCAGTCAGCCGCACAGAGGAGGAGAGAAACAGAGAGAGGGGGGGAGAAATCTTTAGCTTTGACATTACAAATAGATGCCACAATAATGCATACTGTAAAACTTCCAATAATAGCCAGGGAGAGTGAGAACACTGAGTTCAGGTATAGTTGTATTGTACCTAGAATGTCTAAAAATGAATTTACTGCTAATTACTGTAGTGTTCCCTTCTTCTAGCTTATATCATCATGCTTTTAATGCCTGGTTGTTTAACAGCATTGCAAGAATAATTCAACATTTTGGGAAATATCTTATTAGATTTTTAGTTAGATAATTGATGTCAATCATATGTCAAGTATGGAATTGGAGTCAGCCTAACCACGTAAGACGGTTAGTTCAAAACTCTGAAGCTCACTAATTGACAGGCTGTATCTCCTTTGTGTAACCCATATAATGTACAGAAATGTAAGTTACTTGTTGGAGTAGTGACTCTGCTGGTTTCTTGTTGTCACAGTGAGGTTGCCAAGTTTGGTACTATTGTGCCTGTACAGAGACCAAAACCAAAACCTGTGCTCATCGTCTGTGTCTGGCAACCTGTGCTATAGCTGGAGGTGTTGTACAGTACACTGGGCGAATGGCTAGACCGTTGTTCATCAAGAAATAGTTACAGCATGTAACGCCCATTAAAACCATCATTTTTACATTTCTGCTCACGTATGGGTTACAGACAAAAATATATTTTGGGTTTATAAAACGAGCTTTAGAGGTGTGGGTTGGTGTGTTTTTCTTTTCACATTGGACAGAGTCAGGCTAACAGTTCCCCCCCCATTTCCAGTTTTTATCCTAAGCTAGGCTAACCACGTCATGACTTCAGCTCTGAACTTACTGTTCTTATGTAAGCATGTGTGCTTTAATGTACACCTAATGTATTCCTTTAAAATGATCATTTGGACCAAGCCGTCTATTATGACATGATCTCAGAACACTCACAGCTCTCAAATGATCAACCAAATTGACGGTTATGATTTTTTGCTAAATTGGATAGATTCCATGAGTGCATGTAGATGTGTGTGTGTGTGTGTGTGCATGCAAAACGTGTATAATTATGTATAAGTGGTATTGGATGTGTATACAAAGTATAATTGCAGATTAGTGTGCATGCATATGGGACTATGCTGACTGCCTGACCTGTGCACAGAAGACTGTGTTTGCATGTGTGTCTAACACCAGCACCTTATCAGCATCTGTATAATTTTTTGCTGGGCTAACCGTGCACTGCTGTTTCTCAGCTCCGGCTCACATTAGTGTGTACAGCAGCTGGAGGGCAAAACCACTGTGGCATTGATCTCCAAATCCCAGAATTAGGAGATTTTTTTGCTCTGGGGCAGCATGTCAAAACAATCCTTGCAACAGGAAACATATCCAAGGCCACACCCTTGAACAAGTCGTTAAACCAATCCCAGTGAATTTAAGTGTTCATTATGGCTTTCTTTGGCGCTAACACCTTTAGGTCTGTAGTGAACAATTGTCTCTATTAGCCAAGTGTTTGTGGATTCATAACAGAATCTGAGTTGTAAATGTTCAGGCTCCTTAGTGCATGTGAATCACATGGTCACACTGCTGTTTGTGCTGGGAAAAGTACTTTGTGAATTCTTAAATTAAGAGGCATTCCACCTTAAGCCAGAGTAAAGGTGGCGCTCAGACTAATAACGTACATACTGTACGTTAATATGAATGCACATCCAGGGAGATTCACTGGTTGTATCGGTGACTTGGCGAGGCTGTGTGTGTGTGTGTGTGTGTGTGTGTGTTGCGAGAGGTCTCTCACTTGTCTGTCTCATCCTTTTCCCCTCTTTGTAGCGTTATCTGTGTCTATTTCAGACACCCTGTGTGTCTCTTTCTCTTCTGTTTCTCTCTCCTTCTGTCTCTCTCACTGTCCTTGTCTCAACAGAGCATTATACCTCTACAAACACACATGCACACACACACACACAGACACAGAGCCATGCCAGTTAGCTGTTGCTGTTGCTGCTGTGCTGCAGATGCCCCAGTGTGCTGTCATTAGCAGGGAGATCTGGGGCTGCTATAAATTATGCACACTGAATAACAGAAGGCGGAGGATTTCTCCCCTCTGCTGCCTGCCTGTATATGTGTGTGTGTGTGTGTGTGTGTGTAGAGAGAGAGAGAAAGAGGACGTATAGACCATGTTTTTGCTCATTTATGTACCGCTGACTTTATACTGATCAACTTTGCTTGTCGACATGTGTGTATTAGCGCACTTCTCTGTCTCAGCACTCTCACGACTGCCTAACTCATGTACATGTCCTTCACTTATGTAGCGTGTGTTAGAGAGAGAGAGAGTGTGTGTGTGTGTGTGTGTGTGTGTCCTTGCTTGTGAATAATGTATCAGCACTCACCTTTTCCAGCAGTCAGCCTTAGTAGAAAACTCCGACACATGCCTCTTAAAGGGACCAGCCCAGCGCCACATGGCTCAGTTTGTGAATGAGGGAGGTCTTTGTGTAACCCCACTTACACACACACAGACACACCGGAACACACAGGAACACACATGCAGATGTACTACACATGTCACCCACACACTAACGCGGCTGCCGCTGCACACACCCTCCTCACTGCATCAGCAAAGTGCCTGTTTCAGACGGGATGGATTTGGCCGATGCTCTCTCTGTTTCTCTGCTCAGATTATTTCACCACAGAATTAGATTAGACATCAAATTCAAAATTGAATAATTAGAAATGTTTATGCCAAGAACTTGTCAGTTGGTATTCCAGATAAAGCATTTAAAAAAGACAAGTTTGCTACTGTTTTGATTAATCTGAGGCGCTACTCTTTTCTTGGAAAGCCATTTTAATCTTTGGCATTATTCTCCATAACTATCCCTGCTGTGCCTGACTGTAAGGGGTTGGCATGCAGTCAGCGGACGCCTGATATTCATGAAAATGGCATTTTCAACTGTCACTCGGGGTAATACTTCATGAGCAAGAACTGTTCTCTCTCACATCCAAGGTGCTTTTGAGCAAGGCATTCAGCTAATGAATCTGTGTCAGAGGTGATGCTCAGTGCAACACTGCGGCTGTTCTGGTCAACTTTCATATAAACACGAGGAATAGTGTTACTGAAACAGAGAGTGGATGCTCTGCAAACATTTCATGGGCAAGAAAATAGTTAAAACATCCCTTTGGTTCTATATCAGGCTATCTTCAGCTCAGAAAGGTGGCCTATCTTTATCGCTCTCTGTTGTGCTGATCTTTGATGGTGACAGGTGGAGTATATTCATCTGTCTTCCACATGTCCTCTGCCTCTCTAGATATTATCTTGGAACTATTATAGGCTTGTGGTAGATACTGTGTGTACGATATGTTTGTTTTTGCATCTTTTTATGCTTCTGTGTGAGCATATCTGTGACCATGCAGAAATAGCATTTGCTTGCTTTTGAGAAGTGGATCTTTATTTCTTTTGAAGGAACTTTCTGCTCATTAATTGAGAAGATGTTGGCAATACATTGCCTAATTCTAACTTATGAAACAATATTTCAGCTTCCCTTGTCAGCTTGCTTCGAGATATTGAGGTTCTTTATTTGTGATTTGGTCAATTATTCAATTATTCCAACAACTCTCAAGATTGATTTTGCCTCATTTCTATCTGCACCAAGGTAAAATACCGCACTGAGAGTGCTGAATCTATTACAGTTAGTCAAAAATAATTTGACCAAAATAGCAACTCAAGAGAAAGTTAGGATAATATCTCTATGTATTTTAATCAAATATTCTTGTTAAATGTTTGGCTTTGTAGTAAAAGAATAAAACAAGTCTCCTTGCTAGCCTTCAGAAAGACAAATTATTCCTTAAAACGTATGGCTTGTTTTAGTGTATATTTTTCTGATTTTCAACAAATCCCGTGAAAAGACCAAACAATGAGCTTATGCATGCGGGAACATATTTTCAGTGGGGGGGGGGGGGGATTCTGCATAAATGCACCTGTGGATGTACTGATAACATGCAGCCTCACTCTCACTGCTGGACGCTGAGTCCCTGGTTTTCCATAGGGCCTTTTTAGTTGGGTTTGGACTATTTAAAGTGAGGAAATATGCTATTTGATGTTATGTTGTATTTTTTTTGTGCCATTAATTTTCTTCCGTCCGTCATGTTTAGTGGCTCATCTAAACTTTTAGCTGTGGTGAAGGCAAGCAGATGCGTCAAGATTAGTTTGAAAACCACATAGGCCTATATGTTTTGTATGTTGTATCGTCTATATGTCAAATTTACTATATTCTTCATACTTGAACCACAACAGTATAATGCATCCACAGGCACTTGTACAGAAACTGTTGAAATTATTTGTTTATTTAAAAAGCTAAATTCACTCTGGCCAACAGCCAGTACTTTCCAATTTCCCCACCCCGTCTGTGGCTCTCTGTCCGAAGCCCACTCAGTCCTACTGAAGATGTAAATCTTGAAAAGCTGGTTACGAATATTCTGTTTCATTTTTAAAAAAGGTTACATAATTTCCTAAAACAGCTGGCCACTGTAGATTGTAATAAACATTACTTGGTAGGGACTATTTTCAGCCATGGATAAATACACATTTGGTGCCCGAGAGGGCATTTACGGAAGTAGGATGGTGTATGTGGGATTGACTCAAAAAAACAAACAAAAAACTACAGTGGTCTTGTTCATGGTAATTAACGAACATGTCACCCAGTGCAACGGTATGGCTCACTGATCTGTTTTTGGACAACAATGGAGCTCTATTGCACAGAGGAATATGAATCAGGCTTTTAATGGAAATACAATTCATTGTTGGATTTGGACTTTTTTCAAGGACTTTTGCACATTGTGTTTAGTCTTTTTATGGGATTTGTTGATGATAAGAAAACTATAGAATTTCACCAGACCTATCACACCCATCCAGGGTGCATGTGACAATTTGTTCTGCTGTTTTCAGGGTTGTCGTCCTTCTTCTCAGTGGTCCAGGATGTTAGTACCTTTATTAACCTCATTTAGTAAGGCCTGCTGTCTGTCTTCATTAGTGTCATCCATTTATCTACCGTGCGTCACCTGGGCACCAGTGCATACAGTTCAGCTTTAAATATAGGCGTGTCCTGGTTCAGTTTGACCCCATGGATCATCAGTATTTCTATTATCTGCAATTATAATCATGTTCTAAAATAAGCCAGAGGTGTCTAATGCTGTGTTTGATTGAGACAGAGATCATCTGTTCTCTTGTTCCCCATATCGTTCTAATTTTCATAAATTATTTCTTAAAGCTGATCATTTTAATTCATTTTACAGTAGCTTACAATTGTAACACCCCCACTTTTTTCTTTTGTGCTTTCAGCATATTTTAAACCAGACCTAGGCAAGATTTGTATGTGAAAATACAACATCTTATCAGCCTAAATCTCATTCATTGGGATGCATTATATTTGCTAAAAAGAAAAAAGTGTCAAGTATGGTCTCTTATTAACCAACTGGGAATGACAAAACACAATTTAATAGTGGGATACCAACTGTCTCTTCAGCAGCAGTAAATGAGCACTCCGTGCAGTGAAAGTTGGATTCACTCATAATACATTTTTTGTCACTCTTGTCTCTTTGGTATGAAATATCACAGGCTGACCGGCTGATAAAGGAGCCTGCAGTGATCAGTTTACTGAAGTTACATTACAGGGTTTCTGGGAAATCAACTTCTAACATAAATAAAACTGGTTCCTCTCACTGCTACTTGGTACTGCCAACATTCAAACTCGCCAAGTGCAGATTTAATCCTCAATAAATGTCAGTGCAGTGCATTCATTTTAGTGGATATGGAAATGCCAGTGGGACTTCAACGCACAGCAGTGCCAGTCAAACAAAAGACCAAGAGGCTAGTGAGAGTTAAATATTTTTTCAAATCTTACATGTAATTTAGTGTCATTTCTGCTTGAGTAAAAAAGAAAGAAATCTAGAAGTGTGTCAAATTTCAATACACCCACAGTACATAAAGCATCAGGTGAGCCTCTTTAACAAAGGTTTGCTCTCCTTATTATTTTGTATGTCCATGTACTGGACAGTCTTCAAAAAAACCCACACATTCAAAGAACACAGTCAAAGAAGGATAAAATGTCTAGTGGAGTAACTCTTGATAGATGCAAAGCTCGCACACGTGTACTTAACATAAATGTGTCATTCCTGAAATTACACTCTCGGCATTTCCTGCGGGAGCTTCTTTTCAAGCAATTTACAGTTGATCTTTGTGCTTTTAAGCTTTTTATTCAAGCACTTGGTATTGTTTTGTAAAATGTATACATCATGGAGGAATACATGAACCTCAACACATCTGTTGTTAGAATTAGTTCCATATGAATAAGCTTAGATATTAGAGAACTTTAAATTAAATCTAAAATATTGACTACAAGGGACCTGCAGATCAGGGAAACATGTTGTTTGTTGGCAATAGAGTGAATGACTAGAACACTGAAGTTCAGAAACAAAAACACTATAGTACTGTGTGGTGTCAGAGAGGAAGAGCAGTCTCCGCCCTCTAGTCAAGAACCAATAAACTGATTCAGATTTGACTTTCTTAGCTTGTATCCATTTTGTAGAAAGATGTGCAAACATGACTGAAAACTCTCTGTAGCTATTGTACACATTCACCTTCAAATCAAAGTCATAAGAAAAGTGCACACCCTCATTTTTGTTTTTCGGGGTCCAGGGGCTGTATGAACTAAATTTTAGTCCTGAGCAGCAGCCTAACAGTATACGTCCGGCACAGAAAAACTGTTGTTTATTTAAACTTGGGTTTTGTTTTCGAAGCTCTGGCCATTTGTTCTATCAGTCATAATAACACTGTACTCAGTGTTTATTGCTGGGATCTCAGAATGCAGCAAGATCTCTAAAAATAAGTCCAAGGGCCAAGAAACCAGAGTGGTCAGACAAGCAGACAGGTTGAAAACAAGCTGCTAGGTGTGCCACATTTGCTACAACTTTATTTGGAGGTATAACTGAAAGTGTGCTAATAATCCAACGGACTTGGTTTAGAAATCTTTCAAATAAATTTGACTAACCTGGGGATTTGTTTTCAGACAGACGTCTTGCTTGGTTGGACTTATATTTAATGATATCACTGCTTTCTGAGATCACAGCACCTTAAATCAGTTCTTTCACTTAAATCAGCTCACAGCCAATGGGACTTGTGTAGGTCTCGTATGTGCACTCACTTTGGTTTTGGTAAGGACCCTGGCTGCAGCGCGGATGAATGCAACCAATTGTAGTTGTCTGATCAGGTTCTTAGAAAATGCTTCAAACAGTGTGTTGCAGCAGTCATGATGAGTGTAAACGAAAGTGTGGAAAAGATTTTCACAGTTGTCCCAAGAGATAAATCTTGGTGATGGTCTTTAAGTGGCCCATTGAGGTTCTTACCCATAAGTAATAATCCCAGTTTTGTCCTTTTGTAACTGCAAAACATTTTGTGCAATCCATTCACTGATATCAGAAATGCAACAGTTGAAATGTAGAGCTGTGTGTCATCTGCATAACAGTGGAAACCGATGCTATATTTAAAAATGATGGAACCTCATGACAGCATATACGGACAGAAGAAAACGGGACCAAGGACAGATCCCTGGGGTACACCCCAAGAAGTAAATCTCACCATCTTTGTTTTGTCTTTCAAAGCTTCAGTAGGGCATCTTCTTCTAATAGCATCTTTGTTTGGGTTCTTAAAGGGCCAGTGGGACATCTTTCTTCTGTAGAATCTTTAGCTCCTCATGGAGGATGGATGTGATCAATGCTTCAATCCCCTTATCAGGAGAATTGTGTCTGTTAGTTTGCTTTACAAGCCTGCAGTTAATGGTGTGTGTGTGGGGTGGGGGGTGGGGGGGTTGATGGTAGAGATGAGAGGTGAGAAATGGTGGGGTGAGGGGTGGAGGATAAGAGATGGAGGGGGGAAAGGCGAGAGAGCAGAATGGATGAAAACGGGAAAGGAGGCAGAGGTGAGAAAGAGAGAGAGAGAGAGAGGAGGGAAGATGGATAGATGAGAGGGGAGAGGTGAGAGGGGAGAGAAAGAATAGAAAGTGTTTGGGGGGGCAGGAGGAGAAGGAAAGAAAAAAGATAAATGGAGGACAGGTGGGGCGCAGAATGACTTGCACACGACTCCCAGCCCCGAGAAAGAAAAAGAGGAGAAGGAGAAAGGAGAGACAGAGAGAATAGCTTTTCCCCACCGTTCTGCCCGCAAGCCCTTCATTAACTATTCATTACCAACTCTGCTATCTATCTATCTATCTATCTATCTATCTATCTATCTATCTATCTATCTATCTATCTATCTATCTATCTATCTATCTATCTATCTATCTATCTATCTATCTATCTATCTATCTATCACCCTTTTACAGACATATAACTTAGCTACACTTCTCTATGTGTGTGTGTGTGTGTATGTGCATAGTTCTGTGTGTGTGTGTGTGTGTGTGTGTGTGTGTGTGTGTGTGTGTGTGTGTCTTTGAAAAAAAACGGATTTCTGTTGAATCTGAAGGGTGTATTTATACCTAAATAGATCTCACTGCAGCCAATAGAACAATGCACAACACCACCGATGAGAGACAAGGTCAAGTCAGTGTGTGTGTGTATGTGTATGTGTTTGTGTGTCTACAAAAACAGAAAGGGGAGGAAGGGAATGATTTATTGACAATCACTCTTGCAACCACACACACACATCCACACAGAATAATTTTCTTCATCAAATGTGGATGTGACAGACACACACACACAAACACAAACACACATTGCCAAGTATTCTATGTTTGCAACACAAGCTCACACACACACACACACACACACACACACACACACACACACACACACACACACACACGGAGGGCTGCCCTGGGCTTGGTATTGCTGCTGAGGTTAGCTGGGTGATACTGCATTGAAGGCCTGTTGTGGCTGCTATCATTCAACAACCAATGCTCATCTCTCTCTCTCTCTTTCTCCCTTTCACCCTTACCCTACCTCTCCCTTTCTCCCTCACACACACTCTCTCTCTCCTACTCTTTCACAATCTTTTCCCCCCTTTTCTTTCTGCCTTACATCCTCTCTCTCTCTCTATCTCCTGCTCCCTCCCTGGTTTCCATGGTGACAGCTGTGCGCTGCAGAAATCACACTGATCAGAGAATGAGATAGAAGGAGCTTCTCTCTTTTATACATGAACACACACACACACACACATACACTCAACACATGCAACAAATGTAATACATACAGTATGTTTGCAGATTCCTCCATTATGACACACACACACACACATCAGGTTCCTCTCCACGTCTTTGTTCATTTTATGAATGTACAATGCTCTTCACTCGCTGTCTCACTAGTATATCAGCTGACTCACACACACACACACACACACACACACACACACACACACACACACACACACACACACACACACACACACACACACACACACACGTTCAGCCCATGTGTGCAGGCATGTTGCTGGCCATGCCTTCCCAGGGTGCCATACCTGTTTGCGAACACACCTAATTGGTTTGGCATCCATATCACTCTCTGTTATTGGATCATGCTTAGCAAGAAATTAGATCAATTTTGTTGATGCCTGCTTTGCTGGACAGAGAGAGAGAGAGAGAGCATCAGCTGACCTTGAAAGAAAGACCTCTTGATGGACAGCTGATGGGAGCGCTGGTGGTCACGTGTGATTGGCTAGTGGAGCAGGCTGGTCACAGGCTATTGGCCAGCCGCTGCTGTCCATTTGTGGCTCCCCTACCACCCCAACACCCCCACCTCTCTGTGCTCTCACTGAGGAATTCTCCCATCACTCAGTGATACAGAAGGCTTGGATCAGCAACTTACAGTGTGCGCGCACACACACACACATTCAATACACATTTACACACAGACAATCACACGTATCCGTCAGTGCAGAGTCAGACAATAAAACGCTCATGTGCACATATGTGCATCACACATACTCACATGTTCTCCTGTATGCGCTCTCTCTCACACACATACACATTCATGCACATTCACAGTGCTGTGGAAAATCTGTGTGTGTGTATGTATGTGTGTGTGTGTGTGTGTGTGTGTGTTTAAATTGCAGCTGCAGAATTAAACTTGTTAAGGCTTGCTTGGTGCGTGTGGTGTGTGGGATGTGTGAATCTACTCTAATTGTGTTCATGCACATGTATTTCAGAGTCTCTCTCTCTCGCTTGCCCGCTCTCTCTTTTTATGCCTTTTTTAATGTCTGCAAGTAGTAAAAATATTTGCTTATCAAACTAAACCTCAACCTCAAACACAACATTTCCAAATTAAGTCAATTTAAAATGTATTTCTGTTTCATCTACAATATTTTTTCTGTACTTGTTAGCGAGCAGTGCTGCCAAAAATAGGCATTTCTGTGAGACCTTAGAAGAGGTTTTGACGGGGCCCACAGGATTTATGAGCTGACTTGGATGTTCTCCAGTCTATTTATTAATTATTTTACAGGTAAAAACTTATAAAGGGGATGGTAAATAGGGTTTTTCTCCTTTTGGATTTTACAACCATTCAAAGGTCGACATCAGATAGTAATGTAAAATGTCGTTATTGTAGCAATATGGAGGTTTGACAGCCTTTTAAAGGGTTTTTCTGATTCTAATAGATTTGTGTTGATGTTGCTGATTGATGTCTCTAGATGTATATATTTCCATCCCACAAATGAAAAGTATTTAATGTTCTACCCTATAAATCCCTAAAAAAAATTCACTGTTGGTCCTATTGACAAATCGATACATCAGTCAATCCCTATACCCAGCTTGATCTGTCACCGGTTTCCTATTGGGCTGGTCTGTTTTTAAAGAATTACACCTTTTAATAACGCAGGGACATTTCCATGTATTTATTAAAGTAGGAGAGTCTCAGAAGGGTTTAATTGTTTAGATGTGCTGTCTTACATGTGTCTTTGGTAATTAATGCAATGAAAATGAAGGTCTAGGCAACGAGGTATGATGGAAATATCAACTGAATTATTTAAAACATCATCTGTCCATCATCCTAATGTACCCTATAGGTGCTAATGTGTTTCTGGCATAGCGCGAGTGGTTTTAAGACTTAATGGAGAACCCTTCACAGTAAATTCCTCCTCCTCAGCATTTGTGATCTGGTTTTGGAACATCAAGCAGCAACAGTAGAGTGTGCAGCAAGGTTGTTTATAAGTTTTACAGCTTTTTAAACCTATGACTAACTAATTAATGATTCAACCATTAAACATGAGACCCATCTAAGATTCTACCTGTCATTCATGAATTAAACATCACATCTAAAATAAGATCAGTGAAGGTCTGTATTGAATTTAGTTTGATATTAATGCACTTGGGCATTATACTAAAAGTTCTTTGATGATGAACAGTAGTCATTTTGATGTCTGATTAAAATAACTATACAATAAACACTCATACACATGCAGGAACATCTTCAATTATTTTGAAAGGACAAACTCATAAGGATGTTTGAATACCTGAAGTGACTTATGTCAGACAGTGGCGTAAGGTAGTTATGATGGGCCCTAGTGCATGCTAGTTACTAGTTATGAAACACACACACACTTGTCAGTCTTGACAGATTTTGCACTTAAACTAGTTACCATATAGCTCATCGTCAACATCAACATACATATTACCCAGCAATCATCATTGCATATCTGTATATGACCAAAATACCAACATAATTTAATTGTTTTTTTAATATAGTTTATAGTTTTTATTGTTTATGTAGAATAAGCATATCATGTTTGTTCGCTATTTTACCAAAAAAAACAAAAGCAAAACCCATAACGGAGATTGGTTTTCCTTTTTGAGGGCATATAGCAAATGGCACTGGTCCTGATTTAATGTGAGTGGGAATTTGTAGTGATTCAACCAATCCGACTCTGTCACGCCCATGAAATGTAGATGTCACATCCATGAAGGGTAATTTCCTTCTGGCTTCCAGCTAACATTCCCAGGCTGACGAAACTTCCATGTTGCCTGAGGAGAGCGTCCTGAGAGGGATGAGCTCATTGGTCACCAGGTTCACCACTCACAGCTGCTTCAGGCTGACTTTCCCAACTCATTTTCACATAGACTCACCAGGTGATAAG
The DNA here is from genome assembly GCA_005408345.1 of Macquaria australasica. NCBI lineage: Eukaryota > Metazoa > Chordata > Actinopteri > Centrarchiformes > Percichthyidae > Macquaria > Macquaria australasica. Next base: position 479,752 of record SEMN01000153.1, on the reverse strand, counting down.
TCTCATCTAGGCGGTTGTTAAGTGGAGCTGCTGCAGTTGTGTCCATCTTAAAAAATATAGTCTAGAAGTCTTATTTTGCATCTTGTTTCAAGGATTTCCTTGAATATTTGAATAAGAATGATTTGCCTTATTCGGCAAGTTGGTTTTAGAATGTAAATATGCATCGGAAAATAATAGGATTATCACATCATACTGGCAAAATGTTTTAATTTGTTTTAAGAAAAAGTATGTATTTTAAGTCTCACTTCAAGATTAGTTGGTTAAGGACAAATCCCCCCGAACATTCTCATTAGCTTCATGGTAAAATGTAGATGACATTATAACACGTCAGAGTATTTACAGCAGATACAATAGAGTTTAATTTGATTAGATGATTATGATGTCACTGGTCATTTTGTTATATATATCCCTCATTTCCTTCCTGTGGGTGTTTGCCTGAGGAAGACCTATTGTTGGTCACATAATGACATTAAACGGAGCTGTAATTTCAGTGTGCGGGTACTCCTTGTATTACTATAGAGTTTACGGTAATAGGTGGACATGTTTTAGCAACCTAAAACATCAACAGTAAATTTAAGGTTTTAGTTCTCTCTGGACTCACCACGTTGGACTTGGGAAGAAATATATCATAAAGAAAAACAAACGTAATCATTTTCTCTAGCTTTCTCTCTACTGAAAAATCTGTGGCTCTCCTGCTCCAACCCTTTGTCCTAGAAATTACGTTTATACTCATTTACTTTGACAGTTACCTTTCATTAGGAAACGTAATTGCTGCCTGGATTGTGTTCACTGGCGTGGTTTTTTCCAGTCATGTTCTTGTACAGCACAGAGGTCACATGGAGGTATTCGGGGTAGGTGGTTGGTGTTCAAAGCACATGACTCTGACACCCGAGAATGGGGTTCACATCCTGAGTCTTGTGTGAGGTTAGACTTTGGCTTCTAAAAAACCTTGGTTAAGGTGAGGGAAAGATTGTGGTTTTGGTTGAATATAGAAAAAGAAAACACACCCCGTCTTGTGCCTCAAGTCAGCGTTGACTTTTTCAATATTTAAACCTAACCCTTAAAATATGAATCATGCTTTAGATGCTATGAGCGGATGTTGTGTTGCAGGACAGCACATTGACAGGAAAACAAATTAAATATGTGGTCAATCAATATTTGCAGATCTGTTTGGTTGGAAAATATGGTGATTTTGCAGATATGTTTATTAAAAACGTTTCCTCAAACGCAATTTGCAGCAGCGTGCAGTTTCGCTGCGACATATTTTCTGTTGCAAATTAGTAGTGTATAAACATAGTTTCTGAAAGACAGGGCTGAATTTACTTCATGGCAAAATGTAGATGATACCATAACATGTCAAAGTATTTCCAGCAGGTAGAGTTTAATAGCAGAATGTGTCAGGTTTTAGTTCTTGTTCTTGTTCTTGTTCTTGTTGTACCCACATTAGGCAATCATACAGGGAGAAATATATCATAAGGAAAAACGAAACCATTTTCTCTCGCTTTCTCTTAATTTGAAAATGTGTCGCTCTCCTGCTCTTATTATGTTATCACTATCACTTCCTTCACTTCCATGTAAAATCAGCAGCACAGTACAAGGACTTTGGGCATTTGTCTAGGAATTGTCAAAAGGAAATCTGCCATGGAGTATAAAAATACATTTCAACACTTTACCACAAAATATGCTGATGAACACAGACTGATAAAAATGGTTTAAGAGGATCTGAGGACGTTATTCCTTTTAAGTGGGCATCTTGAAGTGCTCCGGCCACGCAGTGGGACCAGCACTGAGAAAGAGAAGCTGTGTAGTGCTCCTGCAAATGGGATTGAATTGACCACTTGAGGTAGTTTGGAGGGATTGATTAATAGATTGACAGAAGGATTGACTGTTATTTAACACTGGATGTATGGACAAACTGGCCGTCCTCTCCTTCTCCTCCTGTGTGTCTTAACCTCCTACTCGCATGTGTGTTTTGCCAAGCTTTAGCAAAATATTCCAATCTGCGGAGACCTAAATTTCATTTTAACACCTCACTCCCTTTCTCCCACACATATTTGAAATGGTTTCAGAGAAGTCACAACTATCATTTCTGTCTGTTTTTTATCATCAGTTGTGCTTCATGTTTCTTGTGCTGCCTTGCCACAGTGAAATGATACAAATATGTTAACTGTAGTTTGTGTAGAGTAACTTTGTAGCGCAACACTTTGACTCATTCAGACTTTGAAAACATAGGTGATTTTACCAAAGTGTTTTCTAAAAGGAAAGTTAAATCAGTATCTTTGCCAGACTTTTTATGTGTGTATTTGACTCTACCCCTTGCTATATTTTCTTTCTTTTGTTTGGCGGCATTTCTAGTTAATTTACTGTTGATTATTTCTAATGTATTTACTGACTGTGAAGCACTTTGTAACTTGCTTTTTGAAAAGTGCAATACAAACAAAGATATTATTCCCAGAGGTATTTTGTCATTGTGAGTCTAAATGTCAAATCTGTACTGCTGGAATTGGCCTGCAGTGGCCCCTCCCACAATGAAATCTCATCTCTTTTCCACATATGGTACATTGTTATTAGATTACAGTTCCCATGATTTCCTCATTGTCTCCTGCAAAACATCCGTAGCAAAATGCTGGATGAAAACAGGAGAAAAAGGAGGCTGCTCATTTTCCTATGAAAAGCTATTTGTCATGACCAGAGTAAAAAGAGGAACCTGGTGAGTTCTGACTTTATGCAAGATAATAAAGGTTCCTGGTAACTCACCCTTGTGAGCTACACACAGAACATTTCCTGTAATGACTTTCAGCGAGCACTGTCCTTCTGATTAGGGCCTAGAAAAGATCGTACAGCACAACACATCGTATGAACTACTTATAGAGTAGTTCATACGATGTGTTGTACGATCACACTGGAAGGCAAAGTGTTTATAGTTGGCTACACTCAAAGGCGGGGTGAAAAGCTGGCTGTCATAGAGAGAGGGGGATGCAGTATTGTGTAAATATGGGGTAATGGTGCACATTTTCAGACAGTCTCTCCTGGAAGGTGTTCATAGTGGTGCACCTGGTTGTTAACATGAAGAATAGAAATATTTGTGTAAGAAATGATAAAAGAGAGCTAGAGAGACAAATTCAGACCCTGGCTCCTCCATCACCTCCGCACACCTGAATCGTTGGTTTCGGAAAGTTCCGGAAATGGTCGAACACAGCCCACTGCTGCGTCTCGTCTGCATCTGGACTGGAAACAAAAGCTCTGTAATGTTTTTCTTTGTTTGGTTTCATCAGTCAACACGAGCACAAGCCAAGACCAAGTGCTAGCTGAGTCAAGTCAAGATTAAACTTTAGATCCAGTCTTAGCTGAGACTGCGGCATCTGGAGCAGAAATGACCAAAATAGCAGGCAAATTATTCCCAAAAATATATGATGACAGTGACACTCAGTGCTGTTTTTCAGCATAACTCATTACAAGCCAGGAGCCACAGAGAGAGAGAGAGAGAGAGAGAGAGAGAGAGAGAGAGAGAGAGAGAGAGAGAGAGAGAGAGAGAGAGAGAGAGAGCAGCTGGTGATGTTGAGATGATTTACTTTGGTGTGACGTGGAATTATACATCAACAGTGTGTGTCGAGTCTGTGACAAGACTAAATCTCACAAAATGTGAGAACTGGATTTAAAGATGTGCTGCTTGTTCTGTTGTGAGTCTAAAAATCCTACTTAAATCCTACTTACATAACTGCAAGCTGTTTGGATGGTACAGAGGTTCTCCTTTTTACCTCCATTCTGAGTTTGCGTTTTTTTTCACCCATTATCTTCTACTTGTGTAATTTAAGGATAAGGCTGGTGTTAATGTATATTTTTGTTACTGTAAATAAATCCCACGAAAAACCCAAAATCAGCAATGCATTAGTCTGTCTCTCAATACCTTCTGACTTGCCTACCCTGTCTGTGGCACTCAGCCCAAAGTGCATTTATTCCTACTGAAGATGTAAAAACACGTCACAAATATATATATTCGTTTTTTAAAAGGCTCTGTGATTTCCTCAAATAGCTGGGCACTGTAGTTCTTGGCAAATGCTACAAACAGGAGTAAAAAGTGTATTTGTTGGGGACTATTTTTTTGTAGCGGATTAATACACATTTGGTGCTCTAGTATTTACGGCAGCAGGACGCTGTATGTGCGATTGAGTCAAAATAAACTATAGTGTGTGTGTTTATGGTAATGAAGGAACATGTCACCCAGTGCAACAGTGAGGCTCATTTATGTGTTTTTGATGCTATTGGGACACAAATGGAGGCTTATAGCACAGAGGAATAAGATATATCAGGCTTTGTCTACAATACTTGTTAGTAAGATAAATTAATTGTTGGATTTGGTATTTTCATGGGATTTGTTGACTGTAAGAAAAGTGAAGAATATCACCATCCTTGCCTTTAACTAAAGCTGGGGCATTGTGATGGCCCAGTAACCTGGTAAACGGACTGTATTGCCATTTTAGTTTTCACTTCATTATTCAGCCTGACATTTTATCTGCTTTATTTTAGGAAGGAACTTATTTTTTTCCTAGCAGTAGTGACTGATGTAGCCGACCTATTGAGAAAGAGAGCTGTGGTGGTTGCAAGGAGCGGTTAATTTAATGTTTGTCATGCTGATCAAAGACATATGTAACAGTAAGAGCTGTTGACTTACAACAACCTAAATGGCTGCGTCTATCCCATCCGTACTTGCTGTCATTTTAGTGACAGTTTTTCTTTTGCCATTTGTCTGGCTCAGGAACAGGAGGAAATCCCACCCAAAAAGGTCTGATTGGTTGGTTGTATTTCCAACCAGGAAAACAGCCATCAATAACCACAACACCAGACCTATTTGAATCACTGAAAAGAACTTGTTGTGATGTGGGCTGATGTGGGCTGTAATTCAGAGGTCTAGACCCAGGTTAGTGGCCCAGCAGAGTAAGATGTATAACTGCCATGTCTTCAGTTCAAGTCTGGATGGGAACCTTTGTACCATGTCATCCCCATGTCTCTCCACCAAATGTGTCACTTCTCTGCTGTCAAAACTATCCAATAAAAGCAAAATGTCATATTATTATTATTATTATTATTATTATTATTTATTCTGACACTTTGGCAAAACCCAACAATCTGGGATGAATTTAACACTTATTGTAGACCATTCATCATATTCACTTCTTGCTGTGAAGTCCTAAACTACGTCTTGTGTATTCTGTATGAGAGGAAGACATAGAGGACTGTGAAGTCCTCCTGCTAAAATTAAAACAGAACTAAAACTGGAGTTATGAGGTTTTCATGGGGATATACGGCATGTGATATTCAGTATGTTGTGTAAACCTTTACAAGATTTACGAGACATACACAGACCTAGAGTGTCTGGTTGAAGCTCAACATCTACAGTATCTGCTGAGGAGTAAATTGGAGGATGCAGCAGAGCTGTGAGGAGCTGTGGGCCTCTACAACAGTTGCCTCACAGTTGATCAAGCGTGTGTGTGTGTCTGTGTGTGTGTGTGTGTATGCAGGCCCACGCATGTGTGTTAGACCCACATTTGTGCACACAGATACATATGTGTGTAAAATGCGCTGGGTGCTTCATTAGCTGTAAGTGTGTGTGTGTTTATGTGTGTGTGTATAAATGGTGCTAGATGGTGCTGAGTTTTCTCTTTGCTTTAGCTTCTGTGTGCTTGTGTTGCCTGCGCTGGTGTCAGTGATGCAGTCTGTTGTAGTTTTTAAGGAGAGAAGAGAGAGAGTGAAACTCTCCTGAGACTGCATGCACACATGCACGCACACGCACGCGCGCGCGCACACACGTAAACCCACCACATTGCTCCATAGTGAAAATCTACTGCAGAGTTTCTATGGAAAGATTTTTTTCTCTATAAGCTTTCAGTTTGTCTTCGCTTTTCAGGATTCAGACCATAGTCGAGTGTGTGTGTGTGTGTGTGTGTGTGTGTGTGTATTCGTGTGCATCTGCGTGTTGTATCATTGATTTTCCTCCGTTCTTTAGCCATCTCTCATGTGAACTCTGACCTGCTGACTCAGGTTTTGACCCCTACATCTGAAACCTCACTAACAGATTTTCATCAGCCACACACATAACACACACGCAGAGTCACACACACATATACACAAAGACACACACACACACACAATTAAATGGATAGATTAATTGAATGTCTGTAATTAATTTCAATAATGCAAGCTTTGATTTTCTCCGCTCCCGTCCTCTTGTCCTCTCTGTCTCTCTCTCTCTCTCTCTGTCCAGCCTCTGCTCCTAAGCTCAGGCTGATGCGAGGCCAGTCTCTGATGGAAGGGGACAAGCTGTACTTGAAGTGCGAGGCGTCTGGGAATCCCAGCCCTTCCTTCCGCTGGTACAAAGATGGACACGAGCTTCAGAAAGGCAGAGACCTCAAAATAAAGACCAACAAGTGAGTCTGTCTGACTGGATATTTTTCTCAATATTCATACTCCACGCTTATGCACCAAGAAGTTTGTAAATGCCAAAACTCCAGACACCTGCTGTACATACTACAATGGCTCCTGGCATGCAGCTCTGTTTTGATGACAATGGGCAACTTCACCCTGCACCCAAACTGTGTCTATTAGTAGAAAATTGGACTTTTACTTCCTGTTTGCTTGACATCCATTTCCATTTCATTTCATCCATCAACACAGTCAGTAAAAGAGCACGAAAGTTAAAGTATAGGTTCAGATTTCCATCAAAATACAACACACACATGCCACACACACACACAATGTTGTATTAAGATAGACTTGTGCACAGTGAAATCTGTCTGGCTTTCATTTTATACCTTCTATCTTCCAAAGCCGTATTGTCAGGCGTTGTCCTACTTTTGTTGCATTGGTTACATCACACAGACACAAATTACTCACCTGGTATAATTACAGATCACTCTTTCATCTCTTCAAAATTTTCAATCAATCATTTCATCCACTGAAATGCTCATTTAAAGTTATTTATTACTCTGTGTTACTTTAGAGAACGCAATCAAACACTGATTTTGCACTTATACACACTTATGAACACCTTCTATGACACCGTCTTAATCACTGTTAGTATAGCGATATTAAGTTTGTGTTTCACGTTATGCTCTGATTGAACATCACTGAATGTCAAATTTCATTTAAACACATTTTTGAGGTATCACCTACTTTTAAGTATCTGTCCTGTGGTTTGTTTTTTCAGTTCAGTTGCAGCATTTTAAGGGAGTACAGTGCCATTTCTTATGATCAGTTCCTATAATCCTGTAAAGATTAGGTCTAGACTGGGTCTGGTTTGAACTTAATACTTGTCCATTAGCTTTGCTAGCCACTCACCGTGAACATTCATATACAATGATCAGTCGTTTATTGCTTATCTGGGCTGGAAACAAGAATGAAAGTTCTCATCCAGTCAGAGATGAGTCTGCTACTCTTTTGAAACAACAATAACTGACACTGTCTTTTTGTCTGCTCTGTATCACTGTCTCTCTGCCTGTCTTTCCCCTTCACTGAAGAAAAAACTCAAAGGTGCAGATCAGTCGCATCCGTGTGGAAGACTCTGGCAACTACACCTGTGTGGCTGAAAACTCACTAGGAAAAGAAAACACAACGAGTATAATCAGCGTGCAGATCTGTGAGCAACAACTCTATCTATCTATCTATCTATCTATCTATCTATCTATCTATCTATCTATCTATCTATCTATCTATCTATCTATCTATCTATCTATCTATCTATCTGTCTATCTGTCTATCTGTCTATCTATCTATCTGTCTATCTATATTAGAGAGTTTCTTTCAACTTTCCAGGGTTTTCTGTCCATTTCCTAATATCAATGGGTATCTGCTCTTGTACTGGCTAGTACAACTTTATCACCCTGTATTTTTTAACAAAAATATGAGAGCTATTATTCTGTTAGCGCTTAGCAACTTCACCTTCCCACAAAGATTTGGCAGCACACCCATGGAGCTGTTTTTCAGAATAAACGAGTTAGAATAGAATAGAATCACGTGTTTATTATTAAAGCTATTTAATATCAGAGATGCAGGAATCTGCAATCACAAACTTAATTTGTCGACTGTGGTCAAACTGTGTTGTGTCACCATATAGTATCTGTCAAGATCAGTGAGTGTAGTCTTTGTAAATCATTATTGTCCATCTCTTGTATCTTGTATCAGACTATTTTACAGGCTGTGGAAATCTGTCTAGGGGGAACCCAGCAGTCACAAAACAGATCAATGTATTATATTACCCTTAAATATACCTAAATATACCTTCCAAGTTCGAAAAGGAAGAAGGCAGAAGTGTGTTGGGGGTGGGGGAGCATGCGTATCCGACTGGACCTGGTTCTTTCTACTCACAAAACCAGCAGCTGTGAGCTGGAGAGCTGCAGCAAGCACAGGAAAGTGACTGATGCCTGCCCAAAAAGTAGATAGATTTGTCACACTAAGCTCTTTGAAATTCACTAAAGAGGTCTGAAAGGTATGTGTGATATATGTGGCACTACGGCTGCCATAGCATTTGTAAAACCTTGTTATTTTAACAAAGAGGTGACAGCATTTTATTTTTTTTTTTTGCATGTGTTTGCTGTCTGACTGTCCTCCTCGCAGTGACCACCACCACCCCGTCTCCAGGTGTGAGTCATGCGAGGCGCTGCAACGACTCGGAGAAGGCCTACTGCGTCAACGGAGGAGACTGTTACTTCATACATGGTATTAACCAGCTGTCCTGCAAGTAAGTTGGTTACTCAGTCGGCCCCCCCGTCCCCTCAGTCATCACTGTGTAGTTCCCCCCCCCTTCCCCCGCCCCCCGTCTCTCCTCCCTCCCTCTCTCTTCCTGTCTGCCTCTCTCTGTCTCTCTCGTCTCGGACACTGTGTCGCTGGTCACTGCACTACCTTGTCTTCTGTTCCCTGGTTGTACCCTCCCCACATATATGCACCTGCAGCCCACCTAGCCACTCACTATGCACTATGTCTAAGGCTTGTTGTTTTTACCAATCGTCACAGAAGAAAAGGGTTTTTTTGCATAGAGCAGATGGCTTAAACAGATCTTGACTTGGACATTATGTCCGCATGCATTAAAGATTTGTTGTATCTTGCTCCGGGCGGATCGCTTTAGCTCAGAAAATGCTTCTGGTAACAGAAAGTCATGAAAAAAATGGAAAGAAATGCAAAGGTATTAAAAAATACAGTTACACTATGATGTGTTTACATTACAAATGATATTTACAGAATCTGATTTTTAGAAATTCTTTTACTCTTCAAGATAAACACCATTTTTATTTATTAGATCAAATGATGAACAATGAAAATAATGAGCCCAAACTATTTTTGATGAAATGCAAATTACAGCAAACCTGGTGGTGTGAGTTCCACCTGTTAGCAATATGCTAGTAGAACCCAATGGCAACCATTAGCAGTCTCATCACCAAGGAACAGCTTTTTGGGGTTTTTTAGTCAATATGCAGGGTGATGAGGGGGTATGTGGGGCAGATTGATTGATGTTATGGTCAATTATACATGTAGTTCTCAGTTTTTATGTTCCTTCAGACGGTATAGCATACCTTTGTCTCTTTGGTCTATGCTACTTTAGCAAGCAGGCAACTTGTGTAACATGGCAGTTGATTGTACTTTTCTGCAGAGCACAGTATTACTCACAAGAACTTCACAGGCATGAAAGGTTAAAGAGGACATCCCAGTGACGTAGTGCATTAGCTGCTGCCTCTGTCGTCGGTCACTCAGTTGGCATGTAACACCGAAACGCTTTGCATGCTGAGGGCACCTAGTGAAGCAAAGACAACAGGGGAGACGAGACAGATTTTCATACTTCAGAAATGTACAGTGATTTGGACTGTACTCACCACCATCAGTCATTAGCCACTGTTAGGAGCTAAGCCACTTAGCGACCAGAATCACAGTATTGCTAATCCCTAATAGCTAGCTGCAAGTATTAAGTGTACTTTAACTGTAACAACCAATAGTTGAATATTACCATAATTACCATAATAAAGTTGGTCCCAAGTGAAGTATTGGCATTAATTCAACTAAAACTGATAATCAGTTGACACTAATGATTTGATTATTAACAGTGAAAAGTCCAAATATGCTGTAACCAGTTAACTACTGGATTGTCGGCCATAGATTTATCTTTACTCTGCTGACAGTTGTGAAGTTGACAGTATGCAGGGGATCGTGGGGAAGCCAGCTGAATAGCAAAACTGCTCGTCAGAGGTGAGATTGCGCAAAGCTGAAGCCTCAATCTGACCATGTTTATTGACGGCAACAGAACAAGTCCTACAGCATTGTTTTTTTACTAAGGCACGATCTGAAGTAAATATGACACTTGATATTTAATGCATTGTCCATCTGTTTTGAAGTTGTCTTCCTCTGATGCTGCTTAACACATGACTACAGTACTGTAATTTCATTTGTCCTTCTTCTCAACGTTCTTGCAACTATTACAATATGTGAAAGCATCGTACTTATCCTGCTCTCTACCTTTGGTATAAAACTGCGTGCTGCAGGTTGCTCTGTGACTGTGTAGCTGACACTTGTTGTTATGCTGTGGTGTGTTCACATGCTGTGTCAACCTCAGACTTCTGAGATTTGAGATTGATTTGATGCACATTTTAATGGATGAAGCTATAAAATCCACTTCATCCCAACAACGTCCAATGTAATTGCTATGTTGTTCGGCAGCTGACACTCAAGTTTTGGATGTCAGGTGCACACACACACACACACATATACGCAGCTCAGGCCTGACAAACATTAGTCTTCCAAATATCTCCCTCCCCTTTTCCCCTCTTTTTCTCCTCTTCTCTGTGACTAGTTGAGCCACTGTGTTTTGTGTTGTCCCCGTAGGGAGGAGACAGGACGAGCTGCCTGACAAACTAATGGTCACATTCATGGCAAGCTGGATCTGAAATGTAGTAGTAGTGTTGTCACAACTATTTCTGCATTGACACAGATCAGGAGTGGTTAACAGGGTCCACTGCATGCTAAGTATCTAGTTCTTCTTCTTCTGTTTATTGGAAATAAACTGTTAACATAAAATGCATCACTTCCTGTGAGTGGGAGGATTTTTCCCGGGGAAGAGCTACCAGACTGGTAGGTGTTTAGAACAGCAAGTACACAAATTTCCATGAACTGGTTATTAGATGAATCACTGCTGTGTTATATCAACTTATTACAGTCATTTATTTATATGAACACACGTTACAGTTCCTGCAAACACAATTAAACAAGGTGCATCGTAACATTATAATTAGTTGTTGATTTTGTAAAAATAAGTCAATATTTTCCAACATGTTGGTAAAGTGGTATAACAGAAAAAACCATGGCTTCAACATGGCATCATATTAGCCATCATCTGGTTTGCCCTTCTTTGGTACACATTAAACTTTGTATTATTACCTATGAAAAAGTCTTTGTTTTCCACTTGGTGAAATGTATATTTTCTAAACTGGAGGTTGTAATCTTTCAGTTCCAACTTGCCATACATACTGGGTCATTTTGTAGATGTGTAACAAACACTTCCCCTGACAGCGTGGATAACAGATGGCGTGTATAGTCGTGCATGATCAAGAGCTTTGTTGTTATGCTTCCTGTACAACTGGATGTGTCTGCTGGAAATCCATCCTTAGATCCTTTGGTGTATGTTCCAGATCTACACTCTTTATTTCTTTGATTCTTCATTTCCATCTCTCTATATATATATTTCCATCCCTTGCTTCCCCTCTTCACTCTCTCTCTCCCTGCCTTTCTCTCTATCTCTCATCTGATATACCTTCCGGTCATTGCTGAAGGATAAATCAGGATTTTTTTCATGGTGCTGACAAGCAGAAAACTTTGTTGGAGAGGGTGCATATAGACATTTTCGAGCTGCGTATATAGCAATTTAGGGGTACAAAATGTGCAGGATTGTACAACCTTGTGTGCATGATTGTGCTACATACAAACACACTGCATATTCCAAGAAGCTACAGCAAGTTAGCAAGGTAGCAGCAGACTAGCCAGCAGTTTCCAGAGAGTTACTGTAGCTTCTCAGCTTTGTCATCCTTTGTTGGCCTGTCTGTTTGGGCCGGTGGATAACAGGATGTAAATAAGACTGCTGTCTGTAGACTGTCTGCTCGGCTTGTTCACTTTAGAGATATGCAGACCCCCCACTCACACTCACACGCAAAGACACTCAAGATTCTGCACAACAGCTGCAAATCAGTGCACTGCCTGGCACTGGCAGGCAGCAAAAATGGTTAATATCCCTGAAATTTGAGGTGGTATTTGCAAGCTCTTTTGTGCCGACCATGGAAACGTATAATCTCCTCTTCCCTGAATGGGAAAGTAATGCTGTACTGCAAAATGGAGTCTGTAGGTTAAAGTGGAGGACAGCACACACAGAAAGGCACCCTGGCTAAAACAGAGTGTGGAGGTTAAAGTGGAGATCAGAACATACAAACATTCCCTCTGGCGAGCTGTTGGCAGATGAAGCTTGGTGTGCTAAGCTTACTCAATGTTCCTTTCAGCCTATGTTATAGGTTTCTGTGTCGAGCTGCAGATAGATCTGATTCTGATTAATCTGAACTTTGTTGGTAAACTTCAATCTGGCAGCCAGCAGAAAACATTAGCTCATGTATTCCCAGCTATAGGTTGAAAATGCCAAATTTACCATTTGAATCAATAAAATTCATTTAATCTAATCTAATCTGCAAATGCCATGAGTTCAGGCTAGTATTGATGTCTGAACATAATGTCCATGGCTGTCTGTGTTTTTTTCTCTTAAATTTGATGAGCCTTTGTATAATGACTATAACAAAATGAATCACAGGCTTTGCTTTCATTCAGATGGTTGGAACAAAAGGTGTGCTGGCTTTTTTTCCCACTGTGTGCTCGTTCTCAGGGCTGAAAGAACAGTACAGTCGGGGGGTAAAAAAAGGGAAAGCAAGCATGAGCAGATAAAGAAAGGGTGGAGAGAAGAGGGAATGTGAAGCAGAGAGAGAAAGAGAAGAGGTGCAAGAGAAAAGAAATGATATACAGTAAAAGCTCTGCCGGCATAGGGCTGCTTCTGCTCCGAGTGTCTCCCACCTCTCTCTCTCTCTGCTCTATTTATAACTCTATGGGAAATTGCTGAGTGGGCTCTTCTGAGGGTTTTTGCTGTAATTGATTCAAAATGCAAGTTGTCTCTTTAGTGGTGAGAAAGAGGAGAAAAGGATACCCAGTCAGTTATATGGACAGTATGTGCATGCGGTTAAGATGAAGGTCCTTGCATTTAAGATGGATGCATATGTTGACCAGATACTAAATCACTGTAATAAATACAATACGGTCATTACAGCCAGATAGCTTCTGTTATCCTATAATGACTGTAATGGGGCCACACCCATAATATCACAACACTGTGGTTCACCAGTTGTTGTGATTCATCTGCAGTATAATGTGCACTGCAGTTGGATCACATTTTCTATAACATGCCTGTTTTTCTTTTGACTGCAGTAAAAGCTGATTTACTATCAATTATAGCAATAAAAAGATAAAATCAATTATGCCTGGCTGGGTAAAGGCCATGACTCCCATTACAACACACAATTCAAGACATTTCAGAATTTGAAGCACTCTACTCAAAAATACTTTTTTATTTTCTCAAGGACATCAATTGAATGAGGTCCTGTGGTGTTGGATAAGAGTTAATAGAAAAGAATGGCAGTATCAGTACTTACCATCCCAAAAGTACCAAAAATACCAATATTGTGTATCAATTTTCTAGTTACTGTGATGCAGTGAGGAGCCTACTTGTTAGTTTCAGTGTTGTGAGTTTGATGGCTGATGCCAGAATATGAATCATATTCAGCCCGTGGTATTGCTGACAGCTCGCCACCCATCCAGAAACAAAACACCACGTTCTGCAGCTGCATGTAAACTGGTGCTGTTATTTATGCCCAAGAAATACCAAAACCTATTCCAGCCATTTTCATGCTCACACACTGTGGAGGGCTCTCTCACTGTGTGTGTGTGTGTGTGTGCCGCTCTTATATTTCTATTCTTGTGAAAACCAGTTGAATTTTACACATCCCCATTTTTACATTTGTCGGAAGGTCATTTTGATGAGTGCTCATTCTTTAGGGCTTAGTTTACAGGGTTCATTTAAGGCTTTTTTTATCTTTAAAAGTTTGTGATGGGTTACCAGGCTTCCACAGCATTTCACAGAGCAAGGATGTTGTTTTCAATGGAGAATGCAGCTGCTCTCTCCTAAACCACTGCATGTGCATGACTAAACAGGGCACTGCTTTGATTTCCTGCTGGGTTTTTGCACCTTAAGTTTCAGCTTCATTAAATATTTGACCTCAAATTACACTGACCTCTACAAGGCACATTCAGAGACATTCGGACTACTTATGTGTTGGTTGGAGTACTAACCACAGCTATAACTCTACACTGCATCATATTGTTAAAGTCATAAGCAGAAAATATCCAGGAAGCCAGTGATACATTATGTTTGTTTACATATTCCATATCCTATCCCCATTTGGTATGTTAATAAGATAATTAATGTAGCACATTATTCATGTCAGGTATTTCAAGGCTGCATTAAAGCTGCTCCAATCAATATTTTTTATATTAACAATGGATCAAATGACTATGTGTAAAGTGAAAGGTATCGCTCGTGGTGACAAACCCACAGAATTATCACCAGTTTCCCTTCAGCTCTACACAACGTTACAGTTTCTTTAAGCTCATTGTTTGGGATTCATGGCCTGAAACTTTATTGTTTTGGTTCACTCATACAGCTCTCAGCCTTCTTTCCAACAAAGGCAGGTAGCTGTTTTCAGTGAAAAAGCTCTGATAAACCCACCGTACGCTACCTGCTCAGCACCAAATAACAGACAGACAAAGTTAGCGAGTAGCTGGTGAAGAAAGTGGAGCATTCAGCAGCTAAAGAGCCAGATATTTTTCTCAGGAGTTGAGACTAAAACAGAGCTAAAAGAAGTGTAAATATCGGACTTACATTCATCAGGTTCCCAGAGACAACTCTAAATGAATGCTAATGTTGATCTGTATCTGCTGGATGTGTAAAGGCAACTGTTTGCTAACACATTTGTTCTTTGCACGTTGCTTAGCATAGACTAGGTAACATGTTAGTCAGTGAAAATGATCTTGTTACTGTCATGGTAATCCACAAGTCAGTTAGATCGATTTGTTAATCTTGGTTAATTGAATATGTTAATTTATTCATGCCAGAAAAGTTTTCCCCCTTTACTTTGCTTCTGCTTTGTAGACTTACATTGAGATGATATCATGTACAAAAAATGCTTTCCTGAGTCTGAGCAAGTTTCACAAATAATAAACGGAGGCAGACATGGTCAGTATAAATTGACCTTTACAGTTATTACAGACACATTTTATAATGAACATCAAAATAATTGATGTCCATTATAAATCAGATCTACTTAAAGGTTTTCCTTTGCTTTGCTTTTCTGTGTCATCGTGGTTTTGGTCAGGGGTTAAGAAATGGATGCAATGAATGAGAGTCCATAATCTACTATAAGGCAATTGTGTGTTTGTGTGTGTGTGTGTGTGCCCTTGCGTGCATCTGTGTTTGTGTGTGAGAGGGGTTGGAGGTTAATGACTGTACGTTTGACCCCCTCCTACTTCCTGCACCACCATCACATGACCCTCATGACTGTGATGATGTCTTAACTGTAGCAGTGATGTCATATTGATGGCGGTGATGTCACGGTATGCAGGTCATCTCTCTCTCTCTGTAGTTGGTGGATTGTGCTGTTTCTAACCCCTCATCTCTCTGCTCTCTTATGTCTCCCTCCTTCCCTTCCTCTCTCTTTCCCCCTCTTTTTCTATCTGTCTTTGTGTACTTCTCCTCCTCTCTTTCCTCCTGTTTTATCCCCCCTCTTCCCTCTGTATCTTTAACCCTCCCCACCTCCCTTTCCCCCCTCTGTGTCTTGTTTTCCCTCCATCAGGTGTCCCAATGACTATACGGGGGACCGCTGTCAAAACTCCGTCATGGCCGGTTTCTACAGTATGTCCATTTGCTCTTGTCTGTCTCCTTCTCACTGAGATGCTGCATGCTATGGGGTTTGATGGAGGGAGTGCTCTGTGTGTGTGTGTGTGTGTGTGTGTGTGTGTGTGTGTGTTTGCGAACCTGCTCTTATGTTTCATGTAAGTTAACCTGTGTGTGTGTGTGTGTGTGTGTGTGTGTGTGTGTGTGTGTGTGTGTGTGTGTGTGAGAATGTGAGTTTGCATGCCTCTGTGTCCACCTCTTCGTCTCCCCTGGTTCCTCTGTGGTGCTCCTCTGGTCACCAGAAACAATCGAGATATTTTATCATTTACACATAAGATATTTTCACACTACTTCATCTGCTTCAAATCTTACATAGAGCACATCACATACTGGATACTTGACCTAGAAAGCTGCTTTAAAAAAAGCCCCAGAATTGACAGCTCAACAATAAGTACCAATTTTTTTATATTGGGTTTACTCTTAAATTTTAAAATTCTGTATTTTTCAGCTATAAATTGCACACAAAATACTTTTGCAGCTTGATCCAGGGAACTGCATGAAGAAACAGAGGAGACAGAGAATTATCACAATAAGCAATACAGGAGGTTGAAGTTATTTGCTTTTATTGGAACACTTTGTCACTTTTCTTTGTAGATGGTCCATCGGTGCTGCTTAGATTTCTTGCAGTAAAAAAAAAAATTTAAACAATCAAGGCTAAACTATGTGGATAGAAGCTATTAATACAAGGTTGTTAAGTCCTCACTCTATGCTGTGCCTCTCTTATAAACAAAGAGTAAAAGTCTTTCATTGATTTTGCTTTTTGGAATAGGAGCACGACTGACAATTGAAGGCTTTAGATGGAGAACAATGTAAGTCCTTCTGACATTGTTTTGAACAGCCGCCAGTCATTACGAGAAGCTGCAGTGTGTCCAAAATCCAAATTATTTGGCAAGTGAATGAGAATGAGATTTAGAGTTAGAATATGTTCAACATTTCAAGTCTTAATGTAATGAGATTTGAAAACATCACTCGTGGCTATCTATCTGAGGGCCAGTCCCTTTGTGATATTGATTTTCATGCAAGCTGAGTTTCTTGATATCATGTCAGTGGAATCTGTCCTGAACTAAGAGATTAGGATGAAACCCACAGTGGTGAACGTGATAACCTGTTGTTTTCACCCTGAGCATCCATGGATCATCTGATAAAAGCTCTCTCATTATGGCATGTGACTAAATGCTGCTTGAAATGTTTTGGGGTTGACTTCTAATATGTTCAAAATGGTGTCACATGTTTTGCTTCTCATCTGTGTAAATGAATTAAAGGAAAAGTTTGACATATTTGTGAAATACGCTTATTCACTTTCATTGGTCAGTTGAATATGAAACAACAGCCAGGAAACGGTTAGCTTAGCTTAGCATAGCATAAAGACTGGAAACGGGGAAACAGCTAGCCTGGCTTTGGTCAACGCTGGCAATATATGCCAATCAGCACCTCTAAAGCTCTCTAATTAACATGTTATATCTCATTTTTTTAATTGTAAACCAACATGTAAAACCCTATACCTTGGAACAGAGCGAGGCTAGCTGTTTTCCCCTGCTTTCAGTCTTTACGCTAAGCTAGGCTAGCTCCTGGCTCTAGCTTCATATCTGCTGTACAGACACGAGAGTGGTATCGATCTTCTCATCTAATTCTCGGCAAGAAAGCGAATACGCAGATTTCCCAAATTGTCAAACTATTCCTTTAAATCGTAGGGGTGCAAATGGGGCATGTCTTGTCACTCTCCTGTGATTGCATGGGTGGTGACACCGAAACACATAAAGTCAGTATTGGTACAATCAGATGATAACCAGAGATTCCAGCACACGGGCATAAAAATGTAGCACTGCACAGCAGGTTCAATGATTCCTGTAGGTTTGGCCATGCTACTTTCAGACAGAAAAAAACTGCTCCTCCCTCCACTGGCTGTGTCATGCTCCTGTTACTGGCCCAGCAATCACAGGGAGATAAAATAGAGGGATTAAAATGACCCTCTTTTTCTTGTTTCCAGGGGTTAAACACTGTTGCTCCATGCCATGTTGTCCTGCTTTGCTGTTTGTCTGTTGTGGAGGTTTCCACGCTGAATAATGTCGAATTTAAACCAAGAACAGGTTTTACATCATAAGATATCATACTATATGTAATGTCTGCTTATTTTGACCCCATCATCAAGCCTTGTCTACACGCTGAAATCTGTCTGTGTGACGTTGTGCTTTTCTTTTGCATTGTGATGCTCGTTCAGTCAGTTGAAGGAACACTTTCTGCTGTTTTAAATCCATGTGTTGATTTGTTACTGCCTGCTTTTCTAGTGGTGCAAACGTAAAGCACTGTCAAAATGTAGAGCAGTTAAGGTTAGGGTGGACAGAAGATTGGCTGACTTTTGTATGGGCATCTCTCCTTACGGCCAGTAATGCATGCAAAGCCATGGAAATTGCGAATGCTGAGATGATTTCTCTGTAAATCATATGAAAGGTTATAATAGCTGTACGCAGCAGTAGTGGGACAAAGTGCTATACAAGAGGTATGCTGTAATCAATACAAAGGCACACAATTGCCATTAGTCAAATGAGTTACAGCACCCACCCCATTTGCTGTGCCAGCCTCATCGACTGTACTGTGTTTTTATGTTGGAGAGTAACTCACTGCTTTTTATCTTTTGTTTTTCTTGTTTTTTTTTTTCTTTTGTCTTGTTTTTTTTTTCTTTTGTTTTTGTATTTCTGTCCAATGTTGTTTACTCCAGAAATGAGGTCTAGTAAATATAGCAGTAAGTGATGTGGCTTCTTGTCTTGCTGTCTTTGTCCGTCTGTCTCTGCATGCCTTTTCCTGCCTGTTGGCTTCTCTTTCCTTCTGTCTTTGGTTCATTTTCTCCCTTCGCTTCAGATTTTCGTTTGGTTACTTTTTTTTGTTTGTTTGTTTGTTTTCTTGTCATTTCTGGGGGTCACAGAGCTGAGGCTGTCTGAGTTGTCTGTCTGTTACTGGACGGTACACATGTCAATCGCCATGGCTGACAGCACTGACTAACTTATATCCTGGTTCAGCGTATACAGGACATGAAAATAATATATCTGCTCCAAAGTGGACATTACACCTGACCCTATCTGTCTCTTTCCTTTTACCACGACAACTTTCTGCGCTGGCAGAGCTTCTCAGAATTAAATTTATGGGTATGGAACATTATTATTCATTTTGCTGTGCTTAAAGGGTTTGCCAAGATCCTCTCACAGTCACACATTATTGTGCCATCTTCTCTCTAAAACCAACAACTGGGTCTCCCTCAACCTGTCCCTCTTTTTCTCCTGCCCACTAACCTGCTTTTAAGACATGTAACCTCCCTTCTCTGCATGCACTCTTCTTACATACTGACAAATTTGGAAAAGCAGACTTTAGAGAAAGAGACAAATTAACTGGGAAGGATACATTAATGAAAGAAAGTGCAGAGGTGAATTAAAACACAATGTAATGGGCCTTATACAAATCAAACTTGTGTTTATCTGGACATCGTATCAGAGCAAAAAATACTTTCTTTGTCCAAAAATCAGGGAATGTTTCACATCATCGATAAATACAAGTATCTGGCTCGTCCCCTGGACTTTGGCAATGTGCATATTGGCTTCAGCAGCCTGTCGAATAAAAACATGCAAGCTGCGAGTATTTTCGCAAAGCGTTGCCAAAAGCGAGCAAAAGGCCTGACCACATAGTCTGTCCTTATTATTCTGCCCTTGATTGACTCAGTGTCAGAGTCAAGAGCTCGTCTGTCCTAAATCACGATTGCTGTTGGCTCCACTGTGCCAGCGAGCTCGCCTTCCCATTTCCCTTTGCCTTTCTGTATCAGTACCCTGTGACACACACACAATGCCGGGCCAAGGCTCTCGTAGGCTTGTCAATCCCTACAGAGGCCCTTTATTTAGACCCCCTCCCCCTCCCCTTACTTCCCTGTCAGTGGCGTGTCTAGAGCTTTTTGTGGGAGGGGAGAGGGGGAAAGGTGAGGTGATGAATTAGGTAAAGGGGACAGTTTTTGATTCACATGCCCCTGTTTCAAGCTTATTTCAGAAATGCTATCAATTCAGCTTTCTGATATATTTTACCTTATCATTAACTAACTTTCCTCCATAAGGACCACAGCTAGATACATAGACAGATAGTCTTCAACTATTGATTGCTCACAGGTGTCACTGTATTAAGTGGACAGCTTCAGTTTTAGTCCAACTGACACATATTTATGACAGTGAAAAACAATGATTGGTCTTCACAGACTTTAATTCAGCCGTAACTAACAATCCAAGGTCCTCTATAATCTTGTTTTAGTTGATATGGGGACAAAGTCAGGCCAGTCTTTGGTTTCTGGGGACTAGTTTCTCCCTGGGCCTTTCTCCTGGACACGCCCCTGCTCCCCTCTCAGCCCCCTTCCTCTCCCTCTGTCTACATGTTTCCTCCTGCTCCTCCTTCCTCAGCCTTTTCTCCTTTTATTCCCTCCCTCTCTCCCTCATGTTCTGTTCTGTTTGTGGCTCCCTCTGTCATTGTGTCGTTGCGCTTGCCGTTCTGACACAGAGTGTTACACCACAGCAGGCCCAGAAATCAGAATTAACCTAGATACACCAAGATGGCGTGGTATTCACACGGCATCACCACAAACCTGTTAGAAGTTAATGAGTTTAATGCGGTGCAGCGTAATGTGATCCAAATCTGTCTAGAGATGTTCTCAAAGGCAAGTTCTTTGTAGACAAATCTCTCAGAGGCGTTGTCTGGAGAATTGTTGGTGAGCAAATAGTAAAATGTATAATGAAAGAATCTATTTTGGCTACTTGAAAATTATTTCTTTGTGTAACTATTGGTAAATTCAATAGCTTTATGAGGAAAAGTGAATTTATGGTATCTTATATTTGTTTCCAAATGTGGGTGACTGTGATACAAACAGTCTTATAAATAATTACCTATTTAATGGAGAACTCCAAGACAAGTTACAAGTTATTGTAACAAAAAAAAAAAAACTAATACCATAATACCATGGATTACTATTCTCACCTGTTTTCAAGCAAAAAAAAAGTTAGTTATGGTCACATTTTTGCAAGTAAAACAACTTTGATTTAAGTTAAAGGTTACGAACAGGAAACTAAAACAACTTTGATTAAAATTGGGGTTAGGTTTAGATAACTTAAATATTGTTTAGAAAGTAACTTGTTTTTTCTGACCTCGCTGCAGTGATGTAGAAGTGTACTCCAGCACCCTGTGACATCACTGCTGGGTGTGGTTCCATGTGCAACAGAGCACACTTCTGACCACATTCAACCACACCCGTCAGTGATGCTGGCTGTGGTCAGAGGTCAGACAGGCTTGAAGCTAGCAAAACACTGCTTTTCAGCCTGGTGTTAAACTACTGTTTTATTTTAAAAACAAACAAGGGTTAGAGATTAATGATGTTTGCTTTGACAAAAACTGAAAACCTCACTCACAGTCGGAGGTAACCAGTTAAATGCTGTTGAAAAAAAGCCAAGTCAGAAGACCTTCAGTACGACCACCACAGGGTCACCTAAAAGCCTCGCATAGGCTTCTGTGAATAGTCAAACTTGATAGAGTACAAGAGCATTACCTGTTCTTACAAGCGCAGGAATGCATACAAAGTAAAATACATATAATCAAAGCATAATGACTTTCTAATTAATGTCAAAATGAAATAGAATTTATTTGTGCATTTTCTTTAACTTTTGTGACAGTTATAGTTATGGCGAGCTTTGTGAATACCAAACGTTTATACTCTCAGCCCATTGTGGTGTTAACACTTTGATCAAAAACTGCTTTATTCAATTTTTTCATGTGGACGACTTGTGTTTTGTTGATTCCATCCATACAGGCATGTATTCAGATCCCCTCCAGTGCCATCTGTAGCATTAGCTCCCCATGGCCATTGTATATTCACTTGTATAGGGACAGCAGGAAGTCTGTGTCAGGATGTAGGTTTACAGCTCTGCTTTTCATCATAATATTTATGAGCTTGTAGAATTACTCCTGTGTTGTAGTAGCACTGTATGATTGTAGCACAGTTCAAACTGAAAGGCATGTGACATGACAGAGCAGGGGCTGTTTTATAGACAGCACAGAGGATAGGATGGCAGCAGATAATAGTGAGAAAACTGTGTCTGTAGTTACCATCAATGGAGTAGTGCTCATGTTGTGTGTGTGTGTGTGTGTGTGTGTGTGTGGGCGTGTCTGTTTTGTGATTGTCTGTGCGCCATGCATGGATGTGTGCGTGCATGTGACCATGTGTGTGTTTTGTATGTGCACGTGTTTCCATCCACAGAGGCTGAGG
This sequence comes from Macquaria australasica, assembly GCA_005408345.1. Classification (NCBI taxonomy): domain Eukaryota; kingdom Metazoa; phylum Chordata; class Actinopteri; order Centrarchiformes; family Percichthyidae; genus Macquaria; species Macquaria australasica. The sequence goes on along the minus strand of SEMN01000153.1, from coordinate 457,400 downwards.
AGCTCTACCAGAGGCGGGTGCTGACGATCACAGGCATCTGTGTGGCATTGTTGGTGGTTGGCATCGTTTGTGTGGTGGCCTACTGCAAAACCAAGTATGTGTGTTTGAAGATAAGACAAATGACTCCCCATTTAACCTTCAAATTAACCTACTGTAAGAAAAAATAGTAACAAGCTGCTTTTTTTATGCTGTAGAGCAGTGTTCAGATCCTTGTCTTAAGTGAAAGTACCAGTACAACAGTCTAAAAATATTCCATTACAATGGAGTAACTATCAGCAAAGTGTACTTAAAGTATCAAAAATAAAAGTACTTGTTCTGCAGAAAATGTTCCCTGTGACAGATTATTACCAGTATGACATTATTAATGATGTATACTGATGCATCAGTATGTAAGCAGCATTTTACTGTTGTAGCTGCAAGGTGGAGCTAGTTTTAACTACTTTAAATACAGTTATCTAGTTTAGTCCAGTGGGTCCCAACCTGGAGATGATTAACGGCAGAGTAAAGAAGAAAAAACAAAGTTCTGCTACTCAAATGGTATCTTAAATCTTTCACTTTTCTCTGATCAATGCTTTTTTGAGAAATATTGGATTTGAATTGAATTTTACCTCTTAAGACCTCAAACAATCAACGTCAGAGAAATTTAGAGAGGAAATGTCTCTTTGGTGGGACTGCTAACAACTCATAGACTCCTGAAATGTGACACGAAGCCCCAAATACGTGAGGCTCAAGAGGCCGCTGCAACCTGCAAGGGTCACGAGACCGACGGAGACTACCGAAGTCATCACCGGGCTGGTTATCAGTAGCCTTGCTAGCTTGTCTAGTTGTACTGTGCAAAGAAGCACACAACAAAACTGTACATAAAAAAGTACTAAGGCTGTACATCACAGGGGAAGATGCGAGACAACAACAGCCTCACTAGCCATAGCGCTGGTTCTATCAGTCACATGACCCTCACCTTGCAGGTCATAGCGGTCCGTTGAGAGTCCCCTTAACTAGTCTTTGCTTTTTGGTAAGGAGTCACAAGCCACAAAGGTTGGGAAACACAAGTATTGTATTTTATAAGATTATCATGTGTTTTTTTTTTCTGATAACTAAAGCTGTCAAATAAATACATTTCGTGGAGTTAAAAGTAATATATTTTCCTCTGAAATGTAGTGGCGTATAAGTTTAAGGTAGCATTAAATGGAATCACTCAAATAAAGTACAAGTACCTCAAAATTCCCAGCCCATTACATTCTACATTCAACCAGATAAAAGCTAAATGTTTGGCTTGTTTGCTTGTTGGTTGGTTGCTTTGTTACGTTGATCATCTAAAAAGAGAGAATGATCCATTCTAAAACGGCCTAATACCCAATCAGCTGATCAAGAGCCTTCATTTATTAATGAATCTCAACTGCTCTTCGTGGTGTATTTTTTCATAATCTTGAAATCTGCTGGACATTTTACAATGAATATATAAAACAAGCATAAAACGATCACGTGATGAGTGAAGTGCTAGCAAAAGAAGTAATGAAAGCTAAAGAGAGAGATCGAAGGGATTTTTAAAGAAAAATTATAGTTACTAGCAAATGATACCAGTGTCTCTAGTTTAGCGCTTTTGCCAGATCACTTATTGTTCCTTCATCACCGCCCCTCCAGGAAGCAGAGGAAGAAAATGCACAGTCACCTACACCAGAACCAGAATCAGTGTGTGGAGCAACCCAACCGCATGCTGGCCAACGGACCCAACCACCCTGGGCCTGGTCCCGAGGAGATCCCCATGGTTGACGTGAGTCCAGACCAGTAGACACACACAGCAGAGGCAGGTACAGGTGATCCTGAGGTCAGATTGATCTGACAGACTGGAAGTAAAGTCACCTCTTGACGACCCTGCACGTCACGCTAAGTAGAAACCCACAACAGGTCACTCCAGACAGACTCAAGATTTTCTCAGAGGCAGAGCTGCTCTCGAGGCAGATAAAGCCAGATATATCAGTGCCTTTAATTAAATATTACTTTCCTATAAATAGGATTTTGGTGTCAAAATGTTCAGAATACCCTCAGATATTCATTAATGCTAAATTAGGGACAGAAGAAGAAGACACTAAAACTGGATGTCAGCTTCACCTGAGTCAACTGCGCAGGAAGCCCACAGAGCCCCGGCCGGTTCATGACTCCTTATGTGGGGTTACTCAAAGACTTTATTTAGCTTTGGCACTTAGATTGAACGCCACCAAGACAGTTCTTTAGCCTTCAGAGCTGTTTAGCCCCCAAAAGAGTCCTCGTGTAAATAAAACTCTGATTCACCGACAACATGGGGAAATATGGTGCGCCATAGCTGACAGACATTACAGAGAGGGCAGAAAACACCTACCATTCTCTTGGAGACATAATAGGCATGAGTCAGCATAATAGCAACAATGAAAACAGTGAAGAGAGAGAAGTGATGAGGAGTTACAACAAATCTGTACAGAAGAATCCTATCATCATTAGATACCACTATATATTTATGTGTAATTTATCTATATTTACTGTATGACATTGGTATTTGGAAAATGAAAACATAGTAAAAGTGTTTAAATGCCTTTATGTATGTATGTGTGTGTATGTGTGCGTGTGTATTGCAGTATATCTCCAAGAGCGTCCCAACGACAGAGTGTGTGATCAGCCACGGAGCTGAGGGTGCAGGCAACTATGCAGGCAGCCGAATGTCTACCCGCTCCCACCACTCCACCACTGCCTCACATGCTTCCAGGTAGACCTACCACACACGCACATGCAGATGGGCGTGTATACATAGGCCAACATAGGGATCTCTATTCCTATTTTTTCTTTATATAAGATCCTACAGTTTCAGTTGTCATAGGGACAATCTTTGTTTCTTTTAAATCTGCCTGGAACAAAACATAGGCGAGGTTTACTTCCTTTAAGTTCATTTTATGTACTTTTTTTTTTAACTTTCTGACAGCCTTTATATTGTTCTTTGTGGATGATCATGCACCTTATGTAAACCAATCTACTGGTATCTGAAAGTGCTGTTGACCAAGTCTGAACTGTAATTGTGTTAGGTATACCGCTTTCTCAGATTTTGTTTATGGCACATTTTCACAGTTTTGCAAGCACAATGACTAAATTTCAATGAGAATTGTTGATAGAGAGGCCTGTGGATTATCCAGAGTAACAAGAACATTGTTTCCGGAAGGAAATATTCCTGTTAGATTTTTTTAATGTAATTTTTCAATGCAAAATTCCATTCACCTCCATTGTATTGGGGCGGCAGCAGAAATCTCAGAGACAGTTATCTCTGGACCTCAAAACCTGGACAGTTAAAACCAGTACTTTCTGCATGAGTAGAACCACCAGGGCTGAGTAAGAAAATGTGATTTGGGTGAACCAAACCTTCAACACAAGCTTTCAAACACGTCCAATCAGGTGAGGTAATTTGACATGTTGCCAGTACAGTTCAGCTTGTTTTGAAAACTGTTGTTCACCAAAAAAATCGCCCAAATTTACTTACACATATAGCACATACAGCGCAACATAAGCATCCCATAAGTCTAATACTGATTGCCATTCAGTCTTTGTTTGGTCCACCAGTTCCTGAGAAAAATTTGTGTCTTTGGCTTGTTGATGCTCCACTTTCTTCACCAGCCATTTTTTTACTTCGTCTTGTCTCTCTTTCATGCTGGACAGGTAGTGTACAATCAGACTGTGTTGAGTTGGCTGTTGATTGTCAATGCAATCGGCAGTACTAACAGCTCTGCCACATTACCCAGAGCGATTTGATTCAGTGTTTTCTTTAATCAAAATAGACAATGCATGTGAACATTTTCGCGGTATAGTCTCTTTACCCAAAATTCCTTCCTCCTCTGTATCCTCCTGCCTCCTCAGTGCTGTTGTAACCTTTTAAACTTGTTCTGCTAACACCCACACCTGCAGACACGAGGAGCAGACGTGGAGCATGGAGCGAACAGAGAGTATGAACTCAGACTGCCAGTCAGGTGGGCTGTCCAGCTCTGTGGGAACCAGTAAGTGCAGCAGCCCGGCATGCATGGCGAGGAGGGCCGCCCACTGGGGCTGTCCGGACGTGTCAGGACCGGGAATGCAGTACGGGGATTCCTACGACTCTCTAAGAGACTCGCCTCACAGTGACAGGTAAGGATGGTGGTAATTTGTGTATTTGTGTGTGTGGCCATGTATTACTCATGTTGTGGGGACATAAATCTGTTTACACAGTCACATTGTGGGGACTAGCCTTCCTTTTGGGGACAAAACGCAAGTCCCCATAACGTAAATCATTAAATTTTAGGTGAAGACTTGGGTTAAGGTTAGGGTTAGGGGTAGGCAAGTAGTGGTTATGGTTAGGGTAAGGAAATTAATGTAAGTCAATGTAATGTCCTCCGAAGTGATGAAAACACGTGTGTGTGTGTGTGTGTGTGTGTGTGTGTGTGTGTGTGTGTGTGTGTGTGTGTGTGCGCGTGTGTGTGGTGATGGTGGTTGTGGTGGGGGGTGTTAACTCTGTCTTTGTTCATGACTCTACAACACTTTTGCTTTGTTTTGTTTTTTGTCACACCAGCCCCTTTACACTTTGGCGACCCCAAGTGGCAGTTAATTGTTAGGAATTTTTCACTCCGTCTAGGACTACATCACCCATATATATATATATATTGTAATGTGACTTTATAAACCAGTGCTATCCTGGGACCTAAATGAGGTCTTTATGTGTAGTAGTAGTGAAGGTAATGAATGACTTCAAACATCATTGGTGAATTCTTTGTCAAAACAGATCACTCAGGGATTTTAGACGTTTTAGATTTTGTTTTTAAAGGAAAAGTAAAAGGAAAACTCTTTGTTAGTTGTGTCATTGCTATCATTCTGTGAAGGTCTGTTATTAAAAAGTAATTTATTTTTTATCTTTGTAAATAATTTGGTGTTCCCACTTTGACTCAACCTGTCTCCTCTGTTTTTACTGTTTACCAGTTAGTAGTTTCCTACATGTCCCAGAATGCCCTCGGACTAATAAACTTGAAATTCCTGTATTTAGCTACATTTGTTTCACCTGTGTGCACTACAATAGCACAGTTTCTTGATATTGAACATGGATATTCTGTCGATGTTTTTCACATTGAGTAACTGCTAAAGGAATGTAGTAAAAAGCGTGATAAGTTCGGAGGAACGATTTTAGACCATTTTCTTTAGAAAGTTACATGTCTGTACAACATAAAACATGGTGATCTGCTTTGTGTCTCCCTGTTGTGCTTCTTATATAATTTCAAACAAACTTAGAGTTTCAGTAGATTTTAATGCAACAAATATGTAGTTCACAATGAGCATAAATTATTTTGGTGCTAAATTGACTCACTCAGTGATTCAGAATGTGCTACCTCTGCTGTGCAAAACTGTGCATTAACAACTCAGTTAATCTCAATGAGGTGCAGCAGTCATACACTCCTTGCAGCTGTGATGGCACATGTTCAGTAATATTTTTCATATTCTTGGGACTGACTGAGTGGGTGGCGAGGTGGCTCAGCAGTTAACACGGTCGTTTCATGGCGAAAAGGTCCTGCATGCGAACCGGAGCCAGCTGGCTGCAGTGTTTCTGTGTGGAGTTTCCTCCCACAGTCCAAAGACTAGCAGGTCAGGTGGACTGGAAACACTAAATTGCCTGCAGGTGTGAATGTGGTTGTTTGTCTATGTGTGTTAGCCCTGTGATTGACTGGCGACCTGTCCAGCGTGTACCCCTCCTCTTGCCGAGTGCATGCTGGGTAGGCTCCAGCCCCCCGGCTCTGAAGGGGACAAGTGTTTTAGAAAGCAGATGGATGGCACTACTGACAGAATGGCTGAACTGACTAGCTACTGCTATCAGTCCAAATCACAAAGTGTGTCTGCATCAGAGAAGAGCATCCCATCCCCCACTGATTTATTTCATGACCTTATCAAATATTCTGCTGTTGTGTACTGTAAGGTCACTGGCAATCAAACTACTGTAGTGCCAAATCAAAGTACATATGAAATGAAAAATTGTACTTAAACAATGATGAGTGAGGAGACATAATAGTCTATTACAATTGTGGCCAAATATACGTGCTAGTTTTGGTGGACTTTGTTACGTCAGCACATGCATGTACGTGGTCAAGGTGTGATTCAGACACTGTAATAATTTGCTGTCGTCTTTCCTGTCCAGGTATGTGTCAGCGCTGACCACGCCAGCGCGCCTGTCTCCGGTGGAGTTCCACTACCCCCCGTTGCCGCCCCAGGTGCCCACCTTCCAGATCACCTCACCCAACACAAGCCACGCCCTCTCCCTGCCCCCCGCTGCTGCCGCCTACCACAGAGAAGACGACCAGCCGCTGCTACGATGCCCCGATGTACGTAGGCAATTAAAGTACACACATACCAATGACTGTCATGTGACTGGAGCAGAACGTGATGGTGACAACATGTCATCAGTTAACGGATAGGACTGGTGACGTTCTATATTTTTTCATTGTCAACAAATCCCATGAAAACCAGTCCCATGACCAAAAATAAAGGTTACCTGGTGTAACCCCAGTTCTATGAGTACGTGCGAGGCCCTCTAACGGGTTTCGCTATTGGTTCATCCCCTCGAGGCTCCGCCTCGGCACCTGAGTCAAAGTTCATGCACTCACCGTCCAATCAGGAGGTAGTCCCCCTTCCCTACAAAACCCCAGTAGGCGCATTGCTCGTTTCCCTTGAAGACTCAGCAACCGTCACCAGGGCCAGCTGGGTTGGTAGTTAGAGGGCCTCGCACGTACTCATAGAACTGGGGTTACACCAGGTAACCTTTATCTCTATGTCGTACGTGCTCCGCCCTCTAACGGGCTTCGCTATTGGTTAAAACCGAGGTGAAGGCCGTAGGGATGAGATGTACTCCCAGCTGGGCCGAACCCACTAAGAGCCACTATCCCTGTACACAGTAGTTCCCCGGTCGAGTGCCACCCACCGGGGAGACTTGTGTCAGGCTGCGATGACAGCCGCTGATCAGGCATGTTACGCTGAACCTCCATCTAGAGTAGCTGAAGGTTCCGTCACCTGTGCACCCAACACAGCATGTGACACAGAGCCAGCAGTCACATCCCTTAGATAGGACTGCACAAAAGTAGAAGCCGAAGACCAGGAGGCGGCCAAGCAGATGTCAGCCACCGACACACCCCTGAAAAGGGCCACTGAAGCAGCGATGCTCCTCGTAGAATGTGCCCTTAGCCCCACCAGGGGGACGCGCCTCATCGCCTCATAGGCCCCCCGGATAGCCGCGCAAATCCAATGGGCTAGTCGCTGCGAAGACAGTGGAGCCCCCTGAGCCCGACTACCATAGCAGACAAACAACTGATCAGATCGCCGAAAACCCGCAGTGCGCTCAACATAGATGCAGACTGCGCGCACCGGGCACAACGTATGAAGCCGTTTCTCGTCCGCCGACGCGTGCGGCGGGGGAAAGAAAGCTCTCAAGCGAACAACCCTAGACCTGAAAGAGGCGGTAATGACCTTCGGCCGAAAAGACGGGTTCGGACGCAGCTCTAGCGTCTCCCCGTCATCACTGACTGACATGCAATCAGCATGCACAGACAAGGCCCCCAGGTCTCCTGCTCTCTTTGCCGAGGTCAAGGCTAGCAGGAGCGCCGTCTTGATTGACAGGGCCTCCAAATCTGCCTGCTCCAATGGCTCGAACGGTGGGCCTGCCAGGCCGTCCAAAACCGTCTGAAGGTCCCACTGGGGAACCAGGCGTCGAACAGGGGGCCGCAACCGACGAGCCCCCCGTAAGAAGCGTTTAACTAAAGGGTGACTCCGGGCTGTGAAGCGACCGAACCCCTCGTGGCCCGCTGTAATAGCTGCCGCAAAGACAGCTGCAGTAGCCGCCGCACGACTGCTGTCAAACAACCCCTGCAGGAAACCCAAAACGTCCTGTAGGGAACAAGAGCTGGGCCTGAGGTCCCTGGCCTCGCACCAACCTGTGAACAGCCACCATCGTGATGCGTAGAGCTTGGTAGTGGACGGAGCACGAGCATGTTGAATCGTAGAGACAACGGCGGCCGGAAGGCCCAAGCCTTCCAATCTCACCCTCTCAATCTCCAGACCAAGAGCCGGTGACCCAGAACTGGGCGCGAGAGGATGGAGCCCCCTGCCTGCCAGAGAGCCGTGGGTCGATCTGGCACCGGCCATGGGCCTGCCTCCACTAGCTGGACCAGAGCCGGAAACCACCGGGCCCCGGGACTGTCCGGCGCCACTACTATCACGACCAAGTGCTGCATCCGGATCCTGTGGAGCAACTGCATCATCAGCCTCAATGGCGGGAAAGCATACAGCAGACCGTGAGGCCAATTTGGATGAGCCAAAGCATCCACCCCCAGTGGGGGAGCGTCCGTCGGCCTCAGAGAGAACCATAACGGACACAGAGCGTTCTCTCTGGCCGCAAAAAAGGTCGGCCACCGGTAGTCCGAACCGCTGCCAGACCAGAGCTGCCATCTCCGAGGAGAGGCTCCACTCCTCCCCCAACGGACCCCCCCGGGACATCCTGTCTGCCCCCGTGTTGAGGGAAGCCGGAACGTAGCGAGCCCTCAGGGACGATAAGTGGCGATCCGCCCAGGTCAAAATCGACACCGCAAGTCTGTGTAGTGCTGGTGATCGAACCCCCCCTTGCCTGTTCAGGTAGGCCACAGCCGTGGTATTGTCTGACCGTATCATGACATTCTTCCCCCTGAGCTGAGGGGCGAAGTGGTGCAGCACCTTCTGTACTGCCGTTAGCTCCAGCAAGTTGATGTGCCGGGAGGAGTCCTGCCACATGCCCCCCACACTGGCCTGGTTGAAGGTCCCGCCCCAACCTGCCAGAGAGGCATCTGTAAACACCTGCACGTAGAGACGCACCCCAGTCGAACCCCCTGGCGAAGACGAGCGGGCGAGTCCCAGAATATGACATCCCGCCATGCCACCCCCGGGACATGAAGCTCGCGGCACTTGTCGCGACGTGGGTGCAACCGAAGCCGAAAAAACCAGCGCTGCAGGTTCCTCATGTGCAACAGGCCCAGACGCATTACCGGATGGGCTGCCGACATCATACCGAGGAGCGACATGACACTGCCCGCTGGGACTAGCGCCAAGCCCCTCACTCGGCGGGCCAGTTGCAAAATTGCTGTCACACGCGCTTCCGACAGCCGTGCCATCATGGCGCAGGAGTCGAGTATAAGCCCCAGATACGCTGCCTGCTGACTCGGCCGCAGAAGACTCTTGCTGGGGTTGACAGCGAAGCCCAACTGCGTGATGTGCTGAATGACCAGCGCTGTGTGGGCCTCGGCCTCCTGTCTGGAGGCGGCGAGAATAAGCCAATCGTCTATGTAATTCAGGATTCTCACCCCCTTTTTCCTGAGCGGTACCAACGCCGTCTCCACACACTTGGAGAACGTGCGCGGGGAGAGGGAGTATCCGAACGGAAGACGACCGAACTGATAAGACTGCCCCTCCATCGCGAAGCGCAGGTACTTCCTGTGACGCTGTAGAATGGGGACATGGAAGTATGCATCGGTCAGATCTATGGATGTCATCCAGTCGCCTGGCCGAATGCATTCCATAAGCTGCCTGACCGTCAACATGCGAAAAGGCCTGCGCGCAATGAACCTGTTCAACTCGCGCAGATCCAAAATCGGCCGCAGCCCCCCTGACTTCTTGGGTACCAGAAAATACGGGGAGAATAACCCGCTCCGTGCTTCTGAATCGGGAACCATGGTAACTGCCCCCTTCCGAAGAAGCGCGGCTACTGCGTCCCTTAATACCGCCGTCTCTGCTGGGTCGGCAAGCGATGTTTGCAAGATGCCGCCGAACGCCGGGGGTGTGCGGCAAAACTGCAACGCGTAACCCCTCCGCAGCGTTCTGTCCATCCATGCAGAGAGAGGGCTGCACAGCCGCACCCACATAGAGTAACGGTCCGTGAGCGGGAGCGCAATGGGCTCGGCGGGAAGCAGTAGAACGGGCCCACCCGCACCGACCCTCCCGCCTTGGGGAAGGACGGACGGGGGGCCCTGCCAGAAAGGGCCGTGACGCAGCTAAAGCTAACAACGAAATAGCTGCCTCTCGTGCACCCTCCACTTGCGAACCGACCGCCGAGAGCGACGGCGAAACATCCACATCAAGACCGGACGAAGCCACCGCACTTCGCCATGGGTCATGATGTTCACTGGTTCCTTCTAACAAAGAGACGGTACTCACGTGAGGAAAGTCAGCCTCGTACTCTGCTGCCGCAACGTTACGACCGCCATTCTGCGTCTGGTTCCTACCTGACTGCACACGGCGCTCACCTCTGACATCATCGGTCAAAGCAGAGGGGTCAAAGCCAAAATGGCGGCGACTAGCACCGCTAGCCGCGCTTACCATGCTCGCGGAGTTACGCGGCTCTACTTGAGACCGCATATGAACCCACGGGACCCCCGACGTGTGAATACCCTGCACCGCTGATGACGCAGTTTCACCACCGTGGGTTGAAACTCCATCACCCGCCGGCGCTACCACATGCGTGGCGTCGATCTCTGGCCTACGCCCTGCCCAGGTAGTCTGCCGAAGAGATCGACGGCGACTAGCAAACCAGTGACCCATAAACAACTTATTAGCCTGCTGGTTGTGAACTCACGGCTAGCCGCGCTAACCTCTGACCCGGGCAGTGCCACAGGCAGGGAAGAGCTGGAAGAAGTTCTCTCAGAGACCATATACCATTTACGCCCTTCATTTTTAAAATACACCGGCTGCTGACGCTGTCTCCGTCCCGAGACAGGCTCCCGCGACGGTCCCGCGGCGTCCCCACCCCGGCCACGACCACCAAACCTAGGCGGGAAAGCCGAGGCTTGACCAGGTTGGCTCGTGCTGGCCGATGCCGCCCTGCCGGACCCCACCCTGGACCGTTCTCGCCAAAGATCCTGCTGGCGGTGTTGCTGCGACTGAGACTGAGACTGCCGCCGCCGCTGCCGAGGGAGAGGTTGCTGAGGGCGGAGATGCGCACCTAGGTGCTCCGACGCCCTCTGTGTACTCTCCAACCGTCCCACCATCGCCTGGATATCCAAAGAGGGAGGTGGAGGAGAGAGGGGTGTTGAGGAGCAAACGCTGCTCTCTCTCCTTCAGGGCAGACAGGCCCAGCCAGAGGTGCCTGTGCCCCACCTGAGTCGCACACATCGTACGACCCCCGTTGATGGCGAAAGCCTGGGACATACGGAGGAAGGCGGCCGCCGTAGTTTGCACCTCCGTCACTTCTGACGCGGACAACTCCGTCCGCTGGTGAGTGAGACGATCCAGTGAGCCAGCCAAAAACGCCATGTTGTTTGCCAATGCCACCACCTGGGCAGCACCGGCATAACAACGGTCAAAAAAGCCCGCCGTTGTCCGGTCTCTCTCGGACGGAAGCAACGGCCGCCCTTGGCCGGGCCAGAACGAGGCAGAGGGAACAAGACAAACACAGACCTCGTCTTCGATGGGGGGCACCCCTCGGTCCCAGCCCCACCCCTCAACCGTGGCATACGGAGCGTACGCCATGGCCGGGGGTTTAGCACCAAGGGGGGCATGCCACTCCCGCTGAGCGTGTGAAAACACCGGGCCCATCTGAGGAACCACGACACAGGGACGCGCCCTGCCACGCGGCTGGCCAAGGAGGCCCGAGGTAAAATCCGGGACCTTGGCAGGTGGCTGTGGGGGCAGAGGAATGGCCGTCCTGGCTGCCGCCGACTCAAACAAACCCGGCAGATCATCCATCGGGTAACGATGGTCCGCCGGTGTCTCATCCCTCTCACCGTCGTCGTCCTCCATGAAGAGAGCCGCCGGGTCCTCTTCCTCAAACACCCGCCGGTCGTCCTCCTCGTCATAGTCAGCCCAGGACTTACGCGTCGTCTCCCCCCCACCGCCAGCGCCAGGCTAGCACGGAGGGAGCGGGCGGCCTCGGTGAAACGTGCCCGACGCTCACGCTCCTCCCTGGGGAGCGCGAGACAGTCGAGGCAGGTGTCGACCTCACCCTGATGCCCTCGGCCCAAACACAAAAAACACGATGCGTGCAGGTCCGACATCAGCATCGGGGCGGCACATGAAAAACAAGGCTTAGAAGCCATCTCCTCTTCCTCTTTCTCCAGACAACTTTGAGAATGCGACACCGGATGGTGACAAGATTCGCAGAACTAGACCACAGGTTGCTGAGTTGAAAAAGGGAAACGAGCAATGCGCCTACTGGGGTTTTGTAGGGAAGGGGGACTACCTCCTGATTGGACGGTGAGTGCATGAACTTTGACTCAGGTGCCGAGGCAGAGCCTCGAGGGGATGAACCAATAGCGAAGCCCGTTAGAGGGTGGAGCACGTACGACATAGAACTAGCAATGTGTCAATCCATCTCTCAATGTTTTGTGACTTCCCGACCTGTCTGCAAACTCAGCCCCAAACCCATTTATTCCTACTGAAGATGTAAATCTTTAAAACTGGATCACAAATATATGCTTTCATTTTTTAAAAAGGCTAAATAAATTCCCCAAAAAGCTGGGAACTGTAGTTTTTAGTTCACTCAACTCAAACAGGAGTAAATAGTGCCGTTTTTGGGGACTATTTTCAACCGCGGATTAATACACATTTGTTGTGCTAGTAAGTATTTGCAGCAGCAGGATCCAGTATGTGGGATCAACTCAAAATAAACTACAGTTCCCACATTCATCACAATGAAGGAACATGTCACACAGTGCAACAGTGTGTTTTTAACAGAACAACAATGGAGTTACTGTATATCAGGCTTTAGATCAACAATACTTGTTAGTAGGATGAATTCATTGTTGGTTTTGCTTTTTTCTTGGGATTTGTTCCTAAAAAGCAAATATATAGCATATAACCAGACATATGTTGGCATCCACCCTGCTGAAGATCCTTTGAGCAAACCACAGACAAACATACATATTTAACGTATGCAGTGTACAGTTTCTATCAAAACCTCCACTCTGCTTTACGTTTTAGGATGGAAGTTTATACAGGCAGCCCCGGCGTCCGCGGCGACCCTACCTGACAGAGAGCACAGGAAGTCTACCATCAAGCCCCTACCGTCTCCCTGACGACGAAGCCTACGAGACCACACAGGAGTACGCCTCTTCACGGGAACCCATCCGGAGCCGGCGCCGCCCGCGACGCAATCGCCTCAATGGACACATCTCCCAGCGTTCAGCGGGCCTACGGGACTACAGCTCACAGAGCTTCAGCCAGTCAGAGGAGGAGGAGGAAGAGGAGGAGGAAGAGGATGCTCACGGGGAGAGCACGCCTTTCCTTAGTATGCAGAACATGAACATGGACCCGCCCTTAACCATCCCGGGCTTCCGTTCGTCATCCGGTGCGGACACGCGGACTCACCGTGGGCTGAGTCGGCCGGGGACACGCAGCAACGGGCAGAGCCGTGGCTCCCAGTCGCAGCGCTCCAAGGCTGACAACATGCCCCTTTAAGACTTAACCTCCCCCCTGCCACCACCCACCCCCTCCACCTCACACACTCCCCTTCCTCCTACACACAACCAGTGGACTAGAGACCTGCACCTAGGAGAAATATTTTTATTTTGTATAACAGACAGATATTCTAAACAAATGAAATATTTATTTTCATTTCAGCAAAAATTGTCTACTAGCTAACAGCAAAGACTTATTTTATAACGGGGGGGGGGGAATATTTATATGTAAAGTTTTTTGATTTACAGCATTATGAGAGATGAAAAAATAAGAGAATTACGTGCCAATTTTTTCACAAGTTAGATAAATAGAATAATATTGTGGTGCCTTTTGCTGTATGCTGAAGTCGGAGGTCCCATTGAGTTTTGTAGCCTTTCTTATACAGACTCCTCGTTTTTATAGAGACCAACCCTCTTCCTTCCTTTTGCTTTGGTTTTTTCTCTGATTTGGGATCTTCCTCTTTTTGAACTGTGATCTGATTATGTCATCATGCAATATTGATTCCTCCTGTGTAAAAGGTGTCTGTTTACATGAGTATGATCCACGCGACGCGCTCGTTTCACAGGGACATTAGTCACTGACGCAACCGGATGTGTAGGGTAGTTTTTCTCGGATGATTTTTGGTCATTTATGTCCTCCTTCGCTGCCTCTCAGTCATTTGTTGTCATTTCTGTGAAAGCAAGAGTGTTAGGGAGTTGTTGAGGGAAAGTCACTCCAGAATCCTGTGTAGGTGTTCAGGGTGCTGCCATGACATTGGTGGTGGTTGCAGTGTGTGTGTGTGTGTGTGTGTGTGTGTGGTACACCTCATGAAGCCTCATTTGGTTTTCGCCTCCGTTCACCTTGGAGGGTGTGGTCTCTCGTTTGACTGACATGCTCCTCCCACCAATCCTCACGCTGCCAGAAGCTCCATTGCACTGTAAGACCCTCCCTCCATGAGCAGTCATTGGCCAGGGAGCTGCCGATCCAAACCGAACCTAACCAATCCAGTTGTAATCCAGCCTGACTCTGGCCTCCCGTGGACTGCCCAGCCCGCCCGTTTCCTATGCCAGCAGCTTAGAGCCGCACTGTGTCTCAGGACTTCCCCATCACATCACAGCCAAAAGACTCAAAGCAGAGAGCGCACGTCATCTCAGTCACAGTTCAGTCCGCAGGCCAGATCCACATCCCCTCACTCTCCTTCCTGTCCGTCCGTCAGGTTTGTTGCGTTCACTCGTGGCCATGATTAAGGGAGCGTGGGTAAAAACTCTTGGAATCAGAGGGGAGATTCAGTTGCTTTTTTTGTTTTGTTTTTTTACTCCAAAAGGTTGTGTGTTTGTGTGTAAGTGGGCACGTGTGTCGCTGTGTGTGGGTCACAATGATGATGATGATGATGAAAAAATGATGTTGTGCAGAGACCACATCTGTTCACCATGTTGCAGGGGCGTAGCTAGGAATTCTGGGCCCCTTGAGAGGAGGATATCGCTCCGGGTTCCCCCTTTTTCTTTTTCTTTTTTTTTTTTGCTAATATAATCCTACTGGAAACTTTACGGGCCCCCTCCAGCTGTGGGCCCCCTGGAGTCGCCACCACCTTTCAACCCTGTTGGGAAAACCCCCTGGCAGTTCACTGCGTGCAGGTTCACAATGCTAGAGAGCGAGTTTCTGAGTCTGATTCTACTTTTTCTTTAGCTCACAGCCAAACGGTGGTATATGATAATACTGATTACTGCATCCTTGATTTGCTTTCCTATACCTTTATTGATTGAACTTCTTTTGCTTGGTCATATTGACTGAATGATCTGTTACGTGTCTGTCTCTGTCTGCCCCCTCCACCCCATATCGCCCCTCACCTTCATGTCTTTCTCACCCTCTTTACCGCCCTTCAGAAGCAACTAGCAGATGAATTTAGGCCCCATCTCCAGAGGAGTATACTGAACAGCACAGTGGGCTGATAACATCAGAAACTCTTCCACTTCCAATATACATCGGGTTTAGAGACCCTTTCAAGCTCACTGAGGAAAATGATATACAATATGTGTCCCTATTAGAGTTAATTTCCAATAAGTAGAGTTTTTTTGTTGTCTTCTTTTTTCACACAGGAGATGCATGGATCACAGATATAGAAAGTATCTTAAAAATGGCGACGATCCCCTCAGATTCAGGGGAATCATGCTAGAAATTTATAAAAACATTATTTGGGTTTATGGCCCAAAGGTCTGGCTAATTTTGTCTTACTATCACTGTAATCAATCTGGGATTTGCAATGTGGAAATACTGCAAGTGAGGGTAGTGTGCTTGTAGAGCTAGTTGAATTGTTAACACCCCCCCGCCCTCTTTCTCCTCACCCTGCACTCCCCCCCCCCCTTTCTCTTTACATGCACACATACATTTCACACATCATACACTCCTCACACATAAAGAAGCACACACAGAGACATGCACACACACGCACACACACAAAGACCTTCCATGTTTGTGTTTGTCAAGCAGTTTGCCTTTGTCTTTTTTACCTGCCGACTCCCTCTCTCCTATCCCCCCCCCCCTCCTCCTCCTCCCTCCCTCCCCCTTCCTCCTCCCCCTCTTCTCTCCTCTCACCCCCAACCCCTCTGCATGTCCTAGTGGTACTGGTAGTTGGGTGCATGGAAAAAGCAGCAAGCAAATCGTTTTTCCACTCGGTGAAAAAATAAAAAAATGTGTCTTCATTTTAACATTCAGCAATAAATCCCCTTCTCTTCATGTCCATCATTCTTGGAATATGCTAGAAGATTTTTTGCAAGTTTTATCAAAAACATACTACTTGTAAAAGAAGAAAAATTCAAAACCACCCCTTCATATGAAAAATAAAACTTTATTCCTACCAATTTGAAACAGTCCTGTCATCTTTGTAACAAAAAACAAGAGTTGTTTGTTGTTTTTAATTTACAGATGTTGAGAATCGGTTATTACTTCTTTATTTATATAAAGCCAAAAGTCAGACGTGCACCAAATGTACAGTAAGAATAGAGTTGCAAAGATAGGAACACTAGATGGCAGCATTGACCTTGTCTATAATTGGATGTGCCATGTACTGAATGATGGTGACTTCTGTATGTTAGTTATTGAAAATTATGTCATTTTATACATAGAAGATTATTTGCAATATTTCATGCTTCTCCAAACTGTTGTATTAGTACTTTACTGAGGTAAAGGATCTGAACACTTCCTCCACCACTGGCCACTAGTCTTGATACTGGAAATAGTAGTGTGAAAAAAAAAAATTCCACATTTTTTTCCAGAGGCCTACACCACGTTAACCAGTTTGAAGCTTTGAACCACATCGACTAACTGGTATTTTAACTGGTAGAAAGTTCCAGAAGAAGCTAGTAAGAGGACCTTGAGTTCAGATTATTTTGTAAATTCGTGATTTATTTATAACCGACAGAGAACACACTGCTGCTTGTTGATAGGTGGTGCAGGATGAACTGAAACCGCTGCCACCACAGCCAGTCACACCTGCAGCTGGAAAATAAACCGACTGGTTTTGCGTGCTTCCCATCAATGAAACCCACTGTGGGTTCCTTGTTGCCAGAAATGATGCACCACAGAAATTTCAGGATGCCAGACACACTCCAGGCATCCCAAGCACGAGTAAAGGCTCCTCACACGTCCTGTTTGACCTGATAAGCGCGTGACTTTGGGTTGATGAGGATGAGAAATGACGTCACTTTGTATAGGAGGGAGCTGCTCACCCGCCGGAGCAGTAGTTAATCTGTGTTTGAAAGATACAGGTGTTAGTCAACCGCTAGACCTGCTCTGCACAAGTTTCACTCAGCTATTGTAATCCAGATGGCAGATGGAGCTATAGGTTGACATTATAGAGTAACAGCTGTTTGAAGAGTCTGTTTTTCTAAATGTAGCTACAGCCACTAGACTCTTATTTGTTGTAGAAAAACTGCTAGAATGGTGAAATCAAGAGTCAGCAACGAAAAATAAAGGTGTGTTTGCTTAGACAGTATTTAGATCTCTCTCTTACAGATCCTTGTGCTGCCCCCCCTTGTTTGTGGCTGATTCCACCTTCACTCATCACTGGTGAAGTAAGAACATGTCATTCCTGTTTACTCTCTTTCTGTCAGTGGGTGTATCCCTTGTGCTCACACCTGTCCTTATATGTAAAAAGCGTCTCAGTGGATCTGTTTATCGCTGATCACACGGATCTCCAGGAACTACAGCCACCTGAGTTTATTTTTTAAAAGGAAACCCATCTTGACTCACCACTAGACAGTCTGGATTACATCTTTGGTTCTTGTCAGAGAGGGAATTTTGACTAAAAACGTTAATGGGGCCATCAGATTACTAGCATGGACCAACAGCTTTGCTTATCAGAACAGATGAGTTTTCAGTGAATGAGGGAGCCTTCACTTTAAGCAGGTAAGCAGAGAGAACTGCTGACTCTTCATTTATATTTCAGCACTCTAAGAGAAGATGATCTCATCCCGTCACATGACTTTGTGTAAATAAGCTGTAATTATCTGTAATAACTAATTATGAATATCATACAGTAAGGTTACTATTGCTAACATGCAGATGTTATGGACTGTGCTGATATAACTTTGTTTTAGTCCTTTTCAAGTCAATAATTGGCTCTCAGAAACTCTCTTTTCATCATTTTAAACATAGTCGAGCTTGAAAGTTCATTCTTGACCTCAGTAGTTGACAAAACAATCTTACCATAAGGTCCATTTAGTAGCTGATCTGGAGCTTTTAATCATACCACACGATCTTGATCTAAGCAGCTGGCGTTAGCCCATGTTGTCATGGACTTGTAGATTTCTTGAGAAGTCCTCAGAAATTTGGAAACTTGAACATTCGCAATTCCATTCCAACTGGGCACCAACCACCTGCTGATGAAGATCATGTGATACAATCGAAAACTCCAGAACAGCTACTAAATGGACCTTTTGGTCAGATTGTTCTGTCAACGTTCAAATATAGCTTTATTCTCTCTCATTGTTTTTCCTTTCTCTCTCATGACTCCTCCCGACTTTGTTATACTAACTTGGCCTCTCTGTCCATGTACACACTGAGTCTGGGCTTTCTCAGTACATTAATGTATTTTGATACTCAAAAATATCTCTTTTTCCACAGACTTAAGATTTGCCCAAACTAACATGCTGTTTGTGTATTTGCAGTTGAATGGCGCGGTGCTACTGTCGCTGGCGTAATGTGTTAATCTGCGTGTGCACCCCCTGCATCTGCATGGCCCTGCTGTTCGTCTATATTATGATCATGTTGTGTATGACCATGAATAACACGGCAACACCAGGGACCGTGGAACAGGGCCTGGAAGTTGTTCACTTTGTGGCCTCAGGAACTTGGGGTAACAAGAGCTGCGTCCGAGTCCCTAAAACTTTCTGGAAGGTAAACTCGCATGAGGATGCCTTTTGGAACCAGCTCCAGCTGGCCATCGACCGCCATTTCAACCCCATCCTGCGCTCCAACAACATCAAGAGAGCAATTGAAAATAGTTCCTTTCACGAGTCCCTAATGAGGCAAAGTTTCTCTGAAGTTACCAACCTAGACAGCATAAGGAGCAACTTTGACAAGCTACCAGAGCAGATGAAAGAGTTTGTGAGCAATATGCAAAGGAGGGACTACCCAACCCTCATCCAGCCCGATGGAGTATGTGGAGCTGGGGCAAAGGATGAGAAGGAGCCCCCTCTGCTTCTCCTGGCCATTAAGACAACAGTGCTGAATTTTAAGAACCGGCAGGCCATTCGACAGACCTGGGGGCAGGCGGGATGGGTAGCAGGACAGAAGAGGGACAGCAATGGAGGATATGTCCGCAGGGTGTTCCTGCTAGGCAAAGAAGAACCTGAGGAGCTGGGTGTGGCTTTATCTGAGTTAGTGAAGATGGAGAGTCAACATTATGGAGACATTCTGCAGTGGGACTTCAAGGACACGTTTTTCAACCTCACTTTGAAAGATGTGCTCTTCTGGAGCTGGTTCTCACGCTTCTGCAGCCGGACTCTCTTCGTCTTTAAGGGGGAT
Source organism: Macquaria australasica (assembly GCA_005408345.1). Taxonomy (NCBI): domain Eukaryota; kingdom Metazoa; phylum Chordata; class Actinopteri; order Centrarchiformes; family Percichthyidae; genus Macquaria; species Macquaria australasica. The sequence continues at coordinate 437,960 of SEMN01000153.1, read as the reverse complement.
GACGACATCTTTGTCAACACCCCGAAAATGATAGCCTACCTCCAGGACCAGCTAAAGAAGCCACAAGCACACAAGACCATAAAAGACTTCATGATTGGAGATGTCATAGGTGCAGCCACACCCAACCGAGTCAACAATTCCAAGTACTTTATCCCAGACAGCTTCTACAAGGGCTTCTATCCTGCATATGCAGGCGGTGGAGGGGTGGTGTACTCAGGCCTGTTGACCAAACGTCTACACAACATGTCTAAAAGGGTTCACATGTTTCCCATCGACGACGTTTACGTAGGAATGTGTATGATTCGGCTTAACGCTCACCCCGTCCACCATCCTGCCTTCTTCACATTTGACTTTCCTGGAAAGGAAGAGGAGGAGCCGTGTTTGTACCACACAATCTTGTTGGTCCACCAACGAAGCCCCAGTGAGGTGGTTAGACTGTGGGCCAAGGTGAAAAAGACACAGACACAGTGTTGGGATGTTCCCCTGAGAGATGAAGGCAAGAAGGAAAGCTAACCAAAACTGTAAAACTATCCCCAGTGATTTTTGGCAAAGTTTATTGAAGAATTTTGCCATTACCATCTGATAACAAACATTTTGGTGAGGGTCGGTCAGAGTTATGAAGAGGTGAAACTGTGATAACTAGTGTCTGTGTTTATTTACTTTAGACATCCATGATCTGGGGTTGTATTTCATTATACTAAACAATGTGAAAATCATCCACATAACCACTCACTATTTTTATACTTATTTTACTTTTATTATTACCTTAAGTTTTTTTTTACTTTTAAATGTGTTTTTACTTCCTTTCAGGCAGCAATTGATTACCATTCATTATATAATATGAAAATAAATATTACATAAAAATAACCTGCCTGACTTGAGACATTGAGACATGAGACTTGAAATCATTAACGTGGCCATCATGTCTACTCTTACATTTTGTCCGTTATATCACTGTTTTTGTGAATTTCAAATCAATCTACACATATGACTGCATTACCACAAAATGATAACGTAGCTTTGACATACAGTGTATTCCCTAACCCATTCAAGTCTACATTTATTGCCACATGGGACTAAAATGAATGGAAATAAGAGACTGGTATGTTAAAAAAAATTAAAAACACAACATAATGAACCAGAAAACAGCCAGCAGTAATGTAAAGATTTGTAATCAACGCAACACTGTGTAACTTTTGCCAACCAGTGGCCACTGTGGCCACAAGTGACAATTATGAGATAAAAACAGTAGTTTAGCAATTAGCATTAGGCTATCTGCTATAAGTAGCAGAAGTGGAGGAGCCATAAAGTTTGCAAACTGACTCAGTAATGTGCATTATACAACGTTTAGCTAAAGTTTGCTAACATTAGCTACATTAGCCACCGTAAGCTAGTGGTCATATCAGACCATGTAAGGCTGTAGCAGCAAAACAGTGTGTACTGAATTGAGTGAAGTTGACGTTGAGTGAGTAATGATGTGTTTTATTGCTTATAAATTCAACTTTTCATTTGTAAGAGGAACAATGTGTTATGTCTTCCCTCTAAAGTGTGATATGAACCTCAAACTGCATTTATGCACATAAAGTATAGGATCAAAGCAACTGTTTTAATGCAAGATGTTAAGATGAGTTTGAGTTTAGTTTTCAGTGGTTGAGCCAGTTACACATGGTATGTTTACATAATCTGAATTAGATAAACTGCTGGTGTCGGCCAATCTGCTTCCAGTGACGTGTTAAAGTGAACACTCTGGCTCCACTCCAATTAAATGACAACTGCCCCGCTAATGTGATGGATATGTAAAATACATTCTTGTTCATTCCTGTAAAGTATTGCTGTTTTTTTCACATTCCAATAAACTTTGAACACCCCAGTTCTGTGAAGCCAACTCCTCCTTAATAACACGCCTTTGTCAGTAACTGCATCAAAGTCCAAAAGATAAGAAAAAGCCCAATGGATATTTTTACATTCTGCTTTGCTTAAGCAAGTAGTGCAGACACCTGCACTAGTGATGTGGTGATGTGCTGGTATGAAAGCAAATGTAGAAATACCAAATGTGGATAATCCAAGTGTCTGTGCTCATCCCAGAGCTCTGCACTCCAGACAGTCATCCCAACAAAACTGAACTGTTGTTCTTTATGGAAACTCACCCTGCCCCGCAAGTGCTTTTGACACCAATGTTTCAACTATTAACAGTCCACTAATTCTGCCAATTTAACCTTTTTTGGATGTTCACCCATTTTAGATTTAGATGTGCTTGTTCCGTGTTTTGATTAAAAGTTTTTGGTCTTACACTATTTAAATATTAAAATACATCTCTACAAGCTCTCAATTATTTGTTATATTGAAAGGAAGGATATAAGATTTTAAATAACTTGTCTCAAGAGTGTGATTTCCACTGGGTATGGGGGGACAAAATCTCTCAAAGCTGCCAGAATCCACGAGAGAAAATTAATCAATAAATTATTAGCATGCGCTCACAAGACAATGTTCTTCATAGTGAGGATGTAAATAAAAATTATCTACCAATGATAATACAATTTTCATGTATTTTTTTCTTTTTTCATCATTACGTATGCACAATAACCAACTTCATCATAACGTATTATTTGCTAGATTATTATAAATGTATTAAGGCCTTGGCTCACCCGATTGTTGGCTAAGAATAATAAACTTTAAGGTATGTAAAAATATTTGCACTTTTTAAGAATATGGTAGCATCCATTTTTGTACAAAGTCTGTCGCAAAACGTAAAGCAATCTTTTGGGAAAAGTATTAATGTTTACTAAAGTTTTAAGCAAAAAATATTTCACACCATAAAGTTAGCTCACAGCATTATGGGCTTCCTAAACATACAAAACCACTCGAACAGTGCGAGAGCAAAGGTATCCACTCAGCACTGTGTTGTATTTGAAGAATGTTGCCCAACTAACTGCCCTCACACCTCGGGGCCAAAATGCATCAAGCATAAAGTCCCTGTACAACTGGTTCCACCTGCAGAGGAAATATACTGCTCAACGGCTTTACGTCAGATATTGCAAGCTCATCTTTTTGGAATTTAAACGTAGTACATGTGTTTATTTTCATGCCCATGCTAAGTTGTATAACTTCTGTGCTGTTTTCTGAAGAGATGGTTCTTTACATGTGAAATAAAAAGAAAGATTCTTTACAAGGACAAAATTCTTCAAGTGGAAGACATTGGACAAAATGATGTCAAGTCCAAGTGATGAAAAACAGCTCAAGAATTAATCTATTTCCAAAACATTTGTCATTACACAAACCAAAATCAGCAACTGGGTAAGGAATGTCAGTAAAAGATGAGGCACAAAGCAGTCACAATGACCAACTATTAAGTACAACGTGATACAAGGTCAACTGAAACTAGAGCATTTTGACAAGATCTTTCGGTGCTTGAGACAAAGTCAATTACAGAGGCTATCAGCAGCTTTTGAAAATCAAATCAACACAATCAGCACTACAAAGGGCTCTGTGAAAGTGCGGTAACGGTCCAGTTACAACTATATCCATCACTGGATCAGTGAAAGTGGGAAGGTGTTTAAATTCTCCCCACGCCCTGACTTCCTAACAGACTAACAGTCATTCGAAACCAGCAACTAATATCAAACATGAAAAACATATATTTTGTCAATGGTTACAAAAATTGTTTTGAGTTATGCAATTTTTGTGAGTTTCTAACAGTTTTATTTTGTCCTATGGAAGAGAATGAATGGATATAACAGTTATTACAGTTAGTGCATTAAATGGCCTGGATATACTGTATACTCTGTAATGTACTGGCAATATAGTAATGGCTGCACTAGAGGTCAGTATATAAACATGCTTGAGTTTGTGATACATTTTCAGTAAGACATTGAAAATAACAGTAGAAAATGTGTCCTACAGAATTTCAACCTGACATTGGAAATCACTGAATTCTTATTCAATTTCAGTTAAACTTAGACATTACTGTTATTTTCTGGAATCAATCTAACAAGCAAGACTTATTTTGCTCCATTTCGTTGAAGCCCATTCAATGAGCCCAGCCATTTAATATCTACAACAGGCCGTCATACAAGAACTGCAGAGGGCGCTGTTGTACGAGGACCATCATTTCAAATCAGTCTGCGATAACGGCAGCATACACACAGCTGTCAGACTCGGTTGTCTGTGTCCTCAACGCTGCCACTAGGATCCGTTCTCTGTCCTTTCCTCTTTGCCATCATCGTCTTCCTCACTGTCCTCCTCCTCCTCACTCTCGCTGTACTGGTAGTTACAGCGGTTGGTGTTTACAAAGAGGTCGCTCTCATCATCTTCCGAGTCACTAACGTCCTCTTCCACGTCTTTCTTCTCCGTCTCCTCTTCCTTTTCCTGCTGTTTGATTGTCTTGTCCTGCTCCAGCGGCTCGTCCTTAAAGCCCTCTGGCCTGGAGGAAGTCAAGGAAAAACCCCAATACACTCAGTTACATTTGACAAAATGATGCTGGTTGTGTGTGTGTGTTCCCACTCACCAGTGCTGTTCTTTTTGCAGGTACTGAATGTGATCTTTGTAGAGAATGAAGCTGATCTCTGCTTTCACCTTCTCTCCTTCTTCAATGGGATCCACAATCACATAGTCACCTTGGGGATCAGAAAGCACACATACTTTAAATGTGAACCAAAAAATAAAGGTCATTACAAATGCTAAGAAATAGAGATTTTATTTCAGCCAGTATTTACTACGTCATCCAACTAGTGACCGATATTGGCCCCTTGCATTGATATATCAATATCTATTCTCTTGAAAAAGCGCAAAACAGCTTCCACACGTTTCCCTATTCTCAGTCCTGGGCTATATTTAAAGGAACCCTGTGGAGTGTTGTGAATGTTTTCACACTATTCCAGTGGTCTACAGGTGGCCATAATGGACCAAGAAAGGCAGCAGTGCACCAGCAAAGGTACAGAGGAAGACTGCTATCAAGTAAACATGGGCATAAACAATGCAGGGCTCATAATGTTCAAAAGAAATTGGCTTTGCCGATGTTTCATGGAGGAAGAAATACACTCAACAGGTTTGTTAGACCTCAAAGACTTGTTCTAGTGAGCACTAGCAGCAGCATTTAGATTTTTGAGCTGGTTGATTGATCAATCTCTGTAATGATCTATAACATGTAATCTAAGCATCCCACTTCGTCACTTACCTCTTTTGATCCAGATGTTCTTGCGGAACTTGGTGGGCATGCTCACCAGGAAAGTCTCACCCTGGGCAGTGACAGTTTCATGGAGGTTATTACCACGGCTACTGATAACCTGCAAGTGCACAGGTAGAGAGGATGGAGATGGAGTCAGAAAACTGTCTTGCCGTTCACTGTGATGTGAGCGGTTGTTTATTGTCAATACCTCAAACACAATGTAATCCACACATACAGTAGCTCACCTTCACAATCTGCTGGTTTTCTGTGGGCGTGACAAAGTCTCCAAGGACCTCCCTGACAACGTGTTTGCGTTTGGTGGCCTGAGACATTATAAAGGTGAGCTTCAGGTTCCTTCGCCAGCTGAGAAAAGGAGAGAGAGTGAGGTCAAAGTGCTGATAAACATGCACATTATCTGGAAGGTCAGCTGTGGTCAACTAACGATATGTTAAGGAGACAATAAACTAAAACAGGAGATTCGCCAAACCACAAGATAAAAAAGTGACAAGTTAACGTGAGCTAGGGTAGTGGTTTCAATGACGGCTGGACGAATGACAACACTTCACGCTCCCTAAACTTACTATGCTGGTTAGCTAGAAACGTAAGCAAATTGCTGCTTTCCTACAATTAAAAATAACGTTAAGTCAGTTAGCGGACTAAGCTAACATTAGCCATCTCAAAACCACATCAGCAGACTGCATAACAACCTTGAAAGACAGAAAAGAGTAGTTGTGTCTCCTCGGAGTGTGTGGGCAGCTTGACAGCAGCTAAAAATCACTTTAGATATAAGACACGTTTGATTATTATATCAGTAGAGCCGAAGCACGCGCGATCGTGTTTCTGACAACACCAAACGGTACACTTCCGGTGCCAAATGGTCTACCCTTTTCAAAATAAAAGTCGTTGTTTATTTTTCTTAAATCTGTAGGCTACAGGGCCATGCAAAGATGGCTTAGAATAACACCTGTCATTTCAGTTAAAGAAGTGGGCATTAGAATTTAACTTTGCCACTTCAGCATACATTGCTATTTATTGTCTGACTGTATTAGGAGCTCACGATTGTATAAAACAGATTTTTGTTTCTTAAAACCTTCTGCTCAACGGGTATAGTTCTCCCGTGGCAGCGGCTTTGCATTATGGGAAAGAGAGTTTTGTTTTCTCTCAAGCTGAGCAACATTCAAGATCACTAGCATTCAATGAAGCTCCTGTTCTCACATTCAACACAAGGTAACATTGGTATAAAATAGGTTTTTCTTTATTAATGTCAGCTTTCAAATTCCAGCTATTTTTTCTTAAGGCCAATGAATTGTTAAATACTTATAAGCAGATTACAAAAGGGGCCAGTCAGTAAAATATTGTCTCCCCTTACTTTTCATATAGGTCACTATAACATTTTAGTTATTTGATCTTTCATTGTGGTTTATAAATGAAGTCATTGTATAGACAGTATATCGTTAATCTAATCACAGTACAATTTAATGTTGCATTTATATGTATTTTCAATTGATAGTTTCATTCTGTTGCTCCAGTGCATATAAGAAAAGAACACCATAAACAAAGAATAGGATTCCACACTTTTTTATTCAACCATCATACATTTCTTACTGTCTTACAGCAGTTTTTACAACTGCATTGCAGCTATGAATCAATGTGCAGACCAATATATACGGTAAATCCCCAATCTTTCAACAACCCCTCTCAAGTACTACATAGCATTAGTAACAAAACATCCAAGAAAACTGACAAGACAGAAGTCTAAGACAGAAGTCTTAGTGCACACTTTTTATTTAACATGGACTCAGTTATTATGAGGAGAAATAAGTTAAAACCAATACTGCCTAAAACACAGCAATCATTATGACCTGCAGGACTAACGGAATGAAATTCACACATAAAATCTACTTTAAAATTACTAAAAAAAAAAAATCTCAACAAAAGCTAGCTTTATTAAAGCTGGTATGTTTTTAGTAAATTGACACGAGGTATGAAGGTGGAACACCAGTCTGGTTTAATGGAAAAAGTAACATCAGCAGGACTTTATGTGTGTCCGATTGTGATCATCATGCATTGTGGATCAAATGTGTGCGTAGTGTAAAGGTGGAGGCAGCTGTCAGCTGTGGTACATGTAGTATGATGGTGTGTGTTTGTGTGTGTGTGTGTGTGAGAATGTGTAGTGTTAGTGGTTTAGTTGACTACAGCAGATGAGCACATCCTGTTGATCCCACACGCATTGGACCCTCTGTATAGGTAGTAGTAACCCTGTATGAGAGAGAAAAAACACACATTCTCACAACTTTATATGGGCGGCAACAAAGTAGCAAACTAACTTCATTTTTCTTAACAGAAACAGCATCTCTTTTTTTTTTTAAGTATATATTTTTTTGGCTTTTCGCCTTTATTTGATAGGGACAGCTGTAGAGAGACAGGAAAGGGGGGGGGCAACGACGTGCAGAAATCACAATAATGGTTTAATTCTATTAGACTGTAAAGGTGAGGTAAAGGTGTACAGGTTCATGTTATTGTGTCTAGAGCTGTATGAGGTGAATATAAAACATGTAGTCACAGTGAAGAACAAGGTATTTGTGCTCAATTGGATTATTTCGTGATGGTCAAGGTCTTGTCGTGTCAAGCTGTGCACACTGACACGTTTCAGGTAAGACTTTACCCTGGTGACTGTTTTTTACTGATCATCTTGTCAAGTCAAGAAATTCTGATGAGACCTTTTATTTTAAAATCAGAATGTGGGTTGTAGTTGCTATATTTTCAAGGGAAAAACAGTATTATTTTTAAAAACTTTTAAGGCCCTTTTTCAGTCTCTCTTAATCTACAAAGACTGTTCAGGTTGTCTTACCTTGTCTCCGTAATCCTCTCCCCAGCTGTTTTTGATGGCCCAGAATGGGATGCCTTTAACTGAAAGCACAGAAACATTCAGACAGTGCACTTGACTGCATCTTGATTCACAAAATTATCATCCTTCATGTTGATGTTATGCTTGTTAATTAGGAGCTAGGCGACAAACAAATGTGTCTGTCGCAGGAGTAGGAACTGTGTAGATGAAGAGAGGATAAAAACACTTACGGTCTCCGTATCCCACCAGCAGCACAGCGTGGTCGATCATCCAGGGGTTACAGAAGATCTTCAAAGGGTGAGACACACCCTTCCTGTAGAACTACAGAAAGACAATTCAAAAGACAATTATAAAATGAATTACATATGGTTGTATGCTAATAATTAAATTCTAGTGAAAATCAGATGCGTTGTGACATGATGTTGTTATCTCTTGATGTTTAGTTTCCATGGAGGTGATGGCAGTGTGTTAAGTGTGTCAAATGTTAGTGATTCAGCTGCTAACCTGCATGGCAAAGGCATTCAGAGCAACAGAGATGGGTCCATTCTCAGCCAGCCAAGCTGCAATTTCTGAGGAGAAAAAAACCCAAAATGAGTCAATTTATCAGCTCTTTGTTTCAAACTGCCACACAGCTGAATTTTCAAGTCACAATTAATATACCTGCAAAATCAACTCCCATTCATCTCCACTACACTATGCATTTGTCTTTGAAACAGGAAATGACTGGATGTGTATGTCATTACTGTTTGTTCATTAAATCTAATTAATGTCTGTCACTTTCAGATAAAAAAAAAAGTTTGTAATGGAAATTCTGTTGGCACATTTATCAGTGCTTTCTCTTCCCTTTCTTCTTCATTGCCTCTCTGTTCGCTCAGCCCACTCACCCTTCTCATCTTTGGACAGCTCCACAGAGCTGTTGATGTAGGCGGCCACCTTCATGCTGGTGAAGTCGCACCTCTGCTTATGCCCACTGTAGGAGTAGTCAGTCTCTGTCTCCAGACCACCTTAACAACACGTGAAGGATGAAGATTAAAAGGTTAAAGCTTGCACTCAGCATCTGCATGCATCACTTTTGCTCAGAGTCAATAAATAGCTGTAATGTCCTCAGAAAATAAATGGGGATTGGAAGCTAAAATGTTTCAAAATGGACCCATGTCTTCTCTTACCTAGCTTCTCAATAGCTTCATAGGCATTGGACGGCAGCCCTCCACGGCACGCCTGGTCCAGCCCATCACAGTCAACCAGCTCTGTGAGGGACAAATTAATGGACCAATCAAATCACAGCTTTTAACTTCAAATGTAAATGGTGATTTTTTTTTTTCTGCAGGAGAAAATGATCAAATTATTGTATCATTCACTTGTGCTTGTGTGGGTCTGTGCACATGTGCATGTGTGTGTGTGTGTGTTACCTTGTTCAGACAGGGACAGCAGCGTCCCATTTTTCAGGAACCACTGGCCTTCAATGTTGCCTGTGACAGAAAATGCCCAGCAGGATCCACACATACCCTGCAAGAAACACACACACACACACACACACACCCCAATGAGCATGAAGTCAGCAGGAGGTATACTTTATTAATTAGTAACATGCTATTTAGGGTGACTGCCCTATAATTAACTCTGTTTGTTGGTACCTGGTTCTTAATGGGACTGACAGCTCCATGATCCCGCCAATCCCAGCTGGCAGGGGCGGGGTTTTGGGCAGGAGAGGCCGGTTTCATTGGTCGATGAAGAGTCCATTGACTCAGTAGCGGGTTCAGGTATGTAGAGCGAAACTCTTCCTCTGGAGAAAAAACCAAAAGGAGAGCAGTCAAACTTTTGTGTTACTGCAGAGGATTTTTTAGAAGAAAAGCTGATGCAATACATGAAAAGCAGAAGGTGCATTCCCTCATTGGAAACTGTGGAAATACAAGCAAGTGCACGCGCTCACACGTACACAGACACATACCAGTTAGGTCGCTGAACTTGGTGACTCCATACTCAGCTGAGCCTTGATCCAAAGACTGGAGCTTCTCAGCAGTCTTCAGGTTCTTGTGGAAGATGCGCAAACGCCGGTCAGTCTCTGCAGGATCAAAGGTCAAATAAACACATTATTTAAAAAATGAATCGTCACTTGACAGTGAGAGACTCTGTTTTCCTGCCCTGTATATTCTTTTATTTTTTTACATTTTAAGTGATACTCGCAAAACACAATAAGTGACCATTGATTTGGGTTGTTTTGACAGGACACACGATCTGAGTGCAAACCAACACATAAGCTTTCATTTCCCCCATCTCTCTTTTTTGAATGTGTTGGACTCCTCCTTTTCTCCATGATAATAAATATATCTTAATCCAGAAAGCAACAAATCAACCAACATATGAAGCTAGAAACTCTGCATCACTCCTATCTCTTTTCTCAAACAACCAGCCAGTCCTTATCTAATCTTTTATTGATTATATATTATCTGCCACTGACTGACTGATACATTAACAGTTTCTCTGTCTACATCTGTTTATCTTTTTATTTTGGATGTCTGAAAGTGCATTCATATTTATGTGGCCTAACTGTCAATGTTATATTGCATTTAATGTCTCATTTTGGATTCTTTGCTATTTTAAATTTGGTAATGTTTATTCATAGTTGATGAGATGCTTATAGCCCATCAGTGAACATGATATACTCATTAGATGGGGGCTATTTAGCCTCATGCTTAGGCAGGCTTTTGTTGTTGCTATGAGTAGGCTGTGAGTACATACAGGGTTCAGGGTGTGTAGACAGGAATGCGACACTATATGCACCTTGCTATGTTTGGTATGTACAGTCTGTCACTCACCCTCCTGGCTGCTGTAGACCTTATTGTATTTAACCATGAATTCTTTGAACTGGCCCAACAGCTCCACAGACTCCTGACAGATAAAAAGCACAGTCAACAACACAGACTGCACCCTCACTCTCATGTTCACATTGATTATAGCAGTTTACACAACACACAGTGGACTGCTGGAGGATAGTATAAGAGGCAGATAAGTCAGTCCTGTTATTGATCTGAATATGGCATCATTTTTACCTCCAGAGGCTGGCTGGTGGATGCATCCACGACCTTGTTGGACTCTTCTAGTTGAGGTTCAGCTGATAAGAGAGACATCCAGGACGACATGTTAAGCTACAATGTACATAACACCTATATGCAAGTTTCGTATGTAAAAAAGTACATTGACTCCATGGTTTCCAAATGAGTGAGTCAAACAAATGGAAGCTGTAGAACAATTTTGACATGACTCATTATTGCTTGGGCTTGAGAAACAAACACTCATCTTATAAGTCTGAATCACAAAGTGGGGCCACAACAGAGCCCTAAATAAATTCTATTATTGTATATAGCTTAAAAAGAAAAGAAAAAAATTCAACATTTATTAGTGGACTCATCACTATTCAACCTTTCACCTCATTTATCTCTTTGGTATAAAGCATCACTTATCAACCAGGCTAGCAAACGTTTGAATTACATAATAACTGAGCAATGAGGGTCAAATTTATAGAGCTGTTTTTGGCAACATGCAAAGTTCTTCCTGGTATAACATCCAAGTAATACATTGTTTAAACCAGTCTGACAGAGCCAGAGTCATCCTGGAAGATACTACTGCTATTACAGAGGAAGCAAAGCATCATGGGATAACACTGAAACCACATAAACAGTAAGAATAAATGCAGGATACCAGTGTTCTTCAGCTCTATTTTGACTGCAGGACAGGTGTAACTGATAAACCGTGAATCTTAGATGTTTAATGATGATGAGTGAAGTCTTTGGCTGCTGACTGACCTTTAAGCTGACACTTCTGTTTGAGCAGAGTCGAAGTGCCCTGCCAGGGAACGTCCCACACTTCGAACACACACACCTCCGTCTGATATGAACCAAAACATACACATTATTATAAACAGTGGATTCACCTGATTATATTGTCGCATACTGTATATATACAGAGTGTTGAAAATTGATTAAATAAGTGGAATAATGTGTTTAACACACTGCAGCCCAAGCCAATACCATCAATCAGAGCAAGTAATTTATGTCTCTTGCATGTCTTTACATTATTAAGAGTGAAACGGCTCCATTTAGACCATCTGTTTTTTCCTTGGCTTAGATAGGGGTGTTTATTAAAATGGGAATAGGTTTCCACTATAAAACCTAAGAATAGAGGAACAAATAAGCAAACAAAACAGAAGTGCATGTGTCAGTGTTGTGTATGCATGCATGTGAGCATGAGGCATGAGCGTGCTTGGGGTTACTTCAAGTCAAACTCAAGTCACAAGATCAGATGACTTGTGACATCTATGCTGAACAAACAGAAGTACACTGCTGCAATAATAAACCGATGCACAATTACATGCACACACAAGCACATTCCCATTTTGGGATATTACATACATCTTAGTGAAACGCACTATTTTAAAATCATGACCTACTTTCTCTCACTGAGTTCATCTCACCCACCCACTCACTCTCTCTCTCTCTCTCTCTCTCTCTCTCTCTCTCACACACACACACACACACACACACACACACACACACATCCTACCTTGAGTTTCTGTGACTCAGGATAGAAGTCACATGTCCTGAGCATGGTGGATTTCTTACATTGAGTGTTACTCAGTTCCACTGTTATAGTGTAGCGGATACCCTTAACCAGCTGGAAAACAGACAAAAACACACACACAGTGGTCACTTTTAATTTATTTAGCATTTATTCAGACATGACTCTAATTGTGTTCAAATCTAGTACACTAGTGGTCATACAATGTGTGTGTACTTGGATGACATGTATCTAGTCTGAGCTGTTTGTGAATGTATGTTGACTATGTCGCAGTATCTGGATGTTTCCTTTGCTGCATGGACACTCTGGTGGCACTAGGCCAGCCTGCACAGATGGATGCGCTGATAAATAACAACTCTGGTGAGGACATTTGGTGGTACTGTCAAGTCCGGTTACACTCAATGATATGACTTCCGGCCAGAATGAAAAAAGAGAGAACATATTGAGAGGCATATGCTGCCTGTAACCTTTCTCGGTAGGTTTTTCATAAATCTGATAACAAGTCCTCGAAAGGTGAAAATAAAATTGTACTCGTCATTCATTTTTATTGTATGCGCACAATGAACAGTTATGCGGCAGTGACCAGATCATGCCATTATTTTGAAGGTAAGTCACCTTATTTCCGGCCTTTGTTTAGCTAACTCTTGCTACCTTGACGCAGCTTTAAAAGGCCCCTAGCCGCACTGTTTACAAAGAATAGAGCACATGCATCTCTTACTGCAACGCAAATACGCAATAAATCATTATACAACCAGTGTCCTCCACCCACACCAGTCTGTTATGACTAAATAAGACGCTACAATGCTGTGAATAAATAAACGTGAAAGACACCGTCTTTACTGATGTCACCTGTTTGGTGGCAGAGATGATCCGGCTGACTTTGCGGAGGTGCAGGGCGTTGGAGCCCCGGTTGTAGCGCTCCTCGGCGAACTCCAGAGCCTTCTTCAGGCCTGTGTCCGAATCCTGCAGCCGGATAGGGGAGCCCGGAGGCCCGAACAGAGGCCGGTCGAGGTCCTCGCCGAGCCCGAATACAGAGCCCAGTACGGCGGTCAGGGCCAACCACGGGATTAGCGGACAACAGCGGAATCCGACCATGTTGGCCCCGGTGTGCTGTCAACAGGAAAGGGGACCGGTGTTCAGTCTCTGCTCGGTTAAAAAGAGGGATGTTTGTTTTCCTTGAAGAAGAAAACCCGATATCGAGTCACCAGCAGTGATTATACAAGAGGCTGCGGTGTTGTTGCCAAACAAATGCAATGGCGAGGCTGTGGGAGGAGACAGGGGATATTAATGGACGGGTGTGTTCAGGACACATACAGTTAACGCCAGTAGACTCGCGATTTAACAAAGGTGTAATAACCGCTTAACATGTGACATCATTGTATATAAATAGATCTGAAAAGACGAATCACCTGGTTATCACATATATTGGTGACTGCAAAGTAATGATATCTTATAATGTATTTTGCACGTTTCTTTATAAAGTAATTACAGACAGACAACTGTGTTCCTTTGTCTTTTACCACAAAATGTATCTTTTAAAGAGAGAGAAAATAGTCAACTGTAAAGTAGCCTACCACACACAATAATCAGGTATATTCTTCTGGACATGTACACATCCAAATAACATGCTGTGTAACTGAAAAGGTACTACTTTAATACACAGGCCTACTACTTGACAGGCCTCAGCAAACACATGGAAGCAAGAAAGTAACAAGCTACCAAATCTAAGTGCTCCAGTTGATAAGTTCGTCAAGAGAGTCAGTCAGTTCTCATGGGAACTGCACAGTACTGCTCTAGTATTGGGGCAGATGTAGTTGTTATTCATTTCCCCGTTACCAAACACCAAAGTATTTTGTATTTAAGAATCTCGCTTAACAATTTTCAGATACTACACAGAAGTTTAGATTAGCTTACACCGACGCATCTGGCCTATACCTCTAAAAATGATAAAATGTAAGTGGCAATAACCGTGGAAGGCGATGAATCAAATGTGACCACTAGAGGGCGACAGATACCGTAACTTCTGTAAGGGGACTTTTATTTTGAAAGTAAAATACCCGACAAGCTATACAGCTAAATTAGGCTGGCTTTGCGAGACTGTAGTTGTTTTCTTACATAGTTACAGCTTACATTAAAGCATGGGAATAATTTACAAGTCAGGGTGAGTATTCACACATACAATTTGTATATTTTCATGCTAAATGTAGCACAGCTTTGAAGTCAGTTAACTTTTCTGGAGATAACACGTTTATTCTGGAGGATTGTTCCGGAAGTGTTGGTATCGTATTGTAGCAGACAGGCTAGCTCTGCTAGCACCGCGGGCAGGAACCTCGACGACAGCGAACATTTTAAACTCTCTGCCCGAAAACCTTTACTCCGACCTCGCTAGCTCAGCGGGGTAACAGTAACGTTAGCTGCCACTTTAGCCCCCGAACGACAAAATAGCTGTCGTGAACGTTATGACTAATTTATTTCCAGGGATCAGGTTGTATTCTTAGCATTAGCCTCCGAGCGAAGGTCTGAGTGGCCGACATGGAGACCCGGGGGATTGAAGACATGTTTGACTTTCGTCGGTAAGTCAGCTAACGGCAGGCTGCTGTTAACCTCCAGCTAACGCTAATCAGCCCGTGTGTTCAAGAAATGCAGTAACATTATAACGTTAATGTTGTCGGTGACATGTATCGTTGGCTAACTACTGTAGGCTGTAGTTTAATAAGAGGCATCAAACCTCTTACAAACACGCAGCTAGCTCACCTGGCGGCGTGGTGGTGACGTTAACGTACATGTTGTATTGCCAGCGTTTATTGTGCAACCTCGTGTGATGCTGATTTCAATGTGCCCCGGCTAGCTTGCTTAACCTTAAATGGTCGTTTAAGTTTACGTCGTAAAATCACAGGATTCTGGGATAACACTTGTCTCTGTGTATGTAGAGTGAATAACTTTGCCACTAACGTCGCCGCACATCTGAAGAGTAAAAGTTGTGCCTCGGCCAGAAACCAAAAATAAATGGCCCGTCTCTCATGTGAATACAGGTGGGACACACGGCCTGTAGGTGCAGCAGTCCTGATTATGTTATTGATCATGATTATTAGGTGCAGCAGTCCTGATTATGGTTACGGATTTAGGACGAGCTACAATATGAAGCAAACCAGATGTTCTCCAGCTGCGGCCAATCACGCAGAGACACGCGTAACAACGTGCAGAAAATGAAAGTTGTGGTTAAATGCGAGACCGAAACTCGCGTTAATGGCGGCCCTGTAATGAAGAAGACTGGTGATGTTTATTCTTCAGCGGGGATTTAATTATCACACGCTAAAGAAGAGAAATGCTCAAATTCACAATATAGCGTTACAATCTAATTTAGTGGCTCACCAGCAGGTGTGGGACAGATGAGCAGATTTTTAACAGAATGGGGAGTATGCCAATGTCAGCCAGTATTATATACAATACATAGTGGCTGAATGTGGAGTTCTTGTTGAAATAAAATAAATGTAATCCCTAGCTCCTCGGTATGACGCATTACATCTGTGTCACTGGTCTTTAAAAAGATAATGGTTGTTATTTGGTTATAAAACATGACTATATGCAGTCCATACATGGCTTATATGTAGGTTTTATGTTTGTTTGTTTGCTCCTGATTAATGTTTGTTCATTGCTTTAAGTTGCTGTCAGAATGATTCATGTGATCTGTCAAGATCTCCCCAGCAATGACACTTCACCTTTTTTCAACTTTCATCTACTGCATTAAAACACGTTGTTTACAACTCTGATTCTTTCTCTGTACAGGTTTCCCAAAGATGCAGTTGTTCTCCTGCTATTGCTGGTTTATTTTCCTGTCGGCATTTGTTTGATGTTAATACGGATTTTTATTGGTGTTCACGTGTTCTTGGTCAGCTGTGCACTTCCAGAAAGTTTTGTTAGAAGGCAAGTATTTATCAGTTTTTCTATTAACACATTTTACTCTGAGCATCAATGATAGTTGTAGTCGTGTGTGTGTCAATAATAATCAAAGTGTGTATTAATAATAATAACTGAGGTACAAGTAGTAGTAGAATATTAGGAAAAACAGTGACAGTTAATGCTAACACACACTACATAATACATAGTCTGTATCCCATTAAAAATAATTGCAGCATGGCTGCCTCTCACAGTTATAATGACCGCATTAAATTCAGCCACCCCATTAAATACCATTAAGGCGAGTGGCTGCTCAATATGTTTGATATGTTATGTGTCTGTTACACAGCGACCTCTTGTAAATGAGACCTGGCTCTCAGTAATTTCCACATTTAAATAAAGGTGATGAGCCTTAACATATAATTGGATAACGCATGTAAATGACCTGGATGTTGCTGCAAGAGCAGTGAGAAGAAAAACATACTGAGCTCATCCCTCAAACCTGCCCCTGATTACATCCACCCTTATTTCTTTGTTCTCTTAGGTTTATTGTAAGGATTATGTGCTCAGTCCTGGGGATGCATGTGAGACAGAAAAACCCTCGCTCCAGAGACAAAAACACCAAGCTGTACATATGCAATCATGTGACAGAGTGCGACCACAACATAATCAACCTTCTGACCCCCTTAAATACTGTGAGTGTTTGAATTTTGCATTAAATATGTTCTTTATTAAACCATGTTATGCAGTATGTTTTAAACATTTTAACCATCTCTGATTCATAAGAATGCTACATGGTTCCTGCACCAGTTAGCACCGCTGAAAACTGCACACAGTTTAATTCAAACTGTACATATTACAGTATTGAGTCATAAATGAGCCCTATGAAATTACTTTGCTAATTTCTGTAGTTTTCTTTGTGCATTCATTTGTTAATAAGTGATGCACTTACAGACTTTTAAAATCACCTCCATGTCAGTCAGTGTTGCATTTGAAGCTCTGTGAATGCTTTCCTAGTGAAAGTGCAAGGACAAAAGTACATCATGTTTTGCATGTAAACTTCACTAGTGGCAGATGACACATGCACATTTGCAGAGGAGTCAATGTGTGCACAGGTGCATGAAGCATATTAAAGTCTTACATGCCTAGTGTCCAGGCCATATTTCTATCCCATCTTTGACTTTTTTTTATTTTCCCATTGCACACTATGGTATTTTACTGTGAATGCAGTGTTAGTTGAGCTCGCTGTGCCTCTTTCTGCTCGTCAGCCCCAGTTAGAGGGCTCCACAGGCTTTGTGTGTTGGGCCAGAGGCTTCATGGAAATCCATTCAGCATCTGCCCAGGGAGCAATAGAAGAGTCTCTTCAGAGGTACTGCTGCACTGAAGGTACCCCACCTTTGCTCCTGTTTCCTGAAGAGGATACCACAAACGGCCGTGCTGGTCTGCTCAAGTTCAGGTTAGTGCCGACATTTCTTTTCTAACAGCTCAGTGTGAAAACACGTGTTTGATTCATGTCACTGAGGATGACTCAGTTCAGACTATTTGTGGGTGGAAATGGTTGGTGCAATGCTAAGTAGGAAGTATGACCCACTGAGGAAATATAACTTTTTCTTTCAACAAATTCTGCTTTAGCTCCCTTGTTTCTGGTTTTAGATAGTCGTTCATATTGACCTACAATAATCAAAAGAGTCCTACAGCACAGCAGTACATGTTTGAGATCCATCACTATTTGCACATAGAGACAGTGTTTTGGTCACATAGTCATGATTTTGGTTGTAAAAAGAAAGTGATTTAATTAAGCCAGCCACAGATTACCATTCCTCTTCCACGGCACTTTGAGATAGAGATGAATTACTTTGGCGGTTGTTTCCCCCTACTAATTTCCCTCTAGAGTTCCATGGGCAAATTAGTGTAAGGAAGTGAAAACGGCTGCAAAATTGTTTCATTTCTATCATTATTTTGCGTCACTCAGAACCAAGTGTGCTATACCTTCAGCTGAAGTCTCCTTGAGAGGCACCAATACCAAAAAAAAAAGCTGTGAGGAGCACTTCATAATAGGATCAAGAATATGGCAATGCTTTTGTTTGCAGAGCTCCAAAATTCACTTTATATTAGGTAACTATAACTATAAATTTATAACTATATTCAAATGAAAAAAGTTTGACGTGTTCTATTCTATTTCTTTTTTAGTAAAAAGAAAAGTCAGATTTTGCTTCTCCAACCATATTTGTTCAGAGCATACAGACTCACCAACTAACATATTAAATATCTTTTTTTTTCTCCTCAGTTCTTGGCCTTTCTCACTGACTGATTCCATTCAACCTGTGGCCTTACGGGTGACCAGACCATTGATTGCTTTGGTAATGTCATTTGAACTTTTAAGCATTTTAAGACAGAACCAGAGCTCAGGGATAAGACACAAAAATAAGATACATTACTTAAATATTATATTATTGTGTATTTACAGCATTCGTTTGAATCTTGAATGCTGTTTAGAATATGTGAGTATTATGGGAAAAGTACAAGGAGAAGAGATTTCTTGATGTGGTTAGCGAGACATTAAAATACCATTTCACAACCATGGAAAATCATTACAAAATGAGTCAAATTTCCTGGAAGTAACAGCAAGCTGATTAGTGTGGGATGCTTAAATCTAATCCAAGAATAATTCTGTCTTGTGTTGCCGTGTGCAGCAGCAGCTAACGTTGGGCTTTTACAATCAACGAGGAAAGTTTTAAATAGATGAAGGATTGTTTGGGTCACCATGACACCACGCCACAGCTAGTATTCGTCCATGTCTTCTCTGTGGCTGTCTGTGCACACATAGTTGAATGTAGGGCACGTCACACTACACTGTAATATAACAATTTGATTGACTTTATTGTATTTTGTCTGTTTGCAGAGCACGCCAGAGTCAAGTTGGCTGATGGAGCTCTTGTGGACATTTTTTGCTCCATGTACAGTGTATCATGTAAGGTAGTAAATAATTTGTATCATTTATTTCTATCAGCAATTGCTTTTTAAAGTTGAACGCAGGTATTCTGCGGCTGCATGATCAATAATAATCCAATAGTTTAGTTTATTTCTTCTTGTAAACCAACTGAGGTAGTTTTGATTAGATGTGAGACACTTGGCTTCGGCACATGTAACAACCCCAGGCTCATCTTCTCATCTCATGCTCTCAGTTCCAAATTAAGTTTTTAAATAGTCTCCTGTTGCTTTTGAACATTTCCGTTGCCATAACTGTTGTCAGAATAACTTATTGTTTTGCTTTTTTTGTTTTTCATTTTCATCCCAGTTGGCTCCCACCAGTATCCAGACAAGATGGCGAGTCCATGCAGGAGTTTGCCAACAAAGTCCAGGAGGTAAAATTAATTCTTACCAGTTGAGTGGGTTCATAAAGGGTTTGATTTGTAACTGTAAAAACATGTTATACAGTAATGCAACTTATCCAGTTTCCTGACCCCAGCACCTATACCCAGATCCATCTTTAGTTTAACTACAAGGATCTAGCTATAGTTCCCCTAAAGCACAACATTATTAGATTTAGGATTTCCCCTCTATATTTTGCCCTTCAGTATCACTATTTTCCTTGTCTTTTCTGCCTTTGTGCTGCAGTTGTACGCTAAAGATGTGTCTTATGTGTGTCTTTAATTGCAGCTACTAGCCAGTGAACTTGGCTTGGTCTCCACCAAGATCACTAAAGCCGACAAAGCAGAGCACATCAAAAGAAAAAGACACAGTGCACCACAAACGCCTACAAGTAAGTAAATGACATAAACACACGTAAGGATTCAGCTGATGTGGTTTTTTGAGTTTTTTGGGGGGGATGTCAGCTGTTCTTTTCCTTCCGCTAGGTGTCAGACCTGCCTCTATTGGACTTGGTTTCATGGTCCAGAGTCTGGGCACTGACGATCATAGGATTGCTAAAATGGCCCAACAGGTGAAGGATGTGTTGCCTCATGTCCCACTGAATGTCATCGCAAAAGACCTAGGTAGGGCCCAACCTCAGTGCTCGTTTACATTTTGACCGCACATCCCTGCCACCCCGTTGGAATGTACTGTCATTATTGCTCCCTCCGCTCTATCCATTCTTCCACTTTGGAACACATCCTTCAAAAACCTGAATAGGGTTTAAATTGCCAGTCACTTACAGTTGTGTCTTGATTGTGTACAGCAAAAACCAATTGCGTTGACACCACCATAACAAATCTGCTGGAGAACAAGGAGGAAATGCCAATGGAAGCAACAGGGATGTCAACATTTGGGCCTTCTAACAACAGCTCCTATTCCTCTGATTCTGCTCCCACCATAAAGGTTTGACCATTCACCATGCTGCTGCGTCTGAGCTCTCTGACTGGGCAATTTATCATTTTAGGATCATATCATAATCAAATTTCCTAGAATTATAAGTAGCATAGAAACAATTCAATATTGAAAATTTTAGTTCAGCTTCTTTATGTTGTGTCATGTTGATTGATTGTATTTATATTCAAATGCAATCTATCCAGCTTTTAGTTTTTTACTAAATGGCTAAATTCCATTTTCTTTTCATCCACAGCCTGCTGCCAAATCTTTTGGGAAATCACCAGCCGACAGACATCTGTCTCTCCAAGAGAGAAAAGAAGCGCTGTATAATTTTGCAAGAAGGTGAACTTCCCTTGCCATTAGCAATGTCCCACCATAAAGAGATGTATTTTTTTTTTAAATGTAAGCGGAGCAGAAATTGTTTCAATATTGCAGCAGAAATGGCAGAAAGGTCAGCCCCACATGGTGGAATTAAAATTTTCCGTTCATCTCTCAACTATTGTTTTAATCAACTGTTTCTGGACTGGTTGAAGATGCTCCGTGTGTGTTCAGTTCATGTTAATAAGACACCTCAGAGAAAAGCCAAAGCTGCTTCATTATGCCCAACATCTTGTAGTCGTGCAGAAGTGAACAGTCCTGCAATATTCATTTGGTTTGAGATGTACTTTGAATTTATTCCTAAGGGTCGGGTCTGTCGCTCAATACTGATTCTACATAGTGTTAAGCAGCACCAGGCAAAAGTCGCATGCAAAAATACACCCGTCTTCACTAATTTAGACTCTAGAGATATGTTCTAAAATTCACACAGTCTCTAAAACAGCAGTGAAGGAGCAAGTCATTGAGAGAGAAGGGGATTGACCAGCACGACATCTCTTAACCGTCGTGTCTCTTTGGCAGCTGTTTTCAGTTCAAAAGCTCTGATAAAGCCACTGCATGCTGCCTGCCGAGCACCCAACGGCAGACTAACAGAGTTAGCTGGCGAACACAGTGGAACATTTAGCCGAGCCAGATGTTTGTTAGCACGTTTGCCGCAACAACTGTTATGGCAGTGTTGTTTACTGCTTGTGGCGTTGCCCCCACATGGCCAAAACATTTTCTCAGGTTAAACTACAGCTCGGAAAAATGATGCACATGGAAAAATACACCCCCAGTGGGCCTCAGTGTAATGTTCCATTGATGCTTCCAGTATTCATGTTAGAAACACAAAACATGGCAGCTGAAACAATATTTCTTGGACAAACTGTTACTCTAGGACAAAAAGATTAGTTTCGAATATTTAGTCCGATTAGTTTTACAGTTGGAGAGCTTGACCATAAGACACTGCATCTATTTTAATTTGCTTCAGAAAGGCACTGACAGGACCACATTGATGGCAACAACAGTGAGTCCAGAAGCAATAGAAAAGTGATACATGCACATGTCTGTAATTAAGTGTTTGTGTCACATTAACCATCTATACCAGGCGTGTGAGTGTGTGTGTGTATTAAATACTTGACAGATTGTACTAACTCTTCTAAAGTAAACACTTGGTTTGATCTGTTTTTCCTCATCCAGACGCTACATTGAAAAACACGGATTGGATCAAGAAGACAGTCACTGAACACACTCTGGGGTCAAGCCATCATTGAAAACTTGTCAGAGAGAAGCATATTCAACTTGCATAGCTGTCTAATTCGAACGGTGATTTTATATTTTGTCAACAGGTTCTGTTGAAAAAAACAGATTTTGTTAATTGCAAACAATGGACAAGTATTCAGAACATGTATACGTTGATGGAATGGTGATTATGCATGTGTTTAATTCTTCATTCTGGCTGATACATAATTTTGATAACAATTTGTATTACGATCCACTGACTGTGAATCATCTATTTATTTTTATAATGTCCAGAGTCGTCGATGAAAATAAAGTTCAGATTGACCTTAAGAATTTTTTTTGCCACTGATGGTGTTTCAATTGAACTGTGACTCAAATGTTCAAAGCTTGGCTTGGGAAAGACAAAAGTTTAAATGTGAATTGCATATAATCTGTATTTTGAATATTTCATTCATAAATGAAAGGACTACTGTCATATTTCTTTATTATGTCTAATGCATGCCTGCAAATGCGAGACATCCAAATCCTGCCATAAGAGGGAGCCAGAGAGTAAGTAATGTTTGGGCCACTGAAACTTAGTGGTCCCACAACAGTTCTTGAGAAAACTAGTCTGGACTGGAGTCTCTTCTGTCCTCTAGGACAGATTTGGTCATGGGGACAAAAACACAAACAATAAAAACAAAAATTGTCCCAAGACTAGAGACTGGTGAGTAACTGATTCATGCAGTATGAGCAAATGTGCACATCAAAAAAAAAATGAATGAGATAACCGGTGTGAGCAGATGTTACTGATGCACAGATCTACTGGTCAAGCCAGAAAGCCTCGTCATGCCATTTAACAGCTGGTTAAGACAAACTTAAAAACTTCCTAGTGACTGGCCTACATCCATAACAAATCTTGTGTACTGTATAGAAAGCCATGTCTGGATGATATTTTAATGACTATTCTCAAACAGAGCGATTTGGGTTAGAGATGCAGGGATAAAGTTAAATTGAATTGAATATTTCCCGCAGTACGTAAAGGCATCTTTCCGCCACACCGGATGTGACGTTGTCGCCCTTCCTCGCGGAACCCTGTTCTTTATTCGTCCATGACAGACGCGATGTCGGGTGTCGAGGAAACTTTAAATGACTCTGTAGACGTTAAAGAAGACCAAGAGTTTGATGTAGAGGCTGAGGACCACCTCGGGGATGACTATTTTGCTGACCCGACTCGATATATATTTTACAGGTAGTGTTTGGTTGTAATCTTCTATAAATGTTGGGCTGGCTAGCTCGATGGCTGCTCTAACGGTAACTAGGGTTACTTCTTCTCACCATTAACTTCAGTTCGCAGTAACACGGTCATGTTTGATAACTTCTTGTTTTAATGTTAGTTTCGTAACGTTGCCGCCAGTGTCACTGGAATCAGCAGCAGACGTTAAACTGATTTATTGAAGTAGTGTTGTGCTAATTGACTGGGTAACTAAGTTAATCCCCACCCCTGCAACGATACAAATACGAGTATCTTAATAATTTCACTTTGGATTTACATTTTCATCGTAAATGTTTAACAAAGTCAGCTTTAGTGCTGTAAGGAGTGCTAGCTACATTGGCTAACGTTACCTTGAGGCAGGTTAGCAGCCAGGAAACCCCCCGTGTTTCTGTGTTTCAGAGACAGAAAGGAGTGGGCTGACCTGGAGCCTGTTCCTCAGGATGACGGACCAAATCCTGTGGTGAAGATCGCCTACTCTGAGAAGTGTAAGATGGTTGGGAGTGTTGGGAGGAGAGATGGGAGTCGCATAGAAGACACCATAAGGGTGAAGGAGATAAGCAGACACCTGCATATCCACGAATCACAGCTTGTAACATGTTTAGTAACTTAATAATTATAACAACTTTAACTTTACCTTAGCACCACAGACATTAGACCAGGCAAATTTTGATAGTTTAAGTCAGAACTTTGTTGTTGAAATTCTGATTAGTATAACTAGTGTACATATATTTTTTCCAACAGTCTCGGATGTTTATGACTATTTCCGTGCACTCCTGAAGAATGATGAAAGAAGCGAGCGGGCTTTCGCCTTGACAGCAGAGGCCATTGAGCTCAATGCTGCCAATTACACAGTTTGGTGAGCATGCTGTATGTTTGCAATATGGAAAACAAATGTACTATTTAGCAGTTTCTCTGGGGAAGAAAAACAAGAGAGATTATTTTTTTGTTTAAAATCATAGTACTAAAATGGTACTTTTGGAGAAGGCCTCAAATTGGATGGAAGCGCTCCTCCTACTGATGCACCTCCTCAGTCAGACAGTATGACATTTTATCTTTGGATCTCTGGATAGAGCTGGCCCTTAATGAACACACAATGAAAATGTAGTGGGACCAGTACTGTTTATCGTGTTTAAAAATGACAGTGTCCTCTGTGGAGATGTATTGTAACAGTTCTTGGGTTTGGGTGTGCAGGCACTACAGGCGAGTACTACTGCAAGCCCTTTCAAAGGACCTGAGGGAGGAGATGAGGTACATTACTGCCATCATCGAGGAGCAACCCAAAAACTACCAAGTCTGGTGAGTGCTGGCAAATTAATTTCAGGTCCCATGCTTATGTATGTATGGTCAGGGTCATTAATAAGTATTGGTTTGAAAAGGCTGTTTATGTCAATTTCTACATTATGTTGACCTTTTATCAAATATAAATAATGAAATAAGACTGGGTTGAAAAAAATGACCCCGAGTTTTTCACAAAAAGACAAGACAAGGCATTTCTAAAATTAATCAGTTTAATGAAAACATTAGAAAACGAGACAAGTTTTGTAAACTCCTCTTCCAGGCATCACAGACGTATGGTGGTGGAGTGGTTGAACGACCCCTCGGAGGAATTGGAGTTCATTGCTGACATTCTCAGCCAAGATGCAAAGAACTACCACGCCTGGCAGCACAGACAGTGGGTCATCCAGGTAGGTGTTGGGGGCACTTGGCAGAGTTTGGCTTCAAAAATGAGGACTCGGATCCAGTTTTCTGCCCACAGTGAGCCACTCTGCCAGAATTAATCCTTTACTTATTAATTTGCTTGTTTGTTGACGTGCTGTTCGAGTCCTTCTGTGGTCAGTATTTGCCTCATGCGTCCCAGGGCCACCGCTAAAAGCGCTACATGATTACATAAACAAGTACGTTGCCAATATTTGTCTTATTCAATCTCCAGGAGTACAAACTGTGGGACAGAGAGCTGGAGTTTGTGGAGAGTCTCTTGGAAGAAGATGTGAGGAATAACTCTGCATGGAACCAGAGGCATTTTGTAATTTCTCACACCACAGGCTTCTCTGATCCCGCCACAGTGGAGAGAGAGATTCAGTAAGTACTTTTCCTAAAAACCTGGACAATTTGGACACAAAATTAACTTGGACCTTTTTAATTTGGACGAAAAGTGATAGCAATTTTTGGAGTCACAGTTCACATACAAAGATATATTGTATGTGTTTAAGTGTTGAGACAATACAATTCACTGAAAGTCAAATACAGTCTTTTAAGAGGAATATTTTTTTGAGTAATAAGCACCATTTCCTGTATTTACTTGCCTAAGTATAGATGTCCTATGACTAATAAAAGTTTCTTTTTATAAACCCAGCATTGATCCTGCTTCAGTATACATTCAGTATTTTTTTGGGGGGGGAGGGGGGGTCACAGTTTGACCATATGGGAGCCTCCAGGAACCCTTTTAAACACATCAGTTCTCTGAGGAACTTGGGGTAGTTTATCAGGTTCTTTGAGGAACCCTTTCTTCCAGCATGGTCTGGAACCACTTTGGGTGCTTCAAAGCACCATTTTCTAACCGTCTGAGGTTCCTCAATGATGTGTGGGTGTGAGGCCTATTATTGCTACTACTGCAGTCCTGAGACAAAAGGATATAGAGAAATGATCATGGACAGTAATGTACTCTTATGTTTGTAGTTTTGCAGAATAACGCAGAAACTCATAATTCAGTGTGTCTTTTATTTAAATGTGCTACATTTGCTATTTGCTTCTGACTTTCTTCACTTACACTGTTTGTATTTGTCTGACAACTGACACAGACGCATGAATGAATTTCTGAAAACAGTAAAACCCTTTTTTCTGCTGCATACATTTGACTGATTTTCCTCTCTGTGTAAGGTATTGTCTGAACCAGATCAGGAAGGCTCCCCACAATGAAAGCGCATGGAACTATTTGAAAGGGTAAGACGTAACATCAGAATATACAATATATCTAAATCCCAGGAAATCTGCAAGGAGCAGACATGTATTTGTATTTTAACTGATATGAGTCTGTTCAGTCTGACTGAAGGAGATTTCTTCACCAGTCACCAATATTTCAGTGCCATCCTCATTCAGACATTCACAATATATGACATGCTACAGGGGAAAAACTAAGTGGAGACTCGGTTATTAAAAATGGAAAAGCTCACCGACAGTATCCCCTCTTTTGTTTTTTTTTCTTCCCCCCCAAGGATGATGCAAGACAGAGGCCTGTCGTCTCAGCCAGGTCTGCTGGAGAGAGTCCTGGAGCTGAAGGAGACTCACTGTTCACCGTATCTTCTAGCATTTCTATTTGATTGCTATGAGGACGCCTTGGAGAACAGCAACCAGAAAGAAAATGTGGAGGAAGAGGAACAAAAGGAAACTTTAAGAAAGGCTCTAGAAGTAAGTGCTTTGTCTTTAGGAACATACAGCCTGTTACAACTTTGCGATTATGACTTGACAGATGACAGATTTCTGACATCTAGCATGTGTTTAATCTCTTAAATCTGTGAGAGATCAGGATTATTTTGTTTTTGAAATAAACAGAAAATTGTGCCATTATTGTTTTCTGACCCATCCTGTGTATGTCCTCCCCCCTTGAAGATTTGTGAACTTCTGGCTCAGAAGGACACCATTCGTAAAGAGTACTGGCTGTTTTTGGGACGTTCCTTAAAGAGCAAATCTGGAAGCAGTGGCCCCTCTGATGAGCCTCTGGTGGATGATCCTGAACCGTCAGTCCCAGCATCTGGGCAGCAGGAGATGAGCTAGAGACCACCAGGAGACTCGCACCATTTCCACTCCTAACCTACATTCATCAATACTGAGCAGTTTGACATGACTGTAAGAAGTTTGGTAAACTAAACCACTAACATGAGATCACCTAGATTGAGAGGGTGGAGGCGAATTCTAACAGCTGCACTGCAAAAAATACATGGAAATTTCCTTCTTACGAATGTGTAATTACATTTGCATCAGAAAAGCAACGCTCCGTTTCAAACATAGGCTAGAGAAGTGCAAGTACATGTCAATTATTTGTCTCCTTTTTTCCACCTGAAAGAACTCGGACTAAATAACTACACAATTAAGCTGTCTTACCATGACCTGTAGATTTATTAGACTGGCTGTTCTGTCTCTTTGTTTGAATCTGTCTTTGTGTCTTCTGAACCTGTCGATGATAGGTACACATCTTAGAAAAGGAAATCTCTATACTAGCATTCTGCCATATTTATCTTAGTCCTTTTGTGTTGCTTTTAAATATAATTTATAAGTTCGTTTTGTGGTAACTTGGACGTTTTCCAAAGACAGGGGCAGATGAGACCTTAAATGGAGTATTGTGTGCATGTAAAGCCACTCTTCATATAAATCCTGGATCATTTCTTGATTGTTTGGTGTGTTGGTCAGAGAATACATGTAATTGTGTTGTAACGGGGGGGGGAGCATCATGAAACATCAAAATAAAACTATTTGTAGTATACTTAGTGGTTTGTGAAACTATTGAAATGCAGTGGTATGTTGCTGCATTCTGATCAATGTCTTGCACAACATTACAGCTTTCCCCCTTTTTTTCCAAATCTATATCAGTTGCTCTAAATGAGTGCACTTTCTTACTATTGAGAAGAGTTTGTTTTGTTTGGTCCTCTTGAGCTGTGCTGCCGGGAGAAAACTGAACTAACCAGCGAGGCGGCGCGCATAGTACAGCACATGTATTGACACTCGCAGCGTCGATGTCCTGGACTCCCTCGGAGCTAGGAAATGGATTTACTCCACTGGATGCAGCTGTTTCTACTTCTGCTGACACTACAACACAAAACATCCCTCCAGTTTCCAACCAAGCAGTTGGTTTGCCAGCAGTGTGTAATTACAGCTTCTCTAAATGCTTGATATTAGAGTAGGACGCCTTGCTTTTCTCTGCTTTTCCTCCTTAGTGTGGAGGACACTGTGATCGGCAAGTTCACGTCATCAGCAGTTATGGCATGACTGAGCATGAGAGCCATGTGACTCTGATGATGTGATTAATTGAGCCTAAAATACTAGCAAACTCAAAGATTCCCCCCTTGCCCTTTAACATAATTTAGTAGTTTTTCTGTGTAACTTTGGGTTAATCTGAAGCAGCTACTTTGTTGAATAAGAGCTGAAATAACATATGACACACAGTCCAGGCTGCCAGGTGAAAATGAACAAAATGGATCAGGTACCTGCTGCATCACTTCAAGTATTGTTTGGAGGACAGTGTTCCCTAGTGGTTAAACCCAGAACAAAAAAACAAAAAGGGTTCCAGACAGTGAGTAATTAAAATACTAATTAAACCAAACGAACCACCCAGGTTCCATGCAGTCTGCAGGCTATGGAAGTTATTAAATACAGGTGAAGAAGACAGACTGCAGCCAGAAATCTGTCTTCTGTTCTGATGTCCGTATGTGACTTCCACAACAGCAGTCATCACGAAGGCCTGTGATGCCACTGGCTACTTTTTAAGATGCAAGCACAGATGCAGTGGATTAACAGGAGACCAGTGTATCGGTGTAGAGTGCTGGACAAGATCCAGCTTGGTTCTGAGACATCTGTTTCTTATAAATGGTGGAGAAAGGCAGCTAATCCTGTGTGGGATTCTGCAGCCTCTCCGTTTATCATAGAGTCAGCCACGTTTTGTTTTTTAACACTGAGACACAGGAGTATTGATACCAGAACCATACAGCACATGTAAGATTTTTCAAGGGGGCACATATTTGCATAAATATTGTATTTTCACAATGTAATTCAATACAGAAAACAGACAGTGGAATCTCAGAGGAAAGGAACATGCAAATATGGTGAAAGCAGTGACAAACTAACTCGTGACTCCATGTGACATTTCTACCACGTGTCTCACTGTTTTAACACTTTGGACGACATGAGAGAATTCAATAAAATAAAAAAAATTAAAAAGTCCCATACAATAAAATTAAAGGTATATTAAAGTGAAAACTGAATATTGGAAAACAGTGGTTAGCTTTTCAAGCAGTTTTGGCCCTTGTTTGCTTGAACACTGAATAAAAGAGAAGCACACTGAAATACTAGAAGAAACAGCCCACCTGGCATGTATGCTTACAGTAAAGGATAAGGCTGATACTATTCTATGTTGTTCCTATCAACAAAACCCCTGAAAAGATCAAAACCAACAATGAATTGATCCTACAAGTATTGTCTATGTAGCCAAAGCCTGCATATCTTACTCCTCTGTGCCATAGAGCTCCATTGGTGTCCAAAAACTATAAAAAATACATCAATTACAGTTTTGTTTTGTTTGTTTTTTACAATTGTTTAGTCACATTTCTCTGTATGAGTTCACTTTTTCAAAACTCTTCACGCAGTCAGCATAGAAGAACTGTGGAATAAACTGTGGATCACTTATCATTGCTTTTACACAAAATGCACTCATTGACCACATCTTCCAAATTCCCTGAACTGTTTTCTCACTAACCACCACCAAAACTCTGTGTAGTTACACTCCATCTTGCACATGTTTACATACTGTTGTCAAAATAGTTCAATTTACATTCAAAACCAAAGATAACTAAAAAGAAAATGCAGTGTCCTGGGACACTGAGCACCTATTTTTATTCCTTGATGACCTCTATGAAAGACTTGTGCCAGTGAGGAGAGGGGGTAGGTGAGGCAGAATCCAGAAGGTTTTGTAATTGCATGTAACGATGTGTTTCACCATCTCTTTCAGTCACAGAGTGGTTTACAGCCCGTCCCAGGATGGTGTCACTTTTCCTTTCACCTTACTCTCCATTCCTCAACCCCATAGAGGAAATCTTGTCCTCATGGAGGCGGAAGGTTTATGACCACCAGCCACATGATGTCCCTCTTGGACACAATGAATGCTGGATGTCTGGACATATCTGCAGAAGATTGCCAGGGATGGATCAGACATGCAAAAAGATCCTTTCCCAGGTGTATTACAGAAGAGAACATAAGGTGTGATGTGGATGAGAATGTGTGGGTTGACCAGCACTGTTGTATTTCTATATCTGTAGCTGTCCTATGCAAGTATGTATAGTGAATATGTATAGTTTTGTATTGCATTACTGGAATTACTTTAGTTTCATTTTGTGCACTTGGAATTACTCTTTGCAAAAATGGCAACAACAAAAAAAGCATATTGAAGTATATCTGATTCATCTCTGTGACATTTACTGTAAGGCAGCACAGTCCATGCAATATAGAAGTGACCTTATTATTTTTTGTTGTAATGGAATTGTAGTTTATGCTACATAAATAAAGAAAAGATACTTTTACAATAGTGGCACTAATTGTAATGCTGCCTGTTGTTAGTGACTTTTATGATCAATATATTATATTATGTGTTACTGTTGGCAGACAAATGTTGTCAGTGTTCAGGGACATGAGTTGATCCTGAGATGTGTCTGAAGTGTTTTGGTTGCATTTGTGCAGTTCGGATGTAAGATGAACTGTTGTTCAGAGTTTTGAAAAAGTGAACTCCTATAGAGAAATGTGACTTAGCAATTGTAATAAACTGTCACACAGTTGAACATGGGAACTGTAGTTCGATCCCACATACAGTCTTCTTGTGCCTCAAATTCTCACTAGTGCACAAAGTGTGTGTTAATGCATGGCTGAAAATCGTCCCAAACAAATGCACTTTCGCACAATTTACTCCTGTTTGAGTAACAATTGCTAAAACCTACAGTGGCCAGCTGTTTTAGAAAATGATTGAGCCTTTTTTTTAAATTATTTCTGGCCCATTTTTGAAGAACCAATGGGCCTCAGGCTGAGAGCCACAGGCATGGTAGGGAAGTTGGACACTATTGAGAGACGGACTAAAACATTGTTGGTTTTGATGATTTGTTGACAATAAGAAACATATAGAATAACATCTGCCTTATTCTTTAATAAATCACTCAAAGTTCACCAAAATGCAAAATATTTCATTTACCTCTAAAAACTAAGTGCAATATGTCTTGGTTCTTGGTAACCTAACTTCACACTTCAGCTGCTGTCTCTTTCATTGCAGGAAGAAAGGCCCAGCTGAGCTTTCAGACCCTTTTTATGTGATTTATATAGACTCTGCCCTTGCTAGCGCTGGACCAACTGCTACCTTCCCCTCCACATTCTGGCTAACATCACTTAAACCAGATCACCAGGTTGCCTGATCAGCACATATTTAACTCATTTGAAGGGCTGTCCTAGTGGGCTAGTGATTAAGATGCATATAATACAACCACAACGTCCCCTGTTCGATTCAGACCAGGGACCTCTGTTGCTCCCCATGTTTCCTGTCTACATCTACAATGCCAAAAGACAATCTTTTTAAAAACCCGTCATACATGTGATCATCATCATTACACCTCTTCCTTCCTAATAATGAACCGCTATCATCATCATTGTTACCATCATCATCATCATCATCCCAGCACTGCTCTGGAATAGAGAGGGGAAAGAAATCTTTTAAGAAAATCTACATGGATATCCATTAAACAAATAGCCATATTAATCTTCTTCAAGGCGCAGCAGAACAATCACAATGGTGGTACTGAATGTGGAAGAAACATACTTAAGGTATTAATCTAGTTTCTGCATCTGAGTCAATGCCTGGAGGATGATTTATAAGTGACTTCAATTTTTTTTAAGCACAACAAAATGAACTGAGTGGGATGTTGAATGAACAGACAGTGCTCTCACATTAACTGTTGTTGTCTTTATGATTTAAACCTATTTCTTTGATTTAGTTAGAGTGGCCTTTTACTCTTATTTTTTGATTAAAAGTCACTCCATGGAAACCAAATGAAAATATTTATAGCTGGGCAATGAAGTCTATTATTCCATCAAGTAACGCAAATTAAAATGACCAGGGGAAAAGGTTTAAAGTTCAATTAACTTTTGATTTAGATTAGGAGAGGACATTTTATTAATTTGCTTTGAATTTCTTTTAGACAATGACTGATAATGGTGATGGTAACGCCTGTGACAGCATTAATAATTGGACAGTGGCGGTGGTTAGTTTCAGACCAGTAAAGTATTTTGAGGGCTGATACTGTGTTTTTGTACTGAGCCCAAAACTATATTTTAGTATTACTGTTTTTATTCTAAAAAAGCTACAAAGATTTGGTGTTTCCTACAGACTGTTGTTCTCCTCATGGTGACACGACCCTTAAAAAAGCATTTACTGCAGATAAGGGCACACTTAACACCACTGAACCCAGTCTACAGACATCCCTTAAATTTTTTCTGCATTTGTTAAATGACTGTTGTACAAGAGCCTACCTAACCTACATAACCTCCAGATATACTAGGCTATTAAATGAAGAAGTAGCTTACAAAAACATTATCATACAATTATGGTATTTTACATAAAACGCCTAAATTATCCCAGTATCTCACTTGGCCACTCAGGGGCAGTAGAGCAAGCTCAAAACACAACAAAACATCAAATAAAGTTGATATGGCTAACATGTTAGCGTAAATTCATCAGACACAGAGAAACATTAGTTTTAATCTGCAGTTGTGTTTCTGACCAGCTGATGAATTTAGCACAGTTTGCTCTCCTTGTAGCTCTGTTTTGGTCTCCACTAACTCCTTAGAAAAATGTATCTTTGCTGCTAAATTCTTCACTATGTTCACCAGCTAATGTTAGTTGCTAACGTTTTCTAGCTGTTTCTGTTTGGAGTTGGGCAGGTAGCGTACAATTGGTTTATCAGCGCTTTCTTTTGCTGAAAACAGCAGACTGTTGTGGCTGTAAATGAGGTCGATGAGGGCCGAAGCTGCAGGCTGGAAAACCAAAACTATTAGCTAAAAGAGGCTAAAAAGCACTGCAGAGCTGAGGGGATCGGCAGAGTTAAGTGATGATTTTCTCTGGGTTTGTCACAACAAGCAACATGTTTCAAATTATACATTGTCATTTGATCCATTTTTAATATAAACATATTGATTAGTGCAGCTTTAAATAGTACTTGACCATCTTGTTTCTTTGTTCATTTTCCTTACAGTCCTGCCCAGACAGGTCTTCCGCCTCTGTATTGATTCTATATAGTCCTGAGTCAATTCTTCTTTGGGATAAACATTGTTTGAGTCCCTCCCAGTTCCAGCCAACAACAGCGGAGACTGCTTTAGATTCATTAATATTTATAGGCTAACACAGGATTTTACAGGCTGACCTGTCACTGCTGTTGTAACTGCTGCCATAAAACTGCATCTCAGATGCCGAAGCAGTCCCTTCACAGCGGACTCTTGGCACAGCTGAAGCAATGGGCCCTGAATACACACACGAATTTGCACACTCACTTGTGTGACTTGTAGTGATTTAAGTTTAAAAAGCTGCTCTTGGAGGGGAAAAGGTGATTTTACCACAGTGTGAGAAATCTATCTGAACTGTTCTGTGTGTCACTGAATATGCCAGGTTTATGTTTGATCATGTCGCACGCTGCTGGATAAAAACAATGTACTGTAGTGTTAACACACTGAAGTTAAATCAATTTTTAGCTAATTCTACAGTGGTCTACAGCCTTCCCTCTTGCAGCCTTATGTGTGTGGGGCGATCTTACCTATTCGGATGGGAATTACTTTCCTCTTCAGTAGCAGCATCTTCCAGGTTTGTGACCATGACAGGGAAACTGTCTGTGTTATGGAGGTGAGCAGGGCTCTCCTTGTGCCCTGATGAAAGACATATGCTGTTAACAACTTCTGCTTCATCAAATTTGTCGGACAATTGAATTCAGTAGTTTTCCCTAAGATTAAAATGCGTGCTGCGTACCTCTGACTGCTCCC
Source organism: Macquaria australasica (assembly GCA_005408345.1). Lineage (NCBI taxonomy): Eukaryota > Metazoa > Chordata > Actinopteri > Centrarchiformes > Percichthyidae > Macquaria > Macquaria australasica. The sequence continues at coordinate 403,547 of SEMN01000153.1, read as the reverse complement.
ACTGTGAGTTAACTAAAGCATTTTCTGAGCTGGCCTGGTCCAAGTTTATTTGTATAGATTTTAATCACAGTTACAGTCTCAAAAGACTTCACAACGCCCACATTTTGGAACAACTAATGTGAAAATTGGTTTGAATCTGCTGATCAGCAAAGCGTGGACATTATACAATACTGTAACAGAAGGGTGGACTAAGAGCTGTGGTTTTTCCTGCTGAAGCCGGGTCTGTCTGGGCCAAAAGATGTGAGGTGATGAGTCCAGTCAGTCTCATTGTTGCTGTTGATGGCGTTGACATCCATAGCGCTGCCAGTGGACCGACTCAAACTGGCAGAGACACCCACCGCCAGCCAGCAGGACTGCCAATCAATCAATCAATCAATCAATCAATCAATCAGCAGATCATCAACTCATCATTCACAGCATCTTCTCTTATCTGCAAACCTATGCAAAGTAGTAATGACCTAATTAGAGTCACGCTCACACACACACTTACTGGCAGCTGTACTGGTACAGTCAATGAGGTGGCTCATTGTGATGAATGGGTGGACGAGGGCTTTCCCTGGTGTAATTCTCTCACCTGCACCCATCAAACATTTGGTTCATTAAGTCAAAAACTCGTGCTTGTCCTCTGAAAGTTTTCACATCCAGGGTCAATGAATTGGAAACGAATCAAATCCAACAACCTGCAACAATGTGCCAGCAGGCCCCACCATGGGATCATTTTACATATCCTTGAACTTTTCTCAGACGGTTGCCTCTTGAGTTTGGAAACTAATTCTGTCATTTTTCTAATGTTTTCAGCTGGCTCTGGTTCTATGACACGTCTTTGTTTTTGCACTTGCTAGCAGCTTGGCTCTATGGATGGCAATGTCAGTCTTGTGGTCGGTCCACCACTATTAGATGCAGTGTCATGAAATCCTGCACAGAGATTCATGGTGCCCACAAGATAACCCCCAATGACTCTGGTGGTCCCTTGACTTCACCATGAGGTTAACATTGGTGTTTCTGAGTGAAATGTCTAGACAACTGTCAAAGAAACCCAAAACATTTCCAATACTTTGATTTATGACCAAACAGGCCTTCATGCAAAACTAATGACTTCCCCAACAGCCTCAGTGTACTGGGTTTAGTGCTAATTAGCAAATGCATGCTAACAAGCTAAACTAACTTAGCACGTGACGTAGAACTTTTAGCTTTTACTATAATATGCACTTTTAACTTACATACTTTTTAGCATTTCAACTACTTATTATTACTATGTATTATTTTATCCTACTTGTTTGCATATACGTTATGAATTGAATTGAACTAAAATGGTGACCGTGGTAAACATCAACATGTTAGCATGCTGATGTTAGCATTTAGCTCTAGTACAGTACAGCCTCACAGAGCAGATCTCTTATAGTCTTGCTTTAACTTCATCTGACCCAAGACAAAATATGGAGCTTGGGACAAAATAAAATCTATCTCTATTTAAACCTATGGTTTAAATATGTGTTTCTCGTTTCTCTCGTTATAGGAAACATATTGGACTTGATACTCAAACATTTAGCCTACTTTTAGACTGTGGGCTGTATCAACTTCTGTTTGGCATCACAGCATATAGGCTTTCGATGACTCACGCGGTTTGTCCTTCCAGGCTACATGTGTTTTGGGACTAAACAGTATTTCTCCAAACAGTAATCTGCCCTGCAACACCTGTACGTCTCTGATCGTCTGTGGCCCTCAGGATCTGCATCGAGCCAAGGTCATTTGGGCTCTGAAAAAACACCCCAGACCGCCTACACGACAGGTTATTAAATCTGTGCTAAATAAAACGTGACAAGTATAGTTTCTCCTACGTTCACAAACGCCTGGAGTATTTTTTTTTGAATTTTGGTTGGGGAGGCTGGCTGAGGGGAAAGATGCAGCGGAGGCCAGTCAGCTGCCATCTGTCCTGGATGTTTGAGCACCACGGACAGCGCACAGCCTCCGTCCATCCTCAGCAGCGCTGCTGTATTATTAATGCTTTCGTTTCAGATTTCCAGAAAGATCCACCTGATAAACAACAACTCTTAAGAGAAAATTATGCAAGGATGACGTAGACATATGACAGTATATCTGTAGCCTTTATATAACATCTGTTAGAATAAGTTGAATAGAGTAATATCATATAATATAATTGTGGAAACTGTAATTGTAACAAAAGTCAGCTTATCCACCTTTCATTTGCAGTTTACCACCTGAACAAATTAAATGCACTGACTCACAGTTACTGCTACCCAACTGATTTTACTACAAGCCTAGGGGCTTTAAATGTGTGTAACGAAATTAATGTTCCTGAAAGCCAATGATTTCTGTTCCTGCTGGTGTTTTCTCAACCAAAAGTCGTTTACCCACCTTTTCATTTAACGCCACATCGCTATATAAACTCTCTACGGGGCATCTTGGACACATTTAAAGTCCCTGTAGTGGTGCTGCAGTGATTTGAAGGCCTGTGGGTCATTGGTCATTGGTCCATAGGACCCTCAAGCATCTCCGGCTCAAGCAGCCGCCTCCTTCTCTGCCACAAAAACGCCACACACCATTCAATCCGACGACTTGGCGGACTGCGGATGAGACTCTCTCTTCAGCAGGAGAAAAAAAGGAAAAACTTTTGGTCAGGAGAGTGCTTCGAGAGTCTGATGGGCGGTTAGGTGATCTGGGGTAAAGTGATCTTTGTTTGTGTATGGATTATCGATAAGTGCAAAAAGGAACGCGTTCTTGGCATTAGTTATTTATATATCCCTGTTAAGCAGCGGGGATGCGAGAGAGACGCCACAGTGGCGAGGATCGCCCGATCTGAACCGGAGGAGTCACCGGCAGATGATGTCCCAATGTGAGAGTGCTTCCAGAGGAGACGGAGGAGAGGACGAAGGAGGATGAAGAAGGGGGGAGAGGGATCGAGAGCGGCAGAGGTGGAATATAATGAAGTTGAGTGGGAAAGGACTGTGCACCGTATTCTCCAGCACCCTCCTCTTCGTGTGCGCCCTGAGCGAAGTTGTCGTTGGATTAAGATGCGTCTCGTTGGGATCTACGGTGAGAGCGCATTTCCACCTCGGCGCCGCGGCCGGGGCTTTCTACTCCGGGCTACTTGTGGGAATAGGGCAGGTCCTGCTGGGCTCCGCGCTGCTCTTTTGCATGGAGAAGCCCGGCTGCAGGAATTTTTTTCTCCTCGGTGTTGTGGTCTTCTTGTTGGGAGTCCTCACCGCCTTCTCCGGCGCGGTGGTGGACGGGGACACGGCTTCTCTGATGGAGAGGAAATATTCCCATTACTGCTTCCACTCAGTTGTTGTGAACCCTGCCTGCGAGCAGCTGAGGGATTACCAGCGGAGTCTGGTCGTCTCCACTGTTCTCAGCACCTTGGAGTGCCTTCTCGGGCTCATCAACCTGGTGGTCATCAAAAGGTACAAAACAGCGCAGTTTTCTAGGAGCCGACAGTCTCAGAGGCAGCGCGCCGGCGCGATCATCTTCAGAGAGGAGCGGGACTGCTCCTCCGCGGATTTCCAGCCGGTGTCTTACATCAATTTGGGTGTTTTTAACATGTTTGACGAGACAGGTGCAGAAGTGCAGTGCGGGGGGCACCCGTCAATCGAGCTGCCGGGATACTCAACCACGGACCCGGAGCTCAATCATTGCTTCCCTTTCTCCTACCCGATCCCCAGTGAACTGCCGCCCGCATACGAAGACATTTTCCCCGCTGAGGCATGCAACACATAGCCGCTCTGGAGCAGCCCCCAGCAGCGCTTTCCTCTGCTGTGACAATCAATGACTTTGTGCTTAAACAACCCCCCTCTTCTCCTCCTCTTCAAACACCCCCCAACAAAAACCCGTAAGTTACACAGGAGGACAACAGCAGTGGATTTTAATTCACCTGACTCCTTCTCATTCTGATATTTTCTTACATCTGCCTGGTAGCTTATGTTGAACATCACCAGTCAGACTGATGTAGATGAACAGATCAAAGTGATACAGGCCCACACAGTGAAGGCAGATAAGGCTCATAAACGCAACAGCTTGCTAGTATAACAAAAGCAGAGTTTGTGTTTTGAATGTTTGCTGTTAACATTTTTACTTGTGAATAAAACGTGTATTTAACCTCATCTGACGTCATGAAGCTGCTGCCAGTATAGCTTTTGGAAATCCTGTTGATGCTGTGGTCAGTCTAAACTTCATTTTCAAGGGTTCAACCAACTCCTTCTGATTGCTATGGTGCAGTGTAGTTCATCAATTTAACCTTTTTATTTTTATGATAATTAAGAGCCATTTGTTGTCTGCTATATAAGCAGTTATTTTATAATCCATAAATCATTATCATCTGGGAAAATATCTAGAACACATCATCATCATGACAAAAAAGCCTCCAAAGGGCTCAACATCTTACACTCTGTGTGGTGTCCACTTTAAAGGCATATCCTGACTTTTAGTCCCTGGTATGGGTCAAGCTCCAAAAACACTGGATCCTACATTTCCCATAATGCAACTGGATATAATTTTTTGTTCGTATTGTAAACATCTTTAAAACTCCACACCCTCAGTTTGTCATGCAGCACTTTCTGTTATAAATTTCTAATCTCCAAGCCAGAGATGAGATAAACCTAATAACATCACTATGACATCATCAGGGTTTTTTTCCCCACACTTTGGAGCGCTGCTTCCAGAGCCACAGAAGACGTTATATACCTGTATTCCTGAAGTGAGTAGTACTTCTCATGACGAGTAAAGTAAACTTGATGGGTAAAATTGGTGGAGTGCACCTTTAAGGTTCAGTTTTGTCAAAATGACATGACAGATCAAAGATAAGATTCATATAACTGCTATTAATGATAAGAGTGTGTGGGGTATCGGATGAAGCAGAGGGACAGTCTGCGCCTGAATGCCCCGTAAATCATTTGCTTTAAAGTAGCAGGAAGACTAATGATACAAAATCCTGTATATCTGGGGTCTTCCAATGAACTCCCTGATGTCGCAGGCTGTCCGGATACGATACAGACTGAAGGTGGTCCTGCACTGTGTCCAATTTAAAAGATTGAAACTGTGCAGCACTGCTTCCCATATTGTTCTATTTGATGTGACTTGAAATAATTTACTAACTCCATCACACACAAATAACCACATCAGCTCTCAGCATGCATCCTCCCGGGACTATCAAAACCTTTTCAACCTCACTGTTACTAATTTCACTTAACAGCTAAAGCAGCGACAGAAAAAAGAATTATAGATTTGGCTGTCATCATTATGTGCCCACCTTTTGACAACACTTCTCTGTGGTAAATTCAATTCAAATGGTCCCCTTTCCCTCAAATGAGCATCCGTGGCCAAATGTCTCTCCATGGGCACTTTGAGGGAGAAACTTTAAGAAGTACTGTACTGGCTCAGTGTAATAATCCTCCTCTTATCCTTTTCAAACTGAGTAATGATGCTTTCCACTCACTCATTCTACTTAGGTTGGGCTTTGTATGCAGAGCGGAATACAGGATAGGGCAACAAAACAGTACAATACAACTATAACCTGTGATTAACTCAGCAACCGACCAGAGAACAAAAGAGGTCTTCAGGCAGCCGGTGTCCTGAAAGTTTCATGGAGGGGTGTCCAAAGAAAGATGCAGACAAAGCTAACGGTAAGGGCTCTGTAAAAGTCCCCTGCTGTGGCTGTGCACCAGCACTGTCCACTGACAGAAAACCACAACAGAAAACAAGACTTTCGGTTCAGACCCTTTCAAACAAATAAGGTGTGTGCCCTTGCCAGCAGCGACTCTTCAACCTGGAGCACAGACGCCCAGGTCAGCAGTACCACACCAAGCTTAATGAGTTAGCTGGCCTGGATATGTTTCAGGTGGTCTGTTTGGTTGTGTGTTTTTTGTTTTTTAAATCTGCTTGCACCAAACAAACTGTTCAGTTAGACAATAGATGGATAGATTTACCTTTAGAGCAATTATATGAGAATGTTTTTCTGCCTCATTTTCTTACCTCTTAACACCTATTTTAATAAAGTAAAATGTCAGGTTTTGTAAAGATCATCGTTCAGGGAGCTGGTGCAATGAAGCAATGCTGCTTCTATTACATATTTTTATTATGCATGGTGCTTGTTACTCAAGTCCAACATTCAGTAACTGAAGTCAAAATAAGATGGCGAGTAGCTAAGGTAGATTGGCATCATTTGGTTTTAAACCACTGCCTATGACTGGGATCTTTAGGGTACTTAATGTGGTGTAAATAAACCTAAAATTTAGACGGTGGGATAAACTATAGATGAAACTCCAGTCTGTGATCCCTCTGTGAAATCACTGGAACTTCAGTACTGGCTTTGTTTGCATTGGGAGTTATTGGACTGAAGATATTTTCCATTTCCATTTTCCAGTTGGTTGTCTGGTGAAGCTGAGCATAGAGATTCCACATATTTTCAGGATGCACAAGGTCTCTTTACATATGGAATAATTGAAATAAATATTCCAGAATATTTTCCAACTGTGCATAAACATCATCACAAACTGTGGATACATTTCTGATTATATCTTCAGGCTTAGGGAGACTCATGCAGATGCCCAGGCTAACATTTCCTGACATTTACTGCTAAAAATCTATTGCATTGATAACATGGGGAGGTTATGTGGCAGATTTAGTGAAGACTGAGCAGTGTTTCATGCTCCTATTAGGATCACTGTTCACAGTTGGACATATCCGCCCCAGTTGTGCCGCTTTTAACAACATACAGTAGTTACTACATGCCATCACAACAGACTGGGTCGCATAGTTTGGAACCCATCGATCTGAGACAACGATCCAACTTTCTGTGACATTATGTTTGTTTGGGACATTTTGAGAACAGTTAAAGGTTGTTTGCAAGCACATACATTATATATTGTAGAGAAATCACATAAAGAATAGGTCAATATGAGCAAACAAACAAAAAATCAATTCTGTATAATCAGACATGATTTTGTTGGGCAGAGTGTGCTACATCTCATGCAGTAACGGGGTTAATAAGAAGTACTGTACTTAAGTAAAAATGTGTGTTTCCATTTCATGCCACTGTTTAACTTCTACTCCACTGCAGTTCAGAGGGAAACACTGTACTTTATACTCCACTAGACTGATTTGACAACTATAGTTTTTATTTATTTTACAAATTAACATTTTACATAAACAAAACATATGATCTTATAAAATATGATGCATTGTTGTAGATTAAACTACTCAATAGTATATAAAATGCTTACAATTAGCTCCACCTTGGCCAACTATAACAGTAAAACTATACTTCCACATGATTGCATCAGTAATAATAATCCAATGATATAAGATGTAATAGTGTGGCACTCACATGGTCATTTTCCTACAAAGAGTTCTAATTTTGACACTTTAAGTATGTTCAGCTAATAATATCTGTGTATTTTTAATTGTAACAGAGTATTTTATATTGTGGTATTGCTACTTTTACTGGTAGTTAGCTAGCTATCTACCAAGGGAAGTTAAAGTTGCAAGCTAATAAAGTACAGATTCATTAACAGAGTTCATACACTATGTTTGTAACAAAAACTGTATTTATGACTTACGTGTGGCTGCGGTGTCTCTCTCCCTACTTCCATAGAAACAGATAAACCTACTAGCAATCGGACTGGAGACAAAACAGCTGATCAGAAATTAGCTACTCCATTTTATTCCATTGTCTGAAACTGTGGCACAGTGTAACACTGTCATGTTGGGCAGTAGGGTATTTAAGAGTGTAAATGAGAGAAAACGAGTGACAGAGGTTATTTTTGTGTGCTAATGTGGATATTAGCAAACAAAATACATTTATTGAGCAAAAAAAAAAAAGCTTTTTGTTTGCTCAAATTAAACTGTTCTTTGCATCATGATCATTTCTCTACAAGATATAATTCATGTGCTTGCAATCATTTTTTTCTGTGCTCAAAATATCCCATTGTGTGCTCAGGACTGAGGCACAAATGTAATTCCATACTTTTCACACCAAAAAGAAAACAACCAGCTAAAAACAACACTCAGTTTAGTCTGACTCATTTTACCCAGCATGTCTCACGATGTTGCTGTGTTTAAATATCAGCTCCATCAGACGTAGCGATGAAATTACAAAGTGCATTCACCCTTACTAGTAAAAGACAGAGATTAACTTTCTAAAAGTCACCACTGTGGGAGCAGTTTATAACCTGCTGTCTATCGTGACAAATGCATCTCTGCTCTGTGGCCGTTAACAAATGTCACCTGCCTGTTCACTGGAAAGAAAATCGAAGATTACACAATAAATCTAATCTGTATTTATCCAGGGTAGTTGACTGAGCCTGGACGCTGTTTTCCAGCAAGTTCACACATTCACACTGAGAGTCCAGTAAGGCCAGTGTCTTCTTCTGATGGCCTTCAAGTCGCTACATGAGGGGAGATAAGGGGTTAAGTGCCTTCTGCTTAGAGGCACCTTTTTATGGGATTTGGCCTGGTGACATGCCTGCTTCTGCAAGACAAAATCTAACTTCAAACATCTGAAATCTTCACAGGAGAATTCTAACAGAGGTGGCTGCTGCTGCTGCTGTAAAAAATAACCTTTTAAATGATCACTAGTTTTAAACACTAATGCAATGTCAAAAACTGATTTAAAATGCCATTGACAGTGTGTATCTGTAAGTGATTACCTCCATTAATGCATGAACTGCGCCTTTGAAGATAGCTCTTGATATCCTTTCTACCATATGAAAAGTTCCTGCGGCTTCAGAGGTATAATGACAATTAATTGCACATTTAAAAAAAGGCAAAGACACATCAGGTTGTAATGTTGGGCAGTGTATTATCTTAATATCTGTGTTCTCTGCGATCTGGAGGGGCTTTTTCTTCCTGGTGGCAGATCTTTTGTTGGATAGCAGGGCTGCATTAGTGTAATGACATCCTCCGGCTCTGGTCACACAAAGTCAAAACCGCTGACTTGCATCTCAAAGTTCCTCACTCTGAGGAATATAAGGGAGGGTTTCTGCACAAGTGATTACACTGCAGATATTTGGATGAGTGATGTACGTGGACAGGAGCGTACAGCCCGGGTGAGCTGATGGAGCCCCGAGGCGAGAAAGGGAGATCAAAAATGGCTTTGGTGCTACTTGAGACTTGGTTAGACAATTAGCTCATTAACAAGTGTAATAACATTTTAAATGTCGTATCGCCGCTCACACAGAGAAAATAACAGTTATGCTGCTGAGTGAAACAGGGGCACAAAGGGCTCACACACATGTATCTTGCATTACATTTTTTCTCCATCTGCATACTTGTCCGAATGTATGTCAAGGACAAAACTGCCGGCTATACTTATGGAAAAATAATCAATACCCCCTAAAAGCCTTTCATTAGACACATATCCATTTGTCTGTGCGCAGCGGCCAAGAAAAGTTGTGTCTGGAAAAGCTCCAGTGGCTTTTAAAAGCCATCACTGGGCCTTTCCTAACAAAAATGTGGTTCACTACCTACGTGAGCTTCCAAGCCATTAGACTCGCTTGTGCCAATTTCTGAAAAACTTGATTCTTCTTTATACTCTCTTTGAAGATTCTGATTTTCATTTTTCTTCTGCAGGAGCAACAGTGCTCTCGTTATGACTGAATGCACAACGAGCAAAACAGCCAAAAACCCTACAAAAAAAAGGCACAACTGCAGGGGCTTCAAAGCCATTCCGCAGCCGAACTACGTGCGTACCCTGCGTTCACATTATTTGCAGATAATTATGAATTTATAGCTTGTAGCTTGATGTGCTAGAATCACAATCAAAAGCCAATTGTGCTTTAGATTCAGCTAACAAGGGATCATTTATATTCACTGATCACCCTGATGCTGTATGCTTTGAAATTATATTATCCCAGTGTGCACTTTGTGGTAGGTGTCATACAGCTGAGTGGAGTCACTGAAGCTGGCTGTGTGCGTTCAGCATATTATTGATATATACATCGATACACATACACACACAGTATGATAATCAGCAGCAGTAGATAACGTAAGTTTAAGTGGTTTCAAACATGATAATACAAATGCTGACTCAAAGTCCACTTACAAGCTTTTTTTTCCAGGACTATCAATCCATTAGCAGATTGAATTTGCTCAGTTGTCATGGAGATGGATCTGTCGACATGCAAGCTCAGTGGCTGTTTTTAATTTCTAGGGCTGCAACTAACAAATACTTTTTATGGATTAATTTGACCATTATTTTCACAATTAATCAATGAATCATTTGGCCTATAAAATGTTAGGAAACAGTGAAAAATGCAGATCGCAATTTCCTAAAGCTGAAGGTGACGTCTTCAGATGATATAATGATGATGATATAAAACAGAGAAAAACATCAAATCCTCACACCGGAATAGCTGGAACCAGAAAATGTTTGGCATTTTTGGTTTAAAAATTGGACTTAAATGATTAATCGATTATCAAATTAGTTGGCAATTAATTTTCTGTCGATCAACTAATCGATTAATTGACTAATTGTTTCAGTTCTAATGACTACCATGGCTTTTAGGACTTCTCATCTGTGTCGGCTTGTTGTTGTTGTATGAAAGTTCATTCCTGACTTTGGAAATGCTAGTTTGACAAAGCAGACCCAACTCAAGGTCCACTTACCTGCTTTTTCTGGAACTTTTAACCTCAGCACATGGTCTTTATCCGCGGATGAAGACAGCGTGACAGGGATGAGAAGTCCTAAAACTGCGATGAAATCATGTAACAGCTACTGAGCTTGCACATCAACAGATCCATCTCCATGACAACTGAGAAAACTCCATCCGGCGCGGATGAAGACCATGTGATTGTTTGGCCAAACTACTATTTCCAAAGTCAGTAAGGACCTTTGATGTTTATGGCAAGACTTGGACAAAAGGGCAATAAGTACAGTTTTTCAGCTTGAGTGCACAAGTCGATCCTGCAGGAGGTTGATAAGGTTAATACCAGTGATTTAGTGATTACAGCCAGGTGCTGAGACTTTTGTTATTGTCCATCCAGCCTACAGAAATATCCTCTGTTTTAAAAATGTGACTTCATGTTTGTATCACTCAGGCTACTGTAATTCAAAAGTACAAAAAAACTTTGTATAGAAGGAGAACAAGTTCTATTGACTTCCTGCTGGTCGCCCAAAAGTGGTCGATGAAGGTCATGGATGACTGAACAGTCCTTTAATAACTGACTTGGACTCCACCATCACTGACCTGCAGCTGGATTTGTGGATTACAATCGACTCATCTCACATGGCAGCCTGCTGAATTAATACTTAATGAATGCTTTTCCTCACTGTTGCTATTTAATCGCCTTCTATACTCAGTATAAACCAAACTCTCTGCACCAGATGTCTGTTTGTTCCATTTGCTGGAAAGGTATTTTGCAGCCTATTATAGCTAACTCCTGGCTAGTTTGTTCATCTCCTTCTTAACACTGGAAATTATAATGTTAATGGAATTGCTGAGTGCCACATTTCTCACCCAAAACTTCTCTGTGAGAGACACTGCTGTATTATTCAGAGTATGGAGTCATTATGTAAGTCCTGGAAAGTGTTCTCAACACATCCTGACATTTAAGGTCGAGTAAAAATACTCAGTTTTCAGGTCAGAATCAGCTCCATATTTTTTTGCTGTGACTTGGACACATAATTAGACCTTGAAAAGTCTAATTGCATGTATCATCAATCAATGAAAGGATCTCGCAGGCAGTAAAATGCAGCTCACGACGGGTAAACAAGCAGCTTCTCCACTGCTGTGTAAGTCAAGCCGGTAGTAATTTTATGCAAACAGCAAGTGTTTCCCTCCAGGCTTCTTAACAACTGAACAGAGTTTTAGTGAGCTGGATTCCTCTCAGTAGCTTGGAACAGAAAGTGTGGCAGAGATGCAGTGAAGGGAGAAGGGGAACCCTGGCAGCGTCTGCAGCCACAGAGTGAGTCGTGCGTCAATCAATAGCTCCTGCAGTGGCTGTGTTTTCAGAGGGAGCCAGCTCTAAACTTGCAATAACCTCTTTGGCTCGCTGCCATCTGCCACTTAGCAGACAACTTCTGGTGCATCAAAAGAGCGGAGTGGTGCAGCTGAGGTAAGGTCGCTTTCACAGGGAAAGCTCCAACTCAAAGGCATCAACTTCAATTTAGTTCTCCAGCTGCTCTCCTGTAATTAATTCTGTTGGACCTTAGTTTCAGTTAGTCCTTACTTCACGATAAAGAAATGAGGAGCACATACAAATCAACATGCTTCAGATATATATTCCAACAGCATAGGCTACATGCTGAGGAGGCGCAAAATGCTGATTACTGATTTATGCCCTTTCAAGTGCACACAAACAGAGGTGCCTGATGATTTAAAGCAGTGGTTCCCAACCTTTTTTTGTCCGACGTACCCCCACAGCCCTATCAGATGGGTCTAAGTACCCCTTTATCATACCCCTTTGATAGAAGGGATGGCTTTATGTATTTGTATTGTTCAGTGGTATTTTTTTGTAGTTTTGGCCAAGTTTGCATTTGTACTATGGCCATTTGGAGTGACAGAAACTGGTTGTTTCAGCCATTTACATTATCTTTACTTTTAGCTCTTTGTTGTCTTTTTTCCAATTAGTCTTTCTGCAGTCTTAATCAACTTACAGCTGACTCAGCTTGGTGGAAAACTGAGACAGGTCTTGTGCAGTCAGATTACCATAGTTGGTAAGTTATTGTGACAATTACTATAAAGATCAGCATCACACACATTTTCTCCTAAACACAAATATGTGGATATATATTATCAAATCATAATTTCGTTTTTTTTTTTTTTAAATTAGCTGAGCTTCACAATTTTCCACATAGGCCTATCCCCTGGTAACAGGAATAGCAGAAATACCTCTTGGGGTACATGTACCTCTGGTTGGGAATCACTGATTTAAAGAGTAGGAACTGTCATTTCACACATTCTGGTTTTCTCCACAAGAGCAAAAATCTTTCTGTCACTTTTATTTCTTTTCAATTGCGTTTAAGGACGATCTTGATTGTTTACTTATCACTCAAACCTGCAATGACTGATATTTTTGGCTGCGTTGGAGAATCAGAAGCAAGCTGTATTATTATCACCCTTTAAGTTGATATGGCAAACCTGTTGCAAACAGTTGCAGCAGATTCAGAGCAACATTAGCATTTGGAGTCGTGTTTCTGGCCATCTGATGAATGTATGTCCAATATTCAGTCTCCTTTTAGCTAACTTTGTCTGTCGGCTGCTTGGTGCTGGGCAGGTAGTGTACTGTGGGTTCATCACAGCTTTTTCACTGAAAACAGCTGTGTCTGGAAACAATGCTGATGAGAGCTGTGAGACTGAACCAATACAGTAAAGTTGCTGCCGTAAAACCAAAACAATAAGTAGGAAGACGCTGTAGAGCTGATTTGGGTGATAATTCTCTGTAGGTTCATCACTACGAGCGAATCCTTTCATACTACACAGAGAAATAGTGATTATGGAAGCTTTAAATTTAAGCTTACCATAGATATATTAATGAGATCAAACTAGTTTAGAAAATTCCTAATATCATATGTAGTCTAAAACAGCGGAGCTTTGAGAAAGATTTACAATGCAGGAGGAGAGACTAAAGCATCAGCAAGAATTTGTTTGTCTCACATCAGCTCTTCTGAAGACAATGGGATGTATAGAAAAGAAAAGGATCGTACCGAAGAACAAAAGGGGCAAAACTGATTATTCACCATTATAACCACAGCACCTGCTCTGAAACCAAACTCCTGGATAGAGACTGGACACTTTCCTTTTCCAGACTTGCCTGGGGTAAAAAGTGCTAGCCAGATGTGGGGGTTCTCATAAGCCACCATGTTTCAGCATAAAGTGATTTATAGGTGCAGCTGGTACCAGAAAACCGAAGGCCAAAAAGAATCAGAGTGGGCCATGTTTAAAGCCTCCTCTGCTGAGGCAGCTTCCCAGTGCTGTAGCCAGAAGGTCATCTGTGCCAGTCGTGATGGAAACCCAAAAAACCTTGTGGTGGAGGAAGCTGACAAGGTGAAGGGAAGACACCTTTTGGGCTTTGTTAGCCCATTAAATTCCCGAATCTGCTGACTGGTATTGGCAGGCCAAAAGGTCTGGAGCTTCTGTGGTTGTGTAAGCAAAAACTCGTGTGGGATGAGTCCATTGTGAATTACTTTTGCTTAACCTCAGTTCTGGCAAACTGTCAGACGCCTCAGGAAGCAAGGTTTTGCCCAGACATGTCTGTGGAGAGTGAAGTGTGTCCTGTTTGGTGACACACGGCTGCACCTTTGCAGTGAAAGGAACCAGCAGAGGTGGTCTGGGCATCTGATCAGGGCACTGGGAGGAGGCCCTGGGAGCAGACCCAGAACATGCACAAGGGATTACATATACCTTTAACATGTGATCGCCTCAGGATCCCCCAGAAGAGCTGGAGGACATGACTAGGAAGAAGCTCGCCATCGTGACCTGGGCCTTAATAAGTGGCAGAAAGTGAATAAGTGGATGGAAAATAAACATAGCTCAGGCAGTGTAGCACTGTAAAGGATACATGTTATGTCAGATATGAAGAGAGCAAAGAGATTAAAAATAAAAGTTTTAACTGTGTTTTAATTTAGGCACAAAACTTTGTTCACAGTAAGTTCAGTAAGTTAATGAACATTATAATTCCCTTAATACAAAAAGGGAATTGTAAAATATATATATTTATGTACGAAACAAAATGAAACTTCATGCTGGCAAATATCTACGTTCATGGACATTTTTGGTTTTGAACAAACATTTTCCATTAAAAAATTAATTGAATTCAACTTTTTGTCAAGCAGCATTTCTGATTTCAGGGCAATAATACATCTTAAGTGCATCATCACTTTGGAGGTTTTAAGAGAGACTCCCACTCAGAAGTGAGCACAGCATGAAATGTGTGGTTCCTTTAATGATGGCATTGAAGTCCAGCGCCTGAAGGCATAAAATAATTATTTAGTGGGTGGATAGCAGATAGAGGGATGATTACTAAATTACCATCCTCCTACTACTACGCCGTGCGTGGAGATACGCTAGGTGCACTTTCACAGATGGTTTCTTGTCCAGTTTTACTAAGTCAGTGGGAAACTTTGACAGGAGGAACTCCAGTGAAAAGTGCCTCATATGTCATCCATCCTCCAGAGCAGGCCGGGCCTGCAGACAGATGGCCTCCACGCAGGCTGCTGAAAGACAATTTAATAGGCAGCTAATCAGTAATGTTACAGGAGGACTGATGAATTCTTTTTAAAATGCCTGTTTTCAATATGTGAATGTTCAACCAAAATCAGGCTCAGTTTTTTTCTCGTAGTTGCTGCTGCTGACAAAAATCACACAAACTAAAACTATATAGCGTAGTAAATCATTTATTTCATCATTAAGAACATAAATAAAGCTAGAATGAGTCTTGATTAAAAAATGATCATGCTGTGCTTTTCATCATTTTACATTTGTTGCAGAACTCTGTGACAAAAACAAAGAAGCCAAGAAAGTCTAAACTCAGTTAGAGGATACAGAAATCAGAAGAAAGTGAAAAAGGAAATCACCATTTTCAACTTGGGGAAGCTCACAGACAGAACAGACAGAGCGGTAAGGATTCACACACACATATAGAAACAGGATGAACTGTGTAGTTACCATAAAGTACATAAAAACAAGTGGGATGTTACCAGAATAAGACATTTCATGTATTAACAGGAAGCACAAGTTACCTGGGTTTGCTATGACAGTCTAACAGCTGGAAAAGAATCTTGTAAAACAACATCTGTTGTGAAGGCAGATGTAAACTCATTTCAACAAAGATGGAGTCAAAAGAAAAAAGACACAAAAAGCAGTCCACTTTTCATGTGATGTATCACTGTATTGCTAACACGTGCTGAAAAGCTTTCTACCGTGTGGACGCTACAATTATTCGGATTCATTTCATGGACTGGTAGGTATTTGGACACAGAGGAATGATTTCACACAGAAAGTGTCGTCCCATCAGATTTTGAGAGAAGCTGCTTCGGGGCTTCTTCTCGCACCGGTGCTGTCAGGTTTTGCATCAAGATCCATGAGGTTTTGGAAAAGAAAAAATAAACCAACTTACAAAAAAAATCTAATGCAACTGTAGATATTATCAAGACTCATTTTTTCTCTGAGCACTTTCATTGGAGTTCATCACAGTGACTTTAACCTGGACACCACTCCCTGTTTAGCCTATTCTGTGACTTTTGTGTGAATAAAACTACTTTCACGTGACTACAACTCATAGCCATCGCATGAAAGGTTTCACACTTGGTCTTGTAGGTCTTTCAAGAAGTGACACTTTTTACATTACATACTGGTTTGTTGAGAATGAATAGACCAGCAACTATGAATGGACAAAGAAAAAAAAAACACCCTTATAGAAACTTCATCAACAAAAAGCCCAAGGAAAAACAAATTACACTGCTGGCCGCTGGCGGCAAATCTGCTGCCAACACCAAGAAAAATGATCACTATAGTGATGTTATCAAACTCTGTGTCCTAAAGTACTTCTGGAGTTTCTCAAACTCCAAAGAACTGAAATGATGTCACAGGTTTTCATTTTAGTGCAAGGCAGCTGATGAGATGCAGATGGCTGCTGCTCTATCAAACATAACTGATCTTAAAAGGATCCTAAATCGCCTTTAAAAATTGCAATTAGACAAGAGAATTACATAATACTTACAAAAGTATAGCAAAGTAAAGTTGAAACAACATACGTAACATCATGCATTTGGTATCATATGTCATCATAGCCACATAGTGGGCTACCATGATGCCATTTTGTTGGTTAAAGACGTTATGATGGCTGTAGATTATAATCTGGTTCATAAACTATTTCCATCAGACCTCGTTTGAAGTCTACGTGAGATTCCTTATTAAAGAGATGAAAAGGCACTTGACAACAGTACACTGTCAGTTTAGAAAAGCGTCCGTTCAGCTTCAGAGCTAAATGTGTCCTGCTTCTGATGCAAACCAGCTCACCTGCAGTGATCCATATGCAGCGAATGTTTGTCAGTGACCCTGTGCATTCAAATGTAAATCCTCTTGTTTGTCTGACTTTTCAATGATGTTCCGGACATTAAAATTCCATTCTGTGGGTATAGTCGGCGCTGAGGTTGCTCCTGTCAAGGCTGAGTCACAGCAACAACCACGACGGCAGCAAAACAAAGTGTGAAGCTCGTCTTGCATCAGACAAAATCTATTCAAAAACACACTGAACATCAGGGGTTTTTTTTGTCTTTTTTTCCCCTCCACTTTCTTGGTTTGGCATCTGCTTGTCCGACGCCTGTGGCAGCTCGGGGGATGTCAGTGATCTTAGCCTCGGGCGAGATGCTGTTTCAAGGCCGACAGCTCATCAAGGTGAGTGACAAGTGTTGGGGCGGGAACCTACCATTCACTTTTCTGCCCCGAGGACAAAGGTTGCACACTGTAGCTTTAACACTAAACCTTTTAAACTTTCAGCTTCTTTTTTTTCCTGGACAATTCTCAAAGGGTAATGATGTAAGAAGTATCAGGTTATAATCAGGAAGGAGCTTTGAAGTAGTCACAGCTGTTCATTGACATCACAGACGCCCATAACTCACCAAATAACCGCTGGAATGGAAGGCTTTGCTCTTACTTTGTAATGCACCACTGTAATAAAACACTGTAGTACTGAATACTGGAGGTAGGGACATTTTTTATGACACAAATTACATCAACCAACATGTGAGTTTATGACGTACACTGTAATTACTGCTCAGATATATCCATTTTCTGATTTGACTTTCAAAATGGGAGTCCAAGCAATCTGTGAGATACTATAATAAATACAGTGTGCTCCGTAAGTACAAGCACAGCAAGACATTGTTTGCTCTTTTGGCCCCATACTCTTATTGGTTTGGATGATAGCCAGCTTACTTTGGTGGTATTCTCAGTGATACTGAAGGAACAGATTGAGTAGAAGTTAAAGAAGTTTTTAAGTCTGCAGTGCACTGCCAGACTCTGGAAATTATATGACTTGTGCATCCACATTGTAATTTATATACAGGATGATTCAGCTGGATAAGGCGAAGAGGTAAAAAGGGAATTATGTTCCTGCAGCAAAACTTTAAGGTCATCCAACGATTTTGATTTTAGCATTTTATTTCCAAACTATATCTCCTATTGAGCAATGTGGGGAAAAAAGAAATCAATGGGAACATGGCAATGATTTAACACTGACCTGGTAACTATAACTAACTTGTGTATTGTATGCCAGTTTCATCAAGTGTTTCCCACATGCAGCCTTATATTGATTTTGTGCCTAACAGAACTACAGCTAAACCTTACCGACATACACTGAAATAAAACAGGTTGAAGGTAAAAAATAGGACAGGGGATCTGGTGTTGTTGATGGGCTGCAGATCTCTAGGTGACAATACATGCAGTAGAAATGCATGGCAAGACACTAAAATTGCTATTGAATTAATACGTCAGTTAGAGCTGTTGAAAGTAACCAAACACGATAATACATATCTCATAATACCTTTCTTTTCTTTTCCTGACTTACTTATTGTGAAACTGTAGCCACTCTCAGTTTAATCACATGTGAACCAGATCATTTATTTATTGAAAATTATGATATGAATACATTTAGGCCAGTAAGAGATTTCTAATGTTAGTAACTGCATAAATGTGGTTTATTGTTCCACTGTGCATCTAAACAGACACCTTGAAATGAAGACCCATAGTTCTAACTGCTCATATCTAAAAGCCTTTAAGTTTGTATTTAAAAGACGCAGTTTGCCAAAACCTGAATCTATAAACCCACTCACCTTAAAATCAGTAGAAACACACACACACACACACACACACACACACACACACACACACACACACACACACACACAGCGAGATATGTAGTGCAGCAGCTTTGGGTGAGCAATGTCCAAAATGTCCTCAGTAAATGGAGGGTTAAAAACTTTTGAGAGTGAAAAAGAACAGGGGGGAAAAAAGATAACATAATATGTTACCACTGTATTGAAAATGTTCTGAAGAGAAACAAATGCAACGTCTTGAAAACTCCCATATTAAAAACCCCATGCACCTCCATCTTACTCCCACACAGGTGTTTTCACGTATGTTGCCTGATTAGACCTCTCCTCAGGACTGTGTGGGCAGGCACAGACTCTGCTTGACTGAGGTCTGTTGTACCCGTTAGGCCAGGGCAACCTACACCTTTATAATTAGTCTATAGGCCTTTCTAACAGCAGGAAAAGCACAGCTGTTACTAATAACATTAACGATGGCTCTGGTCTATTCAAGTGAGCCATGACAGTGTGTCAATGAGCCAGCATGCACAATACCAGGACCCTGAAACTGAAATAGCCACACGGAATCCAGCAATCATTGATTTGTGCTTTTCCAACTGTGACACGTCAGAATGTCTTCTGTGAAAAAGGGCCTATTGAGTTTGGTGACTTTGTGTAATTCCCGGCATTGCTCGGCCCAACTTCCACCTGAGTTCTAACCAGCATGAATCACTGAAAACACCTGTGAGGGTGCAGGTTACATTGTTGTCCAAGTAGCTCTGTAGTTCACTGCACACCAGTCCCTGACGTAATGTACAGTATGTATATGTAAAAAAGAAAGTGTTATTGTTTAGGTATTCTCTTTCAAAAAGCTTCTTTACGTCATTTCACTTTAATTCATCCACAAACATTTTCTGCTCAAAGACTGCTCAAAAATACATTATAGGTGCATTCTCAAAGGTTTGTTTTGCAAAGCAAACATACAGAGTCCAGAGGAAGGACGCTTTCTGAAGCATCTATTCACATATTGTGAACAGATCAGTATACTACAGAGTGATGGTAAGCATATTGTAGTGTGTCTCAGTCTGAACGTCTTACACACAGTATTAAGAGACTGTGCCCAAGCCTTTAACTTAAGGAATGCACATCTTTGGCTCCTGAAGACTTACTGGAACTGTGGCTTTGCTCCATCGTGTTGAAGAAGAGACAGACTCCTGCAGTCAGCAGCAGGTGCATGGACTCGTACAGTAATTTGGGTGAAAAGACGCTCCATATGAAGAGATGGTACCGCAGAACAGTCACCAGCACAATGTAGGCTGCAGCTGGCACAGACCTCAGCAGGGCCAAACAGTAGCAGCCATGGCCAACTGCAACCGGGCTCCTGCAGAGTGGAAAAGGATTCATCAGAGAGGAAGAAAGCGCTGCAGAGTGCGCCTCTGTGCTGCGAATAATAGGCAAACTTCGTGTAGAGCAACTCAGAAAAGTTTATATGTGAACCAAGGTCATCCTAAGCTGCTTTATGTTTTCTAAAGGATGATGTCAAATCAGTAGAGCTGCAGATTGTTTGATGATTCATAGCGAAGGCTACATTTTCACATTTTTTGGAGTTTTTTACCTTACGCATGTACCCAGGAGAAGAGCCTGATCCAATTATCTTCTCACAATAATACGGATTGCTGGCAAATTCTGATAAAGAAGTTAATGACTTTAAAACCTTCATGATGGGAGGGGGAAGGGGGGGTGGGGGGTGCGGTGAGGAGATTAGGAGATGATGATGTGAAACCAAACACACACGGATACACAAAGACTTGTGTACACTAGACTTCATCTGTGACGCACTGAAACGTGTGCGTAAATGAGTGCAGGGATCTTGTTCATTTAAACAGGCAGAGTCCCAGCTGAGGGGGAGGAACTTCAAGCCTTTTCCCAAGACAAGAGAAGTAGGAGACATGGGAAGTAGTCCAATTTGGAGGTGGGAATTCAGTCAAAGGGCCAGTTAAAACACACATAACAATGTTGCAGATACACATAAATGACCAATAATTAATAACAAGCTTTTTTGAATGCAACAATTCAATACTTGGCACACAGGAAAAAGGAAAACGTTATGCATTTGTTGCTTCTATGCTGTCCAGTTTTGAATCAACTCAGTCTTGTTTATGTAGCGTTGGACATCATTTCTGTTAGTTATGATCACATGTTAGCCGTCAATTTCATTCCGGAGATGTGGGGCAGTTCATCAGGACGAGCAACACGACTGGTCAGATGATCAGACAGATTTAAAGGGACACACAGTGATTATCAAAAAGATCACAAAAAGATCAACTGTCTGTCACCATCTCTACTTGTGCTTTTTCCCAGCTCTCAACAAAAGGTAATTTCAAAGAGCCAATGCTCAAGTACAGAGTGAAAATAGTACGAGGTGAATATGCTTTTTGCTGTTTGCATTTCTGTCAGAATATCTTACTTTTTAGAGACATTTTCAAAGACGAATGTAAAGTCGTGTTGATGGGTCTCCTCTGACTGGCCGGTTTGGATGGTTTACAGTGATTATGTTCACTAAAATAGTGACGACATTCTCTTCAGATTATGAAATTGCTTTAAGTAGAGTTTGACTGCGTCAAGGGAGACCTGTTGAAAAGCTATTGATCAAAGTCCATTTCCAGGACTTGCCGTGTGGTCGAGCTGCTGCTGGTGGTGCAGAGTGAATTCTAAATGAGCTACTGTATAAGAGGCTATTTTAGAGTTTCATTTGTCACAGTCTCTGAGTGCATGTTAGGTGGGGTTTCTGTGGAAAGCACTACGCTAGGAATATTAACAGCAAAAAAAGGCGGGCATGTGTACTGCACTATGTAATGTTTACAAGTTGGATTTAATGTGATGTTAGCTTGAGGGGCATCATAGAACAAGGCTGAAGTCTCTGCAGTGGCCTCTAGAGGCTGCAGTGTTCATTGCAGCACACAATATGAGAGTGATGGGCAGACCAAACAACATACTGGCAATTTGGCTATTCAGAGGGTAAAACCGCAGTGAATGTGGCGAGGCTTCCAGGCTCCAACATCACCTCCCATAATGGGCTGCTTGTGGGCAGATCAGTCTAAATGTGACTTACTTGTTGTTGCAGTTTTAGCTTTTTTAGAAGTAAAATTTTAGGCAGCGATTTGAACTCATCATACATTACATACTCAGGTGTTATGTGGTTATTGGTTACTGTAAAGTGACTTTTCCTTTGCAAATTGTATGTGAGAACCTGTCATGCTTCTCACAAGTGTTGTCTTTCATCAAAGAGTCATTCTCTGAGGACATTTAATGTCCACATCAAATTTCATAGCAAGCCAGTCAGGAGCCGCTCTGGACCAAAGTGTTGGATGGATGATCAGCCTCGTCATCTCGAGGCTCTGCTGCTAGCAGCACGAAAACTTTAAGATGAGTAGAACTTTTTAATCAGACTGTCTGGACTGCTGAAATGTTAAACATATCATATTCAAATGTGGGATCAAAGATTATTAAGAAAATATATCATGCATGTATATACACCCTCTGCAGTGTAAATGATATATCTTTCTGACATTTCTTGACATAAAGTAGTGACTTTTTATCACAAGGCTGCAGCCTTAGATATGTCCTTGCATTTGTGTTACTGGTATTTAAACAACATACAGTAGGCAGGTTAAACAAACTCCTTTTATACAAATACCATCCTCTGTCTACATTAAAAGAGCATTTTAGTTTTGGCTCCATCAGCAGGGCAGCTGTTGCCCAGCCACAGATCTCATCACTCAGCACTGTGCAAGGGCCTCATGCTGAGGGGAAGCTGTAGTTGGCTGCATTCACACACATACAGCAACACAGCTACTGGCCTCTCTCCAGTTAAGGTCTTATGCAGGTTAAGCTGTTTACATGCATCTTTGATACCCTGCAAGCGAGTCTCCTCGTTGCCATGAGTAAACCAATTAACTGAATATTTCTGTGCAACTGTACTGTCCCACCCACAGAGAAGATCCAGAACAAAAAAGTATAAAAAAGAAACAACCAACACTCAAAAGTAACTGTAATAGTGATGATGCTGTGTGGCTGTGCTGGCACAGACAGTTAAATTATACCATAGAGCAACGGTTTCCAACATTTTGGCTGACGAACCCCTATAACCCCATGAGATGAGCTCAAGTACCCCTTCATTGGCACCACCTGTCACGTTCCAAATGTATTCTTATGAATGGTTTATAAACTGGATGTTATTTAAAACTATTAATTAGATCAAAGTGTTTATTATTACAGTAATGTTGTCATAAAAGTGAATAGTCAGTGTTTGGGTTGCCTTGATAAAGTTGGAATTCATACTACTACCACTTAGAGTGATAGAAGATGGACATTTCCATTACTTTTAGCTAACTATTTAAACTGTTTATCCAGATATTTATCTAATTATTTCAACTGTTATACATTTAACTAACCATTTTGACATGGATTATTCATTACTTTAAACTATTTCAACTGTTTATCTATTAGGTCCTTTTAGCAAACTATTTCAAAACAGTTTAACAATTATTTTTAGCTATTTCAACCATTTATGCGTTACCTTTAACTCTATTTTAATCATTTATCCATTATTTATAGCTAACTACTTCAACCTCTCTGCTCGTGAGCTAACCAGCTATCTCTCTCTCTCTCTCTCTCTCTCTCTCTCTCTCACAACTGACTTAGGTTGATGGGCAGCTTAGAGGTTATTGTAAATATAGTTGTGAAGATCAGCATAACACCAATATGTGATCCTGTTTGGCTGTTTATTTTTTCCTTAACACAAACATGTGGATATAATTTTTGAGTAAATAAGTTGAGTTTTCCCACGTATCCCCTGGAAACTGCAGAAGTAACCCCGGGTTACAAACACCTCTGGTTGGATATCACTGCCATAGAGTGACTTTTAAACTGACACTTACCTGTGTCTCTCTGAGCTGAGGTAGCAGACGAGGTGACACGCCCAGAGCAGGGGCCCTGCGTAGGTGCTGAGGGCCGTTAAGAAGATGGCAGGTGCTTCTACGTAACTTTCCAGTCCAACGAAGCCGACTGAAATGTCGACGGTGGCAATGTTGTTGGAATTGCCCTGCAGGAGCATAAAGGGATCTTATTTTAGCATCAACAAGGGCACATGAATAACTCACTCTGTATACAGACAAAAACGAGTACACAAAGATCTGTGGGTGAAGCTTTGTAAGCATTTCAGAGCTCTAAAGAACTGGTCCTTTTGCTTTATCATCATTACTTGGAGCTTCTGGCGACTTCCCAAAGGCCCAGTTGTTTGTATTTTCCAGTCCCTGACCAGAGCAGCACACACAGCTTCCTATCTGGAGCTGGACTCTTGTTAGAGCCACTCAGGCTACTGTGTAAGTGTGCACCTGTGTATGGTGCCAGCACATACATTTTGTTTTGTAAAAACTGTGTTATTTCTGGCTTATTTCATTTAGCAACCAAATTCCAGAATCAACAACAGAGCAAGCCAAATATGCCTGCAGTAAACTGGAAATATTAAACTTTTCTAACCTTGTTTTATTTTTTTTCTTGTTCAGAAGTTTCATCTTAAGCTTTAGAAGATTTTATCACTGCAACGCAATCAGGATTTATAGTCACAATATAAAGGGTATTTGACTCTGTAAATGTAGGATATATTCACATGAGGAAAATAAGCCTCTGTTGAAATGTAATAATACAGTGTGAAACTGTGCTGATATGAAGAAACATTTCATAGCCTTAAAATATATGTTGAGGATTTGTTATGTAGATGTTTCATCACAAGCTCAACCAGCAGAGAGAGAATAATTAGAGCTTTTTTACATTAAAGAATAAGAACCTAAGTACAATTGTTCCCTGGACAATAGTTTTTAGTCTAACATTTACAATACAAAGGACTGTATTCATTTCAAATTAAACAGAAAAAATACACAGGCAAAGTAATCCATGTTCAAATTTGTGCTGCTCAGGTGCTTAATCTGATTTCTGGGTGGCACATTGAGATTATTGAAATCAACTGCATCTTGTTTATGCCTCTGAGCTGCAGCCTTCAGAGCCTTCATCAGTCAACCTGAGCCACAGAACAACTCCTTGGAGAAACGCTGTCACGTCTGCTCACATCTTTTCCTACAAAGTTCAAATTGGCTCATTTGCAGTATTTCCTTTTTCCAAGTGTTACCAAATAACATTTCCTTGCTCGTAACAAGTGATAATTACATTTAAAATTAATTGTGGTTGTTACACATGCAAACACACACACAAGGCAAATATAAATCTCTGGGAAGATCAAGGATGGCTTTTCTTGTTTCTGAATGCAATGATGATCCATAAGAAGCAACACATCAAGTAACGATTTGTTTCCCCTCTGTGCGCACATCTCTGATCAGAGAGGAAGAGAACATTAACAGCTGGCTCCACTTTGAACAAACACACAGCGAATATCAGTAAGCAGGTTGGAGGCTGCATATGGATATTTTCTGCTTGCTTTCTTGCTGAAATCCTGCTGAGATGTTTCAAATGTAAGGAGTGTCATTCCGCACCATCAACAAATAAATCACTTGTGAAAACAACAGAAGTGCAAGAAATGTTTTATGACTGAATTTCAGACAGAAGTGATTGTCATAACTGTCAGAGAGCGGGGCTGGTTGAATGCAGCTGCTAGAGTGTATACCATGCAAGACACACCTCAATTTTGGGGAAAGTCTGAATACTGATGTCTGCAAATTGTGTGATGAGGACAACTTAAAAGTGAAGTTTATCAACCTGAACAGAGTTATGTGCACCAAGTCACTTTTGTCACATTAATTAAATGTGAGTCCACCTTTCAGTTCAGAGTTCTAAAAACCTCCTTGTGATGATTCATATTTTTGTACAGAAGGTTGCATCTGAAATCACACCCGTGGGGTGACTCGTCCCTACTCATGTGGCAACATTTGCACAAACTTGCTCATTTTTGAAGAATAAACACCTCCTTGCTGCTTCACTGACCATCTGGTTTTGGGACGGTGATAAATCCACAGAAAATCCACTGAAAAGTCTGACTCGTCCATCACTCCAAATGATCAAGACAGCTAAATGCAGACAGCCAAAACTTGAGACAGTTAATTCATCATGTGATACGATTTAACTTTTTTTGTGACACTGGCAATGTCTGCATCTGAGGTTACCTGGAATATTTCCCATAATCCTCTTGTGTTTTTGTGTTAGGCTGCCAAAAAACAAGGACACTTTGAAAACAACAGCCTTTCTGCCAATATCTATGTTAAAGCTTCTTAAAACACAACAGAAAATGCAGCTGTGTTTTCAGACTCTACATTAATATCTTACGACTCTGATCAATTTGCAACCCAGAGCTCACTGATGATCTGTAACTGTACTCGCTGATTAGATTTTAATTCAACATGTTGATTGTTCTGCATGACACCAGTTTTTGTTACAGAGCAGCAAATTTAAATCACATATGCCGCTGCTTTACAGATCCATTATGGTTACAGCTTCGTTGAGAACGTTATTACTCAAAGGTCTGTAATTACATGCCTGGGCGCCTACACTGAAAATTGTCTGGTGGCGGTCTATTCCCGAGCCCATCAAAGTATTAATGACCCAAGGGTGATGACGGTTATTAAATAGTTAGCGACGTGGAAGTTCAGTGTTGACAACAATACACGTCTGCTAAACAAATATCTGTCCTGGGTGGAGGTTAAATCAAAAGGCAGGTATCATGTCTGCCTTGGAGGAACATTCATGGCTCATAACACCGTAACACATCCACAGGAAACAACTAGTCCATGGGTCCTTCATGCAAGTGCTGCATGAAAGTAATATCATTTACAGACAAACACTTCCTCTGCCCAGAGCTGCACCTATTACACTATCCAACACTTTATCAGTGGTGATAGCTTTCCTAAATGTTGCTACACTCTGTGTCACAGCGTTAAATTAGATGTCTCTTACAATCAGACAAGAAAAACGTGCTTACTGTTGTGTTGTTCCCTGAACTTCCATTTGTAGATATGGGAGCTGGCGATTTTGGCTCTGATACGCATCTTCACAACTCAGTCAGCCCCAACAGGTACTGCAGTTTGTGAAATGGTTGTAATTTGTAAGCTGGTAATGGTCTGAAAATTGTTTTTTAATTGCAAGACTTATTTTATAGATTTACTGCAGGGTGAATTTTAGTGGCCTGGACTACAAAGTTAA
This sequence comes from Macquaria australasica, assembly GCA_005408345.1. Classification (NCBI taxonomy): domain Eukaryota; kingdom Metazoa; phylum Chordata; class Actinopteri; order Centrarchiformes; family Percichthyidae; genus Macquaria; species Macquaria australasica. The sequence goes on along the minus strand of SEMN01000153.1, from coordinate 376,579 downwards.
TTTGGAGAGGTCAGTAGGGGGGCTTGCCTGCCTCTTAAGAGACAAATAGTAACTCAAACAATCAGTTCAAATAGAAAACACCAATTACTACCTACAACTACCTACGGCTGCAATACATCTTTATTTACTAAAGAAAGTTTCACGGAGAGCAGTGCTCTTTCTCAGGAAGGCCCTCACACACCTGTAGGATGTCCAGTACATCTAGTCTCAGCTGTTGTGCAGCTCCATTAGACTAGTCAGGGGTTAAAGGCTCTCAAACACACCACAGTTAAGGCTCGGTCACACCAGAAAGTGGTACAGCCAAATTAATCTGTCCATCTTAGTGAAATGTGTTTCCTCGAAGCTTGGTGACGTAGTGATTTTTCACACGGCTAGTTGGTGAACTACTGTAGGTGGCAAACCGCTAACACACTAGCAAGCCGAGAACATGCCGGTGCTTATCGCTCACAATAGCTCCCCAAGCTTCTTTCCATTTTCTCTGCACTGTGAGAGAAAATGGTATTTAAGATGGTATTTCGCTGTCAGGATTGTACATCATTTCACACAGTTTCACACATTCATCACAAGAGGGAGCTAACAAACTTGCTAACTGTCACATAGGTAACACAGCTTGGCAATTGTCAGTTAGCAAGCTTGTTAGCTTGGTCGCTAACGCTATAATACGTTCACAGTTTATTCAAAAGATGTATTTGCATGTATCATAACTGCCTGCAAACCATTCCTCTATTGATTCAAACTATTATCCAGAGAAGGGGTTAAATAAAAGAGGACACAGCTAATAAGCTACAAAAGCTTCCTCCATTTTCCATCCAGTTTGCTATTGGTCCATGGTGCAAAAATTCACCGAATTTGATCACTGACAGCAGCAATTCCATTGAAATGATTTTGCCGAGTTTGGCCATTTTAATACCTAACATTTAGCTCCCCACTGCTCCACTTACTATTATTATTCTGAAGATATAAAATAGTTGGTAATATATATATTAGTAACATTGCGGGGAAATGTTACTTTCAGGTTTTGATGTCTGGCCACTCCAACATCAAAAACCTTGACGAGAAAAATATTAGTTGCCAAAATAATGAGCAAGATTTTGATGATATCACAATTCAAGTACGTACAGATTCAACATTATTATTAATACACTTAACAAAGTTGCCTGTTAAACCTCCCTATCGCTGACATCATTATTGTTGCTTACCTGAAAGTAAAAGAAGGCCTGACCAAACCAGTAATGCATGATGGTGGTTTGGGCTGCGTCATAGTGGAGTTTCTTCCAGATAAACTGAGCCATGAGTGTCTGGATCAACAGGCAGCAGCAGAGGACTGGCAGGTTGTGAGCACGAAACAACATCGCAACCAACAAAACCAAGCCGCTGTAAATCTCCCATAATCCCCTGCTCTTCAACTTGGCATCTGCTGTGATGATCTGGGACCGCAACAGGTCTTTGGTTCCCGTGAAGAGGATGCCCAAAACGAAGACGTAAACAAAGCGCGCCTCCACTGTTCCCCTAAAAGAGAAAGATTACAGACTGTGTCATTTTTGCATTTGCAGTAAGCCAGTATTGATTTTTTTTTCTCTACAAAACTCCTCGTTCAATATTCAAGTAATTGTGGTAAGTGACTCTGTGATGTGGATTCTGGCAGTCTTGCTGTACCTGTCCATGCATCTAGCAATTAAATATCCAGAGATAGGTTTTGTGATATGAGGGAAATGATTAAATTTAGACTTTATGTACTTAATGATGAAAGAAAAATGCTTTTCATTATATGACGGTGACAACAAAAGCTGTAAAACAATGGACAAAAACAAAATCAAACTACTTAACCAAACCAAAACAGCAGTCTTAATAAATCAAATGCAATAGAGCCGAAAGCTTCTACAAAATCTAAACAGATTCATATCATCTCTGTGATACTGACATGTTCTTGTGGATAGAGAAAATTTTGATAAATGGGGTATCTTAAGATAAATGGGCAAATATGACAGCATCAGTAACACCAGATATGGAAAATGGAGTGTAAAAGTTCAAAATAATAGTTCATATTTAGCTGAGTGACTCATCATCATATGTCTCATTTATTAACCTTCATTTACAGAAAACGTTTGGGACTACAAACATTTTCTAATGTGATCTACAGCCTAACATACCTGTGGTTCCTGCATATTTCAGGCAGACCCTTTGTTATAATAGCTTTTCAAAGTTCAATACTTTAATTAATTTCATATCACTGCCTCTTGTTAGACAAGATTCTTTATATTTCTGTAACTCATAACATGTCTTTCATTCAGTATGCAGTGTGTCAGTGTAACATTAATAATTAAAGGTATGAGACTGGAAGACAGAATAAATTGCCTGAGGAAAACAGACTCTCAACACACCCATCACTCGGCCTGTTGTGCTTTCTGCATCGCTATAATTTGAGAAACACAGTATTAGCATATTTTTAGTGCATTTTTAGGGTGGTGTGACTTTTTTCAGCTGCTACTGATATCAAAATTCTCTTTTTTGAACAGAGTACCACAGGTTGTAAATAGCAAGAAAACAACAGTGGCAGAAACAACCCAGACTACAGGCTACTCTTGAAGGTCACAGAGGAGTTTTATAAGAGCTGAACTGGAATGCTAAAAACTTTAACAAGTTTAATGTTAGTCTTTCTTTTGACATACTGCTGTATTTCTAACACAGTAATACAACATGCCGACCAAAACTTAATATAGCAGATCAGTATTGTACAGTAGATCACACTGGACTATGCATCTGTTCTGGGTATTTCAGGGGCTAATCTGCCTGTTTCCATAGGAAGCACATACTGCAGGTGCTATTTTTGTGTACATTACCATTTCCACATTAAGACTTAAAAGCTCATGAACACACCGTAGTGGGAAGAACGACTTCCCAACTGGGAAAATGGGACCATCCGAGAAGCATGTGAATGGAGCATAACTCATAATACATACTAACTAAATCTGCAACGTGTTCATGGTGCTGAAAAGGATTTGTTTACATCAGTAATATACGGTATGTGAACACTGGAGTAGGACAGGACTGTATTTTTACTTATGAGTTGAGAAAAACACAAAAGCTGAATTTCCATGAATAACTATACAGTTATGTATGTGAATATACACTCAGTGGCCAGTTTATTAGGTACACCTAGCTAAAACTAATGCAGTCCAAAACTGTGAGGTTTCTAATATCCAGTTGAACCTTATTCATATAAATGGTGTGGACAAAACATTAGAAAAACCTCTCAGTAGAACACAATACAACAGCACCACAAGCTACAGCCTACAAAAGGACCATAGAGTTGAATCAACAGCTCTCAAAAACAGTTTAAAGAAAAACTGAACATTATAACCTTCATGAAGGGAGGATTTATTGCAGCACGGATGATTAGACTGCATAGCTATATGAACCTAATAAACAGTGTATTTTCAATATCTTTGGTAAAAAAAAAAAAAAAGAAGACAGATTGGGCCTTTAATTCAGAAGACATTAACAAATGTATAATGACATTTTTACAACACTGTTTGACAAAGCATGAAACCAATATTAAAGGCCCTACACACCCATACAACTGTTTTCAATAACTCTGGCTGATTAGACTCAGTTAAAGTTGGGTGGAGGAATGCTGGGAGTAGTGTGATGTCACAAAACTCCATGGACCAATAAGAATGACAACAAGGTAAGTTGTCATGCACTGCCAGGTGCAACAAAACTAACATAAAAGTGAGGGAGATATCAATCAAGTCTCGAGTGTAAGGGCCTTAAGGCTAAATTAAACTGCCTGAGTTTTAAAGGGAGTTCTGTAACTTTCTGCCTGTACAATAAGAAAGCGTACTAGGCTTACTGTTTACTAGAGTTGTGAATGTTTCTGAGTTGTTACATCAATACAATTTCTGAACTGATGCACGTTTGCCTTCCTTCATTTACTTCCTTCAAGTAAAATAATTTTAAAAAATGACCTAAATCAGAAGCATGGCTCACTCTTATTTTTGTTTTAGCACGACAAGTACCGGGCCAATTTTCTGCCCGCTTCACTTTTGTCATTTATACTGTTTGTCTTTGTTTCTGTTGTCAAGACTACTGTGCCTGGTCATTTAGCTCTGGTTGGTTAGACTCAAAATTGTTTCTAGTGGACTTGACTTCTTTTTCTCCCAAGAATTAACGTAGCAAGAGGTTCCACCCTTAATGGTTGGAAGGATGTAAGCTACGTAAGCTTTGAATTCATGTCAGCAAGATTTAATACAGATTTAAAATGAGTAAGGCCTGTATTGTATGCTCTGTGGTGTACGACAGCAAGTATGGGTCTAAAGTACTAAGCTGAAGCTGCTGCAAGGTTAAAAAAAAGTTTCCATGAGGCTCTTCTCCTTCTAAAAGGCTTACTCCACAAAAATCCTTTTCCAACTATCAATAATTTATATGCTCAAAAAGTCCCAAATTGAAGCTTTAAAGGAAAAGTGCTTTCGATTATGAAGGCAATTACATTTAGTCTAATTTCCATTTCAGGCATTCAGCATATGCTCCTACCCTCAGAAACTTAAATGAAAATCAAATCCTCAGATCTGCTCTTTAATTAACTTACATTTAGCAATATTTGTCCAAAAAAAGAGGAATGAGTAAATTAGCCTTAATAAAACAAAAAACAGACAAGACAAAAGTGGCAAGAGCTATGGCAATGATAAGTTGTTTTATTCTATTTCATAATGGATGGAGGGGAAATAAAGAGCATTAAGAGCTAATGAAGTTTAGGGAGTTACAGCCTGAGGAAACTGAGGCTTTTAATTGTATTCTCTGCAAACATGTAGAGATTAACCCAGTCATTAAGAATAAAATGTTTTTTATACGTTCACCTATTGACCTCCGTACCCCAGGTGATATTTAGAATCATATCTAACATTGATTTAAAGTAGCTTCTGGTAATATTTCCAAACTGTGACGGCTCAAAACCCATTTTACACATTTAGAAAAGCAACAAGCATGACATTAGACACACACCTCCTCTCAGTCGAAGGCTATCACAGAGTAAAGGGACATTTCTACTGCAGCAGGATGCAGTCAAAGCTGCGAAAGCACTACAGGATAATAGCTGACCCTGAAGGAGTTGAGCAAGTATTGGACATGTATTATTAATCAGTGTGTTTTATGGAAACCTGTTCCAACAGAGGAAAGGAGCAGAGTAATATGCTCCATACAGCACTATTCTTTATTATTCACAACTCCCCTAACAATGTGGCAGGGATTGTATTCATCATTATTTTATGCAAAGGAAGAGAGGAAAATCCTGGCCTGGATTTGATTTTATGTGAGGACAGTGATGGGTTTGAGCTGCCGGGCTTACTTAAATAGTGTGCGGGGTGGAAAAAATTGAGAGAATTACCAACTAATCTTTCTGTCCTACATGTTTGTGCTCAACACAAAGTATTGTACCGTGCACTTAATGTGGCTGTTACGTTACGTTAAAAGATGCCTTCCCAACTGAAACCTGTATATTTAACTCTGACAGACTGCAGTACTAATCCACATCAGTCTGAAACAATAAACATTTTCCACAACACTGAGGGATGCAAAATCCTGAATGCTGAAAGGAATCTTGTTTGCTTTGACATTTTCAGGGCAGAAAGCACGAGCCCTCCTCCTTGTCTGAGCAACGAAGGCTATTTGCTGTTTATGTCATTTCCCCAATTGCAGCCCCCCAAAAGTGGCTGCAGTTATTTTAAGTGTCTCCTGATTATAGTATATCACACAGCACAGCTTTGCACCCATCAGATTCCTCAACTTTTCTAGCCCTTACTTAAATTAGACTCGTCATTTAGCTGAGGGGGGATTACGTAATCTATTATTTCCATCCAACTCTACAGACAAGCAGCAGGGACTGCAACAACACTAAACAAGACTCCTGCAGTCCCTCGTGTCCCTGCCCTCTCATCCTGTCCACTTGAAGTACAGTGGCTTGTGTTAGACAATAAAGTCATGGTTCTCCAATAGAGAGATAGCAAGCTAATAGCCAGTTTAAGAAGCAGCATATAACCATGGCAAGTGCTGGGTTAATAATGCTGTATTTTTATTTGCTACAGAAGCGTGTGCACTCGGTGGCGGTATGCAAAGCATTTTGGAACTCCAACGGACTCCAGGAGGTTGTGAAAGTGCCCAGTTTGCCCTTTGGCTTGCTGTAGTTCAGACCATCAAGCAAAGACCACAGTCACAGCAAGCTCGGTCTTATTCAAGTACAGCGACAAAGAAGAAGGCCAAAGTTGTTGTGATAATGATGTTCAGCTGTGTCTTCCAGCAGAGCACATTTACCATAAAGAACAATGCTAAGAGTGATTTTGTTATTTTTGGCACCATTTGTTGAGATTACGTGTTGATTTGAGAACTACAACCCTGAAACATAACAGAAATCTAAGTCTAAGTCCACAGAGTGGCACTATCAGATTAATAATACAAGGCAGGTCATTAAACATGCATTAAAGCAGATATAGTAATACAGTATCCTGAATGTGTTCATTAATCAATGGATCAAGGTATATCTAGTCAGGTAAGTCTACGTAGAAAATTAATCCACCCAAAAATGTGTTCAACACAACATGACTCACACACCGATTCCCTCTGCTATCGCTTTAATGTTAAACACATTATCATAACTTTATTTAAGGGATGATCAAAATTTTTAAAGACCCTGAAACAAATCTTCTCCATCAGCGTCTTACTATGAGGGATGGGATCCGACATGAACATATAATTTCCTGACAAACAGGGCTGCAACTAACGATTATTTTCATTATCGATTAATCTGCCGATTATTTTCACGATTAACCGTTCAGTCTATAAAATGTCAAAAGATTGTGAAAAATGCTCATCACAATCTCCCAGAGCCCAAAGTGACGTCTTTAAATTGCTTCTTTTGTCCAGCCAACAGTCCAAAACCCAAAGACTCTTCATTTACCGTCATAAATGACAAACAAAAGCTGCAAATCGTCACATTTAAGAAGCTGGAACCAGCAAATGTTTGACATTTTTGCTTGAAAAATGACTGAAACGATTAACTGATTATAAAATAGTTGGCAATAAAATTTTCTTTCAATCGACTAATCGATTAATCAACTAATCGTTGCAGCCCTACTGCCAAAGTTGGAACAGTTTTAGTTATTTCATATGAGTTATTTCTGTTTTTGTCTGCATGTGATCTCACTGGTTTGAGAAGATCATGGGGGGGAGGTTCTCAGTTGGAAAAAGGTGATGCCACCGGCTGTTTCTGAAATCACTCCCTCATTTACTATTGCCATTATAATAGACACTCGATAGTTTACTCTAAAGTCAGAAGTAAATTGAGATTTCTGCCATTTAGTAAACATCGTCATTTCTGCACGACTGTCATTTTTGCATCTTTAAAATGCAATGCATTGCATTGTGGGATTGTTAGCAGAAAGTAGTCTAAATGCCATGAACACATCCCCGTAGCACAAATCACAATTTAGCAATGTTTGAACCAAAATAACTGAAGACAGTTGAAGGGTTGCTTGCCCACTGTCAATCAAAAATTATCAAACCACACCCACACAGTCCTGATGACGCAGATTAGCGTTTATACTTTTTTAAGTTTTAAACTCTTCATATATAATACCATAAGATGTTTTTTCAAACCTTGAACTTTAATTATTGCTATTTAGTCATGAATATTTAATGTTATTGAGGAAAAACTTCAGATTTGAAAATAAGTTTTCAAGGGCTTTAAAGCCTTAGGGAATCCTCCACATTGCTTGGTGAGAAAAGTCGACCAGCTGCATCGATGTGATCTTATTGGCTGCATTTGTAATGTTAATAGTAGTAACAGTAGACAGAAAATAGTAGCTTGGCAAGCTGGGGTACAGAGGAGCTGTCTGGATTTCATGTTACCTTGGAAACAAGCACTGGTGTTCCAGCAAGTGAATAAGAAAAGGTAAGACTACGCCCAATCCCCTCAACATGTTTGGTATATCCCCTTCATCAATCACCTGCATCAGGCTAACACTTACAGTAAATCAGCCAAAACAAGTAATTCACTGCCAGAGGAAAGCTTTGAAGCAGACGCCTGAGAGTGAGGAGGGCCTGCCCACTTTGTCTGAGCCCCGGTCTCTCTGTGAGATAAATCTGGGCATGTCGAAGTCAAGTATTGAAATGACACTGGGACAAAGTGTGCAGACTTAAAAACAATGGTTACAGACAAAACATCTAATTACACAACAAACCACTAGATCAATACCTGCTCTCCTGCTGGCAGCATGTGTTGATGTCTTTTTGTTTTTTTAAGCTTTATGTTAGATAAAAGAAAATCACCTTTTTTTCTGAAACAGTAGCATTATTTAGTAAGATAACGTACACACAAAAGCACTTTTATGAACTATGCTCTGAAGTCAGTGGAGGATAATGATTTGTTAAATGTTACCACTGATGTTGTACCAACACAGAATTGCCTTTGAAACAGGGTTATAAAATGGTTTACCTCTTGGGTAATAAAACGGCAAACTGAATTCTGTGTGTTGGTGTCTGTGTGTGTGTGTGTGTGTGTGTGTGTGTGTGTGTGTGTGTGCGTGTGTGGCAGGGGTTCACAGGTGTTTTGAGACGAGTTTGAATACATTTCCATTTTTAAGCGGGATCGGTATGCATGCATATTTTTAAACTGGGAACCTGCACAACAACCCCCTTTCTAGATAAAGCAGCACATGATAAAATGGGTCATGTTTTGTGCAGGTGTGAAACAGAGATGAAAACATAAACATTGTAAATGCTTCTTGTGGCTATATGTTTGGTAGAAAATGTGCCATAAATGCTAAGAAGGAGGACGGAGACTGCAACAAACTTTGGCTATGATGTATACAGGCACAGACAGGCTTGGCCCTCAGCCGGATGCTTTGATGTTGAGCTACTTTCTATTGGAACACTTGTTCAGAAAGTTTGATTTACTTCAGTTTTTTTCCTTTTATGTTAACTTGATTGTATTTTTCTTTATAGATTTTTGTTCTTGTTAGTGCTCAGGTCGTAATCAGTGATCTCTCAATATCCAGTTAAATAAAAATAATGCCACGTACACGTTCACCCTGTCAGTTGACTGGCTGTCTATTTTTAGGTTCATTTCTGATGATGCCATGAGGAAGGGTGTGTGCGAGAGAGAGAAACAGAAAGAGAGAGACAAACTGTATCCACGGTGACATCAATCCAAGTAATTCTTTGAACCGTTTAAAGTGAGCAGTGTTGGCTGTTCTCAACCCCATTAGCCATTTTGAAAGATGCAACAGTGCAATTAGGCAGTTGGCACAAAGGGAAGACGAGGAGGGAACCGGGCAGTTGTCAGGGGGCTTAACTCTAATAAAGCACACAGAAAGAGTAACCCAGGAAGACCAGACTTTAAAAAGGGTCATTATACAAAGTCATTCCTTTTTACATTCACATTATGGTGTGAAAGAAGAAAACACTGCAGTGAGAAATGCAACATTTTTGGCTTTTTCATTTCAGAGAAAGAGAAAGTGCTCTGTTATTGTATCTAAATCATAAATTCGACAATATGGTTGCTGAAAAACCAAACCAAAAAAATCAAACCCATGGGAAATTTTCCACATTATTTGATCACAACAATTCAGCAGCTGGAAGCTATACAACACTAAAATCAAAGCACTATTCTAGTATAATTACACAAATATTGCTTCTTCTTGCCCAGCAATCAAAAGAGATGGACTGCATGTTATAAGGCCCAAGACTAAAGTTTGTCTCAGCTATATAAAGAGCTTTGCCAAAGAATCCACAATGTCGACCAAGTTTAAAATAGATCCTTGAGACAGAGCACCGTAATTATCAACTTGTTGAGGTCTGAAGAAAAAGCTGAAGGACTGGGTCAAACCTTGTCAATCATACAGTTCGTCAATAGGAGCCGGGGTCCCTGCATGGCTTTAGTCAGGTGTCTTTGTATAGGTAAGGGTGAGAGGTTGAGCTTTTAATTAGGTGAGCAAGTAGGAGAGACTGCCAAGGAGAACAGGAAAGGTTAGGGAAGGCCAGGTACTACTGGTGGATGAAGGGAGGTCAGGAAAACTAGACAGGAGAACTGTGTGCAGCCCTGCACACTCATTATTTTCTGACGGGGGTTAGTAGCAGATAACTCTGTGCCAAGCCACAGTCTACAGAATGAAAAATTACCACACTTAGGAGCTGCGAGATTGTCGATTTCCTCTCTTTTTGGACAATGCTAACAACAGCTATTACATATAGATTGTGCTAAAGGATTAGATGTATACAGTGTAAAGAGGCATCAGTCTTCAAGAATACTGATGCATTTTTTTAAGGCACACATTAAACACAATTTTTACATTATTCAGGTTGAGTTCAAGGACGAACAGATTGTCTAAGATGCACAGGACACTGAAGGGCTGTGCATCACATTAACTGTTTTGTCATATACTGTGTAAAATGAACGTGATTATGAACCTAGCATGCATTATTAAGGTTTGAGGGCCTAAGAGAGGAGACTCTTACCCTCAGGAATATACCACAAGGGTTTCAGTGCATCTGCAGGTTTAAGAAATCCAAACTCTCCTCAAGATTTATCTTTCAGTGATAGCAGGAAGGCCTCAAGAGCAATTTAAGAATAGAGATAAAAAAAAGCTTCTTTTTTTCCAAAAAGCTGGAAAAAGCACCCCATCATTAAGCAGTACAGTAGCTAAAAGTTCTTAATAGTGAAGCTTTTGGATCTTACATAAGTACAAATGTCTCATTGTAAAAAAAAAAAATCTAAAATCAGTTTGATTTAATATGATTATCCTGTTGTTACATAAACAAGAGTAAGACTCTACAGCCATGTTAGTAGCTCTGTGAGGCTGTGCTTAGGGACAGTGGTGCTGCTTATGTCGGCATGCTAACATGACAATGTAACATGCTGATGTTTAGCAGGTATAATATATAATATATTTTTAACATGTTCATCATCTTAGTTTAGCGTGTTAGCAGTTAGTGCAGCTGAGGCTGATGGGAATGTCATTAGTTTTGCAGGTATTCATTTATAAACCAAAGTATTGGACAAATTAACATTCTGGCTCTAACCGAAAAGTCAGGGGATCACCAAAGTCATGTGAATACATCGCTTAGGGACCATGAATGTTGGTACAAGATTTTGTGCCATCCCATTAAGTAGATGTTGAGATATTTCAGTCTGGACCAAAGTGGTGACTGACCTACAGACCAACATTGCCATCCCTAAAGCCACGCCGCTTGCATGGCTAAGAACACATAATCGCTGAAAGACCTCTAATAATTATATCTAAAGGTGCAACATGGTTGCTGTTTAGTGCTAACAGGTGCTGAGATTTCTGATTTCAAAACTCTCTTTCCGGCCAGTACTGTATTTTGCACATTTTGAGACTCCCTCAGGAGTTTCTACATACTTCCAAAACCTCCAAGGACTGACATTTTCACTGCTCAACAATGGAGAGCAATGCATAGTTTTGTATTTCAGTCATGGAAGCTAAATAAAAAAAAAAAAAACTAATTTTCAAGCCAAATGAAAAGCAAATTTACAAAACTATGATTCCAATATTCCGCATGGTGATATATTACCTCTTCACTTTGCCCATTCAATCTGTACTCTAATTAGCTGGCTTACTCCTTTGTGTTGTGAAAATGTGACCTTGTTTTCATCAGTTACAGAGGACAGAAGGAGTGGGTGGGGTTGTGGCAGTGCCAGAGACTTGTGTTGGAGGAGAAAAGAACTGTCGATACTACTGCAATTCTTACTGACTGCCAATTTAAATCAACAGTCAGAGACTGCGCGACTCCCCTTTCAATGTAATTCATTGAATTTAGGACACTGTCAGACTTTTTTAGGACTTGAGGGTACACTGGGTTGGGGAGATTTACTGTAGGTAGATGTAAAGCAAAACAAATAGCAGTTCATCATCCCAGTTTAAGAAACGTGGGTCTGAGTGTTTGTCCCAAAAGTCACATAGAACACTGCACGCTCAGCTGCATCAGAGCAACCCAGCAGTGCTGCACTTTAAATCATCTCACTAACAGGTCACTAATTTCACTAATTTCTCAGTTATTTGCCAACTGTTATGGAGAATGAAATCATGATCATGGGGTTCACAAAAACTCACTTGGACGTAGGTCGACCAGAGTGTTGCCAGGGAAACAAGACATTGCCGACAGCTGCCCGGTAGCTGTAGATGCCCAAAAGTCCTAGGGCGAGGGCAACCTTAGACACCCATGAGCACCGTCTTTGAACCAGGAAGTAGATAAGAACCAAACAGAAAGCAGCCAGCAGGGAGAGTACTGTCCTGTGTTCAGAGCTAGAAAGACACAACAGACAAACAAACAGTCACAGGGTCAAGAAAACGCTGTGCACTCTAATATTTACAGTACTATATTGTATTTCAACATTTTTCTTATTTTACAATAACATATGCAGGGTTCATACAGCTTTTTAAGAGTAAATTTCAAGCACTTTTCCAGCACATTCAAGTTACCTAAACCAAACATTTCCAGACTCTCGAAGCCTTTAATTGTTACTATAAATGCCAGGAGACAACAAACAAAAATGACAACGGGATCGTTTCATTTCAAATTTTAAAAGGTTTTTGGTTTACATGAGTGATTGTGTAGATGATGAAACACCAGATTATGTTGAAATTCAAGCTAATTCCTAACCTTGAAAACGTAACTGTTAAAATTAAGCATTTTCCAAACTTTGTACGAACCCTACATATAATGACCAAATGTTAATTCAGTAATTGAATGAATCAAAAAAAGAAAGCTTAAACCTTGAAGTAGAGTATTTACTGAGCAGCAGAGAACATTTTGATGAGATGAAACACAGTCAGTCATATTCTTCAGCAGTAGCTTAAACTTTAAAGTGGCACAGATCTTCAGTTGTTCACTGGATTTAAAGCTATACAGTTTGAAATTACACCGCAGACGGGTAATAAGACCTCAAAGGGCATATCAAAGTTGAATAGAAGCCATGCGTTTAGCTGTTAGCTGGATCAGACAGCAGTGGAAGTTGGGTACTTTGAGACAAGATGAGGCGTAACGCTAGATCTCATTATCCAAGCAACAGGCAGTGCAGGTAGGAAGAAAGGGCAACGCTGGACAGGGAAAAGGTCAGAATTCACATCTCTATTCCACAATGTGATGCATGTTAAAGAACAAACCATAATCCCCTGCCCTGTGCCGTTGACAGAATATTAATGGCTCTGAAACAGTCAAGAGTTTTACTGAGGAATCACCGTTTTTCTACAATCTGAGCAACCACAGAAGGATATTTTCCTGTCTTGGATCTTTAAAAAAATAAAAATGCTAAGTGGAGGGTCCTATCAGCTTCTCAGCCAGAATAGCACACTTAAAAACATTTCAGTGTCAGAAGTCTTGTACAGTGTTAACACCCTATACCTTCCCTTAAATGTCTGTGATGACCAAATCCTTCAGGGACTTATTTTGTTATCAAATGTAATTTCCATGTATATTTCACTCAACCAGCTGCATCTATGTCTAAACCAGTAGGTGATTTCCCATAATGGCTTTCAATATTCCACAGAGAACAGGAATGAACTACACTGATCTGTTACTCTTAAGTGTAGGTGGAGAGACAAATGGAGATTGAACATCTTGTCGCTGCATTGCATTCTAGTCTACTGAGGCTACTGACTTTGGACAAATTGGTATCTCCGCCTGTTTAGAATGAATGTATGCCTGTGTGACTGCTGAACGTCAGTGCTTAAACAGTGAAAGAAGCCTATTCAAACTAAAACCTAAAGGTTTAGAAGGTTTTTTCCCCTCTCACCCTCAACTGTAGCTGTGTTGAAAATGAGTTCTCGTAATGTCCTGTCACCTACATGTTCCCACATATCCACAGAACAAAGAAAAATATACTATACACTATAACACAAGACTAATAGTCCTCAGCTCTGCTAGCAGCCCCATGTTCATTACAGTTCACAATGCAAAAGTGTTGGACAGAATAAACAACATACTCAACATTTTGCTGTTCTTGGAACCTTAACAGCGGTGGAGTTAAAATTGTAAAGTTTGTCTTGAGTAACAAGAGAAGAAGACATGGAGTCAGTACACGCAAATGCATGCATTCAACAGATTTTGTATCAAATACACTTTTCAGAACTTCAATATAATCACTTCATATTTCCAGCTCTTTGGTGTTGTTTAATAGGGAACTCCAAAGACTTCAGAGAACCTAAAGAGAAAGACAAACCACAGCGTTTTGCTAATCATAGAGTGCTGCGTCTGTTCCCTGGGGGACCTCTTAGGAATCATAACCAGGTAGCTGTTGCTGGTAACACTCTGTCTTTGCTTTGCTGCCTAGTAAACATTTCACGAGTTTACAAGGTGACTAACTAGGTAGCATCGCTAACCTTGTTGAGTTAAATAAGTATAGCTAACAGAAGCTAGCTGGCTAATCTCTGCTCTCTGATCACATCTGAATGCAGTGATTATAATGTCAGGTCACAAGACATTTTTACTTTATCTATCCCACATGTTCAAACAGAACTTGGGAAAACTGGTTTTTGATACTAAGCGCCTCACAAATAGAATGAGTTACAAAAAGTTTTTAAATGAAAACCTCTCATTGATTTTAAAGCTTTTAAAATATTATACTCGAGCATTTTGAATGCTACTTGTAATGGTTTCTGTGTATGTAAACTTTGTGTTTTTTGTAAATTTCAGTGCATTTTGTCCATGCTCATAGTGAACATTTTAAGAGATTTTGATCTCTGCGAGACTACCTCTGTAAGTAAAGGATTAAATATAATGGTAGCAGTTGTCGAGCCTGCCAAGAGGCTGGGGACATGTGTTTGGGTGAGAGGCAAGAAATGGGGACTGGTGACAACACTACTGTCATGACAAGTGACATTATGAGTCACTGGCAAAAATACAGGTGTGAAATTAAAAACAGCCTTTAGAAAAACAGATTTTCAAAATAAAAATTGCCATAATTATACAAATAGTAATCGTAAAATAACATTTTATATTGAAGAGTTTTAATAATTACAATTAATTGGTTTGTTTTTACCTTTTTCTGTATTTATTCATGTGATAATCTATTTAATATTGGTCATATTGGAGTTCCATAGTTTAAGAACTTTTTACTGTATGTGTGATTGATTTTTGCCTTGTATAGCACTTAATAATATTTATTATTTTAGAAAACTGTTAAACCCAACCTGTTAAGCCAATGTCCCACGTCAGGAAGATGAGCCCACTGCACCCCGGTCTGGTTGAGGGAGCGCAGCAGTCGGCAGCAGACCAATGTGAAGGGCGGCGTGGCTAACGCTAGCCACTTATCTGAGCAAATCTCTTCCTTGGGGTGAGCAGAGGGATGACAGTCTTTGGAAGGGAGGATATGCTCTTCTTCATCTCCAGAGCCTTTCTGCTCTCTGAAGTACTTGCGGCAGACGTCCTGGAAGACGGCGAGGCAGAGGGTGCTGAGCAGAAAGTACCAGATTTGGTGCTCTTCCTCTACGAAGCTGCTGGACGCCAAGCTGAGAGTGTGTCCGACCGTGCCGGCCAGCAGCAAAACATCCAGCTCTGACAGCGACCACTCACTACCACTGCTCCTCAATGGAGACTATGAAAGAGAACAAAAGTGCATTAAAACAGAAGCTTTAGAGCAAGGAGTAAAGAAATGTCCAAAATGCATTTTGTGTGCAAACAACATTTATATGTTTACTTCTGACAAAGAGGTAATTTCTTTTGCTCTTGTCTGTTCATCTGTTTCTCAGCTGGGTATCTCGTAACTCAAAGAACAGATTCCATGAGATTTTGTGGACAGATAGGTCTTGGTCCTAGAAACATATGATACAATTTTGGTAGGGATCCAGATCTGGGATATGAGATGAGATGATCATCATGTTTGTAGCCAAAAGTACAAAAGTAATAGACACTGACCAAAAGAGTAAGTCTGCAGCATCAACAAATCTATTTAACTTAAGACCATTTTAACTTGATACCATTTACAAATGGTGCAAAAGATGCAACTACCACAACCACACAAGCCTGACTAGACACTTAACCTATTTTCACCTCGCCCACCTCTGTGCTGTGGATCAACTGGCAGTTATAATAGTTCAACTCAGTGGGATAATTATTTGGATGAAACTACTGCTTGGGTGATTCATACCAATCTACTTCAATATTGAAAAACCTCATCTAGTGACTCTCATTAAATGATCCATGTACTTCATAATAAAACAGTTAAATTTGCAACCACTTATACCTGCTCTATTATCTCAGCCACATCATTTCAAACTCAAAAGGGCTTCTAAAAGAGAAAATTGTGTCTATTGATACTGTTCACATCAAAATTGTATCAAAGAAACACTATCCAGACTGTTGGGTGTTTTTTTGCTAAAACATGAGATTCAGTCAGTCACCACATTCTACGGTATGTATAGAGGCCACTTTTTCCGTTAGAGCAGCAGATAGTGACCGTGAGCTGTCATTCATAAATTGTGGTCGACCACTTATGGATGCTGTAATCACATTTTTAAAATTGGTGTTTGTCCAATCGCATACTTGTATGCAAATTATTTTGTTCAGTGGTGACAGCACATTGCCATGCAAAGCAAGTTCAAGTAAAGTTCAGCAGCAATATTTTAGCTCAACAAACAACTACAGACATGAATCTTATCTTGTGTTCACCTTGACAACAAAGAGAGGCTGAGCCTGTACTTACACTACCTGCAGGCTACAGTACCAGTTCACTGTGGGACTGGGCTGTTTGATACTTGTTTTTCCCTTAATAACTACATGTTGTATACATCATGCTGTTACGTTAAATATTTAGTTCTGGTAGTTGTGTTCCAAAAAAAAGAAGAAAAGAATATCACTCAACTGCAGCAAATTTAGGATCTACTGTCTACTGTACGGCTTCTAGGTTGCATACATTTTCATACATTACCAGTATCTAGGTTGTTTTTTATGAAACTCTCTTTCAATCATAATTTTTGTTTCCAAGTTTTTATGAATGTCTCCCAGATTAAATACATATGTTACTAAATTCTCCCAAAATATAGTTCTCTATCCAACACACAGTTCAGAGATGAGTCAGGTCTTTGGTTAAACAGCGTCTGCACATTCATTCTGTACAGAAATCTGAGCTACCCTTGCATTACCAAGAGGAGGATTGATGTCCTGTATGCCCTACAACTTCTTTGTTTTTGAGATAAAGCCTGTCATGGCCCAAAGGGAGCTGTAATATGTTTTCCCAGCTCCACTGCTCCCCTTGAGTCTCTCTCTCCTCCAGTGGGTGGCAAATTGTGAAATCTCAAATGCTTTCCTTCACTGAGTAAGTCTTTTGCATACTCATCGGTGTTCATGCATTGTTTCAAAGTAGATGGAATACAAACATAATCAGCATTTTTATCCAGCATTCACCCTATTGATATACTACTGATACAATTTCACTCTGTTACACTTTCCATTTTGCATGCCGTAGCAATATATCACAGATATCTGATTTTTTGATTTGGCTACGAGTTCAGCAACTTGGTAGCTAGCTTTGAGAGATCTCTCATTCACCTTTGTGGTTTTTCTCATTAAAGTTGCTTGTTTCTCAGTGTGTTCACGCAGGCAAACAAAATAGTCCACGTTCTTGTTTTGAAGTGACGGGTGTTTCGTTTGGAGATGGCGTTTAAGCTTGCTTGGGACCATGGCACTGTTGGATAGCTTTTCCCCACACACCAAGAATAACGGAGCCGGTGCCGTCGGATCCCCGGTGAAAGTAAATCCAAATGAAAGATAACTTTCACTGTATTGCCTCGAACTCACCGTTTTTTCTTTTTTTTGACCACCACTCATACTAGGGCCTTCATCTGAGTCAGAATTTTGTCCAGGGCCCAGTTCAGAGTTTGCATTTTTCCTTTTCAAATATTTATCCATCGCTGTCACCGCTACCTCTTACACTTTTTTTTTTGTTTTTTTAATTCATGATGTTATTACTTCATCTGTTGCTGTGTAATACTTTCATGTACATGTATATTATATATGTGCAATATTTTTATTTTTATCTTATCTATTGTTCATACTTACAAATGCACTCAGTCACACTATTATTATTACTGTCTTTACTGTGTACAGGACTATTTTCTATTAATTTCTATTGTATTTTATTATATTTTATTATTGTATTTCTATATATGACACTTTTTCTGGCTGTTGTAACGCTGAAAATTTCCCAGCTGTGGGACAATTAAAGGCTTATCTTATCTTATCTTAATTCTATTGTCTTAAATAAACAAGGTCATTAGCTACCTGCTGCCACCCACTGACATGGAAGAGTATTTAATTACTCTGCCAGTCACTACATTGCAGGCACAGGCACTTTATTTGCAGTAACTAAATAATATTTTTTTGGACCAATTAAGTGAAATTGGATAATTTCCCACAGTGGTTGAAAATCACTGTGATAGGTGGATTAGCCGTTTCCCCCTTGTTTCTAGTCTTTGTGCTAAGCTAAGCTAGCCAGCTTCTGGCCGTAGCCTTACATTTAACTGACAGATATGATTGGTATTGATTTTCTCATCTACCTCTCCGCCTGAAAATGAATCAATGTCGAACTATTCCTTTAATTATCAAAAAGACTTTTATGATTGGAACAATGGCAGAGAATGGATATGCTCCTCTGTTATTTTAAAAAGCATAATAAGGAGAAATGTTTTCTAAGCAGCCTCAGTGCCAACATATACAATCGAACATCTATCAATCATAACCTGAACTGAAGCCTTGTGTACTGAGGATGGATAAAGGATATTACTCTTCTGCCCTCTCAGTGCCATTCTCTGCATCATGACAAAGCACAGTGAAATGACAGAATGATTATCTTTTTGTCTAAAATGTAATATTTTGCCTTAAAGTTATTGGGGGACCTCAGGTGCCATCTCTGCATCCATGCCAGTCAGTATCATATTTCTATGATTTTAGGCAAAAGTACTATGAAATTGACAAATCAGTCGCAATACCTCTGAAAATACTTCAACCATTCTTGGGTCTAAAATGTGTATATGATTTATCACATTCTACTGGCAGGCCATTGAACCTGGCATTCCATCATACAGTTATCAAACACCCTTTCTGAATCAGCCCTCTGGACTTTCCATCTTTCTCACATGAAATATGGACATTTTCAGTCAGACAAAAAGAAAGAAAGCTTATTAAACTGAGAGAGTGAACTATGAGAGACTCAATTAATACATTTGTTAAGGGTTTACTCCTTTTTAATATTGCTGGTATTTTACACTTGGCATTTCTGTTTTCTCCAGTTTCTCTTTTCAAACATTCTCCCACTTTTCACCTCTGTTGTAGACACTACTTTTTTAAATAAAGTATACTTACCTTTAAGTTATTCAAATTCATTCAACTGGAATTCTAATCACATTTGTGTTGGAGTGGTGAGGTAGTAAGTGTGCTTAATCTTCCAGTTTTTCAACCTCACTCTCTCTCACAGAGAAACTAATCAGGATACCTCTAATAAAGGTTTTGGATGCCAGCCATAATGCAGTCATTTGTCAAGCCAAACCAGGCGCAGCTTTGCACTCAAGTGATTATACAATATAACAAGGAACTTAGTTGCACAATATTTTCCTACTTTTTTTGTCCTTAATGGTAACTCAAACTGTATTTTTGAAGTATCTAAGTAAACTGAAAGGTTGCTGAGAACTGTCCAAAAAGATGCCAAATTGGCAAAAGCAGATTTAATTCCAGCAGAAAAATCTAATTCATTACCATTACTAATATAGTGTAACAATAAAACAGCTTCATTATCTAATCTCAATATCAAAATGAGTTTGTCAGTCATGACTTAGAGGATACCCAGTCTACTAATTTTCCTCACACAGGTTATTACAGAGATAACGATTCTGGTCATGAAGATGGGCCATGATTGTAAATGTTTAATCACCGTTTTTGGAACAAGATATATGCAGGGTTCGTCCAGCTTTTAAGAGTAAAATTCAAGCACTTTCAAGGTACCTAAACCAAAAATGTCCAGACTCTCGAAGCCTTTATCATCACATACTAACTAAATTGTAACTTTAATTGCCAGGAGACAACAAACAAATATGACGACGGGATCATTTCATTTCAAATATTAAAAGAGTTTTGGTTAACATGAGTGATTGTGTAGATGATGAAACACCAGATTATGTTGAAAATCAAGCATTTTTCAAGAAGTATATTTGAATTCAAGAATATTCCTAACCATGAAAACATAACAGTTAAAATTAAGCATTTTCCAAACTTTCAAGACTTTGTACAAACCCTGCATATGCAATATATGGAACAAATCCATATATTACTTTCAAAGTAATCAATGAAATTTAAAAATTGATTCCAACATCAACTACAAGTCAGTCTAAGGAAGCTGAAATGCTACTGTAGTTTTACTGTATATGGTCCCTCTAAGACTAGTTAAACGTTTTAGTTAAAAACATATTTGCAGCAGGATTCAGAACTAAATGAACACAAGAAACAGCTTTTATAGTTGAGGACAGATTAGTTGTGATTCTGTAGGTGTTATATAAATATATATAGAAATATATATATAAAAGATATAGTCCTACAGTCTATAAAATCTACAGTATATTTCCTCCACATGCTCTAGGGTATAGATTTGGGAGTTTATTTCTTCACCCAACCTAATGGCCCGAGTGGATTTCTTCTGACTTTTTTTTGCTGTGTCAGCACTTTCTCAAAGTTCCCAGAAGGGAAATGAGATGTAACCTTTACAGATAAATTATAATGAGCAAAGAGGTGCAGGCGTAAAGAGGGCTCATCTTTTAGGCCAATTTAAACAAACACTAAAAACTGAAAGCTTCCACCTTCTGAATAACTAGTGCCACTATCTGTGATTGATTGCTCACATTTAGAAGAGCAATCTAAACATCGCTGGCAATTACTTTTATTTGCTGACGTAAATTTCAACATTGCTGTTATAGGGGGAAGACAAAATAACATAATTCATGAAACAAATTTTCCACAACCATGGGTCGTTAGCTGTATTTCTAAGCCCCCTCTATACTGTCCTTAATTTTAATTTTCGACTGCTGAACCTCTTTGTCTGTCAACTCTGTATGTTAAATGGTGTCATGTAGGTTTACTGACTGTTCCCCTTGACATGTTAAATAAGTTTTCTGGTTATTTAGTTTTCTGGTGCGCAGATGATGTGGCCTCTTTTCTCTCTGTTAATCCTCATATTAGTTTGACAACTTACATGTAAACATACTGATTGTCTCTTTTAAAGCTGACAAATGCTGATAACTGGCATGTATCATAATATGACCTACCTTTGTAACAGAGTTTGTAATTGTGATTACATTACTACTGACTTTAAACCATTTTCTGCTTTCCCACTCAGTTAAAGGATAACGCTCATGTGAATGTATCAAGATGGATTTTTTTATAACTGTTAGTGAAGTCAGACCCTCCTTCTGTCTGTTGTACTAAAGTCTGTTTTCTTTACAGAGTTCATAATATCCTGCTGTTTTCAAGTGTTTTTAAAATGTTGATGATTTTGATGTAGTGGCCATAATTGCAGATCATGTGACAACCACTGGCCAAAAAGATGTTTTCCCATAGACAATCATTACAAAAGAAACAGCTGTAAACTCTGACATGACTATTTGTCTTATAAAAATTTGAGCTATTAGGTCAGTAAATGATTTTCATGCAATACATGTATGTGGGGAGCCAGCAGGAAGTCAGCCAGCTACCCTCACTGATATAAATGGGGTAGACAAAATAATAGAAACACTCTGGGCTCTAAAGGGGCTCTTTGCAATCCTCCATGAAAAACACATGACAAGGTATGCATACAGCCAAGTACTATTTGATTCATAGAAATTGTGCCCAAAGTCTCAAATCGACTAAGAGGCACTCGCTGAAACACTTCTTTAAGGCAACGTTTTGGTGGAGTGATTTTTCAGTTGTCACAGTTCCAAGAAAATCCACTAAAACTTAGGCCTTTGTTTCAAAGAACAGGAACATTCAACTGATTTAAAGCTGCATTAGTAAAGACTTTGCTAACTTTGCTAAATCACAAAGTGGGGGTATAATAGACAAGAGCGTGCCATCCCCCCGAGCCTCAGCAGATTTAGTAGATTTTCTCTCAAATAAATTCTGATAGTCTCGTAGGTAATGTTTCTCTACCAGCAGGCAGTGACAAATTAAAACATAGGAGCAAAAATCTATCTTTTAAACAGAGACAGCTGAATTCACTTACATTGGATCTTTTTCCTCCCTTGTCCCTTTAATATTCTTTGTTATAAAGCAATCACAGACCAGCCGAACTGGTTAACAAAGTTAGGTTGCATATTGAGGTTTTACATGCAGCTTACTGTACATAGATAAAGCACAAGTGTGCATACACCTATGAGGGCAAACATCTGTTACAATCTGTACCTGTATATTTAGGTGCACAAACTCACCTTCCCGTGAATCTTTGGTCCCAGGGGCAGTCGCCGTGTTGCCATAGAGACCAGAATACAAAACATTGCAGAGGAGAAGACAACAATAGCAAACACGAGGCCCCAGGAGAGGCTGCAGAAGTAACAGGAGCTCTCAGCAGATGTGCACACCAAGACGTGCACTGAGGCGAGCAGCAGGCACAAGAGGTAGAAAGGCAGGGAGAGCAGGGCTGAGAGGACTGGGAGGTCCACTGCTGCTTCACCACTGAGGGCTTCAGGCATAGCCAGCAGTAAGACCAACAGGAGCTTAAGGGCCAGGAGAGAGGGAGAGAAGGAGAGACAACGTCTGGTTATCTTTTTGTTCAACTGATACAATCACAGAAACCTACAGCTTGACCAGCATATGTGAACAGTGGAGACCATATTCCTGTATTTTGGCAGTTAAGAGCAATAACATTTGAAATTGGACACATATAATGCATAATGCAGGTCAGTACATGTTTAAAGTTATGTTTAGAGTTAGCAGTATTAGTAATTACGGCCAATCTATTTTATCAAAGCTTTTTCTTCTCTGTCTTTGTATGGCACTGTGACTTTCATACACTAACCAAACACTGGCCTACCAGCTACACCAATCTATCAGTCTTAAGAGTCCTCAGGATGAATGAAATTCTTCTGTACTTACCTGAAACACAAACACCATGCCTGCAATCATGGAGTACATGTCGTACTTGCCCAGCTGTTTGCTGAGGGCCGAGCTCATGGCAGAGAGGGCCTCCAGATACTGCTTCAGGACCTTTTTGCCCATGTTGGTCAGCACCTCAGAGGTGTTGCCCTCCAGGTAGAGCTTCATCCAGCTCCCATGAGCCTTTTCTGCCACACGGAACTGCTCAAAGCCTGCCTCTGGATCGGAGAGAAGTGGGGAGGGGGACACCGGCATCAACAATTGGCATGTTTAAATAGTGTGGCGTTAGAGTGACCATTAATCAGCAATTACTTTACATTGATGTCTGCTGTCAGGTACTTTAAAGACTTGGCATTACTGTGATACGCTGTAAAAGTTCTTGTTGGAACTGTAGCAGCTATTACATTCATATAGATCTGTCAAAATGAGGACACTTGCAGCATCTCATTAATAACTTCTATGGGTTTCCTGATGTGGCGTCACATTCATTTTGCTCTGTTTATTTACCACCAAATGCTATTTGATCCATCAGGTCAATTAAACTTCTTTATGAAACCAAACAATCTGTGCTTTCCAATTATGCAACTTCAACCTCTGTTTGCAGACTGCCTCCAAATTGAATCCAATATTTTCAGTTTTATAGGAGAACACTGTTGTCAATGTTCCTTGTATAAATCAACATATTGTGCATATTATGTTACAACCATGGTTGGATGCTAAGCTACAATTGGATGGAGTTTGAACCACTGGCAGAAATGCTGAAGTTTTACCATTATCTTATTCAAAAACAAAAAGTGAACCATAAAAAAAGTGCAGAAGAGTTAAGGCAGTCTGGAGTGTCTCACTTCAGAAAAAGCCTCTTCAGACTGCTGCCTATCCTGCTGTATTTAATCATAAAGAAAATACAGGCTTTTTCAGACTCTTTGTTTCCTCGTGAATGAACGTTCACTAATCCTTCATAAATCATTCTGATGCATGTTGGATGTTTTAAATGGGAAATCTATTAAATTTCAGTATTTTCTGTTTCCTGTGTCGATAATGTTCCTTAAATTGAAAAGATAATATGCCCATGGTAAAAAACCATTTAGACCTGAAAAGGGCAATGTATAATTTGTCAGGATCCTAACGATGACAAGCTATGACTCATTCACATGTTTACTCAAAGCAGATGAAATGATGCCTGTTTTCATTTTACTTCAGTGCTTTAGGAGCCTGTTCAAGGACAAAGCAATGTGGAGGTTTGATTTGTGGTATACATCACTGAAAAACACACACACACACACACACACACACACACACACACACACACACACACACACACACACACACACACACACACACACACACACACACACACACACACACACACACACACTCCTAAAAAACAATATTTTGCAGTATAACACCTATCTCAGCAGCATAGGCATAGGGGTGATAAATAGTGACTTTGGCTTAGCCAGACAGAGGGGTTGGTAGAAATATTAGAACCTTAAGCCACAGGCATGAATCATACAATATCGATGGCCCAGGCCATGTTTCATCTGTCTAAAAGTGCAGGGATTGGTTAATGGCCCTCCAAGATGCCTGAGGTTAGAAGCATAAGAAAAACACAATATGAAGATTGAAACAAGCCAGACAGTGATGGATTTACAGTTTTAAAAGGAATTTCAAAATCTACCAGTACCTTGGCTGTGTGAAGTTTTTAATTGGGTCCTGGATAACAGACAATATGCAGATACTTGGGACTCTGCAATTATCACATTAATTCATAAAGGTAAAGAATTAGACAATATCTTTATTAAATGTAGATCATAAATTACTTACAAGTTAAAGCTGCAGTAGGCAAAACCTATGCAAAACCTTCCGCCTCTCTCTCTGCTGCCTCGTAACCTGCTCTCTCAACTAACGGACAGGTACCTCTTTAGAGTAGCACCACTTAAGCAGATAACAAAAAATTATATAAAAAATGGATATAGTTACTGCAATCTTGTCTTGATTTCATTGTGATTATTTTAAGGGATTAAAATCATCAAATAAATAGTATTTAAAAAGAAAAAGAAACAAGGCAGGGATTGTGGCAGAGAGATATGGAGGTGGAACAAGGTTGTTAAACTTTTAAAATGTTACTTTCATGTTTTTCAGGTTATTCGTACTTTGGGACAAAGATAAGGGATTGCAAAAACCTAACAGAGATTGCACAATAATGACAAAATCATAAAATATACAACTAAGGTGACACACTCAAGCTGAGAGTGGCTGGGCATTATACATCTTTGCTAAATGATTTTTCGATTTACGTACTTTTTGTCTCCCTGATGAAACATGTTTGAATACTGAAATCAGCAACTTCTTGCACACCCAGAAAGATTTGACCCCAACAGGTGTCCAACAGGCATGCTACTTTAAATATCATTCCAGGCGAATTTCCCAGCAGTGACAACTATTACATTTTACTGCATAACAGTTTCATGATTACCCAAGTGGACAGATTTAAAAAAAAAAAAAAAAAATCAACACATCCAAATGTAGGTCTGCTGAAATAATTTCCATTTCATCCCATCACTATGGAAACCAGGGACCAAAATAGAGTGGAAAATGTGCTGCCAGAGCGGTAAGTTTTTTAATGTGAAAGGAAGTAGTTTGTTTCAAATCGAGTTTTGAAAATGCCATATTTGCTGCTCACCACACTCTTAAGTTTGTGTCAGTTCAACACATCCGTGTTTTCATTTAGACAGCATACTGTACATTTGTCTTACTATTAATAACATAACACACACAAGACAACATGCACTGTGTTATTGTCACCATGTTGTACTGAAAATTGGGACAACATACAAATGTGTGTGGGCCCAAAGACAAAACAAAGGTGCGTTACAAAAAGACAAAAACTTCTCAGAGAGCAGGTTGTTTTTACAATATTTGATACTAAAATATAATTTGGAAAAAAAGAGACAAAATGAAAATTTGGAAAATGTAGATACATTTTAATAAGTCTGAGAATCTACAGCCATGCTAGCAGCTCTGTGAGGCTGTACTCAGCCACAGTGGTGCTTTGAGCTAAATGCTATTGTCAGTATGCTAACAGATAAAATGTTTACCATGGTCACCATCTTCGTTTATTGTGTTAGCATGCTAACATTTTCTAATTAGCACTAAATGTCATTAGTTTCCAGGTCTTTTTGTCATAAACCAAAGTATTGGAGTCACTGAAATATTGACCTGATGATGACGCTAGATGAAAAGTCAGGGGATCACCAAAGTGACAACAATTCATCCTGAGGCTGATATGAACATCTGTGCCAAATTTTATTGCAATCCATCCATCTGCTGTTGAGACATTTCACTCAAAGCCACAAATGTCAACTTCAGTCAGAGGATCAACAACCTTATTAGAATTCATCAACTGGGGACCATGAATGTCTCTTCAGTTTCATGGCATCCAATAGTTGTTGAGATATTTCAGTCTGGACCAAAGTGGTGGACAGGCCATCATCGCCATCAACAGAGCCATGCAGCTGGCATGGCTGAAAAATACATTCGTGTTGGGAAGAAGCTCCTTCATACTAACTGTTTCTTCCATGTGGCCACCCATCCATTCATCTCCCATCCCACTTATTCATTTACAGGAATCCTTTGAGTACTACAAGTTATTCTTCTTACAGATCCAGGGTGATGCTTTTAAATCAGTCCTTGTTATGGACTTCTAACATTAGGGGTGTCATTTCCTCATTAGGTAGAGTGGCTGTGGGCCTGTAAGCAACCTTGGCATCACCTATTATCTATTTGGTCATCATGTCAAAAGCATTCCATGTTCACGGTATAACTGATTCAGTAAAAAATAAAAATAAAAAGCATTTTTAGGGAAAACAGCTTTTTTGAAGATTATGAAATCTCAAATTAAATGCCACATGTCCAATTATTTGCCAAACAAGCCAGTTAGTTTTCTCTCTGCCTCTTTCCCTCTGTCTCATTTAAAACAATAATATAAATTACTTCCAGCCGATCAAACATTCATTGGTGTATCAGATGTTTGTGAAAATGAAGGACAGCCACAGAGAGACAGACGGAGAGGGAGACGGATAAGAGGCGTGGGGAAGAGGCTGCAAGATGGATAACTCTGACAAACAGTGTGACCCCGAGATAAAAGTAGGGAGCAAAACACAGTGAGGATATGTGCATGCATTTGCACAAAGAGTGGGCAGCATTAATGTTCAAGCACAGACCACAGTCTGTTTGTGAGTCTCCTGTGTGGAATTTTCACAGTTGTAAGGTCATTTATTCATGGACTTAAAGAAATTAGTATA
Organism: Macquaria australasica; assembly: GCA_005408345.1. Lineage (NCBI taxonomy): Eukaryota > Metazoa > Chordata > Actinopteri > Centrarchiformes > Percichthyidae > Macquaria > Macquaria australasica. Next base: position 349,154 of record SEMN01000153.1, on the reverse strand, counting down.
CAGACTTTCAACACAGGGTTTAACACTTACACCCCAACATGACAGGGACCACCATGTTCAGAACACGTTTGCCTGTTTCTCACTGGAGATACTTGGTTTCTGGCTGAGCTAGGTTCAGTCTTTCTTCTTCATAAACCTGCTTTTGTATTATACGGTCAGTATTTATGGCATGGGGAGCCTTTAGTACCTTACTTCCTGTAAATGCATACTTGATTCATCTGCAACAACAAAAAACTACAAACATACTGTAAGACAACATTTGAAGGATTATGTAACTGCAAGATGTATATTTTCAATCTGTTAACTTCTATTAGAGGCCATTAACCAAAATAAAACCACGTGTTTGAATGGATTTATTTTCATCTAAGACATGTTGAAATCTAATTTTCCAAAATCTGTCTTTGTTATAAAGGATTCCAGTGCTGATGGGCTTTGGTACGATGAATCTTTTGAACTTGTAAGATGATTCTACCCTCGTCTTAATCAGACTGCTTCAGGTTAAACACTCTGAGAAGCTGCTTTGATGCCGTCGACAACACGGTGGGGATAATGAGGAGATGGACTTCTACTTACAGCAAAAACATTTCTGAGTCAACTTAAGTCTGTGCCATCTGTGGTTTTTTCAGAGAAAACATTCCATGCACAAAACTGTGAGAGGAATGCAAATAAAACAATCATCCAGTGATAAGACAGTGATCCTCTTAATCTGAGTTAGCATATGTTATCTCAATAACTTCTGTTTTCTGTATTCTGATTTTTGCTAGCTGTAAGAGACCTCTCAGAATATGTATACACCTAAATTTTATTTCTTTAAAGCAGCATTAAACGATTTTTTCCGGTCACTTGGGGGCAGCACCACATTGCCATATTATTGTATTGCAGAGTTATTATAGCTAATGTGTTAGCAAACAGCTGTCTATACAGTATACACATCCAGTAGACATGGAGCAACATAGGCATTAATTTTGTGCCATGTTTTTGGCCACCTGATGAATGTCAGTCCAATATTCACTCTCCTTTTAGCTCTGTTTTTGGTCTCCACCAACTCCTGAGAAAAATATCTGGTTCTTTAGCTGCTAAATGCTCCACTGTGTTAGCTAATTGCTATCATGGCGGTGGACACATGTTCAGTGGGTTTATTGGAGCTTTTTTTTGTTGAAAACAGCTGCCTGCTGCTGGAAAAAGGAAATGAAAGCAGTGAGAGTGAACCAAAACAGTAACGCTGCTGGCCGTAAACCCAAAACAATGAGCTAAAGATGCTAAAACGCACCGTAGAGCTGAGGGGAACTGCAGAGTCAGGTGATAATTCTCTGTGGGTTTGTCACTATGAGCGACCCCACATATTCAGAGAAATATTAAGTAGTGCAGCTTTAAGTGTGATGAAGTTGAACATGAGTAGCAGGTGACACAGCTCATGCTGCTCTGCATATTTCTGAATATTTAATTATTAGGTGTCAGTTACTGGAAAATTTAAGCAAGTTGTGAGGAAAAAACATTTGGATTGTGATACTGCATGTTCTGGACATTGTGTGTTATTTTTTGGAGTTTCAATAAGATGGTCCCATTAACTTCAAGGGTAAGGGAAAAAATGACTGCATTTTTATTTTGGAATGAACTATTCCTTAAATTAAATTCCTTACTATTGGCAATACTCACATTGCTGTGTGCATGGTTGGACACAGTGAATTTGTAACCCACCTTTCTCATAGTCAGACATGCTGTCTTTGAGCAGGCAGCTGAGCTGGTGGCCATTGAGATGCAGGAAGCGCAGCTGGTCTCGGAGTGAGGTTTCTTCCAAGACACCCGGGATGACGCGGCCCACGCTGTTTTGAGATATGGGCAGGCCGAGTCCCAGGGCCAGTGTCGGAGTCAGGTCAACCTGCTCCACCACTCCAGGCTTCTCCATTCCCACTGACATCACAGGGCAAAAACACACAAGCAAAACAGTGAGGATCCACTGCGCCTGCAATACATGATGATGAAATAATGACACATGAAACAAGTGCATTTCTTTGCATTTCTCTTTTTTTCATATTTTGGTGGCATCTTTGTTGTTGTGAGGTGTTTTCAGGTGATAAATTTAAATCTGTTCAACCTGAATGTCACTATCAGGTTCTTCTTTTATTTATTCTACAAACACTTGAAAGTTAAAATGCACCACTTTCTGTGTGCCAGTGGATTTTTCCCTTACAAACCTGCAGTGTCAGACAGAGAAAATGGAAGAGCTTTCGAAAATGAACCAATGTTGAATCACAATTGTGTTACATCAATCTGCGATAGCGGGTAGCAAAATGGATATTTATTTGTAAGAACAAAAATCACATTTGATTACTTCAAACTCTAAAGCAATCCACGGACAAAAAACGATTTACATGATGGACACGAGGAAATAGCTCAATTTTCATACTGTCTGCTGTGGAAGATTCCCCCGTTCACACAATAAGAGCTTGTCTGAAAGAATTTCACAAACACTCATCAAGATAAATTTGAAAAAGGAGGTCCTTCTCCTGAAGTCATAAACCTGACACAAACACTAACAGTGAAAAATCCCACGCTTCTGTTATTTGGAAGTCAGTGATTTATGTACAACATATTTTACTGGGAGTCTGGGACATTTCACTCTAATCACAGTAGCTACAGCATCTCATTGTCTCTGCTTTCTCGATCCCCCTCAGGACAGTCAAACTGCGATCACAGGAATATGGCGAGACTGTGGTGGAACATCTACAACCTTTCTCCACAGCTTACTCTCACTTTACTCGTTAAGGCAAAGTGCATTAGTGACATCTTGTTTGTTGATTGGAATCGGCAATATTTAATTTAATTTGAAACATAGAAAACCTGAATCTGAACACAAAAGCATCACAAACAACCCTCATAATTTATCTTGTATTAATGCCTATGGGTATGACCATGGGGAGGGTTGTTGTCGCAACATGCAAAACAACCCAAACAGAAACAAAAAAATGAATGAACGAATAAAATCATTATCATATCAATGTGCTTTTCATTTTTCAAAGCCCCACTCCTGTCAAAAGTGCACAGACACTTTTATGTTCTCCACTTCCTGTAGAGAGCTTTCAAGAATACAAACAGAGAGTGGGAGTCGTTTCCCAAATAGTCTGTGTCTGACTGAAGTTTTCAGGTTGCAATAATGAACTATACTGGTGTATGATATATCCTAAAATGAACAATACAGCTCACATGTGTGGGGAAGTGAGACAGCTGCAGACTAAAGACTGGGACAAACCCCAGAGCTGTGAGCTAATTTGGTAATTGAACACAATGAAATAAGTCAGGGAATTATCCATTTTATATTAAAAGGAGACGGATTTGCAACAAGACAAGGACTCTGCTGTATTAAACCCATAGCTATTCAGGATAATGCCATAAATCTACCAAGTACATGAGGCTTGTTTAAATCTGTTACTTAGCAATGAATGACAAGAAATGTTATGGTTTTAGTTGATAGAGCCTTCTTTATAAAGTGAAATATTTTCAAACCCCCCTGGAGATGTTTTATCAGACACTAATCCCATATTAACTGCGTGTAAATTCATATATTATTATTTTATGATGTTGCGATTTGTTCTCTGAAAACAAGCCAAGAAGTAATCTGCTTGCCAGACCGCTGACCACATGCCTATACATTACAACCATCCAACCAAACCTCTTTAGAACGATAATAATAACTTTATTTGTATAGCACCTTCCATGTAAAGATGCTGCCCAAAGTGCTTAAAAAAACAGGACAAGATGAAAATAAAGAATAACAATAAGTAAAAAATAGCAATAATAGCAATAGCAATAAGTGAGAGAAAAACATACAAACAAAAACAGTTTGGTCACAATGCAATAAAACATTACCAATGATACCAGCAAAGTTATCCCAAATTAAAAGCCAAATTAAAAAGATAGGTCTTTCATTTCTTTTTAAAAATTCCAAGGGAGTTTTACGTTCTAAGATCCGAGGGGAGGGCCATAAAATCAGAAAGCAGCCTCACCAGATTTCTTCTGGGACAACTTGACAAAGTAAGGCAGTGGAACATCTGAGAGTTCTTGTTGGGACATAAAATGAAAGGCAGTCACCTATATATAAAGGTGCTAGATTATGTAAGGCTTTGTAGATAAGTAAAAAGACATTAAAATCAATTCTAAAAGATACAGGTAGCCAGTGCAGTGATGCGAGCAGAGGGGTAGTGTGATCTCTTTTACTTGTATTAGTTGAAACCCTGGCTGCAGCGTTCTGAATCAACTGTATTTTCAAGACTTTTTAGGGAGACCAGTAAAAAGACAGTTGCAATAATCTAAGCGACTTGTAATAAAAGCATGTATCGTTCTGAGTTTAAAATGGTCTAATTTTGGCAATGTTCCTCAGATGAAAAAATGACTTTTTGGGACCTTGTTAAAAAGGCTAATAAAATTAAGATCAGAGTCTAAAATCACTCCCAGATCTGTAACATGTGTTTTAATTTGCTTGGACAGGCTAGGAAACCCTGGATCTGGTCTCTGCCGCTCTGCTTTTGAACCTAAAAGTCTGCCACTCTGTTTGTACTTTCCTGTTCGGCTTACACAGAACAGAGCGACTCACGTTCTGGCAGAACAGATGTGTCATAATAACTCAGTAAAAGGTTACACACACAGAATGCTGATTCATAGATGAGAAGACGGCAGCTGATGATGAAGCCACATGCATCAAAATATCTAGCTTGCTAATATTATCTCTAAAATACCACCATTATAGCTGTTTTTAATTCTTAATATGGCTGTGCAGAGCCGTGCATTTGCTCAGCTTGAAGGCTGCTTTGTATGAAAGCTGGCACAATAACAAGGTTTTCTCAACAGATTATAGCACAGTTACCTTTTGTTATGATTGGGTTTAAATTGATGCTGGCACATGTATGAAATGTATGTATGGGCTCTATACCTCAGTTCATTAATATCTCTATCACATCAGTGGGCTGAAATGTTGTCCATCAATCTATCAAAACATTCTTGCATCAGTTACTGATGTGGTTGCACCACTGTTGCTGTGGGTTTTGAGGCTGGGAAGTTATCACCTTATTCATTCTCTGTTATTGGCTTTTTTTGGTTTTGACTGCAATACAGTGTCTCATCATGGCTTCTTAAAGAAAGCAAGAAGAGGCGAGGATACACAGGCACTGAGGTAAACAATGACTGTATGGCTTCTTACACCTACACTGTCTGATTAAAGTGGCGTTGGCCTCTCAGGATCCTCCCAGCAATGTCGACTAAATGTTCTGCCAAGAGGGCTGTTTCCTCAATGATGCATTCAGATTAAAAAAAATGAAGCTCAGGTACTGAGCCAGTAATGAACTCCACTGCAGCATGCTCTAATGAAAAACAACAGGCAGCTGAACTTTCTACTAATGACCCGCCATTCTCACTATGTTAAAAATAACCAGTTATACTGACGAGGCACTAACTGATGGATTAAATGGAACACATTTTCATGTCAACATATCTATACATAAAGTCGTATTAATAGAACGTATGTCCCTTTAGCAATAAGGTTGCAAAGGACTCAAGGTAAAATAGATTCTACAAAAGTCCTAATTTTTCCTTTATAAGTATTGAAGAAATGAAGTTCTTCAGAATACAATCAGAATTCCCCCTCTATAGGAAGAACATGTGGCATTAGGATGAAGTTTCTGTCATGCATTGTTGTGTGTTTTGTTGTTCTTACATTAAGGTGTTCACACAAGCGTGTCTCCACACACAGACGGCTGAATATGCACCACCACGACAGCAAAACTGGACAAAATAACACCTTGTGTTGCCCTGAAAACTCATTTTCTCAGCCTGCTTCTTATTATGAGCCGTGGGATCCTACATGAACACAGGTTAGGTTCTTTCACATTAGAGATTTCTGTATTTCTTCTCTTGTCACCAGTTTAAAGTGGGTAGCACTCAGAATAAAGTGAGATCATGTACTTGCATGCACCAATCAGGATTTAGCAACATCTGAATCAGAATCTGATGACAGACTGTGGGGTTGTTTGGTCGCTGTCAATCAATATAATCATAGTTCCCCTTTTTCTGGGGCTATATCATGTTTGTATTCTGTCTGTTGCCTTTATTTTCATTGTAAAACACTTTGTGGAAGAGGTGCTACAAAATAAACTTTCTTAACAAAGAAACAGTGTTAGCCTCTTTTAATCTCTATGTTAATGAAACAGAGAAATCAATCTCATTAATGACTTCAGGAATTAATTCAACTGGCTCTGGATGTATTTCATTGAAGAGAACAGTGATTTTGGCATTTACGTCCTACCCCTTCTGTGATTGGTAAAATTTTAAAATTTGCAAGCATAAAGTCCTACTGGTAGGCAAATCATTGAAGCTGTTGGCACCGCAGGAGGCACAGAGCGCTAGCAAAACCACTGATTCAGTAGCAGCAACTCAACTGAACTGTAAATAATTAATTAACATGAATGGTCTATAAATAAATAAAAAACCTATGCAAGATCTCAAAAATAGACTGAGAAAGAGGCAATTATCACGATCACACTTCCTATTTGCACTCTTTGGAGATGACACGGTTCCTCACACTAAAATCAGTGGAAGTTATGTGTGAGCATGAAAGAAAATGTACAAATCCTATTTATAAGTTTAGTTTGACTAATTCATCATTTTCAGTGACGGACGAAACACATCCTCTCCAGCGGGATGGACACCACCTTAACGAGACGGTCCAAAACCACGTCACGTCTGCACACTTATTTACCTGGATGCTGAAAGCGTGTACCTGTAATGGGATCACTAGTCCCTGCCAAACAGAATCCCTTCCATTTAATGACAAATCTGCAGCCCTCGGCCTCTTTAAGCAACACTAGACAGTTTACCTTTTCTTTTGAAGGTCGGACTTATGAGCACCAGGGGCGTATTGACTTCTGGCTCCGAGGAGCCTCCGTGGCTGCCGGTCTCCGACATGCCGTGGTCTCCACACAGCACCAGCAGGTAGGGCAAGGATCCCTCTGCCTCCTGAGGGCAGCAAACACCAAGGAGGACAAACTTTAAAGCTCTGAGATGTGAATAATTCAAACTTGGCACCAAATGAAAAAATAGAACCAGTTTGGAAAACAAAGCAAAAGCATAAAATGACGGCTGCTGGGGTGATAGATTGTTTCAACAGATATTTTTGATGTTATTATGTTGGAGACATTTAATAGCAGCAGAAAAAGGAAGGTATTAAATTATTACTTTTGAAAAGGAAGTCATGACAAACGCTTCCTGGCACAGTTTCACCGCATCACCGGACTAAAAAAAAATTACAGTAAAGGCAGCAAACAAACACAGGATGAATCGTTTGTTAAAGATGACAGACTTTGATCAAGCTTGGTTTCTTCCCTAAGTGATTCCCTTTCAACTAGACTCACGAGAACCTTCCTCTGACTATGAATCCAACAAGGACGCCTTATGAGTCATGGCAGTGGGGGCTGATTTAAAAAACACGACTACAGATGTTAACAAAACAAAAGCCAACTTGTACCACACATTACAATACTCTCAAAAGAGTCCTCAGTTCCAGCTTTGAATCACAAATAAAGAAAAAAAAAAAGACCAGAGACTTCATTTATTATTAATCCTATCAACCAGAGATTACTAGACAGCCTGAAAGACAGTAAAAGCAATGATTGCTGAAGGCTGAGAGGAATTCTGCTTTTGTGTTTGGAAGTCAGATAAAACGTTTAATTTAGGATGACTTTATCCAAACTGACACGTGGAAAAGGTCAATGTCAGCACAAGTGTTTATTTTTTAGTCGCGGCTATAGAAATATATTGATCCTACTTCTTTGATACTGTTAGAACGTGACATAAAAACGTGATGAATACATTGCGCACACACTGCAGGTTGGAGCCCGAGCCAAACTGTGCCATCGTGCTCTCAGCTGACCCATTATATTTGTTACTCACTCAGCAAAAAGAGAGCAAAAGCCTATCTTCTGTCCTAGATTTTACCTCTAGGATGCTTGTTATAAATGGAACTGGACACAAGGGACCCAAAAAAAAACACCTCAAGACCGGTACTAAACACCACTGAGCCCCACACTGAGCGAGCCTCTTCTCTGTTTAGGATAAGTCAGAGTTTACTCCTGTTCTCGAAGGATGAAAGCACCAGGCGGGGTACTTTTGGGAGACTCACACTTCATAAGAAACCTTTTTTTAAACCAATACACAAGGTACCATGCTGAATCAGATGATAGCTCATGTTCTCCATGAGCAAGCCAGAAAACAACAAGCTGAACGGTTTTCATTTTTACTCTGCAGTCATGCTATTCTATCTGGTAAACCAGTGATTCCCAACCAGGGGTACTTGTACCCCATAACTTCTGCAGTAGCCAGGGAGTACGTGGAAAGCTCAACTAATTAACTCAACTCAACTAAAAAATAGAAATTGTAATTTGAATATTTGTGTGGGGGTGGGGGGGTTAAACAGCCAAATAGGATTACAAATCGGTGTGATGCTGATCTTTAATAAATTTAGAATAACCAGTAAGCTACCCATCTACCAATTGCAACTGAGAGTAGAGCTGCACTGATTAGTCAATTTATCAATTAGTTGATCAAAAGAAAACTGATAATTAATGAAGACTCTTTGGGTTTTGGACTGTTGGTTGGACAAAAGAAGCAATTTGAAGACGTCACTTTGGGCTCTGGGAAATTGTGCTGAGCATTTTTCACAATTTTTTGACATTCTATAGACTACGATTCATCGTGAAAATAATTCAGATTAATTGATAATGAAAATAATCATTAGTTGCAGCCCAAATTGAGAGAGAGAGTGTGCAAAAACTAGTGGGTAAGTGAGCAGGGAAGCTGAAATAGTTAGCTAAAAGTACGTAATAAGTAAGTAATAGATGAATGGTTTAAATAGTTAAAGTAATGGATAACTAGTTTAAATAGTAAAAGTAACAATAGTTCGCTTTAAGTAATGAATACACTGTTAAAATAGTTAATGTTAATGGATAAATGGTTGAAACACTCCAGGTGGTAGTTTGACCAAAGCAACCTACAATTCAATTGTATGAAAAGATTATTGTAACAATAAACACTTGTCGTATATAATCCATTCATAAGAACATATTGGGAACATGACTGGCGGTGCTAATGAAGGGGTACTTTTATAGCTCATCTGATACAGTAGAGCTGTAGGCACCACTGTGGTAAATGCTGCATTTGTTGTATAGAAGGCACTGCAGAGTTAAAACTCAATAAAAAGGACAATATTCAGGTCTTCTGTCAGGACAGAATATTCTAAGAAAGAAGAAGAAAAATGAAACAGAGATACAACAGTCTAAACATTTCATTTATCTCTGTTATGAAATACAGATTACACGCTGCTCTGCAGGTCAGGCTTAAGAAGTTTTGCACTTCAAACAGCAAAAGCAGCAGCCCAACCTTAAAATCTGAAACATCCAGAAAAGATTGAGGCCATGCGATCTCCATTAACACAAAGGTGTGATGGAGGTCTCTATGACCAGGAGGTCCTGCTTTCCAATCATGTTTTAATGGAGAGTGCTGCGTCCGTCCACTCTGCAGGTAGAGCATGTCTCTGCCCCTAATATGAGCTTGCTGAAATAGGCTACTGGCATCACATTACAACGGAAATTTTGAGGGGTGTCATTTGAATGCTACCCTGCTCTTTCACTGTGCTGCAGCACAGTACTGAAGGATGCAGCAGTAAACAACAGCTCATGTGTGCAGTCAAACCCCCCCCCCCCCATGTTAAAAGCATGCGTGGATCAGAGAAAACATAGTTGTTTTTGTAGAAGCTTCTAAGGTATTCTGCGGGACCCCACTGGGCTGTGTCTATATTTAGGTCACACTGCCGCTGTAGAAAAGAACAGCCACAGCTTCCACTAATGTGACTGAAGCGAGACTTTCAAACACATTTCATTCAAAGAGCTCACTGGGAGCGCGTGTGAGGCTGCCATTGCCCACAACGCACAGATGTCGCCATGAGCCTGGGGAGACAGGGTTTAACAAGACAGAATTAACAACTTTGGGGATGTGCTGAAATGTTGCATCAACATTTCCAGAAATACCCTTCACTGTGTCTTTTGCAACGAGGAGAAGTTTACAAGGATGTATGCACTTGGCTTCTGTTCTCCCTCTGCCATTTCAGAGATGCAAAAATGATGAGAAAGAAGAGGGGGATTGTAGGCTCGTGTTGACATGACTTGACAATCAAGCTACAAGCTACACAGCTGAATGACAGCGAGACAATGCCTATTAACAACACACACACACACACACACACACACACACACACACACGAGCGGTGCACAGACAATATGCAGGCACAGCTGTCAGACCGCACAGAGAAAACAAGACTTGCACGCTGATCAAAGACAAAATTAAAGATAACAGAAAAGCTTAACACTTTATTAAATCTCTGGGGTTGCTGCAACAGATAACATAATAACTGCTGGAAACACTACAAATGATATGCCTAATTAAATGACCATCCAAAAACTGATAATGCTAAAACATTCCCTGATAGCATCACATTAATATATTAACTATTGATCATTACTTCATATTTGCATATTTCATTTATTTACTATATAATGACATTGACTACTATTATAATAACCCTCAAACCTGAAATGAACCTGAAGTGTAATGTTGAGTTTAACAAATTTTAATAAAAAGAAACAGATGTTGACCAGCAATAATTAAATTAAGCAGCAGCCCAGCCACAGAGCAAATCAGTCTAATTAACTTGAATTGAAATTAGAAGCCAAACCAGTATCTCCAAATACAGTGAATAAATAACAGAAAGGTTAAAACTGTAGCCCTTAAGATTTTCATGATATTAAATCCCGTTTTTGATGGACTTTTTATAGTTCATACTTTTTTAGCAACAGCCATTCAATGTGTAATGACCTCTCTCTATAATAGTTTTCATTGTTGGAGGCAGACTCAAATTGCCTATACCTCCACAAGAGGGATTCACAGGAAACAATAGTTGCAAGTGGTTGTAATATGAATTTTATGTATTTCACACCTTTCGATTTAGTTCCATTCAGGACAATTCTGGAAATGTTTCAGTAAGCTCCCTGTTTTGAAAATATCTGCTAGTTGTATTTTGTATATCTAATGTCAGTCAGTCAAATATTACTCCAGGAATAATGAAAAGATTGGTGATTTTGTAGTCAATAAGTGTTTGCAGTCATGAACAGAAAAATGTGGACCAGGTTATAGATTGAAGAATTTATCATGTGAATATAAGGAAAGGATCAGGTCCACCGTGACTTGGCCACATTATATCTATCTTCTTTTTAACATTTCGGTTTAGCCCTTCTCTCATCTCCTCTCTCTCTCCTTCACTTCCTTCCCGCCTCCTCCCTCCTTCCTTCAGTGATGATGTACCACTTCCTTGTTTTTGGCCTATAGGCTTGCACATCGATAGAGAACCATCCTCTCACTCTACTCATTAGTGTAACACAATATAGGTGTGTAAGCTACTGCTCACAATGACCCTGATGAAGACCTGTGTTGGTCGCAACGTGCTGGTTATTTTAAATACTACTGAAATGTAAAATAAAGGCATTCTAATTTTGCACAAACATACATTGTGCCTTGGATCATTTTTTTAAAGGAGACTTGCACTTTACATTTTTGATTGAGATCATATACCACCCATGCAATGTGCCCTAAATAACACGGTGAGTGATTTTAAAGGTGCATTTACCATTTTTTTGGCCACTTGGGGGCAGAACTCCACAACAAGCTAAACATTACACATACATTTGACATATTATGGCCTTATCAAGTTGATACGTAGTGCCACATCTAACGATACCTATCATCATAGATTAACCTGCCCATTATTTTATTGATTAGTGGATTAACTGATTAACGGTCTATGAAATGTCATAAAATAATGTAAATGTCCATCACAATTTGCTAAACCCCAGTGCGATGTCATCAAATGTCTTGTTTTGTCCAACCAACAACCCAAAGATATTCAGTTTACTATCCCATAAGACAAAGAAAAGCAGCAAATGCTCACTACCGAGAAGCTGGAACTAGGGAATTAATGCATCTTTGCTTAAAATATTAAAAAATGTACCAATTATTCAATGATCAAAATAGTAACCCATTTTGTTCTGCCGACTGATTATTCAATTAATCGACTAATCATTTCTATTGATTCGTATGGTGAACGTGTTAGCAAACAGTTGCCTCTTTACACATCGAGCAGACACGGAGCAACATTAGCTTTCATTTGAAGTCATGTTTCAGATCAGAGTATTCACTCTTCTTTTAGCTCTGTTTTGGTTTCCACCAACGTTTGAGAAAAATATTCCCCAGCTAGTCGATAATATTGTCTGTTCATCACTATGAGCAACCCCTTTCACATTACACAAAGACATCTGAGCCATTGTTCATATAAAAGTATTGATTAGCGCAGCTTTAAAACTTCATATAAATTCCAAGATCTTCCTTGACACTTTTACGAAACGTGATGTAGAAACAGAGATTAGGATCAGAAATTACCTTTGTAATGAGGGCACTGTGAATCTTCTTCAGGATGTCATCCATCTCCAGCAGTTTGGGCTGGATGAGGGAACTGTGGGGTCCACTGATATGGCCGATGTGGTCGAGGCCTAGATAGTGGAGGATCAATATGTCCCAGTCGTCCCTCTTAAGGGTGCTATCCAAGTGACGGGTCACGTTATTGTCAACCTACATGGAGACGCGATTCATAAAAGATACACATTTACGGATCAGCAGGATTTCAACTGATAACCAATTTAGGTTGATAATAAATCGAAATCCCCCCCAGAGCAAATCAAAACTGAGCTGAAAGGAGCTTTACCCAGAGCTGAGACAGAGTCTGATGATTGTCTCATTATCATCAGGCAAAGATGTTCTGGCAGATATTTACCTTCATCCCTCATTTCAGGTAAAGGGCTCAAAAATCTGCAGCGCCAATATTCCAGTATAAACAGGAACAGATTGCACACAGTCCCACAGTACATTTGTAGCTGTGACATACGGAGCTAATTGATGAGCGGGTATTTTTTGTGTGTGTGTGATCTCATCTCTGTGCCTCCCTGCTTGATCAGCTGCCTTCATCTTTCTAATGCAGATCACCTGTAGATAATGCAGAATCATTTCCAGGCACACATGTACAGCTTATTGCACCGAAAAGATGCACGGCGTAAAAGTTTGCCTTCAACAGGTGGTTAACGTTGTGAAACGGTCGCAGTTTGGTTTGGTTTAGGCACCAAAACTACTTGGATGGGTTTAGAAAAAGATCATCGTTTGGGTTAAAATACTAAGTTTCACACGCCTCGTGGGTGAAAGTCTGGTGTTCATCCACCCCAACCTCCTCGCTACATGGACTTTGTCACTCTTTATACTACGTCACTTGACTTCATAAAGGCTTTCTGGCTGACTTCTCCCATGTGCCAAAAAGATACATAAGCCACTGCTTAATGAATCATTACATTACGTACAGTCTTAGCTGTATGTATTGGGTTATAGGGACAGCAGCTGTCTTGAGTAATGTAAATTATATTGTTGTGTGATGCAGGGAAAAGGTTTTTGCATACAAAAAAAGAATTCAGGGTGCTTTATGAATAGTCAAAGTGAGGATTTGTTTAAGATTTCATACTGTATTAAACAGGTTTTCCTTCCTCTTGCTTATTCTGTGTTTCTTAATGACACAGAAACATGATTTCTGGTACAATTCGAAATCAATATTAAACACATGAGGTTCAAGTGAATCACTTCATGCTGCAAAGTTATATGCCTAAACACTATTAGTTTAAACTTCAACCTCACGGCTAATATAGAAAATAAGGTTTCATTATTTCTTTCATCATTTTTAAAATTCCTGTATCCTATCAGCCATCAGGTTCTTTAATCCTTTATTGATATTAGCAGAAAAATACATCACTCGCTGTTTGACTCATACATACCTCAGTATAGTCGGATACAAAGAAGGAGGTTGTGCCATCGTACTCCATGAAGTGTTTGGGGAAGAGGCGCACCCAGGTGTCATCCCCATAGAAGATGATCCTCTTCCCTGCTGTTTTTGCCTGCCAAATGAGGTTGTCTTCCAGCAGTGCGGGAGAATTTAGGTTCATTACCACATCAATGAAGCCTGGGATACTGCCAGTGGTAAGAGCCTGGGGAGGGATATGTTTTTGTCATTGTCCTTTGAACAATAATTGTCTTTTAATGGTGTTGTACAACCTTACAGTTTCATCATATTAATCCCGCTAATTAAGATGTGTGCTGCAGTACAGTGTTTGTTAAAAAAAGTTTTTATATATAATCATCTTCGCAAACAAACTAAATTAAATTAATCATTTTCCCCTTTTATCTGAATGGTCACTACATTGATCCAGTGCTCGAAACCAAACTAATTCCCACATCCCCAAACCAATCTTGCTGCCACAAACGGAAACTGAAAGCTGAATCAGGTAGATTGATGATATTTATGAAGAACAATTTCTACTGATTTCATCATGGAATCTGAAATAAAACAACACTGGCCTCCATTTGACTGACAGGGAAAACACAGCCTATTTTGGAAGTCAGGAGAGAGCGCAGTGCATCGTCGAGGGGGGACTACAAAGGCCTTGTCTTTATGCACTGAAGGAGACATGAGATTGCAGATGCTGGCAGGAAACACGGTTATTTAAACCCCCTATGAGCTGCCTGGAGCACAGCCGGAGGCTCACAACCCCGGGTTGAAATCAGAGGTGACCAGCCTTTATTGTGTGAGGGCCCAGGTGTTAGAGGAACCTGCCATGGGAGCTGGCCTGGCAAATTCAAAGTCGTCTTTTAAATCACTTCTTAAAACACTACTTTATCCGTTATATATATATATATATATATATATATATATATATATATATATATATATATATATATATATATATATATGTGTGTGTGTCCTTTGTTCATCTTATCAGCTTTTATATTATATGATATTATATTATATTAGGGGTTTTTTTTGCTTGCAAAACACTTTGTGGCTGCGTGGTTACTGTGTGAGTACCACTTTAGCTGTTCTATAGCAACTCTGTGGCTACTTCACAGACACAAGGGACAAATAGCAATAAACTAAAGATGTCACACCCCCAGAAACAACCTTAAGTACTTTCACAGGCTTCAAACCTTTCTTTACTTGCTATCACTTTTTCAATGTACCAAGGACAATAATGTTTTATCAATTTGAGTCTTGATATATGGGAGCAAAGTTCTCCTCTGTCACTTTGAAAGGTTTGTGTCTCCTATTAAACAATGACAAGCGAATAAACATACTTTGTCAGAATAGCACCAGAAGCCTTTCAGTGCTGTCAGCTGATTCACAGATATTGCTCTGACTGGAAACTGGAGCTGAAAATTTTGAGCCTCATCTTGTGAGCTTTGTTCCTGAGCTCAATTATTTACCACTTCCTTCCTTGCGATTGTTTTGCTCCTGCCAGTGCAGATGCTTGTTTCAGGAAGAGATGGATGGTTCTGCTTCAAGAGCAGTCTTCTCTTACTGCCTGTTCAGTTTCACTGAGGTCCCCAGTCTATTAATAGAGACAGTCTGACCAATGAAACCAGTGGTTCGGATGAAAATTGTCAAAATGGTAGAAGGCTTTGCTGTTATGTAATAACAAACACAAAAGGGCATATGGAGATAATTCTACTGTGACATACAAGAGCTCTGTGAAAAAGTCCACAGTTTTAAAAGTCGAAATCTTAGTTTCCCCAGATGCCAAAAAAACATTGAGATGCTGCCCAAACGAATCAGTGACTCATCAACATACTAATTACTGGCCCGCAGTATGTGTCTAGGCTTGCGATGTGCCATTGCTTAAATGTCAAATACAATATCAGTGGGGTTTATAGACGCTCTCTGGCACAGTGATGAAAACGTGTAAAGGTGCCAAAAAACAGACGGAAGGGGCTGTGACTTCGAGTCATCGAGGCTGGCAAAAGATATTTTCGGTTTCCATTTTCACTCACTTATCATTGACTACTGAACGGAAGGCTTTTCTACCATTAACATGAACATATCCTCTTCTCAGGTCTTATTACCAGATAATATCTATACAGTGGACCAATTATGCACTTGGGCTACTCTACTGTGTGTATACTACCCAGGCAGATACTGGCCTTCCAAACACCCACAGTGCATTGCTGCTGCCACTGGTATGATTAACTGAACTTAAAGAGGTAGTGCACACTTAAACATGTTTTCTGAGCTGTAAACTAAATGATATGACTGTACTGTGAGGAAACACATCAATGCCGCTGTTAATATTGACATTTCTTCCCAAATTTGGTATTTCATGGGTTGAAAATGGCTCAACACGCTTTAAATCAGCCCTTAACCTGCGAGGCCAATGCTGACATAGAGTCAACCGGTTGGGACCTGTCTACGTCATGTAATTTATATTAAAAAAAGATGCCACACCTCCTACAGTTTGTTCCCTCACTCCTCTGTTGTATTTTCTAAATTTGCTGGGAGAGAGGGTTCTAGCTGAACTGGGGGATGGAGTTACCAGTCTGAGAATGCGGCTCAACTGGCCACATGAATACAGGACTGGGGAAGAAACCAACTTCTTTTCTCTTCATGTTATGGTTAGAAAGACCAAGTAAATTGGAACCATTAAACTTAGTGGGAGGACTCTGGGGTAGAGTTTCCGATATAACAACTGTTTGCTGCCTGGACATTAATAAAAAATAACACATGGACAAGTAACTAGATACTAAACCCTAATGGTGTATTTGAATAAGACTTCAAAGTCAGCTGTGCTGTATATGCGCATGGAGCTTGTAACTTTATTAGATACAGTGGAGGGAGTGTTGGGTCTAATGTGTGTGTAAATTAATGGCTGTGCCACAGAAAGATTATGATTTAGGTTAGTTGGCTGTGTCACACCAGTTAATTGGGTGCAATGCAGTGATAGTGGGCAGTAAATGGTAGTTGGTTTGTACTGCCACCTACTGGTGTGTCACAAACCCTCTGAACAACTGAACCCTAATACTTCTGATGTTGTTAAAGCTGGGAATAACACAACTTCTAAGTCACTTCAATGTTAAACTGAGCTGTATGTTTAGTACAGAAAATGTGTTGCCTCAAAGCTCTGATCTTGAATATCTTGGGATTTCATTACAGCTGGCTCTCACTTGAATTCCCTCAAAAATAAATCTCTACTTCAAAAATGAATTACCAATCATACAGTATTTTATTTTGGAGAGGTTTGTCAATAGATGAGGAAGAAAAAATACGGTTAAAAGCAAGGTGTTGTGCCTCAAATCTACTGCCAAGCCCCCTAAAATGTGATTAACTGGCCCTTCTGCAGGCCTTATAGATGTACCTTCATGCTCCCACCAAACCTGCAAATCAAACTTACACGTTTCTGGACAGCTGAGGATGTGGCATTTTCAATTTCTCCTCTCCTCCTTGTCCATATACTGCACTGCACTGTACATCTCGGCTGCAACATAAACCCTTCGTGCCTGTGCTTCTAAATCAGAACCATTTTATTTTGAATTCCCTCTCTTATCGATTTCCCTCTACATACTCTTACACCATCAACAAATCTTTTGAGAACGTTCATATCCGGAGCTGTTTTTTTCCCAAAGCTGCCTTAAGGCCCTTTCCCTCCATCATCACTCCATCCTTTCTCTAAGCTCTTGGATTATGGTGAAACATCTGTCTCCCTGCAAGTCCACCTCAATCACGCTCAGCTTCATCCCGCCGTCATCCCTCCTCCACATCATCGTTGACCTGATCTGTTTCACAATAACCAACTTCAACTCCTCCTAGGAAGAGTTCATTCCGTTCAACAAAGCGGCCCAGAGGTCTCCTGAAGCAGCGGACAGGTACCGGGAGGCCAGAAGGACGGCGACCTCGGTGGTTGCCAAAGCAAAAACCCGGGTGTGGGAGGAGCTTGGGGAGGCTATGGAGAAGGACTTTCGGTTGGCCTCAAGGAAGTTCTGGCAAACCGTTAGACAACTCAGGAAGGGAAAGCGGGGCTTGGCCCAGGCCGTGTTCAGCAGGAGAGGAGAGCTGCTAACCCGGACTGGGGATGTTGTCGAGCGGTGGAAAGAGCACTTTGAGGAACTCCTCAACCCGATCAATATGTCCTCAGTGGAGGAGGCAGTTTGAAGACTCGGGGGAAGACTCACCCATATCCCTGGCGGAAGTCTCCAAGGTAGTCAAAGAGCTTCTTGGTGGCAAGGCGCCAGGTGTGGATGAGATTCGCCCTGAGATGCTGAAGGCTCTGGACATTGTTGGGCTGTCTTGGCTGACACGCCTCTTCAGTGTCGCATGGAGGTCGGGGACAGTGCCTGTGGAGTGGCAGACCGGGGTGGTGGTTCCCATCTTCAAAAAGGGGGACCGGAGGGTGTGCTCCAATTACCGGGGTATCACACTGCTCAGCCTCCCCTGGAAAGTTTATTCCAGGGTGCTGGAAAGGAGACTACGACCGATTGTCGAACCTCGGATCCAGGAGGAGCAATGTGGATTCCGTCCTGGCCGTGGCACAGTGGACCAGCTCTTTACTCTTGCAGGGCTGCTGGGGGGTTCATGGGAGTTTGCCCATCCAGTCTACATGTGTTTTGTCGACTTGGAGAAAGCTTTCGACCGTGTCCCCCGGGGGGTCCTGTGGGGGGTACTGCTGGAGTATGGGGTACCGGGGTCGCTGCTACAAGCCATCCGGTCTCTATATAACCGAAGTGAGTGCTGTGTCCGCATTCTCGGAAGTCAAACACGTTCCAAGTGGGTGTTGGACTCCGCCAGGGCTGCCCCTTGTCACCAATTCTGTTTGTGATATTCATGGACAGGATTTCAAGGCGCAGCCGGGGGAGGAGAGTGTCCGGTTTGGTGGCCTCAGAATAGCATCTCTGCTCTTTGTGGATGATGTGGTTCTGTTGGCTTCATCGGGCTGTGACCTTCAGCATGCACTGGGGCGGTTTGCAGCCGAGTGTGAAGCGGCTGGGATGAGAGTCAGCACCTCCAAGTCCGAGGCCATGGTTCTCAGCCGGAAAACGGTGGACTGCCCCCTTTGGGTTGGAGGTGAGTTACTGCCCCAGACGGGGGAGTTCAAGTATCTCGGGGTCTTGTTCACGAGTGATGGTAAGATGGAACGTGAGATGGACAGGCGGATCGGTGCAGCATCAGCAGTAATGCGGGCGTTGTACCGGACCGTGGTGGTGAAGAGGGAGCTGAGCCGGAAGGCAAAGCTTTCGATTTACCAGTTGATCTACGTTCCAACCCTCACCTATGGTCATGAGCTTTGGGTAGTGACCGAAAGAATGAGATCGCGGATACAAGCGGCCGAAATGAGTTTCCTCTGAAGGGTGGCTGGGCTCACCCTTAGAGATAGGGAAAGGAGCTCGGACATCTGGAGGGAGCTCAGAGTAGAGCCACTGCTCCTTCGTATCGAAAGGAGCCAGTTGAGGTGGTTCGGGCATCTGATTAGGATGCCTCCTGGACGCCTCCCTTTAGAGGTTTGCCAGGCACGTCCAACTGGTAGGAGGCCCCGGGGCAGACCCAGAACACGCTGGGATTATATATCTCATCTGGCCTGGGAACGCCTTGGGGTCCCCCAGGAGGAGCTGGAAAGCGTTGCCGGGGAGAGGGGCGTCTGGACAACCCTGCTTAACCTGCTGCCACCGCGACCCGGCCCCGGATAAGCAGAAGAAAATGGATGGATGGAAAGCGGCTCCTCCATCCACTTACAGACTTGGTTGTTTTTTTTTAAATTCACTGTAGTCACATCTACCTCTCAATATGTGTGAAAACATTACATTAGGGGTTACTTTTACCCAAAGTGCATTAAAGCTCCACAGGAACTACTGTAGACGTAATCGAAAACTGGAAGTGCATCCTCCCAAAAAACAACTTTTTGTAAAAAAATGTTTGTTTTTTTGTAGAAACTCCACTTCATTAGCTGATCAACAGAATATCAATCATACTACAAATTAGTAGGATATAGTGCTGTCAAATAATCAATTGCCCAATTGACAGAAAATTACAAGCAACTATGATGGATTAATCATTTTAGTCATTTTTTAAGTAAAAATCCCACCGACTCACTGGTCACAGCACTCAAAAATGAGGATTTAGTTCATATATGATAATAAACTGAATATCTTGTGTGTTTTTGACAGTTGGTCGTATAAAACAAGCAATTGAATGCATCACCTTGGGCTCTGGGATATTATAATGGCGATATGTTTGTTTTTTTTCTGATATTTTATGGACCAGAGCTGAAACAATTAGCTGAATAATGGTCTGGATCAACAGAAAAAATAATCGTCAACTATTTTGATAATCAATTCCATCATTCATTCAGCAGAAACACCAAATATAGCCTATTTTCAACTTTTAAATTAGGAGGATCTTTCTGCTTTTCTTTGTCTGATGTGACAGTAAACTGAATGTCTTTAGGTTTTGGAGTGTTGGTCCGACAAAACAAGCAATTTAATGGCATCACCACGGGCTTTAGGAAATTATTATCATCATTATTTTCTGACATTTTATAGACAGAACAATTAATTGATTAATTAAACAAATTGGCAGATTGATCAAAAGGACGATCATTAGTAGAGACAGTAGAAATGTACTGGCTTCTATTCATTTAGTATCAATTAAAATGAGCAATTTGAATACACTGCTTTGGGTTGTGATAACGTTTAATAGGTATTTGTCATTAGTGTTGACATTTTACAGGCTAAATGATTAATTAATGAATTAAAAAATTAAAAAATCTATATATTAATTGATAATGAAAATAAGTGTAAGCTGCTCCCCCACAGCATACCATACTCTGTTGGATCAAGCTTCAGAAAGGCTTTTATGAGTGAGGCTGTGCTCCAAGTTGTTACTGAAGTACTGTTTCTCCTCCAAGGTTTCTTCTCCTTGTCTTCACCGCTCATCCTGTCCACTGTCTTTGGCACCGTCAACCAACACATGCTCTTTGCCACCCTCGTTGACCTGAAGATTGCTGAAATCTGCACTCTCGTGGCTCTCATCCTGCCTGCCTGACCACATTCATCAGCTGTCACTGAGGAGGATTCTGTCCACATTGTGTATCTTCAGCAGCAGGTTTCTCCAGGGCTGAGTTTTGCCTCCAATCTCCTTCTATCTTAACAACAGCTTGACGCTGTCAGCACATCCCCGTTCCTCCCACCACTGCTTAAGAATGAATGCTGCCTTTTACTCTGCCCTCTGACACTCAGGCTGAATATTCTGCTTCACATGACTTCAGCTAGATGCCTTCCCACCACCTCAACACTGCCCGGCACCCATATGGACAAGACCGAGCTGCTCTTTTTCCTGGAATATCATTCCCTTTGCAAAACCTCTCCAGCAGCATTGACAACAACACGCTGACTCTTTCCCAGTCTGCCCGCAATCTTAGTGTGTTTTAGCACAACCAGCTGTCATGCGAGGCACACATGACATGACTGTAATCCCCTCCTGGCTCTGCTCCCAAAATACACTCATCAGCATCATCCAAATGTGACAACGCAGCATGTTTTCACCCTTTCCAAATTCTGCCATGTAACCCTATTTGCAGTTGTAGGCTGAAAACTTAGCACCCATCTCAAAATGTTCCTCGCACTTTCTTTTGACATGATTATTCTGGGCTCACAGGAATACTGTTAATAGCACCTCTTGCGATGGGATGGATGAAATATTGGTGATAATGGAATATAAACTTTACTCATTACAAGTCACATTTTCCCAGAGCCCAAGGAGACAACTTCAAATGACTTATTTTGTTCGACCAACCGACCAAAACCCAAAGATATTCTATTTATAATGACATGAAACAGAGAAAAAGCAGCAAATCCTCACATTTGGGAAGATGAAAGCAGTAAATGTTTGGCATTTTTTGATTAAAAAACAACTTAAATAATTCATCGTGGAACAGTTTACATCCATTTAGCGATTAGCTAACATTGTTTAGCAACAACCTTTAAACTCACACGTATAAACTTATTCCAGTATAACAAACATGTTGCAGTGTTTTAAAAAAAAATCTGGTGGCTGAGGGTTTAGGGGGCAACCATGAACAGCAACGTCCCCTTTTTCTTTCCGGTCGGGGACCTTTGTTGTATGTCATTCTCCATCTCTCTGTCACTACCAGGAAGGTAGGTGAACACTAAAAGAGTTAGACATATGGGACGGGTGTTGGCTGCGGCCGTAACACTAATAAAGGCATAAAATGCCCAATAAATCATTTATATTTTACAAAATCAGGTCAAATTGAACTTTGCATTAACTTCAACTTAAACTTTAGTATCCCTAAGGGGAAGTTAGTCTCGCAGCCAGGCACTGCATTGCACATAAGTGAATTGTTAAGAATTTGGCAAAGGTTTGATCCCTCCAAGTAGCCTTTTATTTATATCAGCAGTTGGTGTTGTCCACCGCGGCCTCCTCTCTTGACAGCAGCAACGTTTCAAATTGTTCATTTAAGGGTGTGACATATATACATTCGCTGATCCTTTAAATTATTTCATCATTGTAGGTTATAGTGATAGCCTCCAGGCTGTTTCAGAAGTGTATCTAATGTTAAATCAATGTAGTTTTGCATGAAAGACAGATTTAAACATACACGTTGAAACAAAATACAAATATATGTATGTACATTGGAAAGATTGGTGAAATATTGATCATTTGGATCATGCCCTGTCGGTGGACAGACTTGATGGTTGAGTTCTTATTTGAATCTCCACATCATGACACCTGAGTGACATCTTACCTTAATCCTGGGCATGGTGACTGTCGGAGGTCTTGCCTTGGCCACAAAGCTGTGCGATGAGCCTCTTTCCACCAGATGTCTGGTGTAGGGCATATACATGCGACCACTGGGTCCAAACACAAAGTCCTCCCGCAGGGCATCCACTAACATTACAACCACCCTTTTAAAAAGGGGCTGGGGGAGGCGAGAGGAGTTGAGGGAGCTTCCTGTAAGTAGAGCACATATTTTATGAGTTTTAACAGAGCAGACAGATAGCTACTAGGTAAGTCTGAGAGCCAGGCGATGCTGTGGACCCACCTGAGAGCGGCTCCGCTGGCAGATCCGACAGCTTGCTCTTGGATGAGAAAGACGACTTGACGGGTACGGGGAAAAACCCCCGCAGGAAGAGGGCAATGCCAATCACTTCAAGGATTAAAATAAACGAGGCAAAAACAGACGAGCGTACTTTCATTTTGCTGGTTGACGGACGCTTTAAGGGGACGAGTGAGTTAAGTTACTAGAGATAACCTGCTAGCTAGAAACCGACATGACACTTTTACACCAATTTATATAAGATAGAAAGCCATAACCTCCCATTTCAAATGGTCGCACTGTCAAACAACTTATTACAAAGTGAAGCGTCTCGGTATTTAATACTCTGCCCCTATATTATATATTTGTAGCTGCAATTAAGAATATAAACACTAATACCAGTTAGCGCTGTAGCCATTCATAACAGCTTCCGCATTGATAGCATGGAACTACGGGTAGTACGTAGAATCAAACAAGACCAATACGCTTTCCCACCCCCCCAACAATGGTATAACAATGGGTAGAGGTAAAAATAATATGGCTCGTCAATAACTTCAACGAACCACAACTGGTATAAAAAATAAATAATATTTTTTGCTTTTAATTAATGACAGGAGTTTCTGCAATCTTATGTTCACCTGTAGCAGGTGATCCAATGAGAATGGTACTCTTGTATTGGTGCCCTGTGTAGACAGAACAATAAAAACATAATAAAATATTGGATTTAAAAATATGTTGTTAAAAATGTATATAAGGAATAAAATATATAGATTGCTAAAAACAGCAGTAGGATAAAACGGCATCAAAATCATCAATTAATACCTGTAATTTAGAAAGATTTAGATATGTGTATGGTGTAACAGAGTATTGCAGCAGTTTATTTCATCTGAGTGGAGCAAATATTTATTTAGTTGATACATTGGTATCAGTCTTAAAATGTAGTGAAGATGTGTGTTTTCCTGTACTGCAGAAGTCATGTAAGATGTATAGGCTGTTTTCCCAAAAGGGCTTCATAAATATGTAGTAAAGAGCGCAGGTCAGGTTCTAACTGCCATAGGTCAGTCTACACTCCTGTATTAAATGATGAGTGCTAAAGCTGTCACCTGTTACAAATCTAAGAGCCCTATAACATCTGTACTGGAGTTG
The DNA here is from genome assembly GCA_005408345.1 of Macquaria australasica. Taxonomy (NCBI): domain Eukaryota; kingdom Metazoa; phylum Chordata; class Actinopteri; order Centrarchiformes; family Percichthyidae; genus Macquaria; species Macquaria australasica. The sequence goes on along the minus strand of SEMN01000153.1, from coordinate 324,951 downwards.
AGTTCCTCAGCAACAGATACCCACAGTCCAATGTCCAAGGATGACACCTGTACAATTTGAGAGCCACCCAAGGCATGTGTACCTACTCATCTTTTGTTCTTTTCTTTTTGCATTTGGTACCAATTACATAAATAAGAGCCAGTTGTAGGGCGTAAAAATCTGCTTGTAGATTGAATATTGCCAAGAACTGAGAGACGTTTTACAGATTAATGAATATATTATCATAAAGGGAGACTCAAAGTGTTCCTAAAACAGACCCCTGAGGAACCCCTTTATGGATCTATATATGTCTTTAATACCAATTGTAATGGACCAAATTAATTTAATACTGTATGTGAAAGAGGTTTGTATAATTAACAGTATAAAATGCGTCACTTAAATCTTTGGAAAGTGTAACTGTAATACTTTCTGGCTTGTGAAACCAAGTTGAGTCACATCTGAATGTTCACAAATACACCAAAATGTCAAAACAGCAAAAATAGCTGAAAAGAAACTAGTAGGAAAATATCAAGTGCCTGCTGATTTTTACAGTTTGGGGACTTTAATGTAGTCAATGCAAAAAGTGTTTGACTGTAAAATTAGCTGGTTTGCTCAATACAATGTTAGTTAAACACAGGCCTTTTCATATTCATGCTCCATATTGTCAGTTTGACTTGTCATAGCAGGTAAAACACAGGTGTAATTAATATGTCTGCATTTCAGGGTGTTGAGTATGCAATGTTATTCATGTCCGCAATGAAAAAGGTCTAATCCTAAACCTTAACTGACAGTCTACACATTTCAAGTGCTTCTACTTAAACACCTGAATTCACTGCACACTGCTGAAGTAAAATTTGTCAAAAGTTGCACTTCTCTCATCCCGTTTCACTGTAGCTAAATACCTATTAAATCAGATTAATTTGCCAAGTACAAGGGGCAGCACATAGAGGCAATGAGATATTTTCACCGAGCCACTACAGCTGCTGGGTAGAAGGTACGTGGACTGTCTACTAGTTTTATATGATTTACACCTGACATTTATGGGGCCTGGGGCTGATGAGGTCTGATTGGAAATTAGCTCAGGATGGAATTAACTTCCTTTCAGCTCTTTTGTGTGTTTGAGCTGCTGCTGCCATCTACTGGGAACACTGCTTAAAGGACAGGCTTTCAGATTTTGTTTCTCACAAACACAGCACACAATGTATAATAAGAATTCTATTTTCTATCACTCCCTTTCACGGTCAGATGTCAGAGTCAGCAACCAATCGAGCGCTGGTAGGGGTTAAGTATTTTGTTCAAGAACACAGTCTAGTGGTTCAGTCTCATACCACCACCCTGCACCCCTGCAGCAAGGGAGGCAACAACTCACTCAAAATGTAGGACATTGGTTTAGTTATAATATTTTGAAACTCTGACACAAACCGATGACTATCAAAGATAATTTAAAAAGGCACATAAGTTACAACATCACTTTTCAATGAAAAGTGGTTAAACTTTGGCTTTGTAATAATGAAAAATACATCCTGGTTAAAGTCAAATTCAAGATCATCTCACATGGAGACCACAGATCAAAAACAACTTAAGACAAAGACCACAACAAATGGGGTCTCATTAAACATCAAGACCAACTTTTTCCATAATCAGTGCATGTCCCTGCATGCACTGTTTATGGCAATGATGAGATGACGGTCCAGAAGATTCAGCCGACAGTCAGAGATGTATGTACAGCACATCTGTGTACAGCAGGAACAGGAAATGTTTCATAATGGCAGAGAAGACAAGTCAAAGCAAAACACCAAAACAAGAGCATGAAGAAAGAACGGTGTGAAGACCGAGCTCAGGAACCCCAGCCCAAGATCTTTGTCGCTGTTCCCACAGGATGCAATCATGTTCTACTCTCTTTTCACTCACAATCTACAATGTGCAGAACCTCCATGATCAAACAGGCATATTTAGTGTAGTAAATGGGACACGATTCCCTGGGCATTTACAATGTTTTACTGAAAATGCCAGGTTTTTATCTTCTCTACTAACTGCACTGTGTACAGTAACGTGGTGTGTACTAAAATAATAACACATTCAATGACAAATAATGTATTTCTGAACAGAAAAGGCTCAACATTCTTCCGTTTAATAACTTCACTTGAGAACTGCATACTTAAATGTCTCATCATACGATAGATGGAAACCACCATCACAAACAGAAGTGTTAACAAAGCATTCGAATGATTGGGGATAAGTGGAAGCAAGGTTTCATCAAAAGACATTGATTTTGAACGACATGTAATCTTTAAATTCCTCTCCTGGCAAATGATCTGCTGAATGTCAGAGAGAGAGGAAGTAATGAGGCATACTGTGGAAATCAGCACAATTACAGCAGTTTGCAGCACCAATGACCACTTTATTCAGAGAAAATCTAGCAGGGCCTTTCAGGACCTGTTGCATATAATAATGATATATTACATAATAATAGTATTGCAGTCTATTTGTCTTTCCTCTTCAGAACATTAATAAAGGCGTCTTTGGGAACTTCCACGTTGCCGATAAGCCGCATCTTCTTTTTACCCTCTGCCTGTTTCTTCAGTAGCTTCATCTTCCGTGTGATGTCACCTCCGTACTACCAAGACAAACAAGATAGATGCTTCAGTTTGTGGTACATTTGTAGATTCATAAACTTTGAGAGTTAAGAATAATCTTCACTTACACATTTAGCGAGAACATTTTTTCTGTACGCCTTAATTCTGAAAGAGAGCAAATATCGTCATGTCACATTTTTAAGGCAAGTTAGCACATTTCATACACAAATATAATTCATAGTGCTTATATATATATATATATATATATATATATATATATATATATATATATATATATATATATATATATATATATGCATTGTTTTGCATCTCATACCATTCTAACAAAGCCTTTAGCCTAGTGCTGATGTTGTACTTACGTTTCCCTTGCAATGACCTTACTCCCGATGGCTGCCTGTACAGCGATCTCAAACATCTGCCTTGGTATGGAGTCTTTGAGTCGCTCACACATGGCTTTCCCTGCACTGTACGCACGGTCTCTGTAATAAAAACACACCTATCAGAACCAAAAACAACTGTAAAACGCTACGGCCAAGGGAAAAAAGAGTGCTCACTAAACCACCTCAAAATACACTAGCTGACAATGACATGTACATGCGTCATCCCCAATAAATGCAGGTACCCTTTGTACAGTCACTAACAAGATGCATCATCTCTCCAAGTTTAATCAAAATGGCCTTTTAAAGTTTAAAAATTCGACCTTTAATCACCGGCGTAATCATCAAAATAATCAGTGTTACATTTGAAATCAGAGCAGCTGTCATGCTATTAGGTACTTTGATTAAAAGCCGCCGTATCAAACAGCTGTAAATGGCCTCTCTGCTTGACAGGACATCCTAGTCTCACTTGGGTCCAGTCACGAGCCATATGTTGCAGTCGCTCTGTAACGTGCCTCCTGTAAAAGATATTCCGCTCTGTGATTGGTGTGGTGGCCTTAAAGAATAACAGACTGAAGCTATGCTCGGCTCAGCTCCAAGGCTTACAGTATAAATGGTCAGAGAGTAGCCATCGTTGGTGAAGCGTAGCGCCCTTCAATTACCAACGTCTGCGCTGGCTTTTGGTAGCAAGTACATTAAATACAGATCTGCTGTGTGTCATCACTTTTCGCCTGTGAAGTTACTCTATTGTCCTTGTTACAAATGGAATGAAGTCCTTGTCCAGTGTGTAAAGTCATCGTAATAGATAATGTTAACACTGGCTGCCAAGAGGCAATTTTTTAATGTTATCCTGGGTGTTGAATATATTTCATGCTCCATAGGCTCAGGAGAATGACTTTAGTAATGCAGGACCATAACCTTGAAATTATGTAAACTCGTAAAAATCTGCCAATTCTTTTCCGTGAGAGCAGCGATGATAACTAAGCTTTGGGGGACTGCTGTGACAAAGACAATAAGAAGATCCTCTCAAGCAGCATCAGAGGTGCTCCTCCTGAGACAAATGAGGAACTCCTTACCCAAAATATTCAGTGAAACATTAAACAAACTCAAGACACTTAAAGCTTGACAGCATCTGAATTAAGCTATAACTGGAAACACACAGTACCTGTGTACAACTGTGGTGAGTTCTTCCACAGGCCGCCCATTCAGTAGAATATCCATCTTTATCAAATCAGCAGCCTGGTAGCCTGCATTCTCATAGTCAAAGCTATGGAAGATCAAATCAGTCAGTATTTCATTAAAGACCTTTATCCAACATTGTTGAATGTAAAGACAAAGAAAGGTGCACAGGAGAGGGGAAACTATGAGATTGAAGGTCAAATTTATTGGCTTGTGAGTGTTTTCATTTACTGGATTCAATGACATTTTTCCTAAGAATTTACCCCCTACCCTCTCCCTACCCACTTCCACTCCGTTTGCGCGTTCACATGGAGGGTCTGCCACATTAAGTGTCATCCCAAACCATGTAGTGGGGAGTGAAATGGGTTATAAAACTCTCCAACAGCGAGTCTACATAGATGCTGACTTACTGACCACATGTAACGCCGTGTTGTGTTTGTCACTGAAGACGCTCCGTACAAATATAAGTTCCGAGCGACTCCCCGTACAAACGTAAACTGCTCAAACTAAGACAGACATTTAATACTGTCATACAGACGTTAACAACTTACATTGTATTTAGGAACAAACACACCCTTCTCTAGTCTAGAAAAATGTTAGACGTGTTCATTTGATTGTAAAGTGTATATTTTATTTATTTATTGCAAGAAACCATGGATACGAAATGTTACGACAGTTCCTGTTTCCGCCGGAGAGAGGGAAGTTCGTCCCAAAGCTATTTATAGGCTACACCTTAATGAAGGGTGCTTCATTCAGCTGTGAGTGTGACTGCAAACAGAGTTACACTCCATGACGGAGTGGGAGTGGGGAGGGTCCGGTTTGAGAAAGGCCCAAGATCTGAATGAATGAATGATCATTTTCAACTTAGTGTATCTAACTTCATGCATTTATATACGTAGCACTTGCTTGGTTTTACCTTGCATATCCAGAGGACAGTGATTTGAGGAGGTCATAGAAATCCACAACGACCTCATTTAAAGGGAAGAGATACTTCATCATGACGCGCTGGTCGTCTATGTACACCATGTTCTTCTGGATGGCTCGGCGATTCTTGAAGAACACAACAATATGATATAATTGTTGCCTCCACCAGTCTTACATGCACTTACAATCTCAACAATCCAAGAAACCTAATTAATCACTTACTTTTGAAATTGAGGGAGGCTGTTAGGAGACACTTCCCTTATGTGGAAAAGCCCCAAACATCAGAAATATAACCTCTTTTTTTTTAACACAAAAGGATCATTTTCTTGGCTTCCTTAATTTAAGTATTGTTTTCTCTACAGCTCCAGACCAATTTGGAAAGAGTAAAAAGCAAAGGATGCACTCTAGTATCTCCTGTCAAACTACATTTTCCAACAGGCTTGAGAATCAGGCCGACTCGCCTGTGAGTATTCAGACAGCATCCTTGTCTCACTTATATAAAAAAAAAAGGTCTACACTTGTTTACAAGGCAGATATACGGAAGACGATTAGGGCCAAATGGGAAAAATTACTTTATTCTCAGAATTCTGACTTTAAACTCAAACTCAAATAAATGTTTCACATGTGGCCCTAATCCTCTTTCATACAGATACATATGTTAGCGGTACACAAGCAAATGGAAATCAGACCCATAAGGTGCAGAGAGAACACATTCAGGTTAAATAGTATAGACAACAGTTTTTCATTCATTTCAATTGCATTTTCCGCTTTCCTCTTACCAAGCAGAGAGTCATGATCTTGCCGGTGTAACTGTCTGGAGCAAGAATGGTCCCCAGCACCATGGGCTCCAAATACTCAGACACAACCGATCTGTCTGGGAACTGAGCAGGGTTCACGATGGTTATCTCCTCGCTGCCATGTACCTGCAGGCAGAACCAACGAGATTTGAACCTCCAAATAAAACCGGTAAAGGTCTTTCCAAAAACGTTTTTTGATTTTAAAGTGGTTCTCCACTCAAAAGCTAATGTTTTGATGCAGGCCTGAAATATGGCTGTAAAAAATTACCTTTATGCAATACCTTTATTATAGTTCATTTATTCCATTACTAGTCTAACAAGAGAGAGAAAAGAAAACTCTGCTTGAGAACATCATGCATTCAAATTGGCTGTGATTTTGCCTTTGCAACAGAACATTTTGATTGTCCCATCAAAGAGCTCCATGTGTCATTGTACAGGAAAGCACGCCAGCAATACCAGAGAGCCTCCAATTATCACTAATTTCCAAGTCAGTTCAAACTTTCTTTATGCTGAAATTGCAGCGAGAGCCCAGCTCTACTGTGAGATCGGAAAATATACGAGCAGGAAATGGCTCTTACCTTGATGAGCTTGGTTGAAGAGAGCACAGCCTTGTAGGGCACGGTGGGTGCTGTTACTATGACAGAGGCATTGTATTCCTGCTCCAGCCTCTGATTGAACACCTCCATATGGAGAAGACCCAGGAAGCCAAGTCTGCAGGGGGACAGGGAGGTTCACTCAAGTTTTATAATTGATATTCAAGCTTTTAATTACAAAGAGCCTGTTTGGAAAGAGTTCAACACAGTGAGTAAGACTCACTGCTATTACAGTGCAGTTTCATGCTTCCAGATGATCTAAATCACTGCCACTAATAGAATCAAATTTACACCATCTGGACTGATACGACCTGTGATGATAAATAAACTCTTACTTGGCTGCATATCTTGGCAACATTAAGTATGTCCCAAGGAAATTTGTTAATTCCCCTATCTATCTATCTATCTATCTATCTATCTATCTATCTATATCTATATCTATATCTATATATATATATATATATACACACACATACATATATATATATACATATAAGTTTTGTGGTTGCACTGTTCCATGTCCACACTGTCGTTTTCACTTGCTGTTACAGTGTATGTAACGAGCCCCTCCTCTGTTGAGGTCTCAAAGCCATTTTTCATTCTAATTCATTCAACAGTCGTCCTCACCTCCAGCCTGCTCCCAGGGCCAGACTGCTGTCTCTCTGCACTGTGACACTTGAGTCATTCAGGGTCAGTCTCTCAATGGCGCTGCGAAGGCCCGGGTACTCCGACTGGTCCATTGGAAACATGCCTGGGGGACAGAAAAACAAAAGAGAGAGTGCACATCCTCAGCACACAGGATTATTTTCATTCATTTGCAAAGCACTGACTGCACTCACTGAAGCAGCTAGTGAAACGCAACATGCACGGAAGTTGTTTTATGTACTGGGTAAGTGTGATAATGCATGTGGGGTTTGAAAGAGTGGTATCCTCAATTCTAGTTCTTACTCCATATTCACACAGAGACCTCTATCTGACAGCAGGAGGCGACTGCAGATGAGAACACTTCTTCTTACCAGCAAAGACCATGGCTTTGGCAGGCTTGAACCCTGGAAGAGCTTCTACCGGCCGCTCCTGGAGGTAGAGCGTGTCACCAATCTGGGCCTCCTTCACATCCTTCATGCCTGCTATTATGTAGCCCACTTGGCCTGCAAACCTACACAGCAGTCGAGGAGATTTTCTCTAATGCAATGTAAACACGCATCTCAGTGGACAGCATTAAATTCCAGCGTTAATCAACTGTGTGGAGCCGTGCTTATTAAAAACAAACTGTAGACATACAGTACAGATGGCTGCTTTACAATTATTCAAAGATGGCTGCAGTGGCAATGTCAGAATCAGATTTCAAACGATGTATTACATTATATATTTTAGGATATTCTACATGTCTGTTGCAATGGACAGAATTTAAATATGCTGAATTTTACTGAGAATCTAGCACAGCAGAAACTCTCCTCTCTTTTTAATCATTAATATGTTTAAAAATCTTTGCACAACCAAGTGCGTCAAAGCACAGCAAAGAAACACTGACTCCATTACTGATGGTTTAGTTTGTACAGTGTGTTTTGATCCAAACGACCTTCAACAGATATATGAACGTGCATCAAAGAGTTACATTTATCTATATAGATGCTAAAGATTATCCAATCAGAAGACCACTGAGTCAACTGGTGCATAAAACACATAAAGAGAGAGAGAGAGAGAGAGAAAAAGCCATCCCAGTAATTAGGCCACGAAGCATTATTTTACTCCCACAAAATATATATATATTTTTTTTAAATATATATACACATCTTATATATTATTCTGCTGATGATTTTCTCGATTAATGGACTCATTGTTTGGTCTATAAAATGTCAGAAAATGGTGACAATGCCAATCAAAATTTCCTGCAGATCAAGCTTGTGTCATCAAGTGACTTGTTTTGTTTAACTTCAAATACTTCAAAACCTAAATATATTCAGTTTTTAACACATAAGACTAAAACAACAGCAAATCCTCACAACTGACAAGCTGGAACCAGCACGTTTGGTATTTTTGCTTTAAAAAAAATGGCATAAATGACTAAACTCAAATATAAGAATGACTGCAGATTATTTTTCTGTCGATTGACTTGTTGATTAATTGACTAATCATTTCAGTGCTAATCCCAATATCAGCTCTACTGGGTGAGATAACACGTGGGAGAAATAACATTAGATGAGGAAGAATGCCACATACAGCTTCTGTGTTGGGTGCTCATCTGGCCGGAGAAGCCCCAGCTCGTTGACCTCGTAGGTTTTGCCAAGATGTGCCGACACGATCCTGTCCCCTTTTCTGACCCGACCTCCAAACACAGCGATGTTGGCCACCACTCCTCTGTAGTGGTCAAAATTGGAGTCAAACACTAGGGCTTTAAATGGGTCAGCGGTACTTGCCACAGGCCTGAGGATACAAGGACGGGGGAATAAAAGAGCTTGTCATCCATGTGTCAAACATGTTTCATGTGAGAAATGAAACAAAATGAACCTTCTTACTGTGGAATTCTGTTCACAACCGCTTGGAGGACCTTTTCAACATTTGTTCCAAGTTTAGCAGAGATCTGAAAAAAGGTGAGATCACAAATGAAGAGAAATGTCTCAGATAAGTGATACTGAAAACTAAAACGCAGCTTTCACATGCTCCCACTCACCCTGATGCATTCTTCACGTGGAATATCAAACACCTTTTCAATCTGTGACTCCACTCTCTCTGGATCAGCATTTTTCAAATCAATCTAAGGGAGAAATGTCAAAATTAGAATGGCATGCTGAACAGCAGTCAAGTAGAAAAATAATGTGCAATTAACCCAAAAGCAAGTAGGTCTCAGTGCACCTTGTTGATGACAGGGATGATTGCCAGCTGAGCTTCAAAAGCCAGGTAGAAGTTGGCCACCGTCTGCGCTTGAACCCCCTTCACATGACAACAAAATATCAGCGACTGCATCGCATACAGCACATACTGCACACCCACAATAATTCACTGAGAAAACTGGGAGCTAGAAATCTGGGTTTGTACCTGATTGGCATCAACAATCAACAGGACACCTTGGCATGCAGAAATCGACCGAGAGACTTCATAACTGAAGTCAACGTGACCCTGCAGAGAGGCACAGCACCGGAGATTCAAAGAGACATGGTGACATGGTGGTGCAGCATGTAAACAATGACAAAAGTTTTGTATACCTATTTTAATAACTCCCCTCATAGACAACAGATCTATTTTTTTCCGCTTTCATAGTGAGAGGCCATTTTGGTCTGATGTTACTGTAATTAGCATTATGGATGAGAGAGCTGATGCTGCAAAGTTGAAACATGCAACTTTTTTACATGACGACAACAATAAATAAATAGAAGATATTCCACATTATCAATCTGTCTTCAAGCCGAAATCCATCTATTTGTTTTTGATTGTGTTTTCAGTTATGGTTGGGAAATTATGGAACACCTAAAATCTGCCACAGTGCTGAGAAGTTATAGCAGTAGCAACCATGAACGAAAACATTAAGGAAAGGAAGTAATTTGGCAGATTTTCAACATAGACTAACAATTCACTTCACTGCCTCAAGATGACGAGCTGCAGGTTCAAATCAAATTATCAAATACATGTGCCCTGACACATTTTTCCACTCAGTTATCCAGAAACACCAGGCAGACACCAGTGCACTTCCTTAATTCCTGTTTAAAACCTCCTTCTTCCCCACATCACACCCAGCTGGGCACTTACCGGTGTGTCGATGAGGTTCAGGAGGTACTGCTGTCCCTGGTGGCTGTAAAACAGCGAGGCCGTCTGGGCCTTCACTGTTATCCCTCTCTCTCGCTCCACCTGAAGCTTGTCCAACACCTGTTTGTTCTTCTCTGTCTTTGCTATGGCACCTGTTTGTCAATGACGTCCATTAGTAACACATTGTGTTAATTGTAATAATTTTATTAACAGCTGGTATATTATAGTGACCCAATCGCTGACATTGGGTAGCTCTCATAGTCGTGTCAGTAACAACCATTTGCATAGTAACTCCCACACACAGATCACAATGTCCCCGATTAATGCTGGGAGAATACAATCCAATTACTGTAGATCCTAATACATACGTTTGAGATTGTTAAAGTAATAAAGTAAAAATGTTGATTTCATAAAAACTAAGAGAAAAAATACACAGCAAACACACCCGTCATCTCCAACAGCCTGTCAGCCAAAGTGCTTTTTCCATGGTCAATATGAGCAATGATGCAAAAATTCCTGATTCTGTCCACAGGGAACTTCGACAGGTCAACAGCATCCTTGAAAGCAAAAGGAAAGAAGCCTGTTAATTACTATGACAGTCACCCAACAGCTGCTGAATAGATACAGTAACCCATCTTCAAGAAATAGCAATATTTGGGCAGATCAGTTAGTATGTCTATTTCTAAATAGGGCAAGTGCATAACCATAAATGGAGTGAACAGCTTCATGAGTGTAAGTTTGTTAGTCACCTTGTCTGTGTGTGTGCTGATCGTGCTGGAGCTGCTGCTGGAGAACACGGGCAGCCGCTTCATCCAGCGATGTCTCAACAGGGTGTAGGTCATGTTATAGCTCTGCATTTTCCTTCTGTACATTTTGAACTGTAAAACGCGTCTTAATAGGGGTGTTTCACACCACCGCTTCACTAGAGAAAACGACATGTTCTCGTTAAGCTACCAAAGAAAGTTGCCCAGCAGGACAGAAGGATAAATATGTGTTAGCTGGCGTCAGCTCGCTAGCTAGCTGCGGAATAGTTCTGTATTGTCATTAACACATTGTAGGCTGTTGCCACATTGGCGGACCATTGGTGGACAGTCACCACGATGAATATACACGAGTCTTTAAAGTAAATATTCCTACAATCACCCCGGTGCATGAGTTCCTAAGGTGCTGACATTTTGGGTGACAGTTCACCGGCAAAGACTTGTGGGAAATGTTGTTGATTTGTCGAACCAGAGATGATGTAAAGAAGCAAGATAATATCCTGCAATAACTTCCGTTTTTATTTTATGCCGGCCAGAGCAAGCTTTCATTCAACGTGTATCCTTAATAAACGGTTACACTCTTTAATATCTTTTTAATGTATCTAACGTTTTATTGTAATGCTAACTTTGCGAGGCTAGCTGCACTGCTGTCGATCATTTCTTTCCGTTGATTTTTTAAATGCTACTACGGCTAAACATTGCTGCAGCCTGTCTACTGATAGTGCAGTAGGCTTTTTATTCAGTTGGGAGTCACTAGCTTAAGGGGCTACATTGGGAAAAATATCATAATATACAAAAATGAACGTTTGAAACAACATTTGAAAGCATCAAGGGAGGACGACTGTCTTGACATACTATTATCTTCGGAAGTCCCGCCTACTCAACCTGCCAGATGAAGGATAAAAATGGATATCAGTTGCTATGACAACGGAGCTGCCTCTTGCTTCTGCTTCTCTTCTTTGTGCAACCAGAGATAATAAGCCTCTATTAGCCCCAGCTTCTGCCTGTCATGTAATCATATTTTTCTTTCACATCTGAGACTTTTGCTCTGAGGATTGCATTTGAGTCACAGAGCCAAGCATCTGGTTTCCTTAAAGACAATACAAGCCTGTCTGAAAAAAATCTCACAGGTCATTCCACAGCACCACCTACATACCAGCCTCCTGTTCTGAAGACATTTCCAGATTCCTCAACTCCTATATCTATTTTCTTCTGCGCAATCAAGAAATAATTTAACTCATTTCCCAAGTAGGACTAAACGAAACAAATATGGCAGCCAGAAAAGATGTATCTGCTTGTTTTATGATGCAAGAAATTATTTATGTGTTATAGCATACTATGTGCAAATATAAAATAAATATTAGACTAATTAACGTGATAATAAAATGTTTACCATTTTGGTGATTTGGTGTGTACAAGACGAGCATTTTTGTTTGGCTGAACGGTGTGGAAGGTTGAAAACTGGTTGAAAAGCCAGTTGGACAGAGGAGTCTCTGAGGAATCTGGAAAGGTCTTGAAAACAGCAGAAAGTGTTGTCAAATGACCTGTGGGGTTGCTTAGCTCTGCCAATTGAATCGTTAAAGTAAAAAGTCTCAAATGTGAAAATAATCAGATTAAGCGAGAGGCACAAACTGGGGATAAGCCTCTATTATCTCTAACAGCTCTCAACATGGTTTTACCCAGGAGTCAGTTATTTATACTTGAACCTTTTAAAGCTACAGGAAAATCTAAATTTGACTTTCTAACAGAAGAAGTTACGTCCTAGAAATGTCATCAAAAACTGTTTAGCAAGTCATTGCTGTTTCTTTACTTAGTTTTTTAATCTCTATTTCCCGGTTCAGCCGGTGTGAATATAGATGTGAATGTGAATACTGCTCTTGATTTTTACTTGTCATAGCAGGAAAAGAAAGCACAGGTGCAACTAATAGCATTAACAAGGACTCTGTACTTAGTGAGCCAGTGCAGGGTCCTGAAACCGGTTCACCTCAATGGTAAAACACATTAACATTATTATTTACACCTGTGCTTTTCCTGCCTCAACACATCAAACTATCTGCCATAAAAACATCTATTATAGTTAGGTTTGAATGACTGTACCTTAGATTCAACTGAACTATCCATTGAACAATTACACTGGCTCATTGGGACCACTTGTGAAAGTGAAAACACAAAATAATTGTATGGAATCCATACAAAAAAAGATTTATTATGGGACACCATTTGTCTACAGGCCTTTTTCACAGCAGACATTTTGACTTGTCATAGTAGGACAAGCACAGTTGTTGCTAATAACTTTAATGATTGTTTGTTCTATTAGTGTCCTAGGAAGTCATGGCAGTGAGCCAGCATGCACAATACCAGGACCCTGAAACTGAAGCAGCTACATTCAGACATCATTACTTTTATTATTTACACCTGGGGCTTTCCTACTGTCACATGATTTAAATTAATCTTCAGAATGAATTGTGAATTGGCAGAGATAGCATAGGTTCATGTTGAAGTAATAAAACAACTATAACACTGCACATATTCCACTTAGTTGTGTTGTTTGGGTTGCTAATGAATGTGTCTATATTTAAACACACACACACACACACACACACAGTGAACGACAAGCCTTGTTATGTCAGTCATTGGGTTTATGTGCATTTGGTGAAGATAGTATGGCAAGCCCTTTTAACATTTAATCAGTAGCAGTAATATCAATTGTAGATATCAACAATTGCTTTTTGACTAGTTAGAATTGCAAGCCAACATATCCATAATGTAATTTTGACACGTAACAATTTTAATTAAAGATATCTACAATTCATTTCTTACTAGTGAAATGTTAATTGTAGATATCAGTAACTTAATTACAACTAGTCAACTTTTACCATTGACTTCTATTCAAACTCAATTACAGATATCTACAATTCAATTTTGACATGTTACAATTCCAAGTCGACATATCCACAATGTAATTTTGACTAGTTATAATTCTAATTAATGATATCAACAACTCAGTTCTCACTAGAGGAAATGTCAATTGTTGATATCAACAATTCAATTCTTACTAGTGGCAATGTTCATTATAGATATCTACAATTGTTCTTACATTACAGATATCATTAATGGAATTGTAGATATCTAAAATTCAATTCTCACTAGTCAATAATTATTGATATGTTGGCTTGGAATTGTAACTAGTAAGAATGTAATTTCAGATATCTAGAATTGCATTTCAGATATCTGAAATACAATTGTAACATGTGAAAATTAAATTCTTACTAGTAACAAATATATTTAAGATATCTACAATGTCTTTTATAACTAGTCAGAATTGAATTTCAGATATCAAAAAAGGAATTTCCACTAGTCAAAATGTCATTGTAGATATCTTCAGTGACACACACGCATATCCGAAATGAATATGGTAATTTGGGCGAATGATCCGCCCTACTCTGCCTCTGATTGGCTTACCTGCAACGAGTACTGGCCAATCAGAGGCAGAGTAGGGCGGGTCATGAGTTCGCCATCCTAGGAATGAGAAATCGTCTCACCGAGCTAATTTGGCGGTGACGAGTGAAAATGGAGAGAGAAGGAATTATTAACACAGAGACGGCAGTTTCTGCATTTGACAGAATTTTTAAGTTTAAATGGCTGTTGGTAAACCAATTTATAGGTGCATTACCGCCATTTACTGGACTGGACTGTGGAGCAGCAGATGTGTTGCCAACAGAAAATAACGTGTTTTCACAAAGCATTAGCATTTGTTAAATATTCATGAGGTGGGCGTGGCCTATTTAAAAGTCGACCAATAGCTTTGTGGTACTTGATGATATGACGACATATCAGAAATGCAACTGTAGATATCTGAAATGGGAAATTACATTTCCACTAGTCACAATCCTTTTTCGACATGTCAAAATTAAATTGTAGATATCTGTAATTCTTATTCTTACTAGTGACAAAGGAATTACTGATATCTATAATTAAATTAAAGATATCTGTAAATCAGTGTTGACTAGTCAAAATGTAATTTCTACATGTGAAAATATATTTGTAACATGTCAAAATTGTTTTACAGATATCTTAAATTAACATTTCCACTAGTGAAAACTAAATCGCTACTAGTCAGCCCTACTGATTAAATGTTAAAAGGGCTGGTCTCTTTTCTCACTTGTAGCCCTTCTCTGTCAGCATCTAAACAAACTTTCTGTTCTGGTTACTTGTTGGGTTGAACATGGAGAGGCTGTTAAAGGTGTTCTGGCTCAGTCATGTCTCACCACAGTATGCCATGGTGGCCAGTGTGTCCCCATGGCAACCACAGCCATGTGGATTTGTTTGTGTGCGACATCCTGCATCCAGACTTTCTGATTTCCTTCACAACAGCACAATTTCAAAGAAATGTGTTTTGGGTTCTTTTTGTAACTTCAAATGCTTTGGGCACTGAACCAAGCAAAAAACACCATTCTAGATGAAGTTTCCTATATCTTATAAGTCGGAAAGGTTTATGTATTATTATTTGAAAGAGACTATGGTCCAAATCATGTATAGTGATTCCACATGTCTGTGTTCGGCCTTGGTATAGCTGTTCGCAGGGTAATTATACAGCAGTCAATTGGCCTCGACAGGCCTTCACTCCAGCTGCATCTTCTTACTCAGCTTCGGCGTTGGCTTGGAGGATGGTTAGCTCGTCTCCCAGCCTTCGCACTTAACTGCTAGGAACCATCAATAAATTACTGTTGAAATGACACAAAACCAATGTTTTTTTAATACCTTCCTGCTGACTTGCCTATATTAATGCAAAGTATGATTGAACAATTATACCAGATTGGTCTCATGTAGCACACTGGGTCACATTACTTTGAAGCTGTTACAGTAGAAGAAGCACTAAGATCCAATATGTAGAGGTGTGTCCTATGTGGCCTGTGTAGTAATAATGTTTGGTATTGATTTGGAGTCACCAGGTCACATTACATGAAAGATGTTGAAAAAACTGCCATCATTTTCTCTCAAAATATTAGCAATACAACACATATTAGCAATCAAAATAAGTGTGCTACGTGTGACCAATTTAGTATCATTTCTTAATAACAATTTTCACTAATATAAGTCAGCATGAAGGTATTGAGAAAAATATCAGTATTGTGTCAACAGTAATTTATTGATGGTCCCTATAAAGTCAGCCCCCAGCAGTTAAGCATGAGGGCTGGGAGGTGAGCTCACCGTCCTCCTGCTGCCAACACTGGGTGAAGCTGAGTAAGAACACGCAGCTGGATACGGGGTGAAGGTCTGTCGAATATCCAACTTAAAACTAACTTCACCGCAGTGTAGAAAAATGCAGTCTATCACTCCCTTTTTGAGTGCTCCAATCTAACACTTTATTAGGAAGATTTCTAGACATGCATGTAAGCAGCTCTGCTCTGCCGTCCTACTGGACACCTCACATCCATCAGTATTGATCTTTGTCAGGCCGCAGCTCAGGGAAGAGGAGGTCTCACAACTGGGGTCTGTGCAGTGCAGCGCGTGAGTGGTGGAAAGATCAGGCAGAAAATGAAACTTGAGCGAGCTTTGCGTTAGAACTCAGTGCCACAGGGCTTTTTGTGGGTTTTACCAACACACTGGTGATAATGGTCCCTGGCAGCATAGAAGCATGGCTTGACAGCATCCTCTCCTGCTAAGGAGGGCTGAGCTGCCTCACTCACGGTCCCATGATCTCACTGGGCTGTAGGCTAATGTAGGGGGTTATTTGTATTTCAAGGAAGAAGCTGGAACTGACCTCAGCATGGCTGATATTAACAGATATATTGATTTTGGCATATATATGAGATATTAAGTAACACAAACAATGTTATTTAAATTTTTTAAATCTCTCAAATATCAATATTAGTATCAGCTTTAAAAACCTGGTATCAGTCAGGCTCTAATTAAAAAAAACATGGCACAAACTAGGTATAAAGAATTGAAATGATATGTGTTTTATTAGAAACTGTGCACGGAATCAAGCATCCACCTCGTGAACAATCATTTTATCTGGAATGTTTAAGATTCTATCAGGATGTTGGAGAAACCTTGAATTCAAAAATAATTCATATCTGACAACATAATTTGTAAAAAGTAAAATAATAAACGCTAGATTTCATCTTCATGCAAAGTTTGATCCAACAATGAAATTAAGTGAAATTAAGTTCAAATATTGATGTGAAGGAAAATCATATCACTCTATGAAGAAAAGAAAAACACAGTAGAGTACCATATATGGCTACTGATATGGGGCTGAACGTGATTTGTCTCCTCGATACGCAGCATCTATGGCAGAGATTGTGTCAAAATAGGTTTATACAATACTTATTTGCTTTGCCTAATACAGTATGCTCATGAAGTACAATCATTGGTTGTCCCTGTTATTTTTGTTGCTGATGGAATTGGATTACATGATGACTGTATATGATTTTTGAGTGTCAACAACAATCAACCTGCACAAGAATATGCGATTAAACTACAAATCTATGACAATTTCATGATAAAAAATATGAATTTAGTCCCAAATCCTGGCTGTAGCCTCTCACTTAAGGCCTATTACGCAAAAAATTTGCTGGCAGAGGAATGTGACTATCATCCCCATAATTCATTGAAGTTCATATTGGCACAAAGCACCCCTCTGTTTGCACTCCTATCCCTTTCATATCGGTAATTATTTCAAAATGTGGGGATCATGAAATGTGTCGTAAATAGCCAGACACTGGATATGAATAATCACAAAAAATGGTAATGGCAGACGTGCTGATTAGTGCCGCCACACTACACCAACAAATCCACACTGTCCTCCAGAGTTACTCCCACCATAGACACGCCAATAAAAAGCTGTAATAAACACATTTTAAACAACTTTAGACACATTTTCCCATGATGTTTACCTGAAGACTGAGTTTGTGTGTATTTAAACCATACAGTAATAACTAGCATCTGAAATTATTTGGATTTTTACCTCGCTAAAATAAATAAAAATTATTAGAATTTTTTTTTATTGTTAATTGTGAATAAAGGTTATTAGTCATGTTTTTCTTCTTCTCATATATTCTTTGGACCATTAGCAATATATTCCATTTATTTCACTGTTCTTTTTTTATTATTGAAGCTGTATTGATTTTTTAAATCACTAATCAATATGTGTATGCTAAGGTGAAAGGGGTCATCCATAATCCCCCAACTCTGCAGCTCTAAGCTGCTTTTTAGCCTCTTGTAGCTCGATGTTTTGGTTTTTAAGCGGCACATTTACTGTCTGCTGTTCTCTACCTGCCCAGCACCGAACGGCAGACAGACAAAGTTAGCAGCTTAAGCCGACTGGTGAAGAAAGTCCAACATCTAAAAGGCCAAAGTCCCAGATAGTTTCCGCAGGACTTGGTGACCAAAAACAGAGCTAAAAGGAGAGTGAATACTCCAATGTGATGATAATTAACAGTTGTTGGATGTGTCTGTTGGAATGCGAAAAATAGTCATTTTGTTTGCTAACACGTTAGCCAAAAACATCATCATCCTCAAAACTTCATCAGGCCTGTGTGTCTGTCAGCTTTGTGTGGCGTTCCTCTGCCCTCTAGAAATCAAAGATAAATGCATTTTCAAGCATGTCAAATTGCAGGTAATTTCAGTTCATGATGCGTCTATTGACTATCAAAGCGCTGATAACGGATGAACTTCACAGACTTCCATTCTATCATTAAGTCAGATGGTTCTATACTTTAGTAGTTTTTTGTAAAAAAAAAAAAAAAAAAATCCTTTTCAGTATTATAAGTGTAATTTTTTTCTTAAACCCTGCCAGCACTAACAAAACTTGACTGCATACAAAGCAACTCAGTAATTGCACTTTTTTGACTGAATATCAGCTTTTTCCACGTCATGACTAGAAACTATAGTGACTTCATGTAAATATATAGAGTTCATGAACTGAACTTAACCACTTGAGTTTTAGCTTTTAACACCTTAAATCACAGTGTGTGCATCTTTTGTAATGCTGCTTACCTTCTCAATGTAATGTCTTCTCATTCATTTTTTAAAATAGATATTTTCCTGTAACTTCAAATGATACCACCGCAAACTTCAGTTGGCAGCACTACACGGTATTAAACGCACAAGCACGCTCCTTTTGTAGCTTCCTCTGTATTTTTTTACAACCTTTTTGGCTCGGAGAGTTTCTGTAATTCTGGAGGTCAGCGTTTGATTGCAGCCCCATACCTGTAGTCACAGATAATAAAACCACTTTGACACTGTAACAATATTATACAAGTGTGTTTTTGCATTGGCTTGGACAGGAAAAAAAGAGTCAGGCCACTCTTACAGTAGATAACAAAGAAATTAGGAAATATGATATAATCAGTCCCTTTCACTCAAAAGAAAAATATCTACTGTAAAATCACAAGAATGGGCATTACCAGCAAAATTCAACACATTTAGAAGTAATCTTAAATAAAATGTATGTGTTAATGTGTATGTGTTCATCTCTACTCTTCATTTGATTTGTATGTACAGTGGCCACATACTGTAACTGGAAACATACTTTCAAGGAAATATGCACTCTAATCGAAGTAATCACACAATATGTCACCATGAAACCATGAATATAAATATACATACACATTTACAAAAGCCAGGCTTTTCAAAAGTGCTGCAGACGATGTAGAAAACAGGCGGAGATAGAGGATCACACTGCAATCCAGGACTTCACTCTGCAAATGTATGTGTACACAGTTGCTGGAGGTATTTGGTTCATCTCTTAGTCCCCAGACCAGAACCCATTCAAACTGGCCTCTAATTAGAGGGGACCATATCCTTTATAACGGGTTCTCTGTTTAAGTAGGTGGCCCAGTAGACAAGGTTGAAGGAACCAAACAGAACCGGAAACAAAATCCTTGACATCCTGTCAATTTTGCTGACGCTGTTGAATGTCTTCTTGCTTTCTTGGGCTTTGCCATCTGCTTTGGCCTTCTGGGGATCCGAAGCTCCACCTTTAGCAATAGTTGGAAGTGTGCTGGTGTCCTTGGTGATATTAGGCGCGTAGTTGGCCACTGCTACAGCGTAGGCATTATTCTTCTTGACGACAGATGCCCTCTCTTTTTTCTGTTGGAAGACCACAAGGATTAGATGCAAGACCTTAAAAAGACAGAGGCAACCCTGAAACCCGTCACTTGTCACCATATATCCGTGAGTTTAAAATACATGTAAATGAAGGAGTGAGGTGGCAATGGATAGGTTCTGGTAATGGATCAGCACATTTTTCCATGTCAGAATGAAGGTCAGCAAGGGCCAAATATGTTAACAATTTGACAAGGATGACCTGTAACTTTTCATCCTCCCAACACTTCCAAGGTAGAGTTCAGTGATTCAAAGAATTATAAACAGAAGAGTATATAGTAAAAACCTCCCTGAAGAGTTGTAGAAAAATCACATTATGGCAATAATACTGAAACTTCCACTTGAGCACTGAATGATCAATGCTTTCTTTTCTTTCTTTTTTAATTACCTTTTCTTCGATCCAAGCCCCCCCCCCCCCCCCTTTTTTTTTTTTGCTCTGTATTAAAGAGGTAGTGCACACTTAAATGTGTTTTTGAGTTGTAAACTAAATGATATGGCTGTACTGTGATGAAACACATCAATGCTGCTGTTAATATTGACATTTCTTACCAAATGTATAAAAATCAGCATTTCATGGGTTGAAAATGGCTCAACACGCCATCTACTGTTTTAAATCAGCCCTGAACTCACTCGTTGCATTTTTTAAATATGCTGGGAGAGACAGTTCTAGCAGAATTTGAGGGTGTAGTTACACTTTAATGAGTCCGTCTGCATCTGTTGATGTGATATTTGCTACATGGATAAATGTTTATAGTTTGTTTTTCCTTTCTGCATGGTTACATCCATGCATCCATGTCTGTCCTGTCTATAGTAAGATATGTTTGGCACATACATTATCACAGTTAGACGCTGAGTCACTCCCCTGCAGCAGTTCACGGGTTAAGTGCCCGAGGGCACATCATAGTTAAAAGAGAAGAGTGCATTGACTTCAAGCTTTAAAACAAATTTCTTTCTGGAATACTACTAATTCTTTCAAACTTACAGTCTACTCTAATGGGATTACATGTGATACATGGACCCATGTTCTCATTAACCTGACGCACCAGATGGTTTGTTACACAGAACCATCTGAGAAGTCGTCCATGGAAACTTTCAAAAAATACTTGGCAGGTGATTGGATGAACCATCTGTCTATCACGTCTATCACAGGCTAACTTCAACCAATCAGATCAACAAACCATATGACGTAGTAGGAGAGCCAAAGCCAGTTGGGAGAAAAACCTTCAGTGTCGTTCTTTGCTCTTCTTTCAATGAAGAAATACTCTCCAGTTCTGATATAACTGATGCTACAGCAGCATCTACGCTAACCTCTTCAGGAGTCGTCATTGTTGTTTTCGAACGAACAGTCGCAGTCGTCACACGTAAACCACGTCCGTAGTTCTTCACAGGACGCTGATTGGTCCACAAGCGCATAACTTAAAGCCTGGCAAGATGGATTCTCGTGTGATCTTGTGAATCCAGCTGCCTTGCAAGGTAATGTTCTCATGGCTTATAATACAGAAACAGTGATGGGCAGAATGGAGTTGAAGGTAGGATTTCCTGTCATTGCATCTATATTCCTCACTGATATTTTGCCCAGAGTTTGTCATTTAGGTTTGCCTATTAGCTTATTAGCTCTCAAAACTAGTTGTTGCACTTTGGCTCCCCTTGTGGAGGGTTAAAGCAGCCATTTGTAAATGTGTCCCACTGCCTCCAACAAAGGTTTTTTTTAGCATTGCCTTCTTCAACATACAGTTACAATGCTAAAGAATACTCTATGAGAATGGAGCCTGTCAAAAAGACATGTTTTTGCCCTCATTACCTTGTCAGTCACAACACTCTTTCCATCCCAAGCCCAGCCGCGCTTTGTAAAGTAATTGACAGTGGCAAACTCAATCAAAGCAGAGAAGACGAAGGCATAGCAGACAGCGATGAACCAGTCCATGGCAGTGGCGTAGGCGACCTTGGGAAGGGAGTTCCTCGCACTTATACTCAGTGTTGTCATGGTGAGAACAGTGGTTACACCTGGAAATACACACAAAAGAAAATAATGTTTCTTTTGATAGTTCTGATGAAGTTCATCAGGAAAGGATTGTTTTATATAATACACATATATACATAACACACATAGTACTGTGATGAAGCAGACAGACCAAGTGTTGTATATAGGGAAAATTAAATGAAATCAAAATAATGAATCACTTCCCCTGACTTTACTTACTGCATGTTGCCTCTCTATTCTTCTCAAAGAAAGGAACCTACTGTTAGACGCTTTTCAGAAGAAGTGTTAGTCATTACTGTCCTTTGTATATGTACAGTATAAGGTTACTACCCTAATAATCACTGACCTTCAGGAATGCTTTAACTGCTCAGCAGGTTTGGTACATGTTGCCAAAGGACACAGTTTATTCCTGACTTCTGTACCTGTTTTTTTTCCCTTTTTCTTTGAGCTAACCAGTCTTACTGTAGGTCACTGTTATTAGTTCCACTTGGCTTGCAAACAAGTCCAACAGTAGCTTGTCCAACTGGATTGAGTAAACACTGAAGCCTCTTTCCTCTTTGTCTTGTTTTTCTCCTGTACCCACCAACTGTCATGAACTTTCAGTCAATCGCTGTATTCAATCCCCCGTGCTGACAAAGCTGATTTTGAGAAAACTAGAGATTTCCAACATTGATAACGTTATGAGTAACGTTATGGTCTACACCTGCTCTATGGTGCACTGAGATAACTTCTGTTGTGATGTATAAATAAAATTGAATTGAATTGGTTAGTTTTCTGGCTGTTAGCTGTAGCATTTTGGACAGTAGCAAAGCAAGAAATAACCGTAATAATAAAGAATCCCAATTTGAACTAGAATCCCCAATCTCAGTGCAGTGATAGAGGCAGAGTAAAACACCCGGTAGTCGGTTTGGAACCCTCTCAAGTCCCGCAGCTCTCTCCATCCAGTGAATGCCAGTCTGAGGTTCAAGTTAAAGCAAAAAAGTTGTCTATTGTCACTTCAATATACAGGTTATTTGAAATGGATCTGTGTATGAAAGAGGAAATAAGTAGAAGAGGGTGTTCCTGACAAAGGGCAGACACTTACCAAACACAGTCCTGGCTGGCACTGATTCTCTATTCAACCAGAAAGACACTTGGGAGAGAATGACTGTCATGATGCACGGGAGGTACGTCTGGATGACAAAGTATCCAATCTTCCTCTTCAGATGGAAATGAGCCGTCATCACCGTGTATTCACCTGTGGGGACGAGAATCAGGGTCACTTCTGCTCCTACTGCCATTTATAATCTGAGAGCTTTTTTTTACCTAATGCATTTAATGAATGCACTCATACTGTAATCTCTGCTTTGTTAATATAACACGCCACCCTCAGTTAAAGGTAACTGATGACTTAAATTCGTTTTGCATGCTCTTCACCTGTGCATGGAGGTTCCTGATGTTCATTCGGACTTTTAAGAGAGTAAAACAATTTGGTCTGCATTACATCATGCAGAGGAGGCTTTTTTCTTTTCACATGAAATCTGGTTTATAACCATAATACCTGAAGGTGACAGTATCAAACCTTGTTACTGACAATCTGCTTTTGTCTTTTGAAATTAAATGGTTATTACTAGGGTTTAATTTGATTGGGAATGTACAATTATTATGAAAATACTTCTAAA
The DNA here is from genome assembly GCA_005408345.1 of Macquaria australasica. NCBI lineage: Eukaryota > Metazoa > Chordata > Actinopteri > Centrarchiformes > Percichthyidae > Macquaria > Macquaria australasica. The sequence goes on along the minus strand of SEMN01000153.1, from coordinate 301,247 downwards.
TGTGTTCTTTTTTTTAATTTTCTGCATTTTATTCCCTGCACTTTGGCAAGGCCAATTCCCTTGTGTTATGGTACTTACCACTGCTAACTATACTTCTAAATAAAAATAGAATGTACAGACAATACCTTTGCTTAGACAAGAAATAAAGCTACACACACACACACACATATTTACTGCTCCACTGCTGTCACAAATAATATTTTATTAGAAGAGTAAAAATGCACTTTGTAGTTTGAGATGTTGCAAATCTCTGTTTAACTGTTGTTAAATTAGCCTGAACCACACTGACTTGTACATCAGTATATCAGTACAACATTATATTTTTATGTGAAGATTGTAGAGAATGCAGCTTTAAGATGCCAAAGCAGTCTTAACCATAGATTAGACAGCCTACTTCAGCTGTTAACAGTACATATTTGATCAAATAATCGATCCATACATAGAAAAGTGGGCAGTATGATTTCCTAGCCACTGAGCAAAGCCTAATAGCTGACAAGGCCGTGAAACTGTGCCAATACTGCAGTAGCAGGCAGGCCTTCCAAATGGAAGATATCTCAAAGAGAAGCCAAGATTAGACATGAGAAGAAAAAGATGTGTTACCCATGGCAACAGAACAGAGAAACATAGCTCATTTGCTGCGATTCTGAAACGAAGGCCTTGATACACACTGCCACTTGGCAAGAGGAAAGTCCTTTTCAGCAGTGGGAAGGGGGGAGGGGGTGTCAGTTCCAAGGACTAATCCCAAAAGATTTTTTATTCCCTCTTTTTTTTATAGCACTGTACTTGTATTGCCTGCGTTTCAAGCAGTTATGTGAGGACCGATTCTCTCTCTTTCACCATACACTCAAACACACACACAAACACACACACACACACACACACACACACACACACACACACACACACACACACACACACACACACAAACACACACACACTCAGGCAATGGAATTTAGAGGAACTGAGCGCATTCTCAGTACCCTATGGAGCTCTATATCTTCTGTAATTTAATTTGCATGCCAGCCCCGGTGCCTGTGTTGTGGATGGGGGAGGAGGATGTACAAGCACGGAATCCACAGGATGTGGCGGAATTTTCTTTAGAGAAGCCTGTGATCGCTTCACTGAGAGGGAAGACAGCAATTATGGCATGAAGATGATAATCACGTCATGTTTAAGACAGATGAAGGAAACAAGGCTCCTGCTGACACCACGGGAATACCTCACTTGTTCAGGAAACGATGTGCAGTGTCGACTGTCCGACAGAGGGCACTGATTCTCACACAAGAGACAACAAGCTTTGCAAATGGAGACTTCATGGGGATTTATCAATAAGACACCTGATAATGTTTTAAAGGGGCTTTAAAAAAAACAACAACAAAAAGAATGACCTGCTGTCTACATCATATAAACAACACCAAGTGAACCAAATGGGAAGAGTTTACTTGTAAATACAGGACTTTTCTAAAAGGCTAGATTAAAGGGACACTGCCGTGATTTAGTATTGCACTTCCATAAAGTTGGGGACTTACAAGATACAGATTTTTTTAATGGTCAAAATCTGTGCAGCAGAGGCTGAGTTATCCCTACTATGAATCAAGCTAAACTGGATCCTACACTCCCCATAATGCAACTCGATAGCATCTTACCTTAGACCATCCCTGGCGTGTCTTTTTGTCTTTTTGACACTTTGAGTGATCCTTTTTACATTACAGTCATTTGATTCACTGTTAATATCAAAAATATTGGTTAATACAGGCTGGCTTCATTGGTAAAGTAGAACTTAATGGGACATTCAACAAAAAACAATTTCTTTACAGTAGCTATAATCAATATTTTATATTAACAATGGATCACATGGCCACTTGTGGAATATGTATGAAATTATGGAACAGGTTGCTTGTAGTGACAAACCCACAGAGAATTATCAACCAACTTTGTAGTAGCTTTAGAGATCTTTGTAGCATCTTTCAGCCCACTTGGTTTTGGTTCACTCTCACTGCTAACATCAATGTTGTTCTTTACTGCTTTTTTCAGCAAAACATTTTCCTAAACCCACTGTACAGAACCTGCCAAGCACCAAATTGCAAGCAGACAAAGTTAGCGACTAGCTGGTGAATGGAGCAGTTAGCCTCTAAAGAGCAAGATATTTCCCTCACCAGTTGGTGGAGAGCAAAAACAGAGCTACGAGGAAAGTGAATACTGGACTTACATTTGCTAAGTTGCCAGAAACACGACTCCAAATGAATGCTAATGTTGCTCCGTGTCTGCTGTGTGAGTAAATAAGCAATTGTTTGCTAACAAGTTAGCATTATCAACTTAAAAGATACTAATATGTCAGTCTTGTTTTACAGCTTGTTTCCACTGCCTTCACATGGCCAAAAAAGTCAGGGGGCTGGAGCCGATCCCAGCTGACATTGGGCAAGAGGCGGGGTACACCCTGGACAGGTCGCCAGTCAATCACAGGGCTGACACTTAGAGACAGACAGGCAATTTAGAGTTGTCAATTAACCTAACCTAACCTGCATGTCTTTGGATTGTGGGAGGAAGCCGGAGTACCTGGCACGAGGCACGGGGAGAACATACAAACTCCACACATGAGGCGACAGTGCTAACCACTGCATCACCGTGCCGCCCGCTATTTTAAAAACAGATTTACCTAATGTATGCTAAGTATAGACATACTACATTAATGTAGCTACAGCACATCATGTATTATACACTGTGTATGAAGTAAAACATTACTACATTCAGTTCTGTTCAGTCATGGGTTTTTATGTGTAATGTGAAGTGCTTTAAAGTAACAAGTTGAACATGACTGCGTGACAAATAAATGTATGGCTGAATAGTGGGATTTTTTAACAGTGTGTGTGGAATGTTCAGAGGCTTGTGCAAGATGTCCGTTCCTGTGAAGCCTGAGAGCACATTCATTCGTGCCAAATGACCTAGTTTGCAAGTACGCTACACCAAACACTGACACACTAGTAATAAATGATTAATTTAAAGTCAGCCAATCAGATAATGTGGAGCGACTAGTTAAACAAGAGAAATTGTCACTGGCAGGCATTCTGCCTTCTAAGGCATCATACACCACTTAACCTAGATAGGAGCATTTAGTGCAGCAGGGATTCCCTTGATAGTGGAATGCAGTCACTGGGGAAATACTCCATACTGGTAATTGATACCTATAGGGAGTAGGGGTGGAGCACTTGGCAGAGGAATGTAGTTATAAAGTCTGTTTTTCTGTGGTAGATTTGGTACATTTTGGTACATTAGATGTGGTACATTTTCTGCATGCAATCTAAAACTGAAACATTAATTGTAGCCTGTTTACATTGCCTGCATTTGAATTCAGAGATGATTTTAGATCTAACGGTAAAACTTGGTCAACATTTTTAAGGGAAACTCCGGTATTTTTAAACCTGGGCCCTATTGTTACAAATTTTGGAGTCTAAATGACTAATACCTAGCAAAAATATTGGAATTGGTCCAGTAGATCACCTCCGCCAGCATCCTCAAACGGGCTGCAATGGCTGCAACGTAATCCTTTGGGGCAATTGTGCCCGTGAAAAGCTTGTTTTTGCCTCTGACAGGCTCAGACTGTCACTCGAAGTGTCCGACAACATTATGGAAAGGATCCCTACAGAGACAGACCATTGTTAAAGAGTAAAATCCTTTCGTCTTCCTGCACTTTTAGTGGACATACTTTTCGCGGGCACAATTGGCCGCAAGGATTACTTAGCAGCCATTGTAACCCGTTCACGGATGCCAGCCGAGGCGATCTACTGGACCAATTCCAAAACATTTGCTAAGTATTAGTCATTTAGACCCCAAAATTTGAAAAATAGGGCCCAGGTTTAAAAATACTGGAGTTTCCCTTTAATTACTCTATTATCAGGATAAAGATCCTATTAATGCTACAAGGCGATCGCACATCATTTCAACAAATGTAGTCTTTCATTCTGAGATAAGAAAGAAGGTCTAGATGTAACACTTTGTCTGATGCTTTCTCCCACACTACCCTGAAATACCAAGAAACTTCAGCATAAAAAAGTTCCAAGAATGAAAATTGGAGCAGCTTGCGAGAAAAGGAGGACTCACTGTACATGCTCAGGCACATAAAAAAAAGACATCTAACTCCACAGCGATGCTTTGCAAACCACCCACTCCTCCCTCGACTTTACAGTTAAAGTCTGGAGGCGATAACCCCGAGGTCAATATCCTCCACCAGGAACAAACTTCTCAAACTCTTCCACGATCATCAAATGTAACTCATCCTTTGCATTCTCCTAAACCGGGATACTCATAATTCCCATTTCCACCACAGAATCGACTCCCTCCACTCTTCTTAAAAGGTCCATACCTGTGGTTTTGCATGTTGTAGCCTATTTACTAACCACTAAAATGGTGCTAACCATTTTCCAAAGCAAATATCAAGTTTCTGCAAGCTGATTTTCATACAGCACTGACACAGACTGACCAAACTGGCTGTGTTCAAATCAGAAAAAACACATTGGTCAATCTAAAAAGATACAGTAGGATTTGAAAGATGGTTTGCAGTGATGTTATGTATATGCCATTTAGACAAAATGGGCTGCAAAAACACTGGTCTCCTGGTAATTATAGCACACCCACACATTTCTCAGCATTATTATGATCACTGCTATCCTCATCCTGCTTCAAAAGCTTCTTCCATCATGTTTTCCTCAAATACTAAGTAGTATTGCTAAAATTAGATCAGTGCTGTCGCTCAGTGAAACAGAGAATTGTACATGCTTTCAGATCTTCTCATCTACAACACCTTTTTTTTTTAACTTGACGTAAATAATGGTGGCATTGTTCCAGGCTGTATAAAATGCTGCAGCAATGATTTTTACCACTAATGTTATTATTTTATGGGTATGATTACCTAGGCATCCTTAGCCTGGCAATCACTTTTAGAAATGATTTCTCAATTCAACTGGTTTAAGGGTCATGAAGGCCATGCTCCTTGATGCAACCCAGACCTTTTTACCCATGATCACCAAGGCCATGTCAAACAGGACTGTCTAACTCAACAGACTAGTGGTGGTTCCCCTATGAGGACCTGCCAGCTTAGATTGTAAGATTAGTATAATTCTTTACATCAGTGGTTCCCAAACTTTTAGCTTACAACCCCCTAAAATTAAGCAGTGTCTACTAGTGACCCCTAGTCACAGCATGCATGTGTGTATGAGTTTTGAGCAGAGGTCTGAAGAGGTACAAATCTCCAAAGCAGAGATTAGAGAAATATCTAAAAAAGAAAAAGAAACAACAGAAATATGTGTAACAGAACAATATTTCTTCTTTCCCATCCCTTTAAATAAACCACTCAGATTTATCTTGTGACTCCTCCACTGCTTTCACTTCTGAAGCCCCCGTATTTCTCATGTTTCCTTTTAAAGCTTGCTTGGTGACTTCTGTTTTGAAAAGTGCTATGCAAGTGCAAGTGCTTTATGATTAGTTTATGCTTATGTTACCCTGGCAACATGCATCGTTACCATGGCAACATACACTGTGATAAATTGTGTGTCTGCTGAATTTGGCTCAACTGTCAGGTGTATTTTGAGGTCCTTCAGTAACAAGTCTGCAGTCATTCTTACTCCTAACACTCACATTATTATTATTATTAATATTATTCCATAAATCCATAATAATGACATAATATTTATTTTGCTTTGACTTCAGTGATAAATAATTATGTAGCAGATTAACTACTTATAACATGAGATTGTCAGGCATCAACCTCTGCTGCATCAACTGACAGTTAACCAACCACAACCACAGAAATCACATCTCACTGCACTGATCTGGCGGCCTATTTAAAGACATTCACTCTGCATGCTGACGTGTGCTTGCTGCTGTTACTGCTGCTCCACTCCACCCAGCCTCCACCTGCTTTGGTTCTGCTCCGTTTGTGCGCACCCTGGAGGGCGTTTATTTCTAAGTTAATAACCATTGGGGGATTATTTGCAATGGTCCCTGCATGTTATTTATCATTGTGCTAAGTATTTCATTCTGCTACAATATATATTGCCACAGCAGGAAGCCTTACAGAGAGGAGAACCATATTGCAGTCAGAGTCAATTTGTATTTCCATTTTTATGCTATGCTTTGCTATGCGACATGATAGTTGCCAACAGAATTAAACTGAAACATGGGAAATGAACGGTGAAACAACACAAGGAACAAATTTCTTCTTTTTTTCTCGAAAGCAGCTCCAGAAGCTGTCTTACTTTAAATGCTGTAGAGTCACCTCAAAGGATCATGTCAAATGTTACCACATGTCTTTTTGTTTTCCTATCACTTAAATAATTATCTGTATTTACTTACATACAGAAAACCAAACCAGAAACACATTACACATCATTTATTGTTTCTCCAGTGGCTCCCTGTAAATGCATGTATTTATTACAAGCTCTTATTTCTAACTTACAATGTATTACATAGCATTCATCAGTGATTTGCTTACTGCCATCATATAATCTCCAGTGACTGGGTGTCAGATTCCTTGTCACTCCCAGCATGCAAAGGAAAACAACCGATAACCCTCTCTCATCTCTCAAGAAGAAGCCTGCTAGCCTCACAGTACTTCAGTATTTAAATCCACAACTTACATCCAATTTATGAGCTCATCTGTCAAGTTATTTCTTATTACTGTCTACTTACTGGGCAGCAATGGTGTCCCTCTCATCTTCACACACACAGAGAAACACATATAGACTCATGTATGCACGCTCACGTTCTGGCCCTGTTTCTTGGCCTCTGTGCATGAAATGTGTTTGTTCTATTTTTAGTCCTCATTATCTCTTTGTTTTATACTATAGCCTATTTTTCTATGTCTTCGTGTTCTTTGGTTTCTGTATTTACTTTGTGAACAATATGCTTGTTAGAAGTGTTTTATAATTAAATGAAATGTGACAACTGATTGTCTTGGATAGGGGCATATTTCTATTTCTGTAGGCCCCTGACTGAGCCAGCAAAGCTTCAGGACAACATGCTTGTGGATTTGGTTACTGCAACATTTCTCAGTGCCTAAACATGTTTTTTTTTGTTTTACACAATTTATAAGAATTGACAAGAAGACTTCGCTAAGCCCTTCCCCTTAGTCACTGTTGCCATGCCTGTCCAGCTTGCACATATGCAGTTTGCAATGATAATGGTGGCAGATTCATTTTTTCAGTTGTAGCTAGCTGGCTAATTGAGTTGGTTGAGAACGCTGTCTCCAGCTAACGTTTTAATGTTTCCAGCTGACTCATTTTAAAAACTAGAACCCTGTCAAAAGGTCTAAAATATGCTCTTGATGACTATATACATGATATAATGCTAAAAGACTGAGGCTAAAGCTACATGTCCCGGGGAACAAGTAGCATCCTCACCAGTAATAATATAACCAAATAAATAAACATTCTTGTATTACAGTTAGTTGTAGTATTATAATTATGATAAGGAAAAATACAAGTTCAGACTATTATTTTGTTTTAACGTAACCCTGTTTAGCTGCTTAGCTTACATACTTGGACAAGCAAAACATAGGTTAGATTTTACTGTTCGTATTTTTGATCAGTATGTTTTACTTTAAACTTAACAAAAGAAAAGGTTTTGTAGTTATTTGTTTTGCGAACGTAATGCTATCTCAGATAACAAGTTTGGCCGGGGTTGCTGGAGCGTAAACCCAAATCCAATGGAACACGACAGAGCTGCTAACGTTAGCTTAAACTCTGATCCAGTAGCATCCAGGACCAGCTTCAACACAACGGGGAAATACAAAACTACTGTAAGTAGTCAAATTAAGATAGTTAGCCGGGCATGCTAGCATTTGCTGCTCACCTCAGAGCAGAGAAACACACTGTTTAATCGATTCCTTACACTTTTGCTACGAAGAAGACACCACCCTCCAAACTCTTTAAATGCCGTCTATCTCTTTTACTAGCCACCACTGCACGCCGCTACAGCATGTTGTAAAATCCAAAGCTTGACAGGTCTGCTGCTAACTGTAGTTCGGTTGCTAAGCTACAACTGGACAATCGCTGTTTATAAAAATAAAAATCAGCCTTTTTAACTAGCTTCACTTTCCATGTACGTTTAGAACTTTTTCTCCCCTGCTTTTTGCTTCAAGTCCATGTTTTAAAACTCCAGACTTAACCAGAGTTAATTGTCCTGTCCACTAATGAGCTTGTCACTGTTGGATTCACTTGCTAATGTCTCCTACAGGTCCATTTGAGTCAAATGCCAAATGCCAGTGCACATCGAGGTTTTCACTTGCTAGGCCCAGAAGAACATATATTTTCTTTGTCATTTCACGCATCACTGCACTTTTGTGAGACATTCCTGTGTCTTTGGGCACCAACATAAGACACTTAAATCACTGAAGAACACAGCAGCTATTCTTTCCTCCTGCAGCTCCTCTGTTAGTGTCTCTGACAGCTACTACAGACAGATGTGCTCCCTTATGTCTAGTTCTGCATCAGCATCTCTCATCTGTTTTTATTGACATTTAGAATCCATCCAAAGAAACAGCACTGAATTTGAATGTTTGCCCATCTTTGTTCTCTAAAGGGGGGTTTATAAAGTGGAAAGGCTTGTCGCAGCAGCAGCTCACCTGTCATGCTGCTTTTGGGTCTCCAGGCCATGCTAAATACAGATTAACAAAATACAGAACAAAGTAGGGAATTCAAGATGCATGACTGCCAAATCCCTGTTTTGTCGAATCTTTGTCATGCAGAGGAAGCCAGAACAAATGTTTCTCTGCATTTTTCAAGCCAAATAAAGTGAGTAACAAAAAGACAAAACTTAGCAAGCGTTTCCCAGCAAGCTACGGCCGCCTCCTGCAACATGTAGGAGGTGGACAAGTTCAACATCCACCCAAACAAGCACAAAACTTCACAGTTTGATTTTCACACTGAAACAGTTTGGATGTGAGATAATAAAGATATTTAGGTTCCTGATTCCACAAAATGAAGCAGGTCGAAGCTACAGATGTCATCACAGTTTTCGGGTTAGTGCTGTGTTTGCAAGTTTTGTCAAGTAGTGTGGCTTCTTAATTTCTGAAGTATTTGAAAATACCACATCCAGGGTTTCTTTCCTATTTCTGAGACCTTTTCTAAGCTGGAAGAACATTTACTGCCGAGGACGGAGGTCAGTAGGAGGTGGAGGAGTCATGAGGTGGATTTACTGTAATTCCCTGTAGACTTCTACTAGACCTCCACAAAACTTACCTGTACTCGATTTGATAGTTTCTTGTCCGACCGTTTGTCCAAGCAGGTCATACTGGTTCAGGCGGGAGCTTTCTCCTTCCACCACCACAGAGTCGGAGGCATTTCGAGTCCAAGCATAAGTCACTTCTGAGATTGTGTAGGCATCTAAAAAAAAAAAAGAGAGAAGAGGATAAACCTATAGGGGATAAATCTGGGGCAGCCGCAGCCATTGATGATTTTTTCGAGAAAAGATTTGACCCAAATGAAAAGCCCCCCCACTACATTGTGTTGGATGCTGGGTTTCTAGTAAAAAAGAATACTGTAGAGAGAAAAAATCCCTCAGTGGTTGAAGATGAAATTTGTAAAACGTCAACAAGAAATTGATAATGTGACATTTGCCCTTTTCAGTCAGTCACAGCATACACAGAAAAACAGATTTTTCTCTCAATATATTCTGCCAATCATGGTATCCTACAGATTGTTGTATTGTTGCAACAGGGTAACAAATGAAATACTACAGGCCATCAACATAAATGCATTGAAAGTAAATGGGACATTTCATTATTGTGAGAAGTCAAGGTATTTCAGACATGACCCACCATGTTCTGACGCTCTGATACTAAATAATCCCTTGTTTTTAAACCAATATCTTAAAAGCAGCTTAAAGCAAAAATTCTTCATCCAAATGTAAAGAAGCCATGGCAATAAAATAGTGATTCAAACAGATTTAAATTCACAAAATAAAATATTTGGATGAGTTTAGAGTCCTTTTCCCCATAATTCCCGGTGACACTCAGTCCTTCATCTGTCATTTATTCTATATCTATTTAATTCCTACATATTCTGTAAAAATTTGTAGGGCTACTGCCAGAAAACTGAGGCATGCATTCCAGCTTCACTCGGCTCTTAGGCTGCTCACTTGCCAAAGAACCAGTGAGGAGAAAAAACAGAAAAACAAAACAGCATTTTACTTAAAGGTCCCTGAGGCACTATCATCATCAGAGTTACTCACAGCTGCCAAATTTTAGTGGACAGGAATGAAAGTCCATGGGGAAATCCTCCAGGTGCATTGGGCACTCTGCATGCACAGTTAACCTGCATCCAATTCACAGAAAATTAAGGAGACTTTGCAAATGCATGAAAAGTAAACAGCACAGATTAGGCACGGTCTCAAAAAACAAACAAACAAAAAAAAAAACTCACAAGCCTCATGCACTATTCAAGACGCTTGCCATCTGTAATGCCTTGAAACAAAAATAATTCATCTTAACTGTAATCAGCAGAGCAAAGTAAACAAGGTACTGCAGAGACCAGCAGAAATCAAACGACTAGGGTGTGTCTATGGTGAGATTTTTGGTTAGCTCTTTGATAAGAAACTGCGCTGTATGCAACTAAACATTATTCAACCACTGTGAAAATAACTTGCATAGTTTATCATTCAAATAGATTTTCTGGAAACGCATGTTGACAGAAAGATGCTAAGCTGCATAAAATAGGATGCATGAAGAATGCATTTGAACAAATGGGATTCTGTATCGCTACTGGACGTGTACATCTATAAGGCTATACATGCTTTAGCAAGGTGAGTGTTCTGTCCAAGTCATTCCTCTTCAACGAGTAGTTCAACATTTTTGAGATATAAGTTACTTGCTTTCTTGCGGAGAGTTAGCTGAGAAGAGCCGTACCACTCTCGTGTCTGTATGCCAAATATGAAGCTACATCTAGCAGCCTGTTAGCTTAGCTTAGCACAGAAACAGGGTGAAACAGCTAGCCTGGCACTGTCCAAAGGTAACTAAATCAGCCTACCAGCACCTCTAAAGCTCTCTAATTAACATGTTGTATCTTCTTTGTTTAATCCGTGCGAAAAACAAAGTGTGAAAACGCCAAGTTTGGGTTTTACGGGGGATAATGTGCCGGACGATTAAGATAACGGGCTGCTGGAAGTAGCTTCATATTTAGCGTACAGACATGAGAGTGGTGTCAGTCATCTCATCTAACTCTGGGCAAGAAAGCCTACAACCTACAATGTCAAACTATTCCTTTAAATCCATCTCAGCACATTAAACATAAATATAACGTGGTGGCTTTTTCTTCAGACATGCTTCTGGGACTTGAATTACCTCATGGTGTACAGCAGCGTCCCATCATCTTTGATCCTCAACAGTTTGTTAGGCATGGTCATGTTATGAGCCACAGACTTTTTCCCATTGTGGAAGAAGGTGTCCGGAGTCCAGATTTTACTTGCCATCAGGTTGTTGAGGGGCAAAATATTCATCGGCCCGTGAAATTTCAACCTCTCATCCTTCCAGCTTTGCCGGAAGAAAACATCTATGGTGTACTCCTGTGGGCAGAGGGGGATAAATGAGTGAATAAATCAAAGCGTATTTTTACTCTATTTTTATGTTTCAACTTTCCACTATATGAGTGAGTCCCATTTCTGGTGGAAAAAAATGTTAAATAAAACACAGGACAAGCAGTAGTTCTTCACGACTGACTTCACCTGCCACTTTAAAACCTGGCCACTGTATGGCTTTCTCTATTTGTCAAAGCTCCATCGAGGTGAGGCCGGCACTCTCCGTGTTCCTCTCAGCTCTCTGAGCCAGTGTGTTTTCCTAAGCCGGCTCTGAGGCCGAGACAACCCCTTGACCTACAATCCTCTGCTGTCAAAAGAAACCACACACGAGTAAGGGTTTAGGGCAGAAAGCACTGCACTGTGAAATGTGTGTACGTGTGTGTGTGTGTGTGTGTGTGTGTGTGTGTGTGTGTGTGTGTGTGTGTGTGTGTGTGTGTGTGTGTGTGTTTGTGTGTGTGTGATTCACACGTAGCAAGTGAGCGTGAGAGGAAGAGCGAGATGAATTCCTCCAGAGTTAGATCGTGGGACACTGAACCTGTCCACTGAAACCAAAACAAATGACTTTCTCTTAGAGAATAGCAGTTCTTACAGTAAAATGATAATTCTGATTTATTCCAATTTGGATTTTGTTTTTGTAGTTTTGGCCATCTTTACTATTGGTTATGATGAACATTTTACCCACTAAAGTAATTTATGTGATCTGGGAACACGGCAACATATCAGCAGTCAGGTGACCAGACAAATTGTAAACAAGAAAATTGTAGAGCTAATTAGTCAAAAACATTTTATTTGAAGTGAAAATGAGTGCACCTAAAATGTCAGTAATAATCCCTCATTGCACAGGTAAACACAGTATGATAGGTCAAAGTTGAAGCAGGAGTTGGTCTGTAAACTGTGATAATGTTAAAACAAATATAGTTTGGATATAATCTTTGTTTTCCCATCCAAACATCCATTCTAACCTGAGAGTTGGTTTAAAGGATACATTTGGTGATATTTTATATTTTTCTATTGTCAATAACTCCCATGAAAAGACCAAAATCAACAATGGATGTATTCTATTAACAAGTATTGTCTGCGTAGCTAAAGTCAGATGTTGCTTATTACTCTGTGCCAACGAAATGGTTAAAAACACACTGTTTCACTGGATAACCTTCATTATGGTGAACATGGGCACTGTTGCCTATTTTGAGTCAATCCCACATGTAATATCCTGCTTCCATAAATACTCACTGGAGCACCAAATGTGTATTAATCCATGGCTGAAAATAGTCCCCCAACAAATGCACTATTCACTCCTGTTTGAGTAACATTTGCTAAAAACTACAGTTCCCAGCTGTTTTAGGAAATGACTGAGCCCTTTAAAATAATTAAACTATATATTTGTGACCTGTTCTTAAAGATTTATGTCTTCAGTATTAACAAATGGGCTTAGGGCTGAGTGCCACAGACAGGGTAGGGAAGTATAAACAACATGTTTTCATGTGCTTTGTTGACAATAAGAAAAATATAGATCATCTCCAGACTTACTGTAGCCTATACTGTTGCAGCGTCCCAAGATCTCAGTACCTGACTTGAGTATACCATAATGATTGTGAGAATAATGTTATTATTACTGATAGGCAGTAGTGGAAAGTAACCATGTACATTTACTCAAGTACTGTACTTAAGTACAATTTTGAGGTACATTTTCTGTTGCTTTATGCTTCTACTCCACTACATTTCAGATGCAAATATTGTAATTTTTACTCCACTACATTTATTTGATAACTTATGTTACTTTTCAAATTCAAATTATTAATACAAAATATAAATCAACTAATAAATGATGATGTATTTTTATAGATTAAGCTACCCAGGCGTATATAAAGTAATTAAAATGAGCTCCACCTTTACCAGCTTCAACATGAAAGTACAGTGAACACATTAATGCATCAATAATTGTAATCCAATAATATATATTTTTCTGAAATGGGCCATTCTACATGAGTATTTTTACTTTTGGTACATTAAGTATATTTTGATGTTAATACTTTTGTACTTAAGTAAGATTCTGAGTGAGTATTTCTACATTGTAGTATTACTACTTTTACTGAAGTAAAGGGTCTGAGTATTTCTTCCACCCCTGTCAGTAGGAGTGATGGCTAAAGCTATGAAACTAAGACCCAAGTTGTAATAAAATGGACGTATCCTTTAAGTCGTGGTTACCATATAGACCACACCTAATATGCTCCAGTGTATAAAACTGCAGCCAAAGGCAATACAGCTTTTTTGCCTCTAATTTTAAAGATACCTTTGACCTCTTTGTCTGGCTCATGCTCTTTTCAAGCTATTTTTGCTTTTTCTTCCTCTATTTATTACTTACACTTCTTTAATTTTCCAGCTTTGGCTGACAGTAGACCTCCTATAAATCATATAAATCATATAAAGCAGCCACCTCAGCAATCAGCTGAATTGCTCTAGAGTATCTGAATAAATATGTCAGGTCAGGTGAGAATATTTCACCCTGTGCAAGACTAGAACCTGAAATAAATCACATATTTTATGCCTTGTGTGTATTTTGCTATACCATCATTCATCGTTCATTTTACTAATGAATAAAAAATAATATTATACTTTTTCAAACCTGAATATACATTGAGATGATTTTACACCATGGATTTTTTAATTCTGACATATTAGTAGCTTACTCCTCGGCTTGTAAGCTCTAATGGCTGTAGCTACAGTACTCAGCGATGACCTCTGCCTGTGAAATTGAAGGAGATGATGTTTTCAGCCCTGTCAGCTGTTTGTCTGTCTGTCCATCTGTTTGTTTGCCAGATTTTTTAAAACGAGACATCACGAACGATTTGGCTGAAATTTAGCGGACAGATCAGATGTGGGTGGTGATCTGGATCTGGGATTTCTGCCATTAGAGATCATTTTATTTTTTATTATTTGTTATTTGGTGTCTGAGACCTGCTCCGCATAAGTGGTGGTTTATATTAAACTGAGTGCCTTCTAGTTTACATATCTTTCAGAGGCCACGGCATTGAACTCCAACATCATAACTGTTAAATCAATAGATCAATCACTTGGAAAATGGGTCTCCAACAATAGAAGGGATGCTGATGATATGATGTGAAGGTGGGCGCATGTTTCAGAATGATAAACAGGAGTGACTTGAATAATAACAAGAGGACTTTCAATAATTTATAAGATGAAAATTGTCAGATGAATAGACATCGTGCTGCAGTGTGGAAAACCCGTCCCACTTCAGCATTGTGGTGAGTGGAAAGAGAGAGAGGGAGATGATGCAATTATGAAAGGAAGGAAAGTCGTAATGAAACTAAAAATAAAAATAAAACCCTTAAAGTGAGCAGGGACTACAAGGCGCCCTCTGGAGTGGTGTTGTTCTCTAAGTGATACAACAGCAAAGATGTAGGTGAATAATATCCGGTATCTGCTCTCACCATGTCTGTGTCTGAAACTGGTCCGAAGCTGGTGACGTAGATGTTTGTCTTCACCTCAGTTATCCTGTCTGGATAAGAGACAACAATTAGAGGCATCAAAACACCCAAAGGGGTAAAAACAAAGAGAATATGGGATTTTTTATTTTTATGTAGTTTTCTACAAACTGTTTTTCCTGCCCTTTCAGAACATTTAGTTTCACAGATTTTTAGCATAGGCAGGGAAATCTGACTGGATATTCTATGTTATAAGCTTTATTTTTAATTGTTTTAAGGAGAAAACTAATTGAGATGTCTTCCTATGGCAATGAGTTTGAAGTTATAATCCTCCTTCATTTTCATGAATACTGTTTATGGTCATCATTTCTCTTTACAGACATTCAATGTACAGTATACAATGTCTTATATAAGTCATTTTCATTGTTTTCATTGTAAGTGGCGGAGTCAGCCATTCCTGATTCACATTATCTAACTACATACGCATGACAGACTTCACTGTCCTACAACCTTATTAGAGCTGTATTAAGTTACTGGCTGCGGTCGAATAGTCTTTTTTTCTTAGGAAGGTTCTTAACTGAGTGAAATGACCTGGAAGTATCTAAGTGGCAGCCATGATAAGAGCTGGTTAAATTTTCTAAATGTTAAGGAAAGGTGCTCCATGCTTCCTTTCTTATCTCCTTTAGCATAGGATAAACTATTCGCTCCACAGACCACAAATTCATGGCGTGATGATAGAAAATGGCCAAATACTGACTGACTTCTTTATTGAAACAACAGTTTGTTCGGCTGCACTGTAAACATATACACCAGATTATTTTCTGTTGTGCTTCTGACAAAGTAGCTGCTTAACGACCGTTTGCTGTAGTATTAAACTGCACTTGCTGCTACCACCAGTGACCGTGGGTGTCACCGGATCAACTAGGGCTGAAATCTTGAGGATCAGAAAACAAACAGAAAGGAATGTCTTTTTTCTGCAAATTCAATAGAATTTATAAATGTGAGTAAATACGTCATCTTCTGAATGTGCACCAACAGTTCAGCACATTTAAAGACGTCATGTTTCCTCAAAGTTATAACACCTTCCAACAAGGTTACTGATCGTCTTCACATATCCATCAGATGGCACTATACAGTATTGTGTACAAACTCAAACTAGACTTCACCTATACATGAGTGTGAGCCAATTCAACTCTTGTGAGATTAAATTTAGTGAGACACAGCGATTTTTAAGCATAGAAAATTTCCCTTGTGTTCACACTGATTTGCGAGATAGGAAGAGCAAAACCTCACATGCTTCCTATTCAAGTCATAATGCGCTACTGCATCAGTGATGCCGCATCAGGTCCATTTGCTTTCTCTACACTCTGTCTCCTTCAATAATTACTGAAGCTCGATCTCTCATGCTCAGTCAATTCAAAAAGCTTTCACGTTTTACTCTACACTCTGTACTACACAGCAAACAGCATCTCACATACAATCTAAAGAGATCATTACTCCTCAGTAAAGTGCTCTCATGCATGGCAAGGCAAGCCACCATTCACATCCCTTCTAACAAGACATATTATGGAAATGCTTTCTTATTTATAAGGTAATGCAAATTCAAGAGGACGTGACAGGTTGCTGGGTGCATTTAGTTATGTAAACGAGGCTACCAGACCAACTTTTGTATGTGAATCAGGCTGATTTAAAATGATCAGGTTTTTACAGTGGCCCACAGAGGGCCTCCATTAGTTTGATTTATTTACAGAGAAATGTTCTTTGTGGAGGCACACGTGAAACACCATCTGAGTGAAAACCATGTCTGACACTAAACGCAGTCATACTGCTCTGCTTCTTCTTGTAAAAAGATGCATTTGATATGGTGCATTTGAGGTGTGCTGTACCGCAATACAGTGAACTTCTCAATGGCTGTGTCTGAGATTGTTCACTATTATAGTCTATTATATTGTGTGTTGGCCATTTTGTTGTCTGAATGATCCCACAGTGCAATGTAAAAAGTAGTATAAAATCTACGGTCCCCATCCAGGAGCTAACTACCATCATGCATTGTGGAGAAGATATAGAAAAGTGCATTTAGACCACCACCGGATAAGACTAGTATCTAATTTTTGCCATCTGACACACTATTTAATCCTCTATATAGAATTCTGTGTACAGTATAGTGAGTGATGACTAAGGCACAGCCAATGCTTAATGACATGAAATGTGAATGAAAAGATCAGTTATTGTTTTTTGCAATTTCTCTCTTGATCCCAACAAAATCACAACATGCAGAAAAAGTGATCTTTGCATGCCTGTATTCAGACAATTGCATAGGAGAATAAGTAGCCGGGCTCTCTATTTATTATATTTATAGGCGTCTGTAGTATATATGGTTTTCTAAAAGTCTTGTGGTTTGCTTTGTCCTACCCAGAGTGTTTTCTATAAGTTTTTTCTTACTGTACTGTGGATTTTCACAAAATTATCGACCTCTTTCATTATGAGAAGTAATGTTTTCTTTAGATATTTTGTGGGTTCCAAAGCATTGCTTTACCGTTTGGTACTGTTGATGTAATTCTTGTATATTTATGCTGTTTTATATTTATTCTACATATTCACATGAGAAATTACCTCTTTTACTTTTGGATATTTATCGTTAATGTTGCTGATCACATTTTGTTCTTGTTTGGGGTTTGATGACATTGCCCAGATAATTATCTTGACATTTTTATTGGGTGTGTTATTGGATTGGTTTTTTTTGTACATATGTATATATACAGTATGTTGTTGTTGTCATTTGTTAAATGAAATGCCAGACGAAGGTTCATTGACCAACACATAACTGTTCAATCAATTTACTGTAAGTGATGTTTTTGTTATATTACAGCATTAAAAAAAATCCCAACCCTGTATAAAAAAACCCACAAGAATAAACAATAAACAGAAGTCTGTAGAAAACCAAATCCACCACCAAATGACAGCTCCAGTCAATTTACATTGCGTGAGTGGAGCAAATTCACAAGCAAAACGAACCATATTTGTACAAATGATGCATCCTCGCAGTAGCAAACCTAGAAAAGCACAGCCCTCAGGGAAAATACGTGTTTAGTATTTAAAAATATCCAGAGTGCATTAAATGCCCGAGGCCGCTAGGACACTTATTTACAGGAACAAGGACAATACCTAAAGTTAATTTATTCAGCAGGAACAATCATAAGCGTGTGCTTTTCGTGTAATCTGAATCATATGGTACAGATGGGCCTGCTGAACCATGTTTAATTGGTCAGACGAAACCTGCCCGTGTTAGGGGACTGTGCATCCCGCTGTGCAACTATCCAAATGTCAACTTAACTCTTGCCAGTTTGGACAAAGATAGAGAGCATCAGCAAAAACCCAATGTTGGACTGCAGGATGGGTCAGGGGGAGTGAGTGACATCAGTCCAGAGAGAGGGAATCTTTATAAGAAAAGCCTGATATGACTATGTTGATCAGACTGTCATACGTTTTAGCAGCAGCACTTAAATTAACAATCTGTAAAACTGCCGCCTTCCTCTCCCTACTGCTGATTATTCCAATGTAACAGTGATTAAAGAAAGTTCATTACAGCTTTTCGATTAAATGTCTCTAACACCTATCTTGTACTGTGGGGGAAGTGTTGTGTTTAATGTTTCCGCGTAGTCAGCATTGCTAGCTTTTTAAGCTAACTGAGAAGACATCGTGGTTCTTCTTGACACCAAGATCATCACTTACAGAACCAAGCAATCCACCAAAAGATGTCACAATATCACCCACAGTGCAAACAACAGAAATATTCAACATTATCCATTTAAAAGGGGAATATGTCTTTTTAGCCAGAACTCACCACAGCGAATATTAGAGGTGTGTAACAATTACATGAAACTTTATACAATGACAAAAGTTTACATATCAGTTTTAAGCTACGGTGTTGTGATTTTGCTTTTAACACTCCCAGAAAAACAGTGTAGTTTTAAAGCTGCGTTTATCAGTTTATCAGCAGTAGTGTTAGCAAACTATTGCCTGTTTACACATCCAGGCGACACGAGGCAACATTAGCATTCATTTGGACTTTTGTTACTGGCCACTTGACAAATGTAAATCCAATATTCACTCTCCTTTTCAGCTCTGTTTTGCGAGAAAACCGGATTGTGGAGAGCAGTGAGACTGAACCAAAACAGCTAAGTTGCGGGCCATAAAACCAAAACAATGAGCTGAAAGATGCTAAAACGCACCGTGAAACCACAGTGTTGAGTGATTGTCAGTGGTTTTGTTACCACAAGCAACACCTTTTACATTACACACATGGATAGTCATATCTGAGTGTTCATATGTTCATATAAAAATATTGATTAGTGCAGCTTTAAAGATTCCTTGTTACAGTTGAACACAACTTTTACCTCTTCTTTAAACAGATGCTTGGATGGATGTTTACTAACCAAGAGAGTCTGGGATGCTTTATGCCAAAGACATGTGAGAAGCTACTTGTGTTAACTTTTGATTTGTCACTTCTTGTTGGAGAAGTAAAGGTTACTTCTCCAACAAGAAGTGACAAATCAAAAGTTAACACATTAACATTAACCATCAACAAAATTTCTTTTTTGACCTGCTTATGACAAATCTGCAGCTTCAGTTGGGTTTTTGACATAAAAATCTTCCTTAGTGCAGTTTTAAAGCTTGAACATAATGTATAACTCTAAGCGTGAAGTCGTAGTTAGATGACACATTTTTTGGGGTGGAAAACAAATTAGTAGCAGAAGTGTGAATATGAACAGAAGTGAGCTGCCTCGCAGTCACAATAATGATGATGTGGGAGCTACTGTGCTTTCTGCATTCACTCTCTGCAGCCTGGCTTGATTTCAGTAAAAATGACAGAAACCAATTGCTGCATTTTAAAAGAGCTCGGTATTGCTTAAACACTTGAAACAGACGACAAGTATGAAAAATAAATGCTGGATTAAACCAGTTAGGGTTACAATATAGTCCACAGTAGTGACATTATAGGCTCTAAATGAGATAAAAATAGCTATTTTTGCTTCTGAAAGAAATAGGCTTGTTTAACCATCAAATGGCTGTGGTTATATTGTATTTTCTATAAATAAATTCAAGAGAAATGTGCAGCCTAAACCCACACTGTTATTCATTCATTGTTGAAACGATTACTGTTGTTTTGTTTTATTCTCTCCCCTGAAACCTTCTAGTAGCCCCAAGGGGACACGTGGGTTCACCTTGAAAACCTCTGCCCCAGATTCATCTTTTCCGTCTTTATCATTTGATTATCAGTGGAAGCTGTAAAAACGTTCAACTCCCATCTCTTGTTTACTGCAATAAGACACACACAGCCCACAGCTCATTGGGATAGATTTAAATGTCGCACAGCTTAGGTAAAAACATCTAAACACTAACTCAAAGTTCAACTTTGACATACTGCAGGATCATGCCATTTTGTGTACAATCTAATGCAATCTATGTTAACAGCCCTGCAACTGATTCTACCTTCATGAAGCTTTTAATGCTTCATTTTTGGCTGAAACTGTGTCTGAAAAGTGTTGGGGTTATATTTTTTAGGCTGTAGATTGTGGTCTTGTTATAGTAGATTCATTGCATTACATTACACAGATGTTCCTGTTATTTTGTCCCCACCCCGTAGCTGTCCTTAACTGATGTTTTCTATGGAGGGAATGGAAACATATTTTTGAATTGTCATGTAGAAGAGTACAACAAGGACACATGGGACGAGAATGTCACTAAGTCAAATGCCTATAGGGGAAAATAAATGTTGTAATCCATTCTGTGTGTAGGTAGGGAATGTGTAATGGTGCTGTAAATATGAGTGAATATTTGAAGATTACATACAGTATATATATTAGATACATTGGAATTCAGGTTCTTTTTTTCTTTTGTTTGTTTTTTGAACCATGAAAACTGTCAAAGGGACTGACTGACTCCCTGAATGTAGCTACTGTATGTATGAGCGAGCACACTCAGCTGTGATGAGGCTCTTTTTTAAATGTGTTATAAACCAAGGTCCAGTGAAGCGTTAACCTGTTTTTCCCACAGATGTGACATACAGATGTAATGTGTCTACAATGCGGAAAATTCCATCTCATGTAATTTTTCTGTTTTTCATCTGAATTCTACACCGTGATGTGGACGAACCCGTGTACATTAATGAGTACAGTTTGGTATTAAGCGTTGGGGGTTTGACAAATCTGATAATAATGTATGTGCTCATGGTACTTTGGTTGAAAGTGTCTAATTTATGTTTGAATGTTTTATTTAAATGTTTTATCTCAGATCACTGATCTCCTCTGAGTCTGTCTTTAACACGATCACTTCTTCAGAGCTGTCTGTTGGTGGGGAATCATTAGTTAATGTAATTTGTCAGTCAAAAATCAATATAGCTTTTTTCCAGTGTGCCAGGGCCAAATCAAATATGTAAAGAAACATACTCAAACCATGTAATAGGAACATGCCATGAAATATGACCATTAAGGTTCTTAAAGTAAGATATGTACGCTAAGCTAAAGTGTAGTAATAACAGGCCAAACATTTATGCTTTTCCTACACAGGAAATAAGCTAGCAGCACTATTACTGTAGGTCCAGTTGTACAGGCTGAGCGCAGCCAAGCTAAAGGAGGTCTGTTCCCCATATGGCAGCTCCTGGGCTGGGCTGATGGCCCCAGGAATTTGAATTTCAAATGGCACCAAATCCTGAGGGAGGGGCTCAGCTTTGGGGTGAGGGGCCAGCTGGAAATGAGATGCCAAACATGGAGGATGATGGGAGAGGTGAGGATGGAGAGGGAAGCACGGTAGCGAACCTCATGCTTATGTAGATCAAAATGGATCAAACCTTTCAGAAGCTCGGGAAATTTACTTTTTAATGGCTAAATTGGCTAATATATATTTTATATTATAAAATGTATGATTCTATTTTATTATGAATATTGTATTTGTGAATTTTTTTGGTGAACTTTTCCAACATGTAGATTTACTCATACCACAACACGACATAAATCCCAAAACTTCCACAAAGCGATCATACCCAATGGACAATACTCAAAATACGTAAAATACACAAAAAAAGACACACAGAGCTGCCAGATACACTGAGGGTTGGGGGTGGAAAAGGGGTTTCATTGAATGTTTTAATGCTAATCAATCAAAGCAGGAGACAAAATGCTTTTCGGACTTTAAAAAATCTCCTAGTTGACCTCTTGAGGAGTATTTCAGTTTTTTAAAGCTTGAGATACGCCATAAGATTCTCTCACCATTTAGAGTGTAGAGTTGGCTTTGCAGATTTCCACTGAATCAACTCTTAACCATCGTGCCAATGATGACAGAATGACTAAGCCTTTCAGGCCTGAAAGTGCAAACTCTCCAGGGCCCACTCCGAATATTGCAATTTCTGGGTCTGGTCATATCAGGTCATAACAAAATCAATCAACTTTCAATGCTACATTTTACCCCAACAGCTTCTTTAATAATAGATAATGCAAGAAGGCTGGGCTGATGGATGAAATAAAGAACCGAATAAAATATAAAAATTCGGAGTCAGATCTTCCAAAGTTCCAACATGTTACTTTGGCATCACTTCAACCATGTCCATGCAGTCAAACTCGCATTACAACCATGCAGCACAACCAAACTGACATTGAAACAACACAAGTTATAACTGCAGTGTAGTTTATTTCCTCCAATATCTGACAGATTCAGCTGGCATTTCCCAGAAAAACTCAAGCGAGCGTATAGCCCTCTGCGGGGTTAAATGTGTCCAGTTTTGCTGCTGTTACTTTCCAATAAGAGGAGTGAGTGTTATATAACCTAAATGTTTTGCGCACAGAGTGAGTTCGTCGGTTTATTCTTGAGGGGATTGCTGCCAAAGGTTATCTGTACTACAAAAGCTGATGCTAAATGAAATGTTCTCACTCCAAATGAGCCATCAACCGTTTAAAAAAGAGACACGTGCTGTTTATAATAAATGGGAGCACAAAACATTCAAGCGAGTAAGTTAGATAACATCATCTAAAAAGCACAGATATTAAATGATAACATCCAATCATAGTAGATCATTTCCTTACCCCCAAGACCAGGCCGCAGACGGTTGTCATATCCATCCAGCAGGCTGTCCAGGATCCGTGTGAACAGGGTGATATTGGTTTTAAAGGCATCAGATGTGGTATCGGCATTCACTGACCTAGTCAATGGACACACAATAACAACATGACCAGCTAACTGACAGGAATCTGATTAAATGTTAAATGTATTTAGACTCAGAGGCCTGATTTATGAAAAAAAAAGGGGT
Source organism: Macquaria australasica (assembly GCA_005408345.1). Classification (NCBI taxonomy): domain Eukaryota; kingdom Metazoa; phylum Chordata; class Actinopteri; order Centrarchiformes; family Percichthyidae; genus Macquaria; species Macquaria australasica. Next base: position 277,934 of record SEMN01000153.1, on the reverse strand, counting down.
CATTATTATCTGGCAGACTTCATACATGCCCACACAGACACACACATAGACTGTGTTTCTCATCCACATGGATGACCCAGTTCAAGGCAGAACATTTGTGAGCCATCTGATCTTGGAGCCAAAACACAACTGAATATGCAAATGTAATCAGAGCTAGAGATTCATGGTAAATAAATTCAGATAAGGTCCTACATTTAAGCTCGGCATAATCACCACAGTGGATAGCTCTGGTGCAACAGCCTCAGGGTATGGACATATTTTACTTTAAGCAGGCAAAGGGACTGTATATACAATATTAATCATTTTTACACATATGGGTATTTTCTGTTGTACAATATTCTTCTAATTAACATCAGTGAAAGTGTTGGATTGATGTAGCCTATATACTTGTGTTCTTGTGGAATATTTTATTTCTTATTTTCAGATGTGTTCTCTAGTGTAGCAACAGTACATTGCCACATTTTAAATCACACCCACATCAGAACAGCCAGCTTATTTATAGGCTCTGTTAGTATTGCATCCGAAAGAGCATACATTCAAAGATCATCAAACCTGCGTTAGCATGTGTAGGAAACCTTAAGTGATAACCTAAACTTTCACATTTATCAGTAAATCTAGATTAATTCACGTCTGCACAGATGTTATTTTTATTGATTCGTGTTGACATTAGCCTGCTAGTTTTCAAGGCTTGCTTGGTTGTTAGCTAGTAACTTTTTTCTGAAGAAGACATTTTCCTAATTATGTCAGCTCATACATAACCATTACAGATACTGATGTGCATTTTTGTATGTGTTAATTATGCTGTGTTCATGTCGTGGTGTACAGACCTCCAGCCTCCTGGTTGGAAATATCAGCAATTTCTGAGCCACAACACAGTATCTCAACAAACAAACCAAAATCTAATCTAATCTAAGCACAGGTGTTACTAATAACATTAATGACGGCTCTGTCCTATTCAAATGTTCCAGTTTGTGACCAAGCCAGCCTATAATCCCAGGACCCAGAAACCGAAGCAGCTAAGCAGAATTCACCCATAATTAATTTTATTATTTACACCTGTGACATGTCAAAATGAAAAAGGCCTTTAGCCAAGCACTAGATGAAACTAGATTTTCAGAATCTATACTTCAGTGGGGACATAATGGAGCCTCGAGAGAGATTCAGTGGTCTGATTTAAATTGCCTCTCATGCTTCTGACATTGGCTGTTTCTTTCTTTTGTCAACTGTCCTCTAGTAGTGTGAGCACTCAAATGACCTAAACTGTTGCCCCCAATATCAAAAGACACCTTTACACCTGATGTGATGATGTGAGTGTCTAGCTGCTGCATGGCCTCAGTAAAAATGAAGGTTCAAAGGCACATTTTCAGACATATCAATTTAACAAAGATTTGTAAAAAACAAAAAAAAAACAACAACAAAAAAATGTATTATTGTATTCTCCTTGAAATTGCATTTCAAGGTTGATATTGGCTGTAACTATTATCCTAAATTACAGGCTATTAAAACAACAATTAATGTAATATCCTTGTTAATGGGTTTTTATTTGTTTATTGTGTCTTCTTTCATAGATGGAATAATAGCCTACAACTCAATCTGGTCTATGGAATTTGTAACATTTAACCCTGGAAAGCAGAATGAATTGTTTAGGCCTACATTAGAAATTGGACTCCAACTGTAATGGGCTACATTTTCAACAAGGCAGTATACTTCCTAGCTCGATAATTACCCACATGACCTCCGGGTTATTTTTACGGTCAGACCGAGGATACTGAAGGCGGTAAACTGCCTCTCCTCCTCCTGCGCATTGTGTGTCCACTGATAATGAGTCCAGCGTGTTAAAAACTTGATAAACAAAGACCTCCGGGGTCCGTCCCCAGAGACACGGTGAGTGATCCTCGGCCTACAGCTCGTATCATCGCTTCAAGGCGTCTCCCATTCAAAAGACTCACCTGGTTTTCCAGAGAGCTGTGAGCGCCAGCAGGCAGATGAGAAGTAGAGACGCGCTCTCTCTGCTCCACATGGCTGCTTCAACACCTACACACAGCAGGACAGCCGCTGTAATGAATGGAGGCTCAATTTAACCAGAGTGACATGCCAGTGGAGACCTATAGCTACAGTCATTATATCCATCACCTATTTCTGGGGATTCCCTTTAGCACGCGGAAAGGAGAGAAAAAATAGATGGAGGAGGAGGAGAAGAAGAAGAAGCAGAGACAGCAACTGGCAGCAATTAGTATTCACCGACACGTCCCACGCGTCCACTCACTGAACATTACTGTTATCAAAAATTTTGGATCAAGTCAGTACACCGATTTGAAGCTGTATCACAAATTTAGACGATTAAAAAATCCTTCAATGCAGAAAATAACCAATAATATCAGAGGAAATGTGGAAGAGAGATCAAGCTCCTCTCCCACGCTTTCCAGCATCTCCTATGATAATACAAAATAATAAAATAAATGTTTCCTTTGTGTCTGAGGGGGGAAAACATTTAAAAAACAGACTCACCTCAAGTGCAGAAAGTACCTGCTGCAGCTGGAATCGTCGAAGATACAAGAAAGTTAAAGACAAATCACCGCTGTCTCCTGTTTTGATGAGACTGAATGAGTGCAAGTCAGTCATGAGAACAAAGCTGATATATCATAGTCCCAGCCAGCAGCAGGAATGCACCCGAAATGCATGGGCTTTCATAGTGTCACACAAATAACAATAAGATGGAGAGAAATTAAATGGAAGCTAAAAAAAAAATTAAAAACAAGCAGTTGTGAGAGCTGATCCTGGTTTCAAATTGCCCTGTTCGGCACCCCCCCTCAGCTGGTAAAAAAGCTCGATGTGAATCGTGATAAGCAAGAAGCACATCTCAGTCTCCCTCATCTCCACACAAAAACTACAAAGGCTGAGGAGGAGACACACTGGGTCCTAAAGATAGTTTGGTATGCACTGAGCCTCCTTTCTGCAGCCTGCAGCCGAGATCTTGATATGAGAGGATGTTAATGAATGTTGTTTCCACCCACAGTCAATATACAGAGCATTATTGATTATGCAAAACAGGCAGGCTTCAGTTGCATTGTTGGTGATGGAAATGGCATATGGGTTCAGCCATTTTGGGGTGAGACAGATATGCTTTGATATGTGTGTCAATACTCACCAGAGCCCTGATTTTCTTTAAATTTTCAGGTTTATACACTTAAACAAAATGTGTTTAAGTGTTTAATCTGGACCTGTATATTTACTGGAATGGAAGAGTCTTTAACACAGCAATTAGTCCACTGACCACTAACACTCTCCACTGAAATATTGATTAATGACTTTGTTTAAGATAAGCAGCACCTTTAAGCAAGGATGACGAAAATCTATTTAAATTAAAAAAAACTCTGGGATACACGACTGACTTAAAATTAAGGATTAATTAACTGATTCATTTTTTTAAAATTGCATATTTTTGGTGAACTTGTTTCGTGATCTATGGTCACTCTGCACACGGCCGTACCAATATCTGAAGTGTAAAGAAACGGCCAATATTGATCTCATGTACAGTATCACAAAATCCAAATATCAGTCTAAACATAAAGTGGATTTGATAAAAGGTATTTTTCTTTGTTGCGTGTGTGTGTGTGTGTGTGTGTGTGTGGGAGACAGAGAGAAAGGATGGCCCTCTTAACACTTTGCTGTTGCTAGGATGTTGTATTGTGGTAGAAATAGCCGACCTTTTCAAACATTTATTGTAGTTACAGTGTTTACAGCATGCAGGCCTCAAATCAGAAACTGACAAACAAAATGAATCAAAATAAAAACCATCATTATATTTCACAATGCTTTCCATAGAACTGCTTTGCTTACGAATTGTGCCACTGCCACATCTTCTGTATCAACCTTTGGGAGCTGTTCTTTCAGCACCACATACTGTCAAAAGTCCAACATGTAACTACTTTTCCAGTGGGTAACAATGCTACTAAACACAACACTTAAACAAAAAAACAGGGCAAAACACTGGTTGCACACAAATGGGCCTGAAATAATATGTATATTTATTTGTGTTTTCAATTAATTTAACCAATACACAGCAAACCAGTGCATAATAAAAACAATAAAACACATATTAGATACTTACAGTCTTTATTATCCATAAATTACATTAGACATTCAGTGGCGTTTGGTTTCTCTGAATTACTGTAATAAAGAGCTCAACTTAACAGACGACATGCATATGAATTCTTGCAGAGAGAGTGGGTAATTTGTCATGTTTCAGCAACATCAGAATATGAAGTTGATGGTTACTCCTTTCACGACCGGATTTTCAATCAGGAGAGACTTCAGTATGAGTGTACAAATATCATCATAAACATCATATTTTGAGTTTATAGACTACCAAATACAGCTGTGTTAAATTAATACAAATTAAATATAAATTTCAGATTGTGTTTGAAGTCCAAATAAGCAACATATCAATGACAGAAATTAAAAGTTGATGTTGTTTGTTCTGCATCAACATAAAGTCTGTGTGTGTGGCGGATGCTCCGACAGGTTAAAAAAAGGACAAAAGATCATTAAGGAGACCTGGTGCCTGATAACCAGCACATACCCTGATTTAAGAAGCAGCAAAGGAAGTGAGTACTCACACACACACACATGCAGAGATCAAAACAGACCACTGGACAGGGGTCGGACCACTGGACAGGGGTCGGACCATTATCAAGCAGTCGCTGGCTCCCTTTGCTATACTTCAGACTAGAAGGCTGTGCCATTGATCTCTGCTCTAATCCATACATGTGACAGGTGCTCGATGAGGCAGGTCATCTTAATAACGATGACCCTCGGGCTCGCCATCAAGTCCAACAAAGCAGGCAGGTAGGAAACAGCTAGCTGAGGAAAAGCAAGGGCATCGAGGACAAACTAAATCTTCTTCTCTTCAATCTTTTATTCTGTTAAACTGTGTTTGCATGTTTGGTTTTTCTCTAAACTCGGGTTTTACTTGTGCTGCTCGCCTCTGTGTTACATGCTCTTACAGCACGTCGTTCATTGCAAGGTGTTGCATCATACTCAGCCTACTGCCAGGCCTGAGTTTGTCCCACTTGGGCACAATGAGTGACAATGCATATTGATCAGGTCCATGTAGAGGAAGGTAGATGTAAATATTTTATTAAAACAAAAGTGTAAGCCTTTCACATTACCGCCAAACCCCGGTTTTATGTGTTTTAGGATCAGCGGCGTCGATCAGTGGTGTCAGAAAATGTTGATGTGGAAGGGAAAGATCTTAAAAGTTAGGACGGTAAACGGTGTGTTTAAACACACATTTATCCTGACACTACTTTAATTAAAGTCTCATGCTAAATATGAATAGTGCAATCCAAATATGCAAAGTATTTCATCATTAATATGATTAATGGAGGGCTGAGTAAGTCCAGTCTGTCCTTTCGGTGGTAACAGACTTGTTCGTTAACCTTTGTTTGATTTTACAGCCGTTAGCTTCCAATAGACAGATTACCTGTAAACAGCAAGAATACCAAGGGAGCAATAGAAATGCAGATTTAGACAGGCAGGGAGTGATGTGCTTTCAGTCAGTGGGGGAGCAGCTCAATAATGACCTGACCAGAAAAGTGTGTTGTTGCTGTTGCTGCTGCGGTGCATTTAAAACAAGCTGATTGAATTATTTTCCTTGTCAGAATAACTATGAAATGAATAGGTGCATCTAAATATAGTCAATAACTCATAGTTGCTGTATGAGCAAAAAAATTGCTTAATAGCCATGTGAGGTGATATGACTCACACATGCACAAATATCCATGCACACATTTACACACACATGCACACACACAGTGTCCTCTGCTGGAGAGACTCAGTAACTCCACATACATTTGAAAACAAAAGTGACCAAGTGACTGTATCAGCATACAAGAGCATTTCCATCACCAGGTTTGACTTTCTGCTTTACGACTTAAAGCAGTGTCGTCACATATGGCTCAGTTTGTGATCACGCCAAGCAGCTAAACATAATCAGCTAAACATCAAGTGTGGTGCCTTTGATATGATCCTGATATTAGAGTAAAGCAGCGGGTGGCTGTTGACTCCGCTGACATTTTGGTGGAGAAAATACCTGAGCCAGTCATGCAGCGTGTTGTTGTCAGCTGCATGTCAGCGTGAGTTGATTCACCGGGCAATGCTGGAAATGCTAAACCATTCTCAGGCCCGTTACCTCGGCAACAAGCCATGCATGGCAGAAGAAAGATGTGAGAGAAAAAAGATGAGGAGCCCATCGAGGGGCTCTGACACTCTTAAAGTGATAGGTCGCCCTCAAAAAAAAAAAAGAAATCCTTTGTGAAATTGAACCAGCTCTATCCACAGCACACCCCCAGAGTTAGATGGTGATATAAAACCAGCTGACACACAGCTGCCCTCACTGCAGAACTATCATTAACCATCATATCCCCCCTCATTTATCATGCTTCATACTAAAGGCTCAGTTGACTTACAGCACTGTCACCTGAGGTGCTGCTGTACTCCTTCTAAGGTGACCTCAATTCAACATGTCAAATAAAATATTCATATTTTGAGTGTAATGTTACGGGATCTGCTTCTGGAAATGTTAAGCAAGTCAATTAATAGATATGGAGAGGAGCAAAAGATCCTGGCATAGCAGGAGAACACGGCGCGCTAAGGCCGTATTCAGACCAAATCAGGCTCGGCAGCGAAAGCGCCAGTCCTCCCATTCATTTGAACGACGGTACTGCGTTTAGGCTGCTGCGGTGCGGTGCGGGCTGCAGGGGGTGCCGAAAAAAACGCAGCAGAAAGGTAAAACAGAATCAACTTTCGGAGAAACACAACCCGACGTCACGCCGCGGTGGTCTGTCACGCCAGCAATCAGACCAGAAGACGCCCAGGTGAAGAAGAGCTTTGTTTACCATGTGGCATTGTAGCATTCCGCTGTTTACCGAGCAACTGTGAAGATGGAAGAGAGACTGATCGGTCGCTGCGTGACGACTGTACGTCAGCTGTTCAGCGCTGCCACGAGGGAGTACAAGGGAGCTCTTCAAGTTGGGATTGCTACAATCAGCATCGCCTTGTAGTGACACACCACGGCACAACCCTGCGCTAATCACCGCAAATGTCCTGTATAGCTCTGTGAAGACAGTCCCAGTATGTTAACGAATGTGGTGTGCTATTGACTAAATAAAAAGAAGGACTGGGTCTTTAGCATGCACAGCTACTGTCAATCAACAGACCACAAAAACATACCACATACAGAAACGTTAAATTCATGAGCAGGAATAGAAAGGCCTGAACACGCTTGAGTGTTTGATTGACAGGTGCAGAGCAGAAACACTTCCGCTCTGATCCCTGACCACCACAGATGGAGACAAATAAAAGTTCATGTAGAGTTCATGTTATCGGTTGCCAGGTGATCTCACTGTTACGAAATACTAAAGCTATGTCTCTACATCCTATTTTTTTGCCTCTCCTTGTATCTTATACAACTCAATAGATTAATCACAGGCACATTTAGCTTATTAAAATTAAAAGGTCACTTCTATGACCTTGCCAATGCTATTTATGAAGCAGAAGTTTTCTGCACTGACTGTTGCTAATTTCCCTCAGGTTACCAAGGAAACTAAACCCAGTGCAATTCGACAGTCCTCCGTGTTTTGCTGGTCATATTGCATCTGCCGTCTTCAGCTCCAGAGTTTCTACGATAATTTCCTTTTTATCCACGGCTAAATTTAACTGCCGAGCCAGTGTACAAGCAGCAGAGAGCTAAACCGTGGGCTCTCACACCTGGTTCCTACAGCACGCTGTCACATGCTGGAAAACATCTGAGAACCACAATGCAGAAGAGGAAGAGAAACAATGACAGAGATTTTATTTTATTTCTTTTGTAGATTTGGGACCTGTAGGTGGGCAGTTTTATATTACAACGCTAAAAAAAGCAGTTTTGTTTGGCGTGAATACCCAAACCTATTTACAAGAATATGCGTGTACTGTACTTTCCTTTATGAACAGTATGAAAAGATGAGGACCAGCACATCTTTCAGTGGCCCAAAGTGATTATGTACATAGAAGTATTTACATGTTGTGGACCGTACCACAGTGCATATTGATTCATGGTTCAAAAAATGCCAAAATGGCATGATACCAACTAAAATATACTGAGGAGAAAGATTGACATTGTGGTAGTTATGACAGAATACAGTTTTACAGACTCTCTGTCTCTTTGTTCAGAAGCTTGCTCTAGAAAAACTGGTGTCAACTTTTGAATTTGACTTAATCTAACAGTATGAACAGGACTGTAGCTAACACTGAAGACACTGAGGTCATGTCTTCTGTATTATTTCTGGGAATTCTGGGGTTTTACTAACCAGTTTATATCCTACAATAAAAAACTTACACATGATTTGTATTTCACAGGCTCATTCCAATATATTTCAGTATACTTAAGTTTGACTACTTTTAGGGCAACAAACAATAAATCAAAAAAGAATTAAGTCTCTGTGTTAATATTATTGCTTATATGATACCTTACTTTTGGGCATATAAACATGTTTTGACCTATTTTTTTATTTGACAAAATACATCAAACTGTTCAATGATAAATAAAAAGATCTGCCCAGATAAAACATAATCTAAAGTTATCAGATAATAAATAATAAGGTTATCATAATCTAAAGTGATCAATTAATAAGTCAACTTTTGATACTTGACACATATAACTGAACGGTTATCTAACAAATAAAATATAAAATACCCAAATAATAATTTGGATAACTCATAACCTCAGTATTTCTACAGCACTGGCTGCGACCCTGAATTCTTCAACATTTACTGTTTATACAGCACTTTAACAATTATGGTGATGATGAATGATGATGATGAATAGTAGTAGTAGTAGTAGTAGTAGTATACAGTAGGTGAAGTAGCACATGACAGCGTCTCATATTTCTGCTGCTCTGTTCAGTCCGTCAGCACAGAGGTGTGCTGTATATTTGCAGTTGCTGCTGTACAGTCCAAACAGCCACTAGATGGCACAGAAAGTTTAACACACACTCATTATGTTCTGTGCTTATAAACCAGTGAGCACAGTGAATCCCCTGCATGTAATGTATTTTGAACAAGAATACCTTAAATGTTTTTTTTTGTTTGTTTTACTTTTTGGTCTTCATCATCCATCTCTGATTCCAATAGTCATTAGGATTCTTGTTGAGTGAGTTGTTGAGTCATTTCTTCATTATGTGCCACCAATATAAAGCATGAATCTAACGGTCAATTAAACCAATCCATGAATGTTTTATAATTACACTCAGTGGTTTTTTTCAGTGAGTGATATTTCCATTATTCAACAATCGCACCTTTGGAGCTTAATAATTATCTATCAGATCTTAGTTACTGCTTTTACGGCACCACTTTAGTTTCTCTCAACTAGAAAAACACAAGTAAGTAAGTAAGTAAGTCTAATATTCACTCTCCTTCCATCCGTCTGTTTTGGTGTCCAACCAACTCCTGAGGTAAATATATGTCTCTTTAAGTGCTAAATGCTCCACAGCGTTCACCAGCTAGCTTCTAACTTTGTCTGTCTGCTGTTTGGTCAGGGCAGGTAGTGTACAGTGGGTTTATCAGAGCTTTATCATTAAAAACAGCTGTCTGAGCTGTAAGAGCGTCAGAGTGAACCAAAACAGTAAAGTTGCATGCCAAAACAATGAGCTAAAAGAGGCTAAAACGCTCTGAAGAGCTGAGAGGAACAGCAGCATCGCATGATAATTCTCTGTGGGTTCATCACTAAGAGTGCCTCCTTCACATTAAATGTAGTCACATGATCCATTTTTAATAGAAATATATTGGCGAGTGCAGCTTTAATTGTCTGTATCAAACAGTAGGGCGAGCAATCAAGGTTCATACAAAGTCTTGAAAGTTTGGAAAATTCTTAATTTTAACTGTTATGTTTTCAAGATTAGGCATATGCTTAAAATTCGAATATACTCGTTGAAAAATGCTTAATTTTTTCAACATAATCTGGTGTTTCATCTACACAGTCACTCGTGTAAACCAAGAATCTTTTAATATTTGAAATGAAATGATCCCATCGTCATATTTGTTTGTTGTCTCTTGGCATTTACTGTATAGTAACAATTTAGACGTGATGATAAAGGCTGGAAATGATTGGTTTAGGTACCTTGAAAGTGCTTGAAAAGTGCTGGAATTTTACTCTTAAAAAGCTGTACGAACCCTGAGCAATGGAACTGCATCTACATACTGCATCTAGTCCAATATTTACTGCCCCTTTAAGTTGATCTATAATTAACATTACAGATTGTCAGTAAAAAGATATTAAAGCTAGGGAGAGTTCTCATTATGCAGTTTTTTTCTTAGTCTTAAATGGCAGGATGCCAACGCTAGTCACCAGCCGTGATGAGCTGTGACACAAAACTGGCGCGCTAATACCAGCTGCTGTTTTCTGTGCGCACAGGGAAGGGAAGGGGGAAGGAGACACTTTCAGCTTTGTCTTGTCTACTGGTCATTTTTTATCTCTATTTTAAATGTTGTTCTTTGTCTTAATACTTTGATACATAAAGAAAACTCGGTTGTTTTTGAAACCACTGCTGATTAACAGTAATGCTGAGCAAGAGGCCACGTTAGCTGTGTGTACGTACGTAAGGTATGTAGCGCATTTAATGTCTAACCTCTGAATTTTAGAACATATCTTGTTCACAGGCTCAAACATGGTGCTGCCTTTCATGTTAACGCTAACACCACCTGAGTCAGGCAGTCCATTTTTTAAAATGTATTTCCTCTTAACTCAGTCAACATCTGCATTTGTTCTTCCCTGCAAGCTTATCACAGTTGCCCTCTATCTAGCCTGCATGCTTTTAGCTAAATGCAGCAAGCAGCTTATCTGACGGTTGTTCTTGGCCAGCAAATACTTTAATGTAATCACTATATCATGACACGGAGCTTCCAGCAGTCCCAGTAACATTGCTGACACATTTACAGACAGCATGGCTAGTTTTCTGTTGAGACACTTTGTGAATGCAGCAGGCTGGAGATTTATATGGTGGATATTTAGTTGCTTTATTTCTGTCAAGCCAATTCATTCCTGTAGTTTTCAATGATGATTTCATATGACACTATCTCAGGTGTCAACTTTAAAGCTGAACTAAGTGGAGTGGAGTAAAGCTGGAGAACAAAGTGGAGCATTTAGCAGCTAAAGAGCCGGATATTTCCCTCAGTAGTTGGTGGAGACCAAAACAGAGAAAAAGGCAGATTCAGTATTGGACGTACATTTGCCATGTTAGACAGACACACGACTCCAAATGAATGCTAATGTTGCTCCGTGTCTGCTGTATGTGGAAATAAGCAACTGTTTGCTAACACGTTAGCCATATCAACTTCATAAGGTGATAATACAGTATATCAGTATTGTGTTTACAGGTTGTTCTGCTACCTCCAAGTGGACACAAAATAAATGAACATAGCTTTAAGTGCAAATAAACTAGTCCTGGTAAATGTCCACCACTATAATTGTGCTCTTAGCTAATCATCACCAACTTAGACTGACACAAGAGAAGGACTTTGGCATACACACATCTGGTTTGTGTCTCCTGCTTGTGTCATATGTAGTATTTAGCACTGTACATTTGTTGCCAGTTTACCGGATGAAGTTACACCATGAAGCAGGGATTTGTCTAACATGTTTAATTGTGTTTCTTCAAAACAGGACTAATAAATGAAACATTAGTTCAAAAAATATTTTTTATCAACATATCGACTGTAACAACTTGAGAGGATGACAAACAGTTCAAGTTGGAATAATGTACAGTTAGTACCATAGTTTGTTGTCACCTTTTAGATAAATTCAACGTGGCATCAATATAAGTGCACAATACACAATTCAGTTTCATTCAGGAAATGTTGCAGAAAATCAGAAGTTCTGCACTTTTGTTAAAATATTAGTACAACTCAAGGGTCTGTTAGTGTTTGATTATGTGTTAAATTATTATGTGTCTTAAACTCTTACATAATGGAAAAGCATTGTAATGAGTCCTTTGGTGCAGCTTTAGTTTATGTAAGGAAGCAATTTAAGGTTGTGTACATACTGTATGTCATGTTCTATGCTTTTGTTTACATTATTGCTGTCTTTGTGTGCCTTATCTAATACTCTAAACACTGCTTTAATTGGTGCTCCTACTATTGAGTATTATTATTGAGGGTTTCATTAAGATCATGACTCCAGAAATCATTGCTCCACATCACCGGTGCAAACATGCACCAGCAGAAAAGAGGAGAGCTTTTAGGTGTGTGTAAATGATGTGTCACAACAAACAATGGGAATCATGTCTCTCTTCTCCACTGGGAAGATTAGTAACCCCTTAAAATGACTTGCACTTGTGCTAGAAAGTATAATACAAATTAGAATGCATTATCCTATTAACTACCAAGGGCCTACATGTTAATTATCTTGGCCTATGGCATTCACAAAACTGGGTTAAGTTCTTATTACACATGAAACCATTCAGATACACATGCCGCATGAAAAGTGTGCCAAAAAGAATATTAAAAATGATCACAGTGAATTACACAAAAAAAAAGCCTCCAACTCTTTTTACACACAGACAAAAATGTAACGATTGTATAAATATGATAAAACAGTGAGATGGATCCTTCATTGCACAATCTGTTAGCAAAATGTATAATCAAAACACACCCAGCATGTCTCTTAAAGCTGGAACGGAGATACCCCCAACAGGTTACAGGATGCTGGCGATGAGAGTTCAGGGTTAAGTGTCTTCTAGCTCTTCCAAAACACAATAACACAACATGAAGACATGACCACATGTAGTAAATTATATATAATAAAGTTGAGGCCCATTTCTCTTCATGCTAAATCTTCTGTGTTTACATCAAGAAACCCCAGATTCTGGGGATGTTGTTCTGAGACCCCGTGAGATTCTGATCATCTGAAGCCACAGCATGTTGCTCCCTCTAATGGTTCATCTCCCTCAAGATGTTAGACATGAAACACGCTCTGTGCAGCGTGATGCCATGGAGAGGTCATACAAACCGACATACAGACACGTCTGTTCACACCACACCACCAGGCATCAAGCCATGTGTTTAAGAGTAATAACACAATGTCCTCAGCCCCTCACTTCTCACTTTATAAGACTGAATTGAGTTATTTAGACCATTTATATAGACATTTCAAGAATGTGGCAACATATAGTAAATTTATTTGTCGTGTGCAAAACTACAGTGACAACACATGATGTCTTTGCAGTTAATCAATTTGTCTGATATTAGTGGATTAGTACTCTACTGTCTGGAAAGGAAAGTGTATAACCTTTTAGGCATATATCATATCACTGTCTTAATGTCACTTACAGCACTGGATTTCAGGATATCTAAAATGCTCTCATGCCCGTGTATATAAAAATACACAGGTTTTATGTGGACGAGAAGTGACTGTATTATTTCCTAAATACAAGGTGAGTCAGATCACCCTAACATCCAGTACATTTTGTGTCCTTAAATCCCATATGGCTTTGCTGTGTCAGCAAGAAACAAAGAATTGAAACACTTCTAACGTGAAGCAAACTTTTGAACCTCTAGTAAAACAAAGAAAATAAATGTAACTGTCCTCTCAATGGTATGTTTTGAAATTTTAACACACTTTTGCCAGTGTGACTAGTTAGTTCATGTGAAGTAAATAGGGTCAGTGGTTAACGACAGTTAGACGCCTCTCATTCTCTGCTTCAGTTTTGTTTCACTGTTATAATTCTGTGGGGTGTTATTTTTGTTAGACCCAATCATGTGCAATGCAATGCAAAATGGGAAAAGTGTCCTGAGCCTGCAGTGTGTTCTTTTTTTTTTAGCTCCTCAGAGCCGTTTGAAAATTAACAGTTCTGGTAGCCAGTCAGCCATACAAAAAAAAACAGATGCTGAATTAAACTCTCATCATCATGTTAATTAATATATCTGCATGGCAACAAGCAGGATAACTTTCTCTACTGTGGCATCCAACTCCTGCCTGTTCAAAATGAATATAAAGAGCACGTCCTCAAAATATAAAAGGGTCAGTTGAGCCACTAGAGGGAGCGTTATGCCACGATTTACTTCAAAAGTGCTCTAAAACTACAATGAATGGCCCAATTTACCCAGCCATCTGCACTTTCCAGTTTTTGAAAAAGCTATTTTGATGCTGTTGAACTATTTAAACAGCTGAAATGACAATGATTAATAGAGAGCTTGATCTCAGGATGTGGTTGAACTTTCCACAAAGCTGCACCATGTCAGCTTTCAAAATGGCACAGTGAGCGTGTGGAGCATCTTTAACTATCTGTCTGTCATCTAGAACAGCATGTTTGTCCCAAAAACAAAAAAAACCCACCAGAAAACCCACAACCTGGCGTTGGCAGCTCCATCAATCACATGCACATTAAGAGCAGCAGAATCACGCCACATAAACACTGAACATCAATCTGTTGTTCACAGAGTCCTCATTAGTACACGGATATTCTGTGTTTTTATGATGAGATATATTTTGTTCACTGTTGTGAGAGACAGACAAAGAGAGAGAGAGCGAGGCCAACAGGGAGGTAACAACGGCTAAATCAATTTCACACATGACTGCGTTCAGGCGAGGTGAGCGGCGACGGCGGGCATCTTGATCTGTCCATCAGCCTGCGTGTATCTCAGCGCTGTGTGGCAGCATCATAACTCCTGTTAGACTAACTGATCGATGAGGGCCACGACTACATGGATGATATGGCTATTAGAGCAAGAAACTAGGCACCTACTACATCATGAATCCCCACACGCACCATCTCCGTATGACATCTCTGTCTGCAGAGGTGTACAGTGGAGCTGATATCATCCACCAAATGTTTAACCTTCAACTTCTATAAACGGTCTCCACTGAATAATGGGGAAGAAAATTGGGCCAAAGGAAATTTATTCTATTTGTCGAGCATGATTTTTGTGATTCCTGTATCAAAGTTTACTAAGGATAATATCTTGTAAATACATGTTTTAAGAGCTCTGTTCCTGATTGATGCGGGAATAGTTGAGGTGCATCTGTTGAGATGCCACAGACTCCAATTATTGACCAAAACTGTAATTTTGTGATGGTTTCTAGTCTTCTTTGCACTTATATACAGCAAGTAATCACTGGAAATGTCACTTTGTCCAGAGAAAGGACTCAATGACAATAAATCCCCTACTCCACCTCTACCAGTCAGTAAGAATTTTCTGACGTCATGTTGTGTGATATTTAGGTGCTGACATCCTTCACACAGTGAAAAATTCGATTATCAGCAGTTCTCTTTCATTAAATCTGAGGGTCACCAGAGGGCGAAACTGCACAAGGTCATGATCACACAGGAGGCTATTTCTTTCGATACGGTCGAAGGTTTTCTGGGCTATTTTTACATCACTAGGAGGACAGTGCACTGAATGCATCGGGTGGAAAAAAGTTTGATTCACAGCAGATATGTGTCTGACTGTATGTCACGTCACGTCTTTTGTGTCCACAGGAGTTTAACAAAAAGTTGAACATGTTTGGGAAATACTCTCATTTGCTTTCTTGCCGAGAGTTTGATGAGAAGATCAATTCCACTCTCACGTCAGTGCACTAAATATGATGCTACAGCCAGCAGCCTGTTAGCTTAGCTTAGCATAAAGACTGGACGCAGGGGGAAACAGCTAGCCTTATAGCTGACGTCCTGGAGTCTAATTAGTGAAGTTAATTAGTGGTGATGTTAGGGGGATTTTGTTACCTTTGGAGAGAGCTAACTGACTACTGACTGTAGCCTCATATTTAGCGAACAGACATGAGAGTGGTATCGATCTTCTCATCTAACTCGCAGCAAGAATGCAAAAAACTAAAATGCTGAACTATTTCTTAAACACGATCCAAACAGAAAGAGCAGGACTAGAGGCAGTGCTGCACTCAGGCTTTTATTAGGATTTTTTCTTGCTGGTAATATAGTGTAGCTACAGTAAATCCCATTACCCTAACTCTAGCTTGCACAATTAACAGCAGCTGAATAAATGACTGACAGCTGCACATCAGCTAACTCTGGGGTTGCCTGGAACATAAAACTAAGTGGGCTGTTCTACTTTAGGCTTTCAACAAGAAGATATCTTTTCCCAACCTTCAAAATGTGTCCGGCGTGATCGGGCTCCACTGCAGCTTTAATAACAACACCGCTTGGACTCTGCTCCATAGACCTTCTCAGGTTCAACACTATGAAATGCAGTGAAATAATGTAATGTGCGTTAAATCTGAAAGGGTATAGAAACACCTGAAGCAGGCTAATTCTCAGTCACATCTGTTAGACACAATTTGAGGAGGTGTATGACAGCAGTCTCTCCCCTGGAGCTGTTGAACAGTTCAGTCACATTCCTTTATTGTACATGCCAAAACGCCCCTAAACAAACAACCAACTCACTATTTTATTGCTGCAGTGATCTAGTCATAAATGGCTTTACTTTCTGTTCCCTCTATTTGTTCATGCTATGACTGTATTTTAATCACTTGCATAATCTTTGTCTACTATTTGCCAACCCATTATGGCAGGAAAGAAGCTTAAATCCTACAGTTACATGAATTAATAACTTGTCTTTACTACTTTCTGCCCAACTGATCCCCATATTTCATCTTCAGTATTTCCAGATTAGTAAATCCATCTTGTATAAGAAAGATGCTTTGCAAGTAGGTACTGTACAAGAGAGGCTTTTCAGGGCTGATCAGGTTCCGGCCAAAGCTCCGCTCAGCCCGCTTTGAGGACTTTCATTCTGACTTTCATTCAATTTCATTTTAGTTTGACCGTCATTTGACCAGTATTCAGTAGTTATAGTTTCCCCCTAGAAACCATTACCAGAGTCGCTTTGTGCTCTCAAATCATTTAACTTTGCATTATCTAGCCTGCTGGCACCAAAGCAACAAGTCTTAATAGTCAAATTGAAGTACACTGTAATCATTAAATATAAATCCATTTATCCTAATAAATGTATATATTTACATAGCGTTGGTGCAGTTCATTTCAGGACGGTGGTGCACACATCCCAACATCTTGCCAGGTGCAGGGTACAAAAATAGGAAAATGAAAAAATCCCATGCTTTATCTTGACTGCAGGCCAAAAAGGATCATGAGGCAGTTGAAGCCAATGAAGACCTTCACAGTCAGACGTAGCATGATATAAAGAGGACAGTAGCATATTCCAGTGTGCAGGTGTTCTTTCTTCTGTTGAGTCAGATATTTCTAATTTGGTTGATTTGTTCCCATGCTTGCTGTTCGTGGACCTTAGAAAGAAAAAAATAAATGTATTCTGAGTGTGTTCTCCAGGACATGGAAGTGCTTGGCGAGCACATTTTGTTTATCTGTTTGGCAAGAACAATAGTTTCCTCTTATTGCTTGCAACTCCCATAATCCTTATTTACTTCCCATCTGTTGAAAGAAATCAGTCTTCACTCTTGTTGCCAGAGCAAAGTCTAGCCACCTTTAGCCACCACTGTGTCCTTTGATAAGTAAACCACCCAGTAGACCATATTAAAAGCACCGAAGGACACCGGGAACAGGATCCGTGCATACTTGTCAATTTTGCTGGTGCCACCCATACCAGCAGTGGTGGGCTGGGAGCACGGCGTCTGCTTTAGCTCCAGTTTGTTCCCCATCATCTGGATGCGCTCCAGCTTGGGCCCCAGCAGATGCTGCAGAGACGAGGCGCTGGTGTTCTGCTTGCACGGCGTCCCCGCCATCACGTCTGGTGTGGACGCTGCAGCCTGGGGCGTACTCTTCACCAGCTGGGCAGAGGAGGAGGCCACGCTGAGCAGGCTCTCAGATTTGGGGCTGGAGGGGGAGAGGGTGGAGGAGCTGCCGTTGGCTCCACTGGCTAAAGGTCGTAGCTGTCTCGCTCTTCCCACTCCCGAAATGTTGGTGGTGGACTGGGCTCTCTGGTGTCTGCTGGGCTCTTGCTGGGAAATAAGATTCATCCGCTTTCTCAGGTTGCCGTTGGTATCAGGATTCTGCTGTCAAAGAGGGAAAAAAACAATAATGATATATCTATGTATTAGAGATGTACTGATATAGAAGTTTACTGATATTGGCATTTTCTTAAAGACACTTCTATGATGGGAGTTCCTTGTAATTACACTCATTAACATCTGGATTGCGAATATTCTACAGTATAACCTGATCAATAAATTGACCAGCAAATATTAGCTAATCATAGCTATATTGGTATCATATGTATGTAAATACGAAATTGACTGCTCGCTAAACCTCGCCCATGAAATTCTTTTGCCTTTCCACAACCAAAAAATGTGTAAGAGAAAATGTGTAAGAAAAGACAGTGTTTGTCTGCTCTAAAGTGAGCTGCAAACGTTAGCGTGTCAGACTAACTAGCTTACAACATAGGGTAATACTAACCCAGCATTACTCCCAAAGGGAAGGTGTAACATATCATTAGTTAACAACATTTTGTGGGTTATCAGTTTAATTAAGGGGGGAAAAAGGCCATTCATGATTGCAGTAGTATTTCCCTACTGTGTGCAAGCTATACCAGAGTTTAAGCTAACGTTGAGGTCATTTAAAAACAGTGTCTCCGTTACATAGTTTGTCCACCAAAGAGCAGTGGCAAGTTTTACAACTGTAAAATGTCCTGCTCAGTCTTGTTCACAATTCTTTAATAACCAAATTTAAAGAATCCATATCTACGGTCTAGACCTGCTCTATATGAAAAGTGCCCTGAGATAACTTAGTTATGATTTGGCGCTACATAAATAAAACTGAATTGAATTGAATGATCATAAATTGGTGTTTATGTTATGTGCTTATGTTTAAGAAATTAATATCGGTCAATGTATGGTTATCAGATTTATTAAATGTCAAATATCGGTATCAGTCTCAAATATCCACTATCAGTCAGGCTCTATGTCATAGTCTGCCTATTTCATCCTGTCATTATGAGCTATTGACCTGACTGAGGAAGTTTCTTTAAGTGTCACATCATGGTCTGAATGGTGTTTCAGAGGCTTTTATATCCTGTTAAAGTAAAAATCAAAGATATTAAAATATCTGCCCAAAATATTTAACAAACTGATTGAACCCTGATACATACAGTATGCTTATTTACTAAATGATAATATTATGCATATCTAGCTAAAGTTCTGGTCTGAGTGAGTCATAAAATAAGTAAAGCTGTTTTGTTCACATTTGAGAGAAAACAACATGAGGATTTGTAGTGTGAATAATGCTCACATTCCTCCTGTCTGCTTCACGTTTGAAGGCGTTTGCAGGCAAGGTGAAGCTCACTTGCTTTTCCTTTCTGAAAAGCGGGCCGGGCAACATAAACCTTGTCATATTGATCTGATTACAGTCCCCCTGACACAGATGGCCTTCATCTGGAAGCAGACGATAGAGCGTGTGCAATACAGATGTCACTTACCAAGGATTTCACTCATTTCACACAAGCTTAAGTAGGTAGCACTTCATCGGGGCGGTAATGCAGTGTAGCGTCAAAGGAGCTTATCCGTTGAGAGTTTAAGTTTTCAAGCAGGGAGAGTGTGATGCTTGTACTAAGCATTTGCAGGAATAATTCCCCCCCCCTGAAACTGAAAGGATCCAGTATTATTGTGTCCCATGTGCAGCAGAGGAAGCGTGTGTGTGGATAGTGGGGTTTGCTTTTCATCCTGGAAGAGCCATCAACACACCCTGCCCCTCATGCCAAGCACTTTTGGTAGCGCCAACAGGAACTCCTCTCGAGGAAAAGAGTATTAATTTTTCCCCCAGTGCCAGAGCCTGTCTGAAACCTATACAGATGTACCCGGGCTGCGTTGCCGTGGCAACCTACTAATCCACTGAAGTGCCGTTGTCACTATACTGCATTCAGGCATGATTACACCACACTGGGATTTGGACTGGAGGGGGCAACTTAAAGTAGTTAGTGTAAAACTGACATATGCATTGCTGGGTTATGTCAGCTCCAATGATCAGTTAACAGTAGTACAGTAGTCATCTCTTTAGAAGAACATAAAGTCTAAGAAATATGCACTTCTTCCCTCTTCTTACAGCAATCCCATCTGTAAAACAGTGTTTATGCAGCATCATAAATACATTGCTACAGTTACATGAACTCTGATTTGTAACACATTCATCATATCTGACTAAGAGCTCTAAAATAGCTTCATGGCATATTCATGAATTCTGATTCAATCCATATGTCCGCTACCATGGTGTCAATGTAATTTGTTTCAATTAGTGATACAGAAATGGGAGATCATGTCAATTTATTCATGTAGAATTTCAAAATAAAGGTTCCACAGCTCCTCGTGATTAGCCGTAAACATCTGTGCTGCGAAGCTGTTTTTCTCACATTTTTTCTGTCTTCTCTAAGCCAGAGTCAACAAATTAATTGTATGGCTGATCGAAGGCTACATTTGTTTAAGCTGATCTGGGGGTAACAGGTATGGAATATTTTAAGTGTGTAATTTTATTGTCCACCTCATTTAACAAGCAGTTGTTTCAACATGTCAATTTGTGCACGACAGAGCAATTATCTGTGTAATCAGGTGAAAGAAACAGTCCCAGAGAATCTGTTATAATTTTCAACATAAACATAATTTGTGGGGGATATATGAAAGCTAAAACATTGTGAATGACCATAAAATAGTGGTGTGTGTCACCACCAATTTATTAAACTCTAGTGCCCTGTTTGTTGTTTGATGTGGACCTGAGCTACATTTTCAGTTATAGAACAGAAGTCTGGGATTTAAGTATAGTGTGTTCAGAAAAAATGTATAAATAAATACATTTATAGAACTGTCACAGTCTTTCATTTCAATTAAATTCAACAGCTAGATACACGCAGGCTCTGGTGATATATGTAAGTCTAAACTCACATCCTGGGATCAAATTTCTCCTGTTTCTCTACATTTCAGATCCTCTTATGAGCAGGAGCACAGCTGACGATCCTCAGGCAGACCCACTCCTGGCCATCCAAAAGTCTAGGCTAAAGGCTAGATAGAGTAAGCACATAATAAGGGACATGCTGTGTAAGTGCTCCTTGAAGTTAAGTGCTATCAGACTACTTGCCACGGCCACTTTGAGGGAAACAAAAATCACCTGCAGGGCTTCCTCTGTGTCCTTGACCTTGACAGGCGTGGTTTGGGGCACCGGGGGACATTTGGCCGGCTTCTTTTTGGCCCGCTCGATCTGTGCATTGGTGAAGTAGTTTACAGCGGCGAACTCAATGAGCGCAGAGAAGACAAAGGCGAAGCAGACAGCGATGAACCAGTCCATCGCAGTGGCGTAGGAGACCTTGGGAAGGGAGTGGCGAGCGCTGATACTGAGTGTCGTCATGGTCAGGACAGTGGTGATGCCTTCAACAGAACAATATCAAACATATGAGCCTGCAACTAAGTGAGAGTTGATACACGATTTTTCATATCTGTGTTGGAGGTCACTGCAGTTTCACTTTAGTAAAAAAATCTGAATATATCTAATCCATAATAAAATTATTACAATTAAGACTAAATATTTATCTGCCTATGAAACTGCTGTTTTCCCCACAGAACGAAAGACCCTGCAACAGATTTTCTTCATGACATTGCCAAATAAGTGATGATAATTTGCACAGTGTTCAATAACCCATGTACATTATGTTGGTCTCCATCAGCATATTTCATTAACTGAATGTAGGTGGATAATGAACCAAGTACATTTGGCGCTCTGAAATGGGAGACATGTACGAAATGAACCACAGTTTTTAAACCTATATTGATTAATTAATTTTGGGCACTTGGGGGCAGCGCAACAAGCTGTAAACACAACACTGACGTATTATCACCCTATAAAGTTGATATGGCTAACGTATTAGCAAACAATTGCCTATTTACACATCCAGCATACACGGAGCAACAATAGCATTCATTTGGAGTCGTGTTTCTTGCTACCTGGCGAATGTTAGTTCAATATTCACTCTCCTTTTAGCTCTGCTTTGGTCTCCACCAACTCCTGAGGAAAATATCTGGCTCTTTAGCTGCTAAATGTTCCACTACATTCACCAGCTAGTCGCTAACTTTGTCTGTCTGTTGTTTGGTGCTGGGCAGGTAGCGTACGGTAATTTTATCAGAGAAAGTGGATATGTAGCAGCTAAATTGCCAGATATTTCCCTCAGGAGTTAGTGGAGACCAAAACAGAGCTAAAACGGGAGTGAACAGTGAGCTGAAAGTAAGCTAACATTTAGGTTGATGAGAGCTGTGCCAGTGAACCAAAACAATGAAAGTTGCTCATCCTCCTCACTCCAAACGATCCCTTTCACATGAAATAATTTGATCCATTATTAATATAAAAATATTTACTAGCGCAACTTTAAATAACTGTTCTCTATGGCTGAAAAAAAGCTTCCCCATATTACACTTGGAAGGTCAGCAAGGGCTCACTAGGCTAACTAGCTAGCGAACCTGTACAACTTATGGCAAGATCTTTTCCTTCAGTGCAAGGGTGTTCGGCTTCGTGACATTACTGTAGCTACCTCCTCTCTTTTTTCTTGCTTTTTTCACTGGGATTCAGTCAAATGTACTTCATGGAGAGAGAAAAAAGCTGCTCTGCCTGTTGAGGTTTAACTCGACCAACAGGATTATTTCTGCCTGCAGACAAGCTCTATCGCCAAATAATGTTTGTATAACTACAAGTCTGATCAAAAGATAATATGCCACCAAGAGCTTACAGCTGCCTAAAGTAGGCCTATATCTCCTCCTGCGCCACAGCAGCAACTGCAGACTCTCTAAATGTGGAAACAATGTAAGTAAAGGGAGTTTATACATCACAGAGCTAAAGGACACATTGACACAGAGTCCATCTCTGGTCTGAATGTCACATGTTCCTCCTTCACTCTTTGCTGTAGAGATACCATAAAAATAAAACAAGACACCAATCTGGCCTACAATAACAGAAGGTTAAAGTATAAGCCTGTAGCTCATCACTCGGAGTCCTTGCCCAACATAAATTCATCCCCTGCGCCCGGACGTGACCGCCATATAACTACCTGTCAATCAAAAGCAGCTGGATGACATTGATAGGTGAACTGCGGCTCGAGGCCACAGACTGAGGATATAATATAAAGCTGTTATCAACATAAGCAAAAACTGAGATGGTTGATAGATATCCTGGAACTCTGCATATGTAAAAGCTTTCATGTCTTTTTTTATTGTTCCCAACTATCTAAATAATAATCCACTTACTGTGGAACTAATGGTGCAGTGCAGTGCTATATAGTATAATGAAATCAGAACAATTATATGGAACTCATCCTTTTGACTGTATTTAAGCCAGATATAGGTATTTGCATTTTTGTGGATATTTTCAGAGTAAATCATTTCACTTTCACTCAGGCACCTTTAGTGGTACAGTGAGCTAGTCGTCACTCAATTCGATCTTTAAACCAACTGTTTCATTTTCACCTCCGCACAATAACAGGATTGCAGCCTGCAGGTGATATTTTGGTACTTTAGCAACTCCTATAAATAGAAAAACAGATGCAGAATACCAGTTACAGTTTAAAGGATACACACAAATCCAAAGTTTCTCCAGAGTCTCTAATATAAACAGTTCAATATTTTGGGAAATTCACATATTCCATATCTTTCCAAGAGTTAGACGAGAAGATTGATATGAATCTCATGTCTGTACGTCAAGTATGGCGGTAGAGCCAGGGGGCAATTAGCTTAGCTTAGCATAAAGACTGGAAGCAGTGTGAAACAGCTAGCCTAGCTCAACCCAAAAATACATCTGCTGGCACCTCTAAACACCACTTTATCCAGCCACCCAGTACGTCTGTGCGAAGTATCTCTGGATACAGTGTTTTTGGCAACCTCACTGTGACGACACACTCTGGGACACTCGGCTTTTGCTTGCAAATATTGTTAGCCTACAGCACGTAACTCTCCCCCGAACCACAAATTGTAGTTTTAATAACCTGATACATTGTGTTACGCTTCAGAAGAGAGCCAGGGTAGCTGTTTCACCTTGCTTCCAGTCTTTATGCAAAGCTAAACTAATCGCCTCCTGGCTCCATTTACGTACTTAACGCACAGACATGAGAGTGGTACCAATTTTCTTATCTAAATTTCATGAGGAAAGCGAATAAGCGTATTTTGTAAAATGTTCCTATAAAGTGCCATGAGCTCATGGATCTCTACCATAGACTGTATATAAAGATGGACGACATGACAGCTCCCCAAAAGTGAAGCCAAAACATCTCAAACCCCCTGATGGCTGGCTGCAGTATAGGTCATAAACCCTGCCCCCTCCATGTTAGTGGATGGGACAAACTACTACTAATTACACATCAAACAACATTTTTCCAAAGATGGTTTCTGTTATTTTAGATAGTTCTTATCACGCTGATGTTTGTTCAAGTGTTCATTTTTCTGATAAGTTTGGTTTTAATTAGTTATTTGATGCTTTAAAAAGGGGGTGTGACGTCATGATTGATAACTGTGAGTGTGCTCACGATTGGTTCGGGCAGGTGTACGGGCGGGACCTCCATATCACTGCTGCACAGACTCAGGCTCCAAATGATGTCACCAGCACAAGATGGCAGCTCCAGTATCCGGGATATTTTGGCTTTATTTTTGTACAGTAGGAGGAAGTGGAAACGCGTCGTCCATCTTTATAAACAGTCTATGATCTCTACCATGGGTGAGTGGGAATTAATCTTTGTGACCTCCTCTACCATTAATGGCCACACCTGCACACTCTCATTCCATGGGAATGGAAACCAATCACTTGGTGCTTTGAATGAGAGTGTTAAAAATGTGCGCTTTACTCTGACCCCTCTATCTGAAGCCAAGAAGCTCCAACTCTAATCCTCCCTCCACTCCTGTTTGTCTTCCACGCTCATAGCAGGACACTGTGGTTGAGTCATTGAGGCAGGAAGTCAAAACAGAGTGTGGCTGCAGGGAGGAAGAGGAGACATCCAAAGACCGACCACCCTCCTCCCTTCCCACCCCAACCTCACCCGCCACACACGCACATTTAAACACAGCGTATAACAGCAGAAATCCGCTGCCTCAGAGGCTCGACTGATACAACAATAGTTTGCTGCTGTGATGCCTCTGTCGTTCTGGACAGTTTGGGCAGGGGACGTGCAGCTGGACTGTCAGATACATTGGTCACTGCAGGAGAGCAGCATTGATCCCCCACTGCTTTATTACACTGCACATCACCGAGAGACATTTCTACTGAGGGTCACACAGTGTTTATCTGCTCAGCAATAACTCAAAACACAAACTGTATAGTCAACAGCAGAAACACACACTGTGTCAAATGCACACTGAATGGATACAGGTGACAGTGCAGTGTGTGTGTGTGTGTGTGTCACCAGCAGCAAAACCATTAGGGAGGTTGCTTGCTTGATCACCAATAGTGATTCAGTATGCTGTCACAGTTTGACTGAATGCCACTGACAGCCAACAGCAGGCCTGTCATTATAATGAAAGGGGAAGTGTTCCAATCTTCCACATCAGTGTCTGTTTGCAGGTCTTGGGGCGTACTATTACATATGTTAAAAAAAGATGTATAAAGCCTTTTGTGGCTCCAGAGGGAGCCTTGCAAAATCTGATAAATTGGTTTGTGGTGCTGAAGACTACAAGTCTGAAAATTAAAAAAATCTGGGGGTGAGGAGTAAGAAAGAAGTGAGCTCACCAGACCTCTGTAGCCCACTCCTCATTTCTGCTTGAGGCTAGCGGCTCGAGGCTGCATTAGCCACTACTAGCATAACACACCTGAATATCTGACGGAACTGTCGGCAGTTGAGTTGCATTGTGGGTAATGTAGGCACCAGATTGTGCGTTGATTGATAGCAACCCAAACGTTGTCCTATTTAATTGCTTGTTGTAACTGATCTATAAAGCATTAGTTAATGATTTACAGCATGAACCATTAATTAAACAATTAGTTATAATCATTAAATCCCTTTATAAAGGGTGCCGTATTAGAAAGTGGTGCATTTTGATTTAACAGAAATTAATTTAACATCAAAAAACAACAATATTTAATAAATGATACTTATTTTCCATTAACAGAACACTTTCATTTTGTAACTGCACATACTTCTGGCATCATGAACAGTCGACATGTCACAAAGCTGTTTGAAGAACCATTAATCACCACTGACACCCATGTTTTTCTCTCTCTCCCATTAGTCATGGTGATAAGTTAAAATTACCTATTGAAAATGATGCTCCAAGTCATAATCTATCAGAACTACTTTCAAAGTGTCAGTGCCATTATCATTGAATGACTTTCCATCAACATAAATGGAGGATCGTGGTCCACAAACTACCAGAGTGAAACGTCCCTTAATATTAAAACAACGCCACCTCGCAACACTGGTCTAGTTTCAGCAGTTCTGTCTGTCGTCCTGACTCTCGTTCGACACACACTAATCAGTCTATTCTAGGACAGGGACCCAAATGTTGTGCCAGGGGAGCCAGGGAGAGCGCAACTGAGTCACAGGCCAAAAACTGAAAGTAACTGATGAAATGATGGATAATGCAACAACCTTTAACAATGTAATAAAATGCCAGATAATGTAATAACATCATTAGTATTGAGTAACACTGCAATAACTATATAGAATAAAGTCAAGTTATTATTATTGTTATTATCATCAATTGGAAACTGGAAATCCCTGGTTCGAAGCAAAATTGACTAAGTAATGTAACAACAATGCAGTGGGGTAAGATGGGGAACTGTAAAAATGTAAGTAAAGTTGATGTCTATGAGTTGCCTATATGCAAGCTATCATTTGTTTATGTCCATCTTACTTGCCTTTGTTTTGGAACTCTACATAGCAACGGATTTTGTTCCGTTTGAGGTAACTTGATCTTTTATTTTTTACAAAGGTATACAAAAAAATCCTTTTGTCGGTCCAGCAAGGAGATATACTCGAGGAATCATTCATTAGTTTAAAGCAAAATATAGAATAAAAGAGTATTATAAAAATCTCATCTGGGGTAAGACAGCCCCTAGCAGTCTGGAGCAAACTCTTCCATCTTCTTTATATTTTTCTAGGATTTTTTTTCAATGAGTAAAAATATATATATAATAAATACACACCATATATACCATGATCTCTGAAAAAATAAGACATCATATCAAGTTTTCATGGAAGAAAAGAAAGTCAACTCATACTCTGATAATGCTGCTAGATTGTTTGCTTACAGCATAACCCAACTGCTAACCAGTGTTGGGCTAACGCTACTTACTTGAATACCGTCATCATTTACTCATTATTCTCATGTAACGTTACATGCAGCAAAGGGCCCGGGCTGGAAAACTCTGGCCGCTGCAGTAAGGATTCGGCCTTATATGGTACGCAGGTGAGCTACTGGGGCGCCCCTTAAAATATGCTCTTAATTAGATGGTATTCTTTATGTAAAATGAAAAATCTGAAGATACATGAAATCAAAATTATCCCCTGCGGCATCTTGCCTATAACAACTACTTTAAATACTCTCACAGGACATTTTTCAGTTTTATCAGTTTCAACCCATTTAGAGGGATATTTATAAGATTTAGTATCATCCACTATTTGAGCCAAGAAAATTTTGTAGACCCAAATGTCTGGTCTTTGCTTGAGGCATCTTTGCTTAGAAGATGCATCAAAACGATTTTTCCTAATGCAGTCAGCTGTTCATTCTTGCATTTCAAACCAGTTTTAAAACTAATAGCAGTGAATTTGCATTTCACACAGCAATCTTATGGGAAAAAAAACAGCAGCTCTTTATATTACCCATAATCACCTCACCCTGTAACATCACCTTGTTGTGCAGAGTGGAGAGACACTCCAGCTCTGATTGCTCTGTTGGCGTGCAGGCATCAAATAAATAAACAGAGAGCAGAAAGGCTGTGCAGGATGAGGGATGTGTGAGGTCTACATACCGAAGACTGTGCGTGCCGGGACCGATTCTTTATTTATCCAGAAGGACACTTGGGAGAGGATTACTGTCATTATGCAGGGGATATACGTCTGAATCATGAAGTAGCCCATTTTACGTTTCAAGTGGAAGTAGACCGTCATCACCACATATTCACCTGGAGGATCAGCAGAAATGAATTAGTTTGATTAACAAAGAATTTAAAGTTGCAGGCTGACAGATTTCAGTGAATGCAGCTTTAGACAGATGTCACATTTGATTCTATTTGATCATTTCTTTCGTACTCCTCTATATTTTAGTAACCCCCGTCCATTTTCACCTAAACGGACACATGCCACCCGTCTCAACTTTCTGCTGCTAAAATCTTTTTTGGATCCTTCAGTATTTATGAGAACCGAACGGACGTCTGAAATGCCTCAACTCATGATGTTTACAGTGTTTGATTTCAAGGGGCTGGAGTCAAAGCTCCGAATCCTTCCAATATCAACCAACCGTGCTGCATTTGTGCAGTATCTGTCCGGTCATTCATGTGGAAAATACAGTGTAGACCTGGGAAATCTACCAGGTTTGACATTGTACAATATTACTCACACACGGCTGAACATCTTCTCTTTCAATAAGAGAGCAGATTTTACAATCTTTTTTACAATTAATTTGTATAAATAAGCCACTTTGCAGCCATTTTGCTTGAAGGCATCCAGTATAATTCAGTTGATAACTCAAAATGGTGAAAGGACGAGCAAGTCTCACCTGTGATGGACTTAATGGTTTCACTGGAGACCGTCTGGCCGATGAGATCATACTGAACAAGGCTGGAGGACTCAGGAGGGACCTCCACTGAATGCTGAGGCCCTTTGGTCCAAGTATAGATCATCTCTGTTTTAGGATAGGCATCTGTGGGCAGAAAGCAAAGCCACCCCGATGTGAGCCACTTACTGTAAGTTGTGAACAGTGCAGTATAAAAAATAAGACGTGCAGAAAAAGGAAACATTCTGTGCATGTGTGTAATGTGTGTGCATGGCAGCAGAGCTTTTGAAAAGGGGGATTGTATACTGTAAACTGTCTTTGTCCATACATACATGCATATATTGATATGATCTTACACAGCTTTTTTTAAATACTTTTTGTATATGAAATAAATTGATTCCCTTTATGCTTCTGAAGAGCCTTGGCTACTTTTTGTTTTGCCAGTTTTCTATACTTCTTTGTAAGCCTTGACTCAAATGCAAGAGCAAACATTTCCACATTATTAATACTGTAAAAGTGCAATAAACCAGGAACTATGACACCTGAAACAGACATTTGTCATTGTTTCTATTATCAGTCTAGATAGATATTTACATTTTCACTTAAATCTGCATCAGTTGATTCTTTGGGTACTTTGGGCAGCGCAACAAGCTGTAAAGTTGACATTTTATAAAGTTGTTATGGCAAATGCAATACGTCAGCAAACTGTTGCCTTTTTATACATTATGCGACACAGAGCAACATTAGCATTCATTTGGAGTCGTGTTTCTGGCAATTTGATGAATGTCCAATATTCACTCTCTTTTAGTTCAGGTTTGGTCTCCACAAACTCCTGAGGGAAATATGTGGCTCTTTAGCTGCTAAATGCTCCACTATGTTCACCAGCCAGTCGCTAACTTTCTCTGTCTGCTGTTTGGTGCTGGACAGGTAGTGCACAGTGTGTTTGTCAGAAATTGAGGTTGATGAGAGCGTTGAGACTGGATAAAAACATTAGGCTAGGAAAATTATCTCTGACCCCTCCCATGTCCTGAATTCAGAATACAAACTGCTCCCATCAGGTAGACGATACAGGGTTCCAATTAATTAGATATATTAATTAGATAATTAGATACCTGAATAGGTATAAAAAGTCTTTCACCCCTATATCAGTGAAGCTCCTAAACTCAGGACATAAGGAGGGTGTGAAATGAGGGGCTGTGATGCATGTATTTTAAAGCACTTATGTCTGCTATGCACTTTGTCTGTGACTGCACTATAATTGTATGTATTTTATGTGGCAGTCTTTATGTCCAAGACAAATTTCCCTAGGGACAAAATAAAGTAATCTTGTAATTAAAGTTGCAGCCTTTAAAACCAAAACAATGAGCCGAAAGATGCTAAAACGCTCTGTAGAGCTCAGGGGAACTGTTGGGTGAGAATTACCTGTTGGTTCATCACTATGAGTGACACTTTTTATATTACACAATCAATTTTTAAATTGTTAATATATGAATTAATATTTAAGTGTAATTAAGTCAAGTCATGCATTAAAATTCAGACAGAATGATGTGTAATATCATTAAATTTGAAGATTTTTAAGTCAAAATTGTTACTGTTTATTGTTTCTCCAAGAATTGTATTCATGGCAAGAGGAAAAGCCTCTGAAGCAGCTTCACAGATTACTAAAACTCTCCACTGACTAATTAATTTTTAGGGCTACCAGCCCTGAGAGGCAGATTGACCCCTGACTTCTATTCAAACATAGGAAAACTCTAAAGTAACTAATCTGCATTTTTTTTCTGCAAGAAAAATAAGGCGGATCTTTCATCATATGTCATTGAATTGGCACTGACTGGCTTATATCTGATATTTGATAATAAAAATACATGACCACATCCAATCCACTCTTTCAGATCCACTGAAACTAATGCAATGTGGTTGGTGTCAAAGTTCACAGAGGTCCCATCTGTCATATTCACTCACTAGTGCCTCATGCTGACATCGTGTCTCCAACAAAAGTTTGCAAAGTTCAAAGAAATTCTCCACTGCGTGTGACTTAGGGATACTTTAAATCATAAGAAATCCCTTTATTTCCCCATATGGCTTCCTCAGAGTGTTTTGCTGTATGTCTCCTGGTGAGGTTGGCCAGTCTGTGGACGACGCACAACAAAATGCCAGTTGTCTTTGCCTGCCACTCCCTATGGGACTCCACATCGGCAGGGTACCAACTGTGCTGCCAAAATGAAATGACTCTGGTGTGTCATGGAGTGGAACGCAATGCCTGTGCACACAAGTCCAGATGGAGAAACAGAAAAGGAGACGGAGAGAGGGAGAGAGATGGAGAAAAAAATGAAGGCAGGGCAGACAGAGAGAAAATTAGCACACACACACACCAGCTATGGAAATAGCTGCATAGGTCTGTGCTATCCTGAGGCGCAGGAAGGGATTCTGACCTTTCCTTCGCTTCAGGCCACATCAGATCCATGGTCGCTTCCTCCTGACTGGAGGATAGCAGCAGCAGAGCAGGATGGTGAAAGGAGGAGGATGAGGAGGGGGAGACGGATGACAATAACTGAGAAATGTGAATTTGTCCTCTGCAATGTCACCACACTGGGTAATTGACGGCAGATTGGGCGAGTGTAAAAGCAAACTCGTTGTCTTTTCCTTTCCTTTCTCTTGCAGATGTAATCTTCAAATTGCTGCTCTTCTCCGATAAGACGGAGCTGCTCTATTCGAGAAACTCCTTTATTTGAGATAAGTCATTTCTGCTGACCAGTAGGCCCAATATAAACACTGGTGCTGAGCTAGGGCTTCATTGTTCACAATGAAGAATGAAATACTTCATTATTTAGTATTAACATTCAGTCGCTTTGTCTCACAAAGTGCCCAGCTCCTCAGCAGTCCTTTTCAGCACAGAAAATATTTCAGCGCCAAGAAGAGAGCAGTCATGTGATCGAGCTTTCGTAAAAAAATACTTTTTTTTTTTTTTTACTTTTTAGACCAAGTCAGGGTAAACGTTTGATTTGTGACAGACTTCTTTACCTTCCTAAACTCTTAAAAACTTTATTTAATAGGCACTCACATATAGCATTTGTAAATATAAATATATCTTTATAAAATGAATCATGAAAACAGCTAAAAACAAGTGAGACCATGACTGAGATAAAGTAGTAGGTCAGCATTCACTTTCTTGCCAAGAACTAGATGAGAAGACTGATACCACTCTCGTGTCTCTCCGCTAAATATGAAGCTACCGCCAGCAGCCGGTTAGCTTGGCTTAGCACAAAGACCGGAAACAAGTGGAAACAGCTAGACGCTTGTCGCGTTTACACTTCAGTTTGTGTACAAATTAAACAAACGAGAGTTAACATGTTAATTAGTGAGTAGAGGTGCTGGGAGGTGGATTTTGTCTTTCGGACAGAGCCAGGCTAGCTGTTTCCCCCAGTCAATTTATGCTAAGCTAACCGGCTGCTGGCTGTAGCTTCATATTTAGCGTACAGACACGAGAGTGGTATCAGTCAATAAGTCAAACTATTCCTTTAAGAATCCTGAAGGCACTCCATTTGGAATAAGGTGGGGGAAAAGATGCTCAACAGCTTTTGAGAACAAAAAATAATAATAATAATTCTGGTGAGCTAACATAAAGTCAAAACTCTGCTAAAAACTACCTGCTGTGTTTGTCTGTTTAGTGATGCAAAATAACCCAGCGGCTCTCCTGTGAAACGACACCGGGGGGCACAAAATGAAAGACGCAGTATAGAGGCCGGTAAACGCTGCCAGTCGGCCCAGCAATGGGTTTATTTGTTCACAGCTACTATAATAATGATTCAGGCACACAGGGGGGAACGCAGTAATGGTTCATTGATGAAAAATATTACATGCAGTACCAACATCATTAGCTATCATTTCACACCCTGTAAATGGCATCTTTTGCATGTCTCTCCTATATGAGAATGAAAACATGCATGACCTCTACATTTATGGGATTCTGTAGAGGGGTCAGAGGTCAGGCTTCAACAACATTTTGTGTTCTTGGACCTATTTGGGCTTTACGTCCTTTTTCAGAGGCACTGCAATAGAATTTGGGGCAACATACTGTAGATGCATTAGTGGCCACCAGTTAGTTGCAAGTGCACAGCTGGTTTATATTGTCCTGTCGGAGCAAATCAGCAAACATCTGGTTGTTTGTTACCTTCTTCACCTGCCGTGTATAGAGCCAGTGCACAATTAAAGGAGACTGACTACATTAGAGTCACTTACACTAGGTTAGATTTCACATTTTTTTACTGACCACATCTCTCTCTCTCTGTTTCTTCCTCTTTATCTATGTGTCTGTCTCATTCACACACACACACACACACACAGGACTTACAGCTTCCAAACTTGAGGGGGCACGCATGTCCATCCATGGGGAAGTCCACGAGCTTCATTGGACACTCAGCACTAATAGTCAACCTGTTGCAGTACAGAGAAGAGTTGCTCAATAAAGGACCAAATACACACACACACACGCATGCATGCATCCAGAATGTGTGCAAGAATTAGTGACAGCAACACCAAAGTTTTAGCAAACACTGTAAATTACCATCCACTTAGCGCTGATTAGCATAGGAAGGTGGGCTTCACTTCATACCATTTCTGATGGAGAAAAGCTAGCGTGTGATAGCTTCTAACATTTCATGGTGTGCTAGATGTTAGCATGTACTCTAAACTAGCAGTGGAGACATCACAGAGGTTGGTTCCTCTTCTTCTTATATAAATACAGTGATGTGATAAAAGCTCAGCACTTGCAAAAGGTTAGTTATTTACAGCTCCGTTTCACTAAAAAGGCAAAGGAGCAGTTATTTGAGTGCTATATTGAATTTAAGATTTAAAAGTTTGGCAGCCTCTGCACTGCCTCCACACAGCTCTGCACTGTTTACACTGTGGGTCGCTGGGTTTGATTTCACAGCAAATCTGCTTGATTGCTTTAAATCAAATAAAGTCTGTCTTCTCTCTTTTTTTTTTAATTAGCACAAACACCAAAATATAGAATACAAATTATGTGAAGAGTCCATTCCCCATACGTAGTTTTCGAACAAAACCATTTGAGCCAACAAGGTTAGGCTAAAGTTTAGGCTTTGAATATTATCCATCAGGTGTTTAATGTTAATAGATTGTACACAGTGATGGAGTACGCTACAGTACCTCATGGTGTACAGAATGGTGCCATTCTTCATGATGCGGAAAAGCTTGTTGGGGGCCGTCATGTTGTGAGCGACTGACTTCTTGCCATTCCTGAAGAAGGTGTCCGGCGTCCACACTTTAGTCACCATCAGGTTGTTCAGCCTCAAAATCTCTATCGGGCCCTCGTACATCAACCTCCGGTCCACCCACGTCTGTCGAAAGAACACGTCCATTGTGTACTCCTAAGACAGGAAAAGTGACAAATGCAAGAAAAACATATAAGGTTGGTAGGTGGGATGATATTGCTTCATGATTATCTGCATTCATCTGGAAGTAAGACATCTTGTTTTCCACCCAAATATAAAGAAGCCAAGGTTTGCTTGAATGCATCTTCCCCTAGCTAGAGCATGGGAGTCAGTATCTTCAAATATTTGTCTATAACTTCTGCAGTGACCAGATTTGGAACAAAGTTGTGTGAACTTAGGGTGCATGTAAGTATTAACAGTATTAATACAGCTAACCACTATTGTTTAATTGAATTTAAAGAGTGCTTACATACCATTTCAACATCTGAGACAGGCCCAAAACTTGTCACATAAATGTCGGTCTTGACCTCAGTCACAGGACCTATTGAGTCAATGAAACAGACAACAAGTGTCACATTTAAGGACTGTTTCCTGTTTTAAATCATTCCACATCACAGTCCAGCCTTAGAGCCAAGCCAGCCTTATTCACAGGTGTGTATAAACACTCTTTATAGGCCTAAAACCCAAAAGACATGCAATAGCTTATCTCATCCAGAGCTGTGGTGCCTTTGCATAATAGAAGTGAAAAAAAATAGCTTTAAAGATGTTTTTTTTAAAGGAAAAAACTGTAAAGAGCTGTTTATGAGTGCAGTGTTCCTGACTATCTGCACATTTCTGTTGACAGGCTGCTTTTGCACAGTAAACCAATCAGATGTCTCTTTCAGAATAACGCTGGTTCTTAACATGTCGTGGTGTCAGACATGATGTACGGAAAATACCAAATCCGTACTTTCAGCACTTGAACTGTGCATTAAGCGTTTGTCCCGCGACATATACCCGGTTATATAACTGCATTCGCTTAAAACGAGCGAGCTTCGAGGCCCCCTCTTCAGACTGCAGACCTGCTACCAGGCTTACAGGGTAAAGTCTGCAACACGATTCAACATCGCGTGTGTGCTGTGAAACACTTGACCATGAAGCAACATGTTCCACACAATGCAAGTCTCCCACACGGAGAGAGGTAAAGAAAAAACACGACATTGTTGCTATAATGTTCCCATTTTCACTTATGCACGGCATCCATTGCATTTCCTGTTGCTTTTCCTGAGGTTTCCTCCTCTTTTCTCCTGTTAAAGGTTTTTTTTTTGGGGGGGGGGGGGGTCGAGGGCCTAATGATCGTAAAGCCCTTTGAGGCATATTTGTGATTTTAGGCTATACAAATAAAACCGACTTGACTTGACTTATAGGGTGTAGCCTATTTGGTGCTCAATAGTGACTTTACAGTCATCTCATTGGTGTGTTTTAATCTTTAGGGCGTAAAAAAGGCAAATAAAAAATGAAGCTAGGATCTAGAGTGTTTCAGGGGTGACATGATTACTATGGGTCAAATTGACTTGGCTTGACTTATAGGGTGTATTTGGTGCTTAATAGTGACTTTACAGCTACCTTTTTGTACTTGATGGTGTGCTTTAATCTTCTATGGCACAAAAAAAAGTAAAATAAAAGATAAAATTTCCTCTTCCCTATTTTAATTGTGGTGTGATTACTACTGGTAGTTCTCATATGGAAAATGCTTGATAGTGCGCAAAAATACGTATCTTTTTCCTACATACCCCCGAATCCAGGTCGCAGCCTGTTGTCATAGCCGTCCAGAAGTCGGTCTAAAATGCGAGTAAAATTCTCCGGATAGATCCTTTCATCCTTCTTTGTCTGCCCAGATATTTTCTTTACACTAAAAAGAAAAGAAAAGAAAAGAGAAACCTCATTAGTGTCGTTTTTCTGAGGCGAGCGGGAGGTTTCAGCACCACGGACAGAGACACTGTGGGACTCACCAAGTCGCCAAACAGAAAAAGTAGAAGAGGGTCCGAATAAAAGCGGGGCACATCGCTGTCACCGTCTCCTTCTTCTTGGCAGAAACCATCTTTGCATGCCATACTTCAAGCCTCTTCACATGTCACCACGCCAGATGTCTGTGTCCCGGGGAAAACGGAGGAGGGAGACGCGGCGACACAGAGGGCAGAGCGGCGCAGAGAGGGAGCAAGTTGAGCCTCTCTCCTTGCTCCTGCAGTCTCTCCGGGAGACGCTCAGCGCACGCACACACACACACACCTTCACCCCCAGCCCTGGTCACCTCTCGTCCGGATCCGAGCTGCTGCTGCTGCTGCTGCTGCTGCTGCTGCTGGCATCCACAGAAAGAAACAATCCTCCCTCTCTCTCCTTCACTCTGTCTCTCTCTCTGTTTGCTTCTCTGTCTCACCCTCTTTCTCTCCCTCCCTCTCCTGCTCTTTCCCTCTCCTCTGTCTCTGTTTGCTTTCTCCTTCTCCCCTCTCTCTCACACACCTGCTTTGGTCAGGACACAGATTAGACGTGCACTGCTTGGAAATGACTTCAACAGAGTCACATCTCTGACTTCCCCCTCTGTCAAAACTGGAGAAAGGGAGGACTGAGAAGTGTGTTGCAGGATGTGGAGGCCTGTTCGGTGCTTCCTGACAGCATGACCTCACCCTGCTTTTCCAAAAATCATACATAAAACAGCACTTTTTCATTCGACTTTTTTGCTTTAAATACTTATTTTCCTGGATGTGCTCCGTGCATGCCCTTTGACCCCAGCGTCAGTCGGTGTCCATCACTCCCGCCGCTTTGTGATAATGCTGAATGCAGCCTATAGCCTACATGTTGAACTAGATACAGGAATGCACTGGTGAGTGCCTGTATTAAGATTCAAATGGGTCAGTCTTGTCGCAATACGCAATCACACACACACACATGCACACACACACAGGTACTGTAGAGGAACTGGGACAAGCCACATGCTGCTTCACAGATTTCTCTGCACCTGGGACAAGCACAAGACCTTCACTCTGTGTGTGTGTATGCGTGTGTGTGTGTGTGTGTGTATGCGTGTGTGTGTGTAAGTGTGTGTAAAGTGAGAGTGTGTGTGTATGTGTGCGTGTGTGGCTCTGAAGGTGAAGTGCGGGGTAAATCTCGCAGGATAAACAAGATGTCTGGGTTCCACCACACTGGCTTTCCTGATTAGTTTTGAAGTGCATACAGTACACACACACACACACACACACACACACACACACACACACAGAGACTGGGCTGAAACAGAAGCCACTTAGTCTGAAGGGACGGTGAGGAAACATTATGTTGATACATGCAAGCTGAAGTCATGTAGCGTAGTCTTAGAACGCAGCTCCCAATCCCCTGCACAGCCGCCCACCCCAGTCCTCCCACAATACACTAGAGCAAGGCGGCTCTGTGGGGGATGAGTAATATGCGTGCTCTTTGTGGGGGCAGGCTTTCGTCCAAGTGATTTTCTCTCGTTTCTTTTTCTTTTTTAGACATTTGATTACAATTTGCTCTTTTAATGGAGGCACTTTCGGCATACTGTACAAAAAAGGTTGTAATGATATTCATTCAACGGCAGTCAAATGCCTCGAAATGTCAGAAGTACAGTTTTAGGAAAAGTCACATCGGCCTTATTATGCCACCTTGACCTTTCCCTGTAAGTCTGTCCTGTGTTTAAATTACACTACATGATGTATTATTGTGTTAACATTTGTGGCCTAAAGACACGCGCTGTGAGGTTTCTAATTTAATGTCTGTTATTTGACTCTTTTGTGGCTTTAGTGTGTGTGTGTTTCTCTCTGACACAGTTTGTCCTGAGATGCTTTGAAACAGGTTCTTCTGCTTTGTAAGCTAAATGCCCTGCAGCAGAAATAACTGCTATGATAACCTAGTTCTTTATCAGTGTGAGCGCGTGAGTGTGTGTATGTGAAGGAGGAAGGTAGAAGAGGTGAGGCACAGCTCTGTGACGGCTGGCGTGTGTGTTGTAAAGGGGGTTGAGGGGCATGGCAGTGGAGGGTCATTACATTACCTCCTGTAGGATCCACACGGGGCCCGATGACAACCTTCAGAGAGTCCCAACCTGACAACACACACACACACACACACACACACACACACCTACAGCTGCTGCAGCAGAGCTTGTTAGCTGGAGCTCAGCACACATGAAAGACTGCTGCCTTCACTGTGTGGCAGTTACAGCAAGATCTCATTAACTTTGCAGATGCTGATTTTGAGACTAGCAGTCAAATAAGTCTCGTTATCATTGTTTTATTTACCGATTAACAGAAGTGGAAAGTAACATTTACTCAAGTACAATTACGAGGTACTCATATACTTTAACTGGGTATTTAATTTCCATAAGATAGTAACATCTAAAGTATATTAAAAGTATCATTTTTTACATCACAAGGCACAATCTTATGACTGTAATTACTAATTACACAAAACATATAATGACATAAAATATGATCCATTTCTCTGATCTCTTCTTCCCAACAGTGTATGCAGAAGTGATATCTAGCATCACCTGTACCAGCTACTGCATTTAAGTACCACTTAAATATTAATGCATCAACAACTAAATCTAACATTTTTTAGAATAAATACTTCCTTTTCTTTCACTGGTAGTGCTTTTTTATTTTCAGTATTTGGATGCAGGACAGGGATGTTTTTATGGTGTGGCAGTGTTGCTTCTTTTACTTAAATATTTGAATATATTTTTACCACTGCACTAAGCTAAGCTAAATTAAGTTAAGTTAAGTTAAGTTAACTTCCGTAAACTCAAATTTGCATTAACAGATGTTTTTCGCCATAAGTGCTCCACTATATTCACCAGCTAGTTGCTAACTGTGTCTGTCTGTTGTTTGGTGCTGGACTGGTAGCGTTTATCAAACCTTTTTTGCTGAAAACAACTGCGTGCTGCTGCTGGGAAAAACGACAATAAGAGCGTTAACAGTGAACCAAAAGTAGTTGCGGGACGTAAAAACTAAACAAAAGCTGAGGGGAACTTCAGAGTTGGCGATAATTCTCTGTGGGTTTGTCACTATAAGTGACATTTTTGACTTTACACATAATCATTTGATCCATTGTCAATATAATCTTATTGATTAGTGCAGTATTAGGTTTAGTTAAGCTAAGTTCAGGTAACCTGACTTTATTCTGCTTTGCTTAGTTTAAGTTAAGTTCTGGCAGGTGGAGGAGAGTGGCCTTAAGAAGCTTAGATATTTCAGCCAATTAAAAGTGAGTCTTGTTGGAGCAGGAAAGTCAAACTGTGAGGTAAAAGCTGTCCCATTTCCTACTTGCTCAGTATCACAATAAAAGCCACTGATCAGCAGGTCGCTGCATCTCTTGCCTTCATGTGTTGGATCTTTGTAAAATCACACGGCTCCAATCTGCAACCTAATTGTGCACAATGCAACATGTGCCTACATGAGATACCAAAATTTGATTTCCTGTCTGATATAGCCTGGATAGCATAAATGCGTGAATCACGGTGAAAATGTTCTCACTTTTGACAGCGTTTATAAAAATGTTAGTGTTATTTATTTCCCTGCAACAAGCACAGCCACACTGTTTCTAGTCTGTGTTATGGAGCAGAGAGCCATAATGGCCAGGTAGGGAGAAAGCAGCTTTTGTGCTGGGGGTTACGATTGATGGGGCTCATTGTGGCAGTGCAGGAAGCTAATGAGTCAGAACCACGAG
The DNA here is from genome assembly GCA_005408345.1 of Macquaria australasica. NCBI lineage: Eukaryota > Metazoa > Chordata > Actinopteri > Centrarchiformes > Percichthyidae > Macquaria > Macquaria australasica. The sequence continues at coordinate 238,313 of SEMN01000153.1, read as the reverse complement.
TCAAGCTGTCGGGAAATCACACCGCCCCCCAAAAAAAGCCCAACGTGACATCGTCAACACCAAACAAATGCAGAGGGAGAGACACAGACTGAAAATGAGACACCAGGGAGCAGAGCTCTGCCACTGCTTTCCTTCAACAGTAATTCATTTCTTTAACATGCATTTCAGCTTAACCATGCACAAATTATAAACTGAAAGTGAATGTCAGCACATATAAACATAGATAATAGGAATAGCTTTTAAAACAGAACAGTTGCACCAGGAAGGAACACCTGATGACAAAAGATGCAAACAAAAGCACAAGAGTCAAGAGTCGAATCGTTCTCTTTCTTAATTCAGTTTAGGCAGAAAGAAACCACATCCTCTTCAATCCCTTTCACTTCAAATGGCAAACCATTCTTAACACATCAGGGACCAGACTAATGGACTTCCCTTTTTAGTACCACATTAGATCACCTTTGGTCCTGAGCAGCTACCACAAAACATGGCACTGGGTTAAACAGTTGCCTATTTACACATCTGTTTGGTCTCCACTAACTCCTGAGGGAAATATCTAGCTCTTTAACTGTTAAGTCCTGCACTATGATAACCAGCTAGGTGCTAATTTCAATTATGAATCTGATCTGCTTTGGCATCAAGGTGTCTATCTGGTGTTTAGCTCAAAGCACTGCTGTTCCTAAGTACAGCCTCACAGAGATGCTAGCATGGCCGTCTAGTTTCAGTCATCAACAGTCCAGTCTAATGTTTTTAGCATTGTATTTTTAAAAAAGGGGTCATTTTGATGAGGTGTCTTGTCTCCTGGTCCATTCATTGTCTACCCATGAGATTGCCACCAAACCTCTACAGTTTTGTCACCAAGGATCATATTTTTTTTTAAGCCCGTGGGATTACGCTATTTAGTCATATGCTACTTGTGAAAGTAGAGCTGCTGATGCGTTCAACTCTTAATGTAGCAGCATCCATAAGTGCAAATAAAGGAGGGTCTTCTTCTTCTTCTACAATTAGTCACAATTTACACTGCATATTCAGACTGGGTTTGAATGATAAAAATGATGCAGAGGGGATTGAAAAGTCATTTTTGGAAATTAACAACAAATGTGGCTCTTTTATTCTACCTACTGCAGTTTCACTCATCCATTAAGGCCATTTCTGCCTTTAGAGCAGCTCTGCCTGTGAAAAATATTTGTCAAACCAAACCTCCAAATTGCTAGTTAATCCATTTGTCCAATGTTAAACTTTGGCTCACGTCCATCAAGGGCGCATTTATCCACCGAGGCTGCACTTCCTGGCCTCACTCAGCTGTTGGAAAATCCAGCTTGATTTTATACGTGCTCAGGCAAACATGAGCAGGAGGACTATCCTTCAGCTGGAAGACAGGGATGTTGTTTTGTAGCTGACCATGACCTCTGACCTCCCTGTAGAGGCAGAGGTGGAGCCAAAAGGAGAATCTCTCCTCAGGGTTCAAACGGCATAAACAAAATAAAAAAAACACCTTTACTGACATGCAAGTCTATAAAAATAACATCAAATTCTACTCACCCATGTTCATAAGAAAAAATATTGACATATATCCTTTCCTTCAGGGTTCTAGTTACCACCTCGCAGCCCACATCTTTATTAAGACTTTGTGGAAACACTGAGAAGATGTGACTACAACAGATGAAAGTCATGACATGGAGGCTATAACCAGAGTATGACTGACAAATGAACACTTGTCCTGTGGAGCTGATATTCAAAAATTATCCCTGGTCTGAAGGCTCTCCATTTGCCAAAAGGTTTAAAAGTGCGATCTTAGGCATTCAGAAAACAGTGGCTTGATATCTTAAGTATTCTGAAGCACTTTTTCTTCAGTGTTATTGCGGCCCACAATCATGGAAAATGAAGTCCTTCCATCCAAAGGCAAAGGAGGCATCCTCCTGAACCATTATCCACTTGTGAATCTGATTTGGAGTCATTTATGCTCTGCAGTGCCCTAGTGGCCTCTCATCTACCTCGGTAAGCCTGTCCACCCATTACATGCAAGTACTTGACAACACTTGAGTGCCCTATAATGTGCAGATGGTAAATTTCCCTCTTTCTAGACAATTCTGTCGCTCTTACATGGAGTTTAGGTCGGGGCTATTGAGCAACTGGATACCAACTAAAGAGGCGGGCACTGAGCTCATCTTCATTTAGAAGTGCACTGCTCCAATCACCAAAACTGCTTCATGAAAGGTAGAACTTTATCTCTATTTTATTTATTTCCCTTCTGTCTTAAGTCAAATCAACAAAGCATTCAACCTTAATGTCCCAAAGCCCTGTTTTGTCTGATGTCCTGGCTTCTAAGTATAGGCACTTGCCCTAATTTAAAGGGATAGTGCTATTTTTTCCATCTGGAGTGAAACTCATTTATGCCTCTTTTACATTTCTGTGTGAAGGTACAGTAAGATCAGCCTGTCTCAGCTCAATTATTGGATGAGTGTAAATACACCTTCTCCCATGCATAGGGTTTAATGCTTTTTTCTTAATAGTGTGGAACTACTGCTACGGCAGCAGGGTTACAATATGTACACATGCTAAACATGAAACACATGATATAATCAAATTTCTTTGTTAATGTAAATATTTAGCCCTGTGATTGACTGGCGACCAGCCCTGGGTGTACCCCGCCTCTCGCCCAATGTCAGCTGGGATTGGCTCCAGCCCCCCGCAACCCTCTAAGAGGATAAGCGGTATAGACAATGGATGGATGGATGGATGGATGGAAATATTTAAATAACAACATGTAAGTTCAACCATCTGTCAGTTTCTGGAGCAGCATAAAAGTGTACTCCCCTATCCGAGTGAAGCTGCTGCTGGTGCCATAGGAAATAGTTTTGTGTGTGCTGAATGGTAATTGGATAGTGCATCTTGGAAATAGTTCAACATTTTGAGAAGCACGCTAATTGGCTTTGTTTCGGAGAGTGATCGATACCACTATCATGCCTGTGCGTTTAGTACGAAGCTGGAGTCAGAAGGCGGTTAGCTTAGCTTAGCATAAAGACTGGGAGCAGGGAGAAACAGCTAGCCTGGCGCTCTCCCAAGTTCAAACATGTGCCTACCAACAAAGAATAGGAGTTTCTGGTGAGTTATGAGATCAGTCAGAGGCTGAGCTGCCAAACACACACACACACACACACACATAAGTCCCATACACAGTCAGTGCATCTGTTCCTAGCTAGTTTACAGCTAACGTCTGTACAGTGGCTGTTTGGGAATCAACTGAAAATCGAGTGAATGACGCTTTCTGTCTGAACACACCTTAAAGCTCACTAACACGTCGTATCTCTGTTTAATCTCTACACAAACAGAAATGTAAAAAAGACAGTTTGAGTTTTCGGGGGGGATACGCGCTGTAACTATTTTGTGTCTTCCCACTACTCCTGAGAAGCCTCTGTGGCTAGCGTGCGTTGCCAGATATTGCCAGTGAGCACAAGTTGTGTTTTTGGTCCTTGTACAGACACAGTGTCACCAAACCTGGCAACCTCACTGTGACAACAAGACTTCAGTTAGTCACGGCACCCGGCTGTTGCTTGTCAAGAGATAGTTACTGCATGTAACTCCCCCCAAACCCCCACTTGTTTGTTTGTGTGTGGATTAAATGAACGAGATACAACTTATTATTAGTGAGATTTGTCTGAAGGCGTATTTTTGAACAGCTGGAACAGCCAGGCTAGCTATTTCCCACTGCCTCCAGTCTTTATGCTAAGCTAAGCTAATCACCTTCACCTCCAGCTCCAGCTCCACACTAAATGCACAGACATGAGAGTGTTTTTGATCTTCTCACCTAACTCTCAGAAAGAAAGCAAATAGATATTTCCTTAAAGGGAAAATTATTCCTTTAAGAGTGAAACTAACAACTTTATAAATATATAAATTACCACAATTTCTGGAAAAATATAAAGGTGTATTTCCCTGCTTGTCAGTGAAGCTGCTACTGATTCCATAGGAAAAACTGTCTGGTGTGTACTGAATGATCACTGGATGGTACATCTTGAATTAAATGTTTGGATTCCCATTGAACCCATCTGACAGATATCCAATAATTCAAACTGCAAAATTATTTCAGAATCAGAACTGTGCAGCTAATGGTTAGCTTATAGCAAATCATCATCACCAACAAGTCTGCATGAGAATAGCATTGCATTCACCTCCTTATCTGAGTCTGTCAGTATCTCTGTATTCTCTTCTTTTGAGCTTCAGTTTTCTCTATATCTTTTTAAGTTTAAATATGTTTTGCCCAATTATATTTTTGATGAACAGACCCCAGACTCTCAAATTATTAGCTGTAATGAAATTTTTTTTTTTTTTTAAACATCTACCAGATTGTATGCCAGTGTGGAGATTCTTCAAATCTACACCTTCAAGACAATACATTTCTCAAAATCATAGTAAAAGCACTCATAAAAATGCTTGTGTTTTTATTGTGTAATATGCTAAATCAAACTTTTCTGAAAATAACTTTGGAAATTATTATTTTATCTTAGTACCAAAACAAACACGAACATACAGTATCCAGCATGCAGAGGAGCACAGCTGTTGTAGGCGGTAGGATTTTTATTTTTATTTTTTCCTGAAACACAGGCGGAAATGAGGCGTTCACACATTTATAGATCATTTCTGGGGATGATTTTCAATCCGTCTGTAGGGGACGTGGCCGGTGGGAGATGCAAGAAGAGGCGTAAATGTTGGTGGGAGAATGTTTGCCCTGCAGCAAATGGTGTGTGAGTGCATGTGTGTGTGTGTTTCTGTGCACATGAACATATGCAAGTGTGGATTTCATGAATAAATTACTGCACTGGAAACAGTCTTTGCATAAAGTTTTTAAAGCAAAACCATAAAAGTAAAGAAGCAACGATGGGAGCCAAATGTGGGGAGGACAAAAATCAAATACCTAATTACTGGTTTGAATCCTTTTAATTACATTTTATTCTGTGTGCAGCCAGAAAAGAACAAACCCTGTCCTCGGGATGAGGCTCATAGCGTTTTCCTGGTGGAGGACATGTTGGAAACACGGACCCAGTTTGCTTCTGCTCCGCTTCCTCAGTCTTCTCCACAGCAGCCCGGGCCCCCCCACCAGCAGCAGCAGATGTAGCCACAACACTTTACTGAGCCGTTTTGCTGAGCCATGACAATTGCGACAGAAAAAAGGGTGACACCAGATAACCTTGGTATCATTGACACACAACACGCACACACACAAGGACAAACTTAGCATGTCACTATATGGCAACTGTGTCATCATTTTAATCTCTGCAGGCAACATGAAGTCATGGGACTGAGTCTCGATGCCAATTCCAGGGTGTGTTTCGCTTTATAGTGACATTGTGGTTCTTATACAAATCTAAAAACACACTATATACAGGATACACACTGAAGTAAGATTTTAAGCAAATACAGCAAGTGACATCTACATTGTGGTGTGAATGATACCAGAAAGAAGAGATGGAACTAGGTATAAATGCAATCAACTGTACCTGTACCTGCCTTATAGATTACAAACATACTAGATTGTCATTCCTTGCAGAGAGTCCCTTTAAAGGGACATTTATACCTTTGCAGATCTTGTGATTAGAAACAGGAAGCAGACTGTTCCAGCACCCTCCAGGCATTTTAGCAGCAGTAGCCTGGAGCAAACATATTACCCAGCCGTTAGAGACTTCAGTGGGGGGAAGAAAAAGAGTGCTCCCAACCCTGAAGATTAGGCTAATGAATCCAGTTGCTGTGAAGGGAGCCTTCCACTAATGTGCAAGTTTCAACTTTAAGCCAGCACCTGTTTCCATGATGTTTTCCTTATTAGGGGGATGAGAACAACTTTACATTGTTATTGTTGCAAACACAGTCAAAATGATTCAACATCTTCATAATATGAAAACTGTTCTGAACGTGAGATTTTAAAGGCAACAGATTTCTTTTTGGATTGTGAGGGATTTATGTATATTCACTAGGGTGACTCTGAAGGAGACAGCTATGAATAAATACACATGTAATGTGTATTTTCATTTGCAGAGTGCCTCTGTTCCAAAAGTTGTTTTTTTTAAACTCAGTAAAATGACATATGATATGATATTTGTAATAACACAAATTACTAAAAAATTCAGCTCTATATCATCACCTTGCTCAGCAGTATGTCTTGGAGTTCACTCCATTTGTCTAGAAATGAATGGTAAGTCATTTTAAAAAGTGATGTAATGTCATAGTTTATTTAATATTTCTGATTTTAACCACCTTTAAGGTTGCTCTAATCAATATTTTCATATTTACAATGGATCAAATGACTGCGTGTAATATGAAAGGAGTTGCTCATGGTGAGAATTATCACCCACCGCCACACACTACAAAACATGTAATGTTGTATTGATTCCGGGAACTGTTGCAATGCTAGGATACGTTCACATGTCTCACAGTGAAAATGGGATTTTGATTCATTGAAGCCCTCAGATTGCTGGCCTGATTGCTGGGAAGATCTTGCTTCATTTCACCTCTCTATTGAGGCAGGCACTGTATAAATAGGCACACTGGAAATAGACCCTCACTCTCAGAGGAGCCTCTCAGGAGAGGGCCTGGACCAACACTGAGATATAGGCCAGAACATTACAGACATCTGGACTGTAATAATGTTTTGTGGAATCCCTTCACATTTTGAGAAGAAGTAGTTGTAAACAGTAGTTTAAAATCTTTTGAATTGGCATATCTGCCAAATATAACAGAAGGCGCCCATACAGGAAACTGTGACGCACTGAAGTTGTTTCAAAAATAAATTTTCCTCCTGCAGCCAAAACATTTATTAATTTACTATCCATTTACTCTTCTATGCCTCATTTATTGTGTGCCATGACGTCCATAGCAGTAATCCTCAACAGTGTGTGCAGGTCTGTTTACTTGTTCTTCTCCGTTCTGAATAATGTCGCAGTTATGCTGTACATGAATGGACATGTTTTCCCCAGAGACTTGGATGTTCCTTGCAAGGTGCTAATGATAATCAAAATATCTTTCCATATCTGTCAGATACCTGATGACTGTGCAACTCCTGGGTATAACTTGTGAAAAATGAAACTTGCCACTTATTTCATTTTTTTATTTTTGACTCAGCCTGAGAAACTTCACTTGTCACTTTCAGAGTCATATAAGAAGACTAAACCTATCCACAATATAGTCTTTGATATATTAGGGAATGTGAGACATTCACTAATTAGCAAATAGTTCCTGACTTGTTCCTTGTTAACTACTCAAAATTCACTCTCCTTTTTATTTTTGGTGTCCACCAACTCTTTAGGGAAGTATTTTTCTCTTTATGCCCTGCAATCGACTATGTTCACCAGTTCATGAGTTGTTAACTTTGTCTGTGCACCACTGGTGCTGGGGGTAGCGTGCAGAGGGTTTATCAGAGCTTGAAAACAGATGAGGGCTGCTGCTGGAAACAATGCTGATGACAGCGGTGAAAAACAACCAAAACAGCTAAGTTGTGGCTTGTAAAACCAAAACAATGACCTAAAGGATGCTAAAACGCTCTGTAGAGCTGAGGGGAATTGCAGTCGGATGATAATTTTCTGTGGGTTTGTCACTACAAGTGACTCCTTTCATATTACACAGTCATTTGATTCATTGTGAAAAAGAATTTTTGCAGAGAATTAAGAATTAAGAATTAATGCAGCTTTAAAAAATGCTTTTGTCACGGTAACTTCAGTCAAGACGTCAATGTATCTAATATAGCATCAGCATCAGACTCTTAAAAAAGCTTCAAATCAGATCCTCAATAGTCACACATTTTCACAACAAGATATTTCATTTGCTGCCAGGTTGGCTATTATTTTAGATTAATCGCATTCCACTCAGAGCGTATGGATATTTTGATTGCAAAAATGCATTGGCAGATGGGTTTGGAAATAGATAAATGTGCTCATGTTTCCAGTATTTCACAATAAAGGTCCCTATTTGAAAGATGTCCAATATTTGATGAGTCCAAGAGTCCAAAAACGTGATGAAACACTGACAGAGTGTGACCACATCTGCTATGAGTTATTGTGTCATATTTGCACCAGTATTTTTGCCATTGTTTTATCATGGCATGGGAACTGATCATCATGTCAGACTGATTCACAATGGTCCAGTAACACTGCCAACACAAACACACAGAAGGTGCATCTTTCACAGTACTGATTCTGATACTGATACTGGTAGAGGGCCTTTGGATATGGCTTCTGACTTTTCTAAATGATGCTTTTATGCTGCATTTGCCAAATAATACAGTTATTTTGAATAATGAATGGGGTAGCTTTTAGCAGTGGATGGAGTAGCTATAGTGTCATGCTGCCAGAAAGAGAGAAAAAACACAGGAAAGTCTCAGAGGAGTAAAATGGCTGCCGAAAGGAATCTAACCCAAATCTCCTTCACTTTCCATCCCTTGAGTGGCAGAGCACTTCAAGGGAGACTGATTTGCATGCAATTGTCTTCTGATTAAATCCTAATCTATTTTTACACCTCAGTGATGAGACAGTCATTGTTATAAGTCCTCTTTTACACTTTTAGCACCAGTCCGTACATTTGAGGGATGACGGCCAGTAGCACGCCACCTGATGTAACCGTTCTTTGACGCTGAAGTCGGGGGCGGCTTTAGCTCAGGTGGTAGATTGGGTCGGTTATTAATTGTAAAGTTGGTGGTTTGATCCCCAGCTCCACATGTCAAAGTTTCCTTGAGCAAGACACTGAACCCCAAATTGCTTCCCAAATGTAAGTCACAGGACTGTTACCCTGCTTTTTCCTGTCCTGTGGTGACAGAACTTAACTCTGGACACATAAGCAATGGAGACAGTGGGTGGTAAATTAAGTTAAATGTCCGGAGGACTATTTGCAACACCACATTATCAAAGTCAATCACATTATCTCTTTAATCCCACTGGAAGAACAACATATATCAAAGTGTTGATGAAAGCATTACAGACTATTATTATCCTCCCATAGTAAATGGTTCCAGATTTGGGACGATTACTGGGTTTAAATGAAGTAAATTTGTGGGCCAAGGTGAAAGAGCTCATTATCCTTCGTCATTAGTGGTTTAGTCCAAGAGGTGGATCCCATAATTCTCAGCAGTCTCAATGGCAATTAACTTTCCTGGGGTACAATCCATGTTCTCATGTAAAACATTTGTAGTTAAGGTGCTTCCTAAATGCCATAGGAAAGAACTGTCCATCAGGCAGAGACAACAACCAACAGTATATACTGTAGGCCACAGAATGAAATACCTTTACATGTGCCTCAAGAAGAGTAGTTCACGTCTATTTTATTTCACTAGTTAAATCTTTTCCCTGTAAGATGTCCTTTTGCTGCCGAATTGTCACCAGAGTATCCAAATACAGACAGCATTTTCTCCAGACAAGACCAGGCGTGTATGCTAACAAGTTTTTAATTATATGAGGATTAATTCTGCTGGGATCAAAGCCGACAGGCATGGACGTAGTCCCCCAAAAATTCAGTTTTACATTCCCACAGATACATCCCACAAGTACCTAAATTTGCAAATGGGCATGTAAACAAGTATTAATTCATTAGGGCTTAAAGGAATAACAAGAAATGCAATACTCATAGATGCACTGAAATAAGCTGAAGGTGTAATATTTATATGCCAGGCCTCTTCAGCAGAATGTTAAAGAGATAATCTGTGACTTTTCTTTGAGTAATATGACTCAATAGTGATTCAACCCACAGCCAGTTTATGAAAGCTTTTACCTTTCCTAAACATCTCTGGAAAGACGCTCTAGCAGAAACAAGGCACATGGCAACTAGAAATAAAATGGCAAAGGAGCTAAGGATCTGGACCGGTATATGTAGGGAGTGGCTGATGAGGGAAGTGAGAAGAAGTGAGTAGGCTGGGAAGCAGGCTGAAAGCTAGCAGACTGGAGGCTAGCTAGCTGGGAAGCAGGTTGAGAATAAGGGGGTGTTGAAGAAGTCCTTAGCCCACCCAGGTAAAAAATAATTCCTCAGCCAAGGCTTAGAGGAAACTTGGACAACCTGCGTGCTGTTAGAGTTGTCTCTCAGTGCTCACTACTAGGGACCCTCTTCCAACTACCTTCAAGACACAGGAGGGTGTAAGACAACTCATACAGATCATCCTCAAATACACCGTCTGCTGGGTCCATGGCAGACCAGTTCATTCTGTCACGGGGGGTTATGCATGGCAATGGGGACTGGACCCAAACGCAGACAGAAGAGGCAAACTGGTGCAGTCCAATGATTTATTGTGCATTAGAAAAGCTTACAGGCAGGCTTGAGTTTGAGTGACAGAAGCTCCGAAGGGAAAACACAAAGCAAGACTTACAGGCAGATACTGGTAGGTAGGAATGAACGGATCTGGACTGGTATATGTAGTGAGTGAGGGAAGTGAGAACAGGTGAGCAGGTGAACAAAGTGACTGCAGGGATGATGAGGTGAGTGAGAACAGGCTGCACAATGGTTTGACTGGAGAGAAACTGTCCTGGCAAGATTTCAATTTAATTTCCCCATCCAGGTTTAGTGCATTGAGCACATGTGTAAAAATGAATGTTTAAATTTAGACTATGTCCTCTTTAAAGACTCCTCATCAAATAGTTTTACAAATACAGGAAAATTAAAATGTTAATACTCTTAGACCTTTCACAGGACCTTCTCTGCATGAAAAACAAGTATAAATGGAGCTGGCTCTGCTGATATACAGACATTTGGAGGATTTGAATAATGTCTCAATTTCTGTGCTTCAATGTCAAGCTGAATATTCTCTCATTTCCCAGTAAATAATTATTCAGTGTAAACTGGCATTAGACATGCTTTCGGAGTGTCCTATATTTAGAAACTGAGTTTCCAAATTCCCAATTCACAGTGCAATAATTAATTCAATTAAATAGATTGTCTTTTAGAACAGGAAAGGATCATCATAATACCAATATAATCTATTATTCATTACATTTTGAGGCTTTGCCAATCACAGCCCTCCACTTTTTTTAGTATTTATAATTGACATGATTATTATTTGAAACACTTAAAATACAAAGACTTTTCCTCTGACTTCAGAAACCTTTTTTGTCCAGCTGAGGAGAAGCAATGACACAAATGCAGAGGCCTCCGACAGTTCTCTGGTACCAGGCCAAAATTAGTGACAACACAGTTCAGTGGCTGTTACATGCTATTAGAGCTGTTGCATTGCTATTAAAATCAAATGAGAGCACTGGAACAGATGTGCCTCTGCTGGCTGTGTGGAGAAATGCCAGGTTGTCAGAAGTCATACAACAGTTGCTTTAGTAGCAAAGGGTAATTCAATTACAGTGGTTTATGAGTCCTCGTCACATGACTCTGAGGTCATGACTGGGAGCTCTGCAGTTTGACCTGAGACACTTGTTTCACCTAAAATAACACAGCTGAACCTTTAACTAATCAGTGTCCACTCAAATCCAACCATATCCTTTCCTCCTCACCAAATCAGTCACCAGGGAGAATTCCCTCAGCCTTCAAGCGCAGCAGAAAGATCTGGTGTGGGGTCAGTGAAGCGTTGCATCAAAAAAATATGCCTGTCTGCAGCCTTTGCTCAAACGTGCTCAGTAGGAAGGGAAACTTGTTAGATTTAACTGGCATTGACATAATAAAAGTGAACATGGCATAGTCCACTTTTCTTCGTCCATGTATGGCAAAGGACAGAAGGCACTGACCTCTAAAACCTGCAAGGAGCTTTTATGTCAACTTACAAAGACTTTCTGTTGGGTTCTTCTTCTTCTATATGGATGTGTCTGTCTTGTGTTTTTTTGTGGAACGTTCTTTTGCCCAGTTTCTGTAAAGTACTGTGGTTTTTCTAATATGACATTTGAGCTGATTACGTGTCACAGCCCTTTGTGTCCAGAAAGATGATCTCCGTCAGGATTACTGTTTGGACTAAGCTTACAATTTAGAATAATTCATGTTTTTAAAAAGTAATGTAAACAAATGAATTGACAAACTGTGGTAAATTATTCTTAACTCAACATTCCCTTACTCACTTTTCTCCCCAAAACATTTGACCGTATCCTGTGGCCTTCCTCAGCCAACAGACCTTGCCCAGGTGTCCTAGTGTGGTACTTCGGTCACGTGATTACAGGCAGTTGTAAACTTTTCTGTACTGAGTTCACTCAAAATACGTTTGAAAGTTCTGCAATAAAAGCTAGTAAGTGACCCTTGAGTTTTGAATATTTTACCACAGATATGTGTTCCCAGCATCAAGAATGAGTCTCCTCACTCAAATTACTAACTAGTGATGTCAATTGTCAATATATACACAATTAACATAATTGCATTTACAGGTCCCCATAACGCTTTACTGTCTTGTTTTTAATTTTTTATGTTACGAAGAAAGTATTCACTAAAATCACTTGAAATCGAAAAGCAATCAATATTTCATTTGGATAAATTATTTAGGAATATGTTTGTCTGTATAACTTATCTACGGTATTAATGAAGTTCAGTTCATCATTTGTAAATAAGGCCTATTGATTCTGGGAATTAAGTAGTTCCAGCAGACATGTAAAATTGCCTACCGTTATAAAATGCTGTCTCAGTTTGGAGCCCTGCAGCACAGTGATATGGACCTGAGCTCAGTCTGCATGTCACAGCTGCCTCAACAGCTGCCTGACAGCGTGGCAGCTCCAACTTTGCTCTATTGTTTGTTTCCTGACAGGAGGTCAGCGCTGTTTTTTTAAATCAGCCACCTAAAGTCCCTGCAAGACACGAGGGAGAGAATTAGCTTTTAAGAACCTGTCCATCTCACATTTATTATTAGCAGACTCAAAATGAATATGTTGCTCAAAACTGCTTTCTTTTCTGTGTGAATTCATTTATCTGGTAGTATATGGATGTGCATCCTTTTCCTTTTTTAAATGTTTGTGTTCATTGAAGGTTATGTTTAAAGAAAAGCTGTTGATGTCATTATGCATAGAAGGCTGAATGATCACCTCTTATATAATACCAAATATCCTCTGTCTTTGGGCTACAAAGCGGAGGAGGCGAAGGCAATCTGTAATGCTCAAACAACCCATGCAACCCTGCAAGAAACCAGCTGCCTTTACAGCATCTTCATACTACAGCAACCAATGTTATCTACGTTGTAAGACAGTGATACTGTATGCAGAACAACTTTCTGGGCCACTTGAGAATAGTCATGCCATGAATTTTGTGAAGACAAAAATTTAGGGAAAGTTGGAAATGTAAAGCAAATCTTTGTGCTAGTGCTTTCTTCAGGTTTCCTTTCCTCCCCTGACAAGCGTCAAACTGTTCCTTCAAATATGAAGAAAACAGCATTCCTCTTTCCCTACACAACGTGCCCTTTTCTGTTGCCAGAGCTGCCAACACTCCCCCATGTGTTTGCATTGCTTTAACCTGACTATCTGACACTGGGATTTCCTACAAGCAAGTGTAGTGTGTGGGCTGCTTTGTTGAGCTGAGATGTGCAGGGTCATGTGTGGATGCGTGGGACGGAATGTACAGTATCAGGTTCTAAGTATATTCACTGGTACACACCAAGAACTAAAAGAAGTTTTGGCAGCCAAGTCAACATAACTTAGGAAGAAATTATCACTGATATAGATGCACTATTCACTACAAATACAAGTCTACATGTCTTGCAATAGGATCTCTTATAGTCTTGAAATCTGCGTTTCTCTACTTAAGAAGGCAATCCAACACAGTTAGGAAATACTGACGTCTGCCTAAAACAGGTTGTGTGAAGTGTCTATGCCATCTGGTGGAGAATTAATATACCCACAGAATTGATGAGTAAGTTTGAAGACCCCTTCATGTAACTCTGTAAATATTGTTATTTTACAAGCCTTCTGTTAATTTTGTTTAATGTGTTTTTCAATCATCAGTTTTTCTAACCAAATAATCAATGAAAGACTTTACAATGTTTCAAATCTCCGCTCAGCAAAACTATGGAGACACCATCCGATGGCGTGTATCAAAGAGAATAGTGACAGCAGTGTCAGATGTTGTAAAATATATAAATGATAATACAATGCCTTCATAAACAGCTACAGGCATTTTTAGGCTACACAATGCGTACAAGCTATGAAATCCGAATAAAAGGGAACATTACAAGGAGACCGTGAAGGCATCAGTTACCAAGACAACAGTACGCAAACGGAGCAGCCCAGCTTGAAGAGCGAAAGAATGTATGCTGCTGTGCTTTAACTAGTTATTATCAGACGGTAGGTTGAGTACTAACTTGAAGAAGTGTGTAAAACAGTTTGCTTTATGCTAACCTGTACAGTAACGTTAGCCAGCCCCAGTTTGTTTATCATGAGAGACACAAACTGGGGCTGGCTAGTTTGTTTAACAAGCTAACAGTTTAGCCTACTGCCATGATAAAGTGTCTGTAATTCCAATCGTGATATATTGCTAAAATACACAGAAGCTCATTTGAATTGAATATTCAGAAAAAATTCTAACTGATGCTACATCTTATCATAACAAGATATCTTTTGTCAAAAACCAGAAACTACTTCTCAAAACAGAATTAGCGTACAGTAAGTAGCTACTTCAGAAGAAAAAAACAATCTAAACCATCAAAACGACATAACCAAACTATAGTGTACCTCAGTGACAAAAATTAGCTGTGTGGGCCCCATTTCTTCCTCTCTCTTTGTGTATGTACCATGTTGCCTTCAAGTGCCCACCACCATACACAGCAAATTAGACATGCCAGATTCATTACATTTTGCCTAAATCGCCTGAAACCTATGTGCTGGAATACTACCGGCCCCCAGGTTTGCTGTTTGGTTAATTTAATAAACATAAATGATGTTTGGGATTATTCACCATTTAAGCACCATATAAACTGAAATAAGAGTTTGAGATTGGGTCTCTCTACAAGACAGTTTAGAGGGTCCAAATATAATATAGAATAAAATAATTAAAATCATCACAAAAATGAAAAACTCTGCACACCAATGGTCCACCCCTGCAGGTGTTTTCACTTTTGCCTGATTGGACCTCTTCTAACGACCTTTATGATTCTTATTAATATGTTTGATGACGTCACGTGGCTCCCTGCATGTTGCCACCCAACACAGGTGCAATCAGCAAATAAGTAAAAACACCTGTGTGGGTATGCTGAGCCTCCTTTAATGATAATAAATACATTTCATACAGGAAGACAGCCAGTTCGCCAATTGCAAATTGGAGGTTGTAAACAATAGAAAGTGCTCTCTGTAGAAATATGTCTTGAAGTTGACGCTGAAGCAAATAGCAGGCAGGAGTTCTAAAGCTGAGGAGCCTTGGCTTCAAAGAGTCAGTCACCTTTAGTCACAGCAGGGAACAGCAAAGGAGTTTAGGCTGCAGTCTGGGTCATAAGGGGTTTAGAAATGTAGTTCTGGGCTGGACCCAGTTTTGCCTTGATTGACTTAAATAATCCTAAAATTGATTATATGGGTTCATACTGTTTGTCATCCACAAAAAGGCTTTCATGTGTATTCTTTCTGTTACCTGCAGCCAGATTAAACGCTGAGCTGGATGCCAGAAGGAACCTCAGAGATGTCGTCACCACAGCCCAGTAAATATTTCTTATAATGCCATGCTTCACATATAAGTCACAACATAAATACAGTCGGTGATTGATGATGAATTTGTACCATTATTAACAATGTGTTTTCAACAGAAGGACCAGAGATTTCTTCCGGGAGCATTGTTGTTTCAGAGAGTGCTGCCAAATCACATAAACCAGGTACAGTGGGCAAAGTGACAGATCTGTAAAATAGAAAGTGGAAACAATGAAACAGTAGAAAACTATATGCAGTTTTTTCCCCCAAACATCATTATTACATTGTGTGTAGACATGAGGAGGAGTAGGAGGAGGAGGGAGACTCGACAGAGCCCATTCAAAGTGCCAGACAGTAATAGCATTTTTCTACTGAGTATCAACGAAAGAGGGGACCGAAAAGAGGTTGGTGTTTGAGTACAACTGCATATGTACAAATAAGTTCTTGTGACACAGTCTGCTAAAAGAGAAAAATCAATCGCCATGTTCAAGTCCAGCTGTTCTCCTCCGTGCACAGGAGATGCGTAAATTCCTGGCTTTGCCAATTGATGAGAAGACGACCCACGCTGCACGAATGATGGCCAAGCTGAAGAAAGAGCTGGCAGAAAGAGTGGAGGAGGAGGAGGAGGAGGAGGAGGAGGAGGAAAAGGAGAAGATGAAGAATCTCAAACAAATGAAGAGTAGGACAGTTCTCCCTAAACAAACACCCAGCAGACATGAGCTGAAGATGGCAATGATGAAACGAGGTGAGTGGAGAGAGTGTAGAGTCCAAGCATGTCAAATTCTGTAAAGGTGCTACTTGGGTAGCTTTTTAAAACCACTATGTGCGTTGGCTAACTTGCTAATCTAAATGTTAACTATTGTCTGCCCTCTGTCCCCAGAAAACATTACGAAAGACAGCAAGCATGACTTAATCTCCATGGAACGGCAGAAGGCAGTGTTGGAGGTAAACAATTTCAGGAGTTGCTAAAGATCTTAATAAAGGTGGAGCCATGTCAACAATCTGGATTGTTTTCAGTTTCTCAGTCTACTGTGACTGACGCTTTCTGTCAGCTGATGCGCTCACTCAACTGTTTTTTGTTTTTTTTAAATCTGAAACATTATCTGTTTTGAAATAGTGCATGAAGGCCCTTTCTGAAAGAGCACATGCCAAACAGCATTGATGTCATTTGGATATTAATGATATTTTACTACTTATTATTCCTCTACTTCAAATATTCTTGTAAACAAGCATGACTGACTGGACCAGATCTGAACCCTGTCATACCAGCTGAATTATTGGAGTATTAAAGGGGATTTAGGATTTATCTTTCATTTAGTCGGGGACTCAGAAGAGACTATTTCTTTTTTAACATTGTTTAATTTTTAGTAAATTGGAAGTACTACTGCGTATGTGAAATATGTTGTATAAAGCCTTTTGTGGCCCCAGAGGGAGCTGTGTGAAGTCTGATAAATTGCCTCAAGTGATGTCACTTGAGTCAGCGTTGGTTGGGGATGAAGAATACGTTTAGAATAAGTTTGAAAATGAAATAAAATCCTGAGGGTTTGGTTCAGCAAAGAGGACTTCAAGCTCACATTTAGGATTTGCTCCAGTTGTACTGAATGAATTAGAATGAGCAGGTGAATACTGGTGAAAGCAGTGATCCAGCTCAGTTTTCTCATATTAAAACTAAAATGTTTAGATTCTCCTGATTAGCTGATTGAAGGGAAAACAACTTCAGAAACACAGTAGCATGGACATGTGAAGTCAAAGGCTACAAGAAGTGAGAATCAGGCACGATACCTGTTTACTATCCAAAACAAGTTTAAACATGATTGTTCTCACCTAAGCAACAAACCATCAAAAAATACATTATGAAGGAGGACAATGAAAGAGGGATTTGTAAGTTTTAAACAAAAGTTAGACAAGGATTATTAAAGGCTCTTTACCGTGGTTGTTTTGTTCAGTCAGTATCTTCTTTTTACGCTGCCAATACATGTCTGGCTTTGCCCTCACTCTCTCTTCCTCAGTTATATCTGATGACGAAGAGGTCAGAGATTCTGAGGATGGACAAGGCCGTTGCAAAAGAGGAGGGGCAGCTGAAACGGCTCGAAAAGATCATTGAGAGAGACAACCTCAAGTTTGAGGAGTTCCTCAGGGAGAACGAGAAGAAGTCTTTGGAGGCCAGAACATTGTAAGAAGTATCAGGAGTATGACTTGTTGGCTGCTTTGTCATTGTGACTGAAAATGTCATTGTTTTTGCCATAACAAGAGGACATTCATATGTTTAAAAAGTTACATTGCAAATGGCTGTCTTGTCTCTGTTGCCAGTTTTGAACAGGAGGCCAAGTCCAAACAGGAGAAGAATGCCGAGATCAAGAAACTGACTGCTGAAATAGGGACCATAAAAAGGTAGCACTCTGATAATGTTGTATTACCCATGTTTAAGTGCTTAAAAGTGTTTACCCTGAAGGTGCACTGAGAGGAACTATAAATGAGGGTGAACACATTTGTCATGTTACGTGGATTTAAATCTAGTCTTTCTTTTTCATAGTGAACTCGCCAAGTTCGAGGAGATCCTGATAGACTACAAGAGATACAAGGAGCTTCTGTTCAAGTTGTCTCCTCCAGAGTGGCAGGAGGCCCGGAAGGCCAAGGCTTTGAAAGCTAAAGTCCTGTCTGACGGGGACGCTCAGGACAAGCAGAACAGGGAGCCTGAGGAGTCAGCTATTAGGAACGGCAAGTACTGGTGAATCGACATAGCATAGATCATTGCTTTCCAACCTTTTTGGTCTAAGGTACCCCCACAGCCCGGTCAAGTGAACTTGCGTAGCCCTTCATCGATTGCCACCTATTGATTTTATGAAAGTGGATATTGTTACAATAATCTTTTCATACAGTTGAAGTGTCAATATTTAGGTTGTTTTGCTCAGCAATTCTACTACTAGAGTGAAGCTGAATGCTCCATCCGTTTATCCATTACTTTTAGATAACTAGTTCAACCGTTTATCCATTACTTTTAGCTAATCACTTGAACCGTTTATCCATTACTTTTAGCTACCTGTTTAGACTTCTGTACTCGCTTTCTAACTAGTTTTCACTTAGTCTTACATAATTGCAACAGGTAGTGTTCAAGTGTTACAGCTGCCTTAATATGTGGATATATTCTTTTATTCAAATCATAATTTTGATTTTTTCAAATTAGTTGAGTTACTTAACAATCTTTCCACGTACCCACTGGCAACTATAGAAGTACCCCCTGGGGTACAAATACCCCTGGTTGGGAATCACAGGCATAGATGATGAGGACCAGGGTTGTTGTTTTTTTTTTAATTCAAACTCAAACGAGGTCCAAGGAGTGCTTTGTAACAGTAAGTATGGATGGTGCTAACAGTGTGATTTGAGTGATAATGTGCGCACAGGTTTGGAGAGCAAGGTTTCTGGTCCCGGTAGAGAGCTGCCATCCATCAGAGAGACCAGGATGTCCTCAGCCCACAGTGACACACTGTAAGGAAACACCAACACACCCACCTCAATCACAACCCTGATAGCTGAATCGCTGCACATCCTGTATTTATCTTTTACATTCATACACACTGCTGCAAAAACCTTCTACTGACGACAAACTCTTTCTTTGGCCTTTCAGGATCACAAATTCTAAACTGGATAGCGACAGCTCAGAATATGAGGTCAGTTTATTTTTATTGATTTTTTTTGCAGTACTCACAGTGCGCCTATCTTGCCCACCTTGTTTGTCTCCTTTGCAGGATGAGCCAGAGCTGTACTTCACTGATCCCCAGCAGCTAATGGACCTGATGACAGAGCTGACAGAGCAGAACTTGTCCCTGATTCAGAACTCTACAAGGTTGGAGGAGACACTGGAAGAGCTCCGACAGTCCATGGAGACAACCAGGAAGAAGATGTAAGCGTCATGTGGTATTTTGCCTGTTGTCTTGCTTTAAAATGAGAAGACTTCCTTCTACCTGTTCTTCTTTCTTAGCATATCCTTAACGTTTTTCCTGTACACTATTTACTCCCTTATCCCCTCTTCTTTCCCCACATCTATGGAACGCTGAATCCTGTCTGAAGTGAAAAGAATGAAGAGCAGTTGACGCTTCAGCTGAACGACATGAACCAGAGAATCGGCAAAGAGAAGGCAAGAGGCACCAAGCTCAAACAGAAGGTTCAGCTCCATGTCTCATTGAACACAGAAGACCAGGTAAGGAAGCCCAGATCTGAGTGGTAACCACACCCAGAAATCATTAGTAGCTTTGAGCAGTAGAAATCTGGTCTCATCATCTGTCCTCCTCTTCTGTCTATCCCACTTCCTCCTCTTGCTGGCAGGATGTTATGTTGGACGCTCTGGGGGAGAGGGTGGCGGAGATCCATCGCTGCTGCGTGGATGACAGAGTGACCAACCTCAGCACCTTGGAGAAGCTGGCCAATATAGAGAACCGTATGTCTTTACTGCTGCAGGGCCTTGAGAGCATCCCTGAGGAGAACTTAGAGATGATGAAGAAGATCAAGGACAGTGAGAGGAGGAGCAGGTATGTCTTGGTGACTATACTCTGCTAGCTTTCTCTTGACTGGCAAGAAAAATATCGATAGAGCAACAAATTCAAGCCTCAGATTCAAGAAGGTAATGTCAAATGGCAATGACATAACCTTTGGCAATTTGACATTCATCACAACATAACTCCAGGATGATTTTTCCTATATAATGTACTATATACTTAATAAAAAATACAGTAGCATCCCCTCTCTTCCTACATCATGTTGCAGGCAGCGTGAAGAAAAGCTGAGAGAGCAGAGTGAGAAACAGAAGGAAAGGATGAGGAGGTACATGGAGAGATCCCTGGCTGACTCCAAGAAAATAGTAAGTCATTTGCTTAAAATATGCTTCATGCTATTCTCTGAATGTTGTATTACCAGTAGTTAACATCACAATTTAATGTCAGTAAATTATCACCACGTTAATTTGGACGGCATCTCTTCTTCGCGTCTCTTTAAATGAATTAGAGCATTAACAGAAGCTCGCTGTGTATCCTGATTCAGTCGCACACTTGAAAATGAATTCAGGCTGAAACTGAATTTACAGTAAAAGTTAAAAAAAACAAAAACAAACCCAGAAGCAATGAAAATAAACTGTAGCCCATTTTCTTTCAGAGCGGGAGGAAGCTCATGCCCAGATGCATGCCTGTTGCCCAGAAAGTCAGAGTCAGCAATGTGGACAACACCCCTGCCGAAGATGAGATCCATGCCTACCTCTTCACCTCTGAGGACATAGAGTGAAAAAAAAAAGAAAATCAGGAAAAGAAAATTATGTAAAAAAACAAAAGAGTGTAATCATGCAGTTGAGGAGTGAAAATGTTTTATTATTGGATATTTGGTTAGCTACACCACATACAGTCAAATGAAAGCAATAAATCAACATCAGCTGAGATGAACAGAAATGTGCATGTCTAAGAGAATTATGTGAAGTACAATAAAGCAGTCTGATTGCAGTGAATAACTGAGCCCCTGGTTGTATAACCGTTTAATATTAGCACTTTAAATATTTGGATTATTATGATCATATGTACATTCATTTATTTCCCTAGTGCAGCTCTATTGCGCTAGTCTACAGGTATAATTTATTCCAGTAAATATATACATCAATTATCTGATAGCTTATATTGAAATTTGCATCCATCTGTGCAATGCAATCGGCAATCTGATCTAATTTGCCTTATCGATTTTCAAATACTGTCTCTACATTAGGTTCTGACAAATATTTATCAATTACAAGTTACAAAAAAACGACAGTAGGCGGTGGTGTTGAACGTTTCTGTCTGCTCTCATCAACCGGAGAGGAAGGAGGATGAGGAAGTGGCTGCTGGTGCGGAGCAGCAGGACTGCACTAGGAGATGTAGCTGCCTACACCAAAGCACCAGCAGCTGTCAGGAGACTACTAGCTAGGCAGCTAGATAATAGGAACATTTGACAATGCGATGGGCAACTGCTGGGCATACTGTGTCGGGCTCTTCAGGAGAGAAGCCAACAGGATCCAGAGAGGAGGCGGGTAAGTGAAACATGGCACTAGC
Organism: Macquaria australasica; assembly: GCA_005408345.1. Taxonomy (NCBI): domain Eukaryota; kingdom Metazoa; phylum Chordata; class Actinopteri; order Centrarchiformes; family Percichthyidae; genus Macquaria; species Macquaria australasica. The sequence goes on along the minus strand of SEMN01000153.1, from coordinate 216,706 downwards.
TAGGTGAGCTAACTAGCAGGAAAGCATCATCTGCTAACGTTAGCTAAAAGTTGGTTAGCCACAGTGTGTCTGTCGAGACTTTTTGACAGCTCTGTGTGTTAGCCTGCTAGTCTTGTTGTAATACAGGCCAGTCACGGTATAGTACGGTCTCTGTGGGGTCCAACCTGCAGCCAGCTAGTGCCAACAGGCATCAAGACCCCACCCTACTGTCAGCAGTCTGGACATGTAGTTTAGCGAGGTCTGGTTAAATGGGAGCACTAGCATACATGGCAGATGGAGCTAGGGCTGTTTCAGAAGGCTTTGACAATGATTGTAGACTAGTATTTGGAGCCTGCAGCGGTCTGTCTTGAATCTCAGTCCTGATGCATATGCTGGGTCTCGGTTGCCCGTTTCTTGCGTCATTTGCAGGCCGTTGTGTGATCAGATTTAAGGTTAATAATTGATGTTTTTCAGTCAGACTTTACCTTGTGCTTTGTTTAGATTACAGAGGGCTTGTCCTCTTCCAGCAGCCAGCCGGTCCACACTCACACATCACTTCCGTGAGGTTACACAGATCAGAGTTGACAGATCCAGTGGTAGTGATAAGGTATTAAATGTGGGATTGGCAATTTGGAAACCTCACTATAAATGGTGTAAACGTCCACTTTGCCTGCTCCCGTTAGGTCATGTTTTAACATTGTGAAATGACAGCCATCTTAACTGAAGTTTTGTGCCACACTCAATAACAAAAACTAATAATAATAAAAAACCATAAAGTTACATTTGTTTTTCATTTGACATAAACATGAGGTTTGAACATCTTGGGCTTAAATCAATCTGAACTTAATCAAGGACATAATGAGCAAAGGAGTTAATAAGTGAGTTTTACAAAAGGTGTCCTATCACCTGTCAAAAGCAAAACACCGGCTGTGAAGTCCCTGTGAGTGCAACATGCCTTAAGGATTCAGACAAAAGAGAGCAATAGACCTATTTCACTGCAGACATTTTGACCTGTCATAGCACGAAAAACACAGGTGTAATCAATGACGTTAGTTGTGGCTGCATTCGATCCAGGGTCCTGGTATCGTGCATGCTGGAATCACTTACTTAAGTGGAACTGAACCATTGTTAATATTAGTAGTTACACCTGTGCTTCGCTTGCTGTTACAAGTCAATATTTCAGCAGCCGTTTTCTCCCCTATAAGATTCGGTGTTTATTAAACCATTAACTCTTAAATGCATATATCCTACCTATATTCCTACATACATTGGCTCTAGAGATCTGTCATGTATTGGGTTAGATAGGCCACATGTCTAGGAAACAGGAAGGGACGGGGAGGAAGAGAAGGAGATAGCCAGGAGGCATGAAGTTGTACTAGCTGTTGTTTGTACAATCTATTCTATTTACGTATGAAGATCCATTACTTACATCAGAACAATAATAAACCCCCCAAGCATATTTTTGTTAGGCTCTCATATGTGTCTTTAATGCGTTTAAGGGTTAAAGGAACACATCAAGTTTTTGGTAAAAGGCACATTGGTCAATTGACCAGTCAAATATAGATATAAAAATCATCACTGCATTTACAGCCGATCACTTACACTGGGTTCGATTGCTAAGGTTTTAGCATATGTATGTTGTGTAAACTTGCTAAAGTTGATTTTTGGGACCATTAACAGAACATATTCATTCACTGTGCAGTTATTTGAATCTGTACATAGTCCACATTGCATTGTCCACATCACTTCCATACAAACAGGCAAATTGTTTAAAAATTACGAACAAATAAATGATCATAATGTTTGAATGAAGTGCCCAGATTTTGACCACAATGCCTATATATCTAACATTGGGTGTGCTCCTTCAGCGGTAGCTGCTCGATTTTCTTTTCTCGTCACGTCTTGTCAGGTTTATTTTGATGTCAGTGGTATACAATATAGTCATGCAACTCCTTCATGTGAAAGAGCAGCATTTCAGATTAAATGTTTACGCCATCATCTGCTTTTGCAGCTAACTGTCTAAAATGACAGGCCTTTAACAGGATTCATTCATATTCTCTTCATTATTCATACAGGTCAAAATACTTCCGAAGCAGTACCACAGGGGAACATTATACAATAGAGGTATGAGTCATACCTTTACTAGTATTATTTTCTTTTTTTAATGATGACTATTCAGTCTAATGTTCTATGTCTAAATGTGACTTTTCATTTTGCAGTTTGAAAATCTGGTAGAGAGTGACGAGGTAAGTCTGATCATGTTCTGATGATGTGTTTATATATACGAGAGCTTTCAGTCCCATAAATAAGGAAAATATTGTTAGTGAGTTTTCTTTCAACTCTATTACTGGAATCAATTACATTGTAATAGACTGAGTAAGTGTTTTATAAGACGTGTGGTCTAATTAAAAGCTGCGTTATGCTGGTACTCCCAGGATACTTTTTCACTTTCCTCTGATAGCCATCCTCCAGTGATGGATAGAAAATGATGGGTGCACCAGTGCGCCACCCATCACTGTGATACAGCAGTCAGGGAGTAACTCAGTTACTCTCTGCAGAGTCCCAGACTAGTAGCACTTGAGTCCAACAGTGCAGCAGGGAAGATGCATTTTACATTGGCTGTATGGTAAAATGTTGTGTTTGTTGCATTGCAGGCTGAGAGCCCACAGCCCTGCCCGAGGTACGAAAAAAACAATTATGAGTATTCTTTGACCAAGAAACTTTGAAACAATATTAAAGAACAGTTTACCTTCAAGTATGTTTTGTTGCTCTTTTATTAGGCCCATCAACGAAGATGAGATTAAGCACCTCAAAGAACACCGCTACACTGCGATCTCAGACAAGCAGATCCTGATAGACCAGAAGCTACAAGTGGAGGTGAGACACAGTTTAAAAGAGTGATCTGTTAGATTAACAGCCCCCGTTATTTCATTTTACGACATATTTTTGCTTATTTTTAATTTGCTGCGTTGTTTTTTCTGTTTTGTAATTTTCTGTTCTGTGTTTTGTGTGTGTGTTTTTTCATTTTGTTGTTTCTTGCTTCAGTTAGAGGCACAAGAGGAGAAGTTGAGACTAGAAGAGGAGGCTAGAAATGCCGCCCAGCGGGAGGCCGCCAGGTTGGCGCGTGAGCGAAAATTGAAGGAGGTGAGGCGGCACTGAGCGCTCCCTTCTGCCAGTTTTGACTTACTGCTCGGCTAAAACAACTTCTCCTCTAACCTACTGGCCCAGTGCAGAGGCTTCGCAGCATTCCCAGCATTCCCAGGCCACCGTCCCCTGTATCTGAAAGGGACACAGCAATATTTATTCTGTTCAGTCTTCTTTTTGTCCTCATTAACTTTTCCTTGTTACCCAGTCAGGAGAATCGTTGTCTGTTTTAGTGCTTTATTTACCTGACAAACAACTTGTTAGCATTGTTAGCATTCTTATTCACCCTTTAGACAAAAAATACAAATCAATACATCATAGCTGCAATGGAACAATTCTAACTATAAGTATTTCAGTCACTTTATAGTAGAGAGGCAACAGACATCACATTTAGCACAGCTGGGCACTTCAGGATGGAATAATAGCCAATAGATGATGCATAATACACAGCAAGGACTAAAGTGCCAATAGACATAAAACTAGCAATGCACCTCATAAGTACAAGCAGTGAAATGAGGGCAAGACAAGGCCAATGCTGCAAATAATACCACTAAAGTCATTGCATTCCCCACATCATGAATAGAGAAATGTGGACTATTGGATATAATAGTATTGCAGTATTCCTATACTGTTTTTCAGGAAAAGGCCTGATGCAGGATAATGGCTTTTCATAGTATGTGATATAATAAAAGTGGGACTGAGATTTCTTTGCTTTTCATACCACATTCCACTGCTTCTCTGGTGTTGCTTTGTTTCGTCAAAGTTATTTGCTCACATGTTTCCCTGCTAGCACCAAAACTGTGAAATGTTTTTTTTAAATTATTATTAGTAATTTAGTCTGTATTTTATTCATGGGAAGATCTTTTTACTTGATCTGTGGTCTTATTGTCAGCAGCTGTCTGCCCAGAGGAAACGGGGGAGAGCAGATGGCTCCGGCGGGGAAACCCAGCAAAGAAAGTGAGTCACTTGAGTTCATTAGACAACGGGATGGTTGTTCAGCTGAGGACAAGCTTGCGGTCATGAGCTTTTCATAGGTTTTGGTAGACATACTTAGTAGACCGTAATGGTGGATGTATTTAAAAGGCAAGAAGTTAAGAGAGTGTTTCATCCACCTCAGTTGGTGGCAGCTGCAAAGAGAAATTTGAAAACCAGAATATCTGGTCATTTAATAATTAGTATTAAACAACAACTCTTGTGTATCAGCACCTCAGATGTGTGATGTTTTCATTTGATGCTATTTGGCAGACAGAGCCTTGCACATTTCTTTTTTAAGCTCTTAACAGAAACATTGATTAAATGATGTGAGCACATAGTTTGTTCCTGCAGTCAGGCAGTCAGTCAGTGTGTAGGCTGCAGAAACGGCTATAAAGCACTACAAGGTATCCAGTCTCAGAATTCAATTCTTAATTAATTTCTCACTGTGTCAGGAGGGAGCTACAAGAGCTGAGCACAGTATCAGCTCTTGTCTCATCCGAATGTAAAGAACACAAAAACCTTAGCGGGAGGTTTTATTCAGACCTGCTGAGTTTTGTGGGGGAAAAAAGTTAGGAATGAACGTTCTTACAGTTCTGTTCTTGTTCTTGGCCTGTTCCAGACAAGCCTCTGGGGAGGATTTTGACGTCTACCTCCATAATGTAAAAGCCCAGTCCGAGGCTTTCAGGAGCACCAGTAAGTGAACCGTCTAGCCTTAATTGTGTTAGCTCTAATTATACACAGGTATACATGCAGTCAGTTCAGAGTATACTTCGTTTCCATGCAAAGGAATAAGAGTTACATGTACTCTGTTGTAAACTAATAATGGACTCTTTGTTTTTCAGGACTGCCGTCTGACACGAACGTGGTGACTCCCAACACAGAGTACAGCTGGGATTTCACCACCAAGACCCGCTCCACCAACGATGACGGGACCTCACTGGATCTAGAGTGGGAAGACGAGGAAGGTGAGAGTTTCATTTTTGCTCAAATCGGAAAGCGTTCTCTTGCTGAGCAGTTGATTTTACTCTCAAAGTCTTTCCTTTGACTCTTCCGCTGCAAAGATGAGTGTTTTGTCTGTCACAAATCCCTGATCCATCAAACATTCTTATAACATCCCGATTGAACTTCGATTGAAGTTGGATTGTAGTTCGATCACTCCAGGGGATTATCATCCAAATGTTTAAATGGTGTGAAACAAGTCGGTATGTAAGGATTCTTGGTTGCCATTCAGCAGTAACACATCCATAATTGTGACCATATTCAGTGGCATAACGCAAACACCCCCCTCTGATCCAAACATCAGTGTTATTTTGGAAGTTTGGCAGTAAACTCTTCTGTTCTTAGTTTATTGTGCTGTTTTTCTTTTTTTTTTGGCATCACTCTGTTTATTGGTTTCATCTTGCCGGTATACTTTATGGCCCAGGGCACATTCATATTTATTCCTCTACAAAAACGACTGTTTCACCTGTGTTTCTTATATTACAGCCTGACAGATATGAACAGTCAATTCAGCTCTGACCATTAAACAAAAAAGATCATCTAAGTTAGGTTCCATAAAAGACCTAAAAGTACTATTAAATGTAGTATATTAAGTTATACATTTTGTTTAGAAAGTCTTGGGTAGGACCAGGTTTCTTGGATTCTCTCTGAGCCACCAGTTCACTGCCTGCAGCACTTTTTGACTTCAGTGGCTTCTGCCGTCAGAATGACAGCTTGTGTCCTTGCGTCGTAGGAATCAATCGTGCGCTTCCGGCCTGGGAGAGGTCTCGGACAGAGGAGGATATTCTGCGCGCAGCACTGAGGCCCGGCAGCAAGCCGCTGAACAGTGGCCCGACCTCGGCATCCGAGGACTCCAGCGCGCTGGAGTGGGAGAATGATTTTGTGAGTACCCATCCAGAGGACACTGCAGACACTGAATTTGAAGGGTTTGTCAATCCTGTCCTAGACACTCCCTCTGAGGACGCCTCGGACTGTGGCCTCAGGTTGGACACCCAGGACAGATAGTGTCCATCAACCAAAGGAGACGTTTGTTGTGTGTCCTCTTCATGTCAAAGCTCACCAGCTTTTTGCCTCATGAAATGGAAATGTTCTTACTTTCTCTCTCATATTCTGTAATAAGAGACTCTGATGCTGCGGGAAAATGTTGTGTTTCTACACTTCAGTACAGTGTAGTGATGTTTTTATCAAATACTCATTTTTTCAGTGCCTTCATTTGCCAAATTAGCCACCGACCATTTTATGCATTGTAAACTGATCAGTTACCATCCATCACCATTTGACACATTGTTCAGAAGGTTGACGCCCAATGATCATACAGAAGCTGCCGAGCTACTCTGAAGGGAAACTTCATTGTAAAAGCAGATGGCTGCTTTAGGAGCTGCATATACTTACTGATAGAAATGGACAGATTTCACAAGTAGGGAAATTTGTCCTCTGCATTTGACCTATCCTAACTGTTTAGCAGCCGCAGACAGCCACTGTGCAGTGCCTGGGGACCAGCTGCAGTTCTGAGGCCAGTGCCTTGGTCAGTGGCAAAGCCAAGAGTATCCCCTGCATGATTTTGGTGTGTGTAAAAACCCACACAAACATAGAAAAAAAACATCCAGACTACAGAAAAAGTCCTCACTCAGCCCTCAGTCTCTTTCCTCAGTTTCAGCTCTGCCCCTCAATTTTATAAAGTTCTTGCATGATGGCAAAAAAGAAACTGAATTCCATATAAAGACTGCTGATGAAAAAGGTGAAACATCAGACTAAACCGTTTTGATGAATCAATATAATAATGGTACAGCCACCTTTGAGCCTGGGCCCAGGATCGTTTCTTCAGTTACTTTCGGTGGTGGTGGGGTGTTATCGTCAAAAGTTCTTCTGAATCTTGGATTGATTGCACACAACATCAGACTGTTTGACAGCGATCTATGATAAACGCTGGTTATGCCACAGCATGTTTCGTCAGACAGCAGCACCCTTAATTAAGGCATGGAATATGTGACATGCTGTCAGTGCATGCACTCTGACGAGAGAGCTGTGGTCATTGCAGTGACCCCGCTCCACTCATAAGTGGGGGGTTTTTTTGTACTGGAAGACTTAATATGAAACAGAACCATATTGCCAATATGGGACCTATCAAATGCAAAACTCTGCGTAACTGTAATCCTGCATTTTCTGATTAAATGTGTCCACCTCTCAGGGCCAACAGCTTTTTGTCCATAAAAGAAAGAAGCCCAAGCATGAAAACATTTTCACTGTCCAGTAATCTGACAACAAGAGACCTTTTTAAAATAATATAATTAAGCACATACAATGACTCCTCTTCATAGGCCCATTGTAGGTTTTAAACTAGCTTTCTCTTTCTTTTTGACAATTAGATTTTATTAGAAGATCTTTATTTATGTCAAAAACAATAGCACAGAACAGCAACATCATTGCCAGGCACCAAGACATCCACCTCACAAACTATTATGGATTATGAACAGCAGCTCTACATAATTTGCATATAATTAATCCAGGATTGGTAAAGCATACAGCAAAAAGAAGGCAAATGAGATTTTAAGCGATGAGCGGGGCAAACCACCAGCCACGTTTTTTATTCTAACAAATATATTATTTAAACTGGCCTTTGTCATAGAGCGCCAGCTTCCAGCGTATAGACACTCAACAATTGAGCCAAGATAGCCTAATATTGCTGTTTAACATAACTTCAGACTACACCAAATACATAACAAAGGTCTGTCCTGAAGCATTTATTAGTTTCTGACTCTGACTGACTAAGTGGGGAGAAAAAAAACTACTGTATCTCTGAACTATCTCTTTAACCAAATCACACGCATTTAGGCTGTTCTGTGTGATCTCCTTTTGATAACTAATGTAATAACTAATGTAAGATTTTCTCACTTCCATTCACTGAGCCTCCCCTGAAACAGGACAGGCCCGACTCCCACTTTGAAAACCTCTGTATTAAACTGTTAATGTGAATAATTGCAGAATATACAACATAGGTGGAACGTAGCAGGAGACAATCTTCACTAAAAACAAAAATCACCCCATTTATCATCTTTAAAAAAAATAAGACACTTCTGATTTCTGATTGGTTGCTGGCATGTGGTGTTTGGCATGTATTAAGGAGACAAATCATTTTTAAGTGTAACGACTTTTTTTATTTAATCTGAGATGAAATCCAAACCAGTCACTATGAACTAAAATCATTCATAAATCACAGTGTGATTGTTGCTCACTGCTAATAATGGAAGCAATATTTTGTGGAGATTGTCTTGAGTCTGGATGTAAAAAGAAAAGTTACCAAACATGCAAACATGACTCTGGCGTAAACTTTGTCATATCCCTATAATTGATCCAATGCTGCTGTATACTGTTTATTCCAGTTCTTGTGCATTACATTTTTATATCCTGATATTTTAACCCATCACGTACGGTCGAGCATGAGTTAGGACAATAGTGTTTCACATCGATTATTTAATTCATATGAATCAAAAGTAGTTCCCTGGTTGCACTCCAATGTGTGGACTTTTAATTTGGCGGTCTCAGCTCTTAGAAGACATTCACTGAAATGATTCTCTTGTGTGAAGAGGAAAATGTGCACTAACGTTGAAGTGTGTAGATGAGGCACGGGTTGATTTGAGTGTGTAATTTAAAAATAGTATTGTTTTGAGGACAATATTATGTTTTGCTGTGATCTCTGATTAATCACTGTAATTTTCTGTATGAAAAAAAACCCTGTAACTTAACATTTCTTGTCACACATAAAAAATAAAATCTAGAAAAATGTATTTTGGGCATCACATACATTCACTGTAATGACCTAGTGTACATGGGGCAGCTGGGATTGATATATTCTTTTATTGTTTTTATTTATTTTTAATTATTTTTGAACAAACAGACCAAGGGACAACAGACAGGGCCATCATAGGTTAAGGTGAAATGCTTGACATGGTGTAAACAGGAAGTGAAAAGAGTAGAAGTTATATCGCAGTGTCAAGGTCTGGGGTTCCTTTATGTCCATGATTGTCCTTTGAAATCATAGAGGTCCTTATGATCCATGACTGATTCATGCAAAGCCGGGGTATTTTAAGGAGAGAGGGGTCTTCCACTCATTCATAACTTTAAGTCCATTCTGATGTCATAAGGAAATAAAGTTCTCCAAACAAAATAAATATATAAAGAAAATGTTTGGGTAGGAGCGCTTCCTGGACTCAAAGTTTGTTTGTTTGAGGTGCTCTTTGGAAAGGGATACATGTAAAATAAATACAAAATAAATATGTAGTAAAGAAATCACTTCAGATTCAAACAAGATTTCCAGTTTTTCTAGTATTTTTCACATTTCTTAGTGGCACGTCTCAGAGAAAAAAGTCAATCGTTCCATAATATACATTTCCTGAACTATTTCTATCCATTCAGGGATAGTTGGAGAATCTTTATTCTGCCATTTCCTGGTTATTGCTTAATTTGGATTGATACATTTTTAAGTAGCGTGATTTAACAGAACCATCATCACCATCACCTTAACCAGTCTTGTTAGCTGTTGCTGCAACTAAATTTCAAGGCGATATTTCACACTGGCAGAATGTTTGAACTTTTCTAGTGGACATACCTCAAGTACAAGACTTGAGGGTGACAAACCAAAGTAAAGTTATGCCTGCCTCACAATACAAATTACAAATCTACAATACAAATTTAAGAAGGAGATCCGGTACATCTAAGCTCTCTACTAAGAGCTTTAAGTAGAGATGGGGCTACCTCTAATTTTTACACTGCACTGTGTGTTTCTTGGTTGGTTGAATATTGAACACTGTGGTTCAGGGGTTTGAGTCCCTTTTTAGGAATCCATACTTGAAAATTGACACCGTTAGCTCATCCACCAAAGCCTATTTACGCTGTACAGCTAATCATTTTCATAAATGTTGATACAAGCATCTTATTCATGATGTTTGCTCATTCATGTGAATCATATCAAAATCATATGACAACCAATAAACCTCCTCAATTAATGTTGAATGCATTGATCTCCTTAAAGGCAGAGTGTGCAATTGAATTTTAGATCTGGGGGGGAAAGCGTATTATTTGTTGCTTTCAAGTAAAAAAAGGACAAAATGATGCAAAGAATAAATGGAAGTAACTAGCTGAAAAGAAGCATTTTCAGTACATCAGATACTGCACACACACGGTATATAAAGACTTGATTCAAGAAATTGACAGCATTTTGAAATAACTGACTAACATTAGGGTTTTTACACCACACAGGTCACAGTTCATGCAGCACAGACTCATTTTAAAAAGCTAAAGTGGACGTTTTTGCTGGAACCAGCAACATACAACCAGCAGCAGACAGCGTTAAAATGAGCTTTTCTTCTTACACTCCTATCAGAGCACTCTGCAGGTCATCCACAGTTCTCCTACGTCTGACTCGGTTTTGGAAGCGCCTCCTTTCTCCAGCTGCTTCAAGATGTAGGAACAGGCTGTTGGTCATCTGTAATGAATTTCACAAAAACGAAATGTTCCTTTTGCCGCTGCTCTGTTTAAAATACAACAGTGTTTAAACGTCCTGCCAGTTCATGAAAGTGTTGCTCATTAGCTGTTGTGAACGCTCTGTGCCTGCTATAGCTCTGCTGGGAAAAATCCATGTGCATTTCATATTTCAGTTATTTGAAGCAAGTAGAGGAAGACGTGTAGTTAACGGGGGGGATAGGAATGTGATTTTATTTCTGTGCATTTAAATGTGGTGTAGCAAGACATTTGGCAGGTGTTAAACAGTTACTACGAGCTTTTGTATTAGATAAAGATACTGTGATCACTCATCTGTCCTTTTTATCATGGTCACTAGAAGGGAGTTACTAGACTAAATTGTGCACACGCATACCAGGAACATGAACTCTACGAGAGTGGATTTTTTTTCTTTTTCTGTACAAGTTTGCACCTCTGAAGACTGAACAGCATTACGAGATGAAATGTGCTTCATTTGCAGCTTGGACTCCTCTGTAAATAAAAGTTGTCTTTGCATATTTGCATTGTCATGGCATATTTTTCCATTACAAGAGATAAGATAATGGAAATAGTCATTGATTTGTGTACATAAACAAGTAAAATATTTGATACCAGGGTTTGGGTTTTTGTATGACAAACTTTGCATCAGGTGACATGAGAATATATGAGTGCAATTTGCAGAATGGGCTCACTGCTTATTGTGAATATTAAATTAGATCAGTGTAAACTGTGAGATGCATTGCCTCTCATGGCCTCTTCTGTTATAAAAATAGCATCTAATCAATTCTTCTACTGGTTATATTTGAACACATCTCCGGCTACTGTCATGGGGATAGTAATTGAAACAGATTTTGGAAAAGAAAATGGAGCACGACCTTTTGTAGACGGGATGTAAACTTTTCTCGCTCCTCGTGCCTGGATCAAACATTGATGAGTGTGGTTATAGGGTTAATAGATGGCTGGTTTAATGGCCAGTGAATAAAGCGCACACACAATTGAGACAATATTTTGATGATTATTATTTACAACAAGATGTAATGTTTCTTGTAGCATGTAGCACTTTGGGATTTGCTTGGTTGCAGTGAATCCGGCTTCAAAATAAACTGGTACCTACGTCATCTTGTGTAGCTTTTCCTGTAATAATTGATATCATAAATATGACGCATAGTCTGATGACCTCGGACTGTATCATCCATGTTGACCTAGTAAAGGTCACAGATGCCCAGTGTTTATAATTGCGAACAATTCCATAAACAGAAAAGCATCAAACTCAGCTTTACATGTAGTTAAACGGTAAACCTGCCTTAGTTTGTGCAGCCTCCTTTTTATCGGCAGAATAGTGTTCATTCACCTTTTAACAATAACACAGTATATCTGTATGGTGGACATTTCAGTAGGCAAGGCTCTTACACGGCATTGGAAAGCATGGAAAGTTGTGAGAACAAAACTCCAGGTCCTGAAAAGTTTGTAAATTGCATGAATAGGTATGTAGAAAATGGGTGTTGCAGTAAACATGAGTACATGTATGTAAGATGTTATGGGCGCCTTACATCTCACAAACTATATAGCTTGTAAAGAATCATCTAAATCCATAGAGTAATAGCTTATGAAAGTAAATATATTTAAAATAAAGCAAAATGCTCCCATTTTCACCCACATTACTTTGCTAAAAATGGAGTTCATTTTCTCGATGGTGGCCTTGTTATCTATAAACCACTAATGTTACATCTCTGCCTGCATGAGATGGGAGAGTCAAACAGTAAAACGTCATCTCTTGAAGGCTTCAAGAGAATAAAGTTTTATTAACTGTGCCAGTAAATTGGGATGTAGTAAATATACTTTAACGTCACAACAGTGGGTGTAGGTTGCCCACTAGTGGTTGAGCAAGGACACCGCATTTCATTAGGAATCTGAAGACTGAATGAACTCCCAACATTAGAGAGTCAGAGGGAGTAGCGGTTCGTCTACGCAGATGGGTGTTAAATAGTAATTATTAGTGTGTTTAACAACACGGGGCGCTGCTGAAGCCTCGAACAACTGACTACAAAGGACAACAACGCACACCAAACCGCAGCGCTCCAGACTGAGCGGAGCCAGCAACTTGTGAGACGTTCCAGAGCCGCAGCACGACCACCGTAAGAGTCCAACTCCATACACTGAAACACCAAACCGTGTTTAAAAAGAGACCAGCGTTGATGTTCGGCTTGTTGCAGATTCGACTGCTGATGTTGTATTTGACATTTATGACCGTGATAATCTAGCTGTAACTGTCAAAGGCGGAAAAAAGTTTGTTCACTCGGTACATTCTCTTATCCATGCGTAAGGAAAGCGAATGGATGTTTTGAAAAGTTAGCCATTGAATGAACTGCTTTTGGAACAGAAAACAAAACAGTTGTTTTAGCTTATGTTATGGCAGTATGTTTAAGGCAATACGTATCCAAATTCTCCTCAGCTGCAACACCAAAGCGAGCGCTAGTTTGTCAGGAAAGCGGAGTGATATGCACTCCGCCTCTCCAGTCTACTTGTGTCCAGGATCTGGGGGACGGAGGGAAGAAGTGGTGGAAAACGAGAGAAAACCTTTAAGAAAGTAGGAACTACCGCTTAAAACTCATCGCCATGGCTCGCGTGTATTGTTAGAAGGCGTGTGACTATACGATCATGTAACTGCTTCATTAAAAGAGCAGAGCTGAACTCCGGTGAGGTACATCAGCAGGGGACGCTGGGCAGCGGCTCACAGCTAGCATAGCTTAGCCTCAGTTGTGAGAAGTTTGTGGAATGGAGGAAGAGGAGGAAGGGTGAAGCAACTTCGGCTAGCCGCTAAGAGGTGGACAACTGTGGCCCGTGAAGTTGTAGTTCAAAGGGGAAACGATGCACTAAAGCGTAAGACTAATACACTATATAGTGATAGTTGTTATGAGGTGTCTGACTATAAGTTTAAGATGAACAAGTTGTGTTCCGTTAACGTTAGCTAAGCTGGTTAGCAAATTCTCGAAGTTACTTACATTAGCTTGCTACACACCAGGGCTAGCTACGGCCACTGGAATAATGTATTAGTATGACTGCGTATTTTCGTGGTACAGTTAAATTAGAGCAGCACCAACTTAAATGCTACTTTCTACTACTGTTCGGGGATTTGTGTAACGTGAGGTGCGTCTTTCTGTTTCTCTGGGTGGGGGTTCCTACTCACCGACCCGTCCTTCATATTGTCTGCTCCCTGTAACTACTTCGTGCTTGTCAAGCCTTTCAGACAGGCTTCAAACGGTCAGGCAAAGTATTGCTCTTGAGTTTTCCAATGTTAACGTATTTTTGTAGACCTTGTTAAAGCCAGAATGACGACATCACTAATTAGTTTAACTCAGAAGAGACCAAACTGTGAGAAACAGCCACTTATGCGGCGATTTCGGAAACTTGTTTTTAATTGTTTACAACATGTGCCTTGAACTGTTCAAATATATGAACATTGTGCCAAAAAATTGCCTCTTTTGGACAATATTTATATTCAAATAGCAAGGCTGTGAATGTACAATGTGTCAATTTGGATCATTTTTGGGAGTGCATATTTCAACATACAAAATATGCAGGTTATACTACACACTGATGATTTTTGTAAGACGGACCACAAACCATCTTCAGTCATGGTTACAGTTCATTTAGGCAATGCTCAGTAAATCTTCAGTTCTCTTCAGTTCTCCCCCCAACACCCTTTCAGAATGTGACTTTGTTAAATCGATCATGATCGATCCAGATTGATTTTTTGATGGTTAAAACACAAAGAGCTATCAGATCAGTGTGAACTGTTATCAGTTTGTAGAGATGATCAGCTTTATCTGAAGGGTTAAAGTCATTCAGGTGCAAATCAGCTTTCAGTCGTCAGGCGAGTTATATCTACAACATTTTCATCGAACAATATGTTTCTGCTCGTTTCAGGAAGAATGGACACGTCCTTATGTTGAAATCTGTCATGTCTTGTCAATGCTCACCCTCTGCAATGAACTGATGAATCACTGTTGATCCAGTTTAAAAGAGGCCTAGCTGCATCCAGATCTCTGATCGGGCTATGTGGAAACAGCTGCTGGAACGTCAGAAAAACTTAGAATATTTGCAGGCTGGCGATTTTCGTGTATGCCTGCATGTTCTACTTTAGGAGGTTTCCCTCTGCTTTCATGTACATGTAGAACAATGAGCAGTGGAAGTGGGTGCAGTGCTGTTGGACAGCTGTGTGCTGGAAGGGAGGGATCGGGGCAGAGATGAGATGAGGGAGGAAGCAGCTCTTTGTGGTCACATCCTTTTTGACTAAGGCCAGTTTCACAAGCCCCCAAACAGCTGCTGAGGCTGCATGTGTTTGTCTGTCTGTCTGCTTGCTGGGCCTACATCATATGGACAGACGTGTTACATATCACTTCATGGTTTGTTCCATTAGTGTAGTTGTACGTAAGGAAGATGGTTTGAGACACTCAGTATCTGTACATTGTACAGTAGTTTGTAGGGCCCATTTTAATTCATTTTAATCATTGCTTAGGCTATATCATATCAATAATAGCAAAATATAGTAAATAAGAGGAGCAGAGCTTCTTGCAACATTTCTTTATTCATTTATTTATTTGTTCTTACAAATTTGGCTTTACATTTTATTTAAGGTCAGATTAGTAGTTTTATTCTCCTGTCTGGTGGAAGACAAACCAGGCAATAGGTTTCTTCTTTTGCCACGACAGCTGTACTTTATTTAATGTAAGTAGACCTTGATTTTTTTTAATGTAACAGGTGCCGCTCACACCTCTGCTGACATGCCCACTTTTTCTTTCTTTGCTTTCTGCCCCTGTGCACGGGCTCAAACAAAGGAAGTGAATATAGACCCTAAATATGCTGACCAAAAATATGGATTCTAGTCAGTTTATGAATTGATGAACACTTTTTTCCCCTTAATTCACTAATCACTTACAGTTTAACTAACTATGTTTAAAGGGTATCCATTCCACATTTTGACACTACAGCATTTCATATTGATGAATACGTTATTTTAGATGCTGTCTGGTAGATCAACTTGCTAGCTGTTTATGTGGTTGTAAGAGTGTTTCTCCTCATGTTTGTCTTGTCATATGTGTGATTGTCGGCAAGTTCTATATACAACACCTAACAACAGATGATTGCGTCATCCCAAGTTTCAGCCAGACTTGGTCTCTTTATGGAAATGATGTGTCAGATCAAAAAGGGGGACAAAGGGCTTTTTGATTTGATCATCCTTTTGAGTGAGAATCACATGCTGTGCTGAGTTTCAGACTTGATTCGTAATTGGATTTTTAATGTATTTTAATTGTGCTATTATTTACAAATGTTAGGAATGCTTGCTTGTTTATCTATATATACGTTAATCCAAACAAATGAGTGTGTTGCCGATCTTCACATGTATCAGCTCTCTTTTCTGTTTTGCAGAAGGCTGGTGGAGTTGGAGAAATCAATCCAGAGAGGAGCTGGGAGTTGTTGTTGTTGAGAAGCAGTCACTTCCTTATTTCTTAGCCTGTCAACTTGCACCGGTGAGACCTGCTGCAGCGCATCAGCTCGACAGAGGTCCTGATCTCAACTCCTGCAGCCTGCACCCCTTCCCTCCATCAGTGGTGGTGACCCAACTCCGGACAGCTTGCTGCAGGGCCCTTCCTGAGCAGCAGCAGCTGCGTCCTGCTTGCTGACTCCCCTCCCTCCCCTGCTTCCTGTCCTTGGTCAGACAAGGCTACTGCCTCCTCTCCCCTACCCCACCCCTCATCTCTGTTGGCCTCTCATACTCTCACACATTCACACGCTCAAGTGGTTTCTCTTGTTGACCACACGTTCACACACCATTTTAGGCTACTAAAGCTAGTTGGAGATCATCAGCAGAGGACTTGTAGACCCCCTTGGTCCCCCTCTGGAGATAGTCCTCCCTTTTTACTTACACTACAGCCTCCAGCATGACCTCCATGTCCAGTCTCTTCTCCTTCACAAGCCCAGCAGTCAAACGCCTGCTTGGCTGGAAGCAGGGAGACGAGGAGGAGAAATGGGCAGAAAAGGCCGTGGATGCGCTTGTGAAAAAGCTGAAGAAGAAGAAGGGCGCCATGGAGGACTTGGAGAAGGCTCTGAGCTGCCCCGGGCAGCCCAGCAAGTGTGTTACCATTCCGAGATCACTGGACGGCCGGCTACAGGTTTCCCACAGGAAAGGTCTGCCTCACGTAATCTACTGCAGAGTGTGGCGCTGGCCAGACCTCCAGTCCCATCACGAGCTCAAGCCCTTGGAGGTGTGCGAGTACCCGTTTGGCTCCAAACAGAAGGAGGTCTGCATCAACCCATATCACTACAAGCGAGTGGAGAGTCCTGGTAGGTACTCGTGCTGTCTCCGAATAGGGTGGTCAAAGAATATCGACTTGAGTTCATGCTATTTTTTTTTCTACCTTATTTGTCCAATCTGAACAAATGATATTTAAATGAATGTCTCGATGTAATTTTAATGGTAGAATTTCTCCCATTCACATTACCTTTCCAAATTTGCTGCTTTATGGTAAAGATGGTTTTAAAAAAAGGTGTTCTGTAAGGCACACTCATTACCAAATCTGTTCATTTGTAATGTTTCTAACACATACACTGAAAAAGTTTTTTTTTTAAGTTACTGGATAGCAGCATACACGAGACAGATTAGACCAGTGTGGAGCGGTGCACATCCTTTAGAGCCAGAGCTCTGAGTAAACTGTGGAGCTGGTAAACAAATCCACAAAGGTCAGGAGGCTGTCATCACACGGGCCTGCTCCACCCACCCCCTCCATTTCACAGAAAATCAATATCACTAGCTCTTTTGGAGTCTTATTAGATTATATGCCTCAAGCACTCCAGATAGGGTGTGGCATCAGAGAGTGGCTTACTAAATGCATAAACCACTCAGACTAAACTCCCAGCACTTTCTCATCACTCACAACCCTCTCTCTCTCTTTCTCTCTCTCCGTCACTCACACACCACATCACACACACTCACGGATGACCCTGAGGGGACAGCCTCTCTGACACTAGGCTGGTTTGGGATTGCCAGCTCTGTATTATTGACCAGTTCTAGGATACGGATCACATGTCGGCCAGGAGAGACTGCACATCATATCATTTAAAGCAGCAAGGGTAGATTGGGGGACAGCCTTGAAGCCATGATGCTTAAAGTCAGTTAGGAGATGAAAATCAAGGCTGCTGGGGAAACACTCTATCCATTTGACAAAGCTGAAAATGAAAATAAATATGGCTGACCTTTGTGGTTGTATCTTTACCAAGGTCTAAAGTGGCTTTTGCAGAATGCAGGATTGTCGGTGTTGGGCAGTGTTTTGTATTTTACTCTAAACTGCAGGGTTCATCCAAAGTCTTGAAAGTTTGGCAAATGCTTAGTTTTAACAGTTATGTTTTCAAGGTTAGGAATATGCTTGAATTCAAGTACTCCTTGAAAAATGCCTGATTTTCAACATAACATTTACATCTCGATCATGGACTATCTTCCTCTGTCTGAGTTCACAGAGCCACTCAGGTGACGAGAGACCTACCAACATTTACCGCTGCACTGTTACAACCATAGGCATATTCACACACAAATATTGTTATTATTATTATTATTATAATAATAATACAGGGTTCGTACAAAGTCTTGAAAGTTTGGAAAATGCTTAATTTTAACCATTATGTTTTCAAGGTTAGGAATATACTTTTGGAAAAATGCTTAATTTTCAACATAATCTGGTGTTTCATCATCTACAGTCACTCATATAAACCAAAAGTCTTTTTAATATTCGAAATGAAACGATCCCATGATCACATTTGTTTGTTGTCTCCTGGCATTTATAGCAACAATTTAGATGTGACGATAAAGGCTTCAAGAGCCTGGAAATGTTTGGGTTAGGTACCTTGAAAGTGCTTGAATTTTACTCTTAAATAGCTGTATGAACCCTGGAACTGTTTCAAGACTTAGGTTGGGATTGTTTTGTTTAACAAAACAAAGAACTGCTCCTGTTGGAAGATATTGGCTGTATATACAAATTGCTCATCATATCATACATTTAGTCTCTGTCTCTGCTGTCATATTAATGTCACCATCATATCAAAAAGGCCACAGGAATAAGTTACTCTTGTTGCCCTTACAATGATTTGTTTGTGTATATTAGATCAGTAGATCGATGGAAAATTAATTGGCAACTGGTTTGATTATTGAATTCACTTATCAAGCAAAAATACCAAACATGTTCTGGTTTCAGCTTCTCCAATGTGAGGATTTGTTTTTTGTTTTTCTGGTTTCTGTCATTTAAAATTGAATAGCTTTGTTTTTTGTTCTGTTGGTTGAATGCAATAAGACACCACCTTCAGCAGGGCTTTTTTTCGCTATTTTCTTACATTTGATAGGTCAAATGAGGAATCGAGAAAATGATTGGTAGTTGCTGCCCTAGTGTTAACACATGTTGTGTGGGCACCATGGCTACTTTCCCAAGAGCATGCCCATCAAGGGCTCCTCTTTCCAACATTCCCTTGTTAATAATGGAAAGGTTGCATTATTAACAAGGAAAAGTATTTAAGCACATTAAAAGTCATACTTGAAACAGGTTTTCTGGGTAAAGACGTGTGTGGTAGACCTGGGCTGATCAATTAGTTTTCTAAATGATAAGAATATACCTTTCTTCCCCTGACTGTGTGCTTCGTTAATTCTTTTTTACTGCCTCCTTTGTTCCACCATCCAGTGCTCCCTCCTGTCCTGGTACCGCGGCATAGCGAGTTCAACCCACAGCACAGCTTGCTGGTACAGTTCCGCAATCTCACCCACAACGAGCCGCACATGCCCCTGAACGCCACCTTTCCAGAGTCCTTCCAGCAGCCACACAGCGGGGGCGGCAGCAGCAGCGGAGGAGGCGGCGGTGGCGGTTCTTTTCCCATTTCTCCCAACTCACCGTACCCTCCCTCTCCAGCCAGCAGTGGTACTTATCCAAACTCTCCTGCCAGCTCGGGGCCCTCCAGTCCATTCCAGCTCCCAGGTACGCCAGATATACTCATGTACCTGACCCTGGGCAAGACGGCAAAATATTGTTTTCTTGCCAGCCAACTAATAAACACTAGTCTTTTGATTTTTGTTTAAGTTGTTTAAAGTAAGGAACTTTTTTTGGTAGTGTTTACAATTAAGTGACAACAGACATTTACCAAAGATCCAGGTAAATCCATTTTAATATTCGTATCATTTACAGAACTCCCAGTCGAGGGACATTTTGGGTGCAGTACATTGAAGCACTGACTGAGCGTTACTAGAATATCATACAGTTCCATCTTTATACCTACTGATAGTTTAAACCATAGACTGTTTATAAAGATGGATGACGCGTCTCCACTTCGTCCTACTGTACAAAAATGAAGCCAAAATATCCCGGATATGGGAGCTGCCAACTTTAAATACTGTCTATGGTTTAAACCATGAAGATTGACGACAGCTCCACAAAAGTGAAGCCAAAACATTTCAATCGCCCCCTGGTGGTTGGCTGCAGTATAGGTCATAAACCCCGCCCCCTCCATGTTAGTGGATGGTACATGGGCCAAACTGAAAAATAAAATAAAAAAGTACGTCAAATAAAATTAACACGCTGATGTTTGTTCAAGTGTTAATTTTCCTGATAAGTTTGGTTTTACTTAGTTATTTGATGCTATAAAAAAGTGGGTGAGACGTTATGATTGACAACTTGCAGTGTGCTCACGATTGGTTCGACTGGGTGTATGGACCTGACCTCGATACTGCAGCTCCACCACGGATCACTACTGTGCAGACTCTGGCTCCAAATGACGTCACCAGCCTAAGATGGCATCGCCTGTATCCGGGATATTTTGGCTTCATTTTTGTACAGTGGGAGGAAGTGGAGACGTGTTGTCCATCTTTTATATACAGTCTATGGTTTAAACCCATGCAGGATACACTTCATCACTATGCAGTGAAAAATGTTCTAACAGTACTCTAACCAGGTCAAGTTATTGCATTCATCCAAATTAAGCTACACCCCAGAATGAGAACAAAGGAAATGCCAGCTAAGCAGTGTCCACCAGAGCCAGGGCTGCTGGCTGTTGTCAAGGCACTGACTCAGTGGACCAGGCAGCCTTTCTGTCTCCCTGTTACTGAGGGGAGACCCAGCAGACACATCTAACATTACTGAGACATTCCTTTCTGTCCTCTTCAATAGTCTTGGTTTATTGGAGAAATGCTGTTTTGTACTATTTGGATTATACTTGTGTGTGTGTGTGAGTGTGCGTAGATGTTACTGCTTTTGTGTTTGTGTGTGTGTGTGTCTGGCGACTAGGCTCTGCTCCAGTCCGGATCTGCTGACACATCAGATAGCTCCTGGCAGGCAGGCAGAAAAAGGTTTTAATGGCAATTTAGGATTTGGGCTTATTTGTGCTGTAAAGCCTTGAGCGTCATTGTCTACACTCATAAGCATCATAATTGTAGACATTTTCCTCACTGCATTGTTTTTTCCTGTGTGCCTCAATATGAGATTGGAAAGCTCATATTGCATCTGTGTCGAGAATGGGTTAGCATGTGGCTTAGCAAGTGAGGGATCTGTGAAATCTGACACCATTTCCGGGGTCAGATCCTGTGATGATTGTTATAGTCTAGGGAGACGTGTGTGTGTACACGAGTATTTGCCAGGAGCAACAACTGGTCTCATCCTCACTAACTGCTCTTAATGTCTCAGCTGACACCCCACCCCCAGCCTACATGCCCCCTGATGAGCAGCTGGGCCAGGAGAGCCAGTCCATGGAGACGAGCAGCAGCGTGGTGCCGCAGAACATGGCCAGAGGAGGTGAGGGGTGCACACACATAGACTGACAATAGCACCATGCCAAAAGAAACACAGATACTGTTTGAAGATACTGTTTTGACTCCGCATACGACTCCGCTGAGGCACCATTTGACTACAGTAAAAAGTTTCTCCTCCGTCTCGACATATTTGTTTGTGCAGCTGAATGCTGCGCACTGAGCTGAACAACACATTGCTGCAAAAGTAAAGCCAGGACCAGCTTTTTCAATGGGCTGCCCTGCTTTGCTTTTCTTGTGCCACAGACGTCTGCAGCAGGAATTCACGCTGCACCACTGCAGTGGTCTCATTGAAATAAATGAGCTACCTATTGTCTGTAGTCTTTTCCATGTCTGAATGTTTGTAGGGACAAGTCTTACCCAATGTTGTATTTCATTTATTTTATTTTCTACATTAAAAGTTGCAAAGCAGTTTTAGATGTTTGAATCCAGCACCAACACACAGTCCTAAAAAAGAAGTGAAGAGAGATTAAGAGATCCTGCTAGCAAACTGGACTTTTGTAATGTAAACTAGCAAGATTTCTATGCAGACTGTAGGGTAGGCTGCCTCCATATAACTGTAATTTGATATGTAAAAGCTGGGAAATGTATCCTTAATCAGAACCACCTGCTGTCATTTTGCACTATATGAAATTATTTTCATAACAATGAGTGCGGTTTAACAAGCCACTTTGCTCTTAACTACACTCATCCTGTTTAACCTAGTTAATTAATGAATCCTGTCCCAATGGTCTTAACAAAGCTTTATAAGTGTTAATATACACTGCCTAAATTCATTCTCTAACTAAAAACATATTGCTTTATAAGATCCATCTTAATCAATGTCTTACGCCTTCTAGAAGATTTTTGTGTGTGGAAAGATCAGAAGTCATCACCTGTTTTTATTTGACCTGTTGTGCAATTTCCCAGATGTGCAACCAGTGGAGTACGAGGAGCCGAGCCACTGGTGCTCTATTGTCTACTATGAACTCAACAATCGTGTAGGTGAGGCTTACCACGCCTCGTCAACCAGCGTGCTGGTGGACGGCTTCACCGACCCTTCAAACAACAAGAACCGCTTCTGCCTCGGGCTGCTGTCCAACGTCAACCGCAACTCGACAATCGAGAACACCCGCAGACACATCGGCAAAGGTACGACTAGCAGTCACTCACAGCAGCAGAAGCAGCTTGGTTAGGTGGACATGTTGTTTTTGAGCTGTGGTTCGAATGTCCTGACCTTCTGTCTCTGTTAACCAGGAGTGCATCTGTACTATGTGGGAGGGGAGGTGTACGCAGAGTGCCTCAGTGACACCAGCATTTTTGTCCAGAGCCGTAACTGCAATTACCACCACGGTTTCCACCCCACCACTGTCTGCAAGATCCCCAGCGGATGTAGCCTCAAGATTTTTAACAACCAGGAGTTTGCTCAGCTTCTGGCCCAGTCGGTCAACCACGGCTTTGAGGCCGTCTATGAGCTTACCAAGATGTGTACCATTAGGATGAGCTTTGTCAAGGTGAGGCCTTCATGAACTAAATACAAGATGGGGGAGAACATAAAGCAGGCACAGTTAATACGTGTCTCATGCTTTATTTTCACAAACATCATTGTCGGTGTCAATGTTTAATCTGTTTTACCTCCTCACAGGGCTGGGGAGCTGAGTATCACCGACAGGACGTCACTAGCACCCCCTGCTGGATCGAGGTGCACCTGCATGGGCCCCTCCAGTGGCTGGACAAGGTGCTAACACAAATGGGTTCGCCTCTCAACCCAATCTCTTCTGTGTCCTAATGATGGACTTGTGGGAGCTTGGGAGGTCATTTTTTTTTTTTTTTTTTTAACTTTTCTTTACTCCCCCTTCAGTGATTTTATAATTTAAGGTGGTCTTAATGGCTGAACTGTTTACACTTAACTTTGGGAAGGGATATTGAACTCTGGCTGGAAATTCAACAGCAGCAGCCGGAATGAGTTGTTGAAACAGAGTAAACGTTACAAGCAAATACCTGGGGAAAGAGAGGAGTAAGGAATGCCTAAGTAGCAGTAACGACACGGACACACTACTGCTCGACAAGGCTACAACACCGGCAAGAATTGAGGGCTCCATTGTCAAGTTTGAATCTGTCAAATGTTAATTTTTGCATCAAGTTTTATTGTTTTCCCAAATGTTTTTATTTTTCTGTATGTGTAGTTTTGAATGAAGCAGGACTGTTTCACTGCCTTATGTCTGACAGACAAATTGGAATTTTACTGAACACTTTTACCACATTGTTGTCTCAATGTCAGATATTTACAATTATGATATAGACACGATAATGTTTACCATTAGGCTCAGATATAACAATAATGCTTTCTTTTTATAGTCTCTACTGCTAGAAATGAACACTGAGCTACTGCTTAGGTCATGTATGCCAACCTGATAGTTTTTGATATGGGAGATCAATCACTGAATAAGTTTTAACATGCCATAAGCTAACAACATTGTGAATGTTACATCTATTGCAATAGAAGTAGTCATTTATGATATAATCAGACAGTGGACATCATCAGTATTGATTCTTGTTTGTGCTCTGGAGTTCAAGTAAGAGTGACTGTATTTTCCATACTCACTGTATTAACAATATTGTGCACTCATGGATTTTGTGGAGGCATATAAAATTTTGGCGTGGGTACCAAGGCATTATGTTGATAGATAATTGACTTCATTAGCTCAATGAAATAAACAGGTTATTTGGTAACAATGATTGTTTATTTTGTCTGTTTCTTTTTTTATGGTTTAGTAATACTTGGCAAGATGCAAACAAGCAGAAAATACATCTTAATATACATGAACATTGTGAATCTGCTGATAATAGATTTCCAACATATCGCCACCCAATTTTCTCCACTGAATATTGGTCTACCTACCTGTGATTATATGTGTTTGAATAGCTATTATTGGATATTAAAATCAAACAACACTGATCATAGTTTTAAAATGTTGCCATGGCAAACCCATAAAAGCACCACTGTAAACAAGGACACTTGTGAATTTTAATGACTGAAATGTTGAGCACATGAAGCCTGAAGCTTATTTCCTGTATCTGCTGTAAAGCTTTCAGAGTATCAATAAATCTAACGTGGCTCACAATAAGTGTTCTTTATGATATTTAAATAAATGTTTAATTAAAAACGTATTGGTTGCAATGGAAAACTCAATCATGAAAGTCAAACAGTCACATTACCGCTTGTCAGGACTGAGTTTTAAAATAGCAGCTCCTCTTATTCAAATGAGATTATCCTGATATATGGAGGAATTCAAATTCTGTAATAAACTGACAGATCAAATGTTTGATTATATTCTGTTAGCAAAGGGAAAAACATACCGGTATAATATACATCACACAGTAGATCAGAATAAGCTTAACTGCATGATGCCATCATTTTGTGTGTTCTGGTGCTAGATTTAAACTATAACAGATCCCAACAGATACTGCAGTCCAGTGGGGACTCACGTATCACTTCTGGGTATGCTAAATTAAGGCCTACCTCTGGCTTAATAAATACCCTGGCTCTTGGAAACTGGTCCTTCGTTTACATTATTGATGAACAACAGTTTCTGGTGGAAAGACCCAGCGGATATTAAATGATCAATTCATCCCAATAGCAGCAGCGGAGACACAAACGCAAATCTAGCAGCACTAGAAACAGCCTGACAACTTCCTATTGGTCCACGTCGTTATTTACCGTAAACATCCTAAAAGGTGGGCCACCTGTCATTTACAACTACAATACAACAAATTACATTTACAAATACGACTCGGAAAATTACCGTTAAAATGCAAATATTAGGTCTTTGCTAGATATCCAAGACAAATTCTCTTTCTAACTGATTCTTACACCAAGTAATTGACAGAAAACATGTCAGTGGTGCCTGAAATTGCTCTTGCGTAAAATTACCTCAGCAGCCGGATGTGAGGTGGCTCCCTAGGAGCAAGCCAAAGATAAACACGTAGCCGGACGAAGAGGGGCGAGGATAATAAGTATTGTAGAGAGGCTGTTGGAAAACGATCGAAATGGAGTAGCTGGTAAGAATATAGATAATTTAGCAGGCAAGGAGACGTCCGTCAAATTAATCAAGGAGCGAGTTTTCCGCAGACGTCGAGTCGGTGAGTCCCGCACTGACAGCTGTAACGTTAGCGAGCTAGCTAGCTGACGTTAGCTAACTCGAGCTAACTAACCTAATTACCTGTCTTTGAGAGTAAAGTGACGATACTAATGCAAACACATATCTATATATGTGACTAGCTTAAGTTTCCCTCATTCTTGGAAAGCTGTTCGTCGGGTTTCTGAGACTTCATTTTACCACATTAGCTTTAATGTTAGCTAAAAGAGCTTTTCCAGGAAGGTAAATGTTGGTGTTTACTTAATATAAGCGGAAATATAAGATCAGCTAGTTTACTGTGTTGCTGTCAATGTGGGAAATGTAGCATAGCAGGGAATTATGCTGTGACTGCAATAGTGGGAGTGTGCACTTCACTGCCTAGCATCTAAGCAGGAGAAACTAGTTTGCCTGCATTGATGTATGACACTGATCTGTTGTCTGGCCTAATATACATCACTAAGCACATTCACCTAATCCTTCAGTTATTTGGAGATTTATTATAAGTTAATGCTATTCGGTTGTAGCCTTTTCATTCATCAGTTATTTTAGCTAAAGTGGTAACAGAATATTGTACAAACCTATATTTTTCCTTGAAGTCTTATTGCTGAACCTTCATTAACATGTTCTAGTCAGGATGCACATTTTAAAGGGTTATTTGTAGGAAGGATTGAGTCTTTGGATCCAGTCTCAAGTTCAACAATTTGGTTCACCTTGGGTTGACAGGTGAACTTACTCCAACAGCCCTGAAGGCTTTCTGTTACTTAACCACGTGTAGTTAACAGATGGGAAGACGTGTGGTTAATGTAAAACCCCGGAGGAAGTCCTTACACTGTTTGTTTGAAACACAAGGCAACTGTAAACACGTCGACCTCCACAAATACGCCACCAGTATATCACCTTGATTTGAACTGCATTGTTTCCACTGGAGCCAATCATTTGAGTTTTGAAAACAGTACTTTGCATTAGTGAGATGTCCACATGTTCGGCCAAAATTAAAAATCAGTGTTGTCTGAGATGTGGAACATGATACATACATGGACTATTGCAGTGTAGGTCTGGCCATGGGTTGAACAGTGTCATTTTTGAAAATGCCAAATTGTATTGGTGGGATGAAGAATTTCTCCAGGTTTTGTCAAAATCCAGCTATTGGTGCCAAAGACATCCTCTAATGAACAAGGATATGAAGAGACCAATCTGTTGTCCTCACCTAGATGTCGTCATCATCAGAGTACTGGACCATTTTAGTTTATAGTATATTGTGCTAATCAAAAATGACCAGTAATTTGTACAGAAATGGCCTTCTTTATTACAGAATGAAATACTGGTATGTATATATATATATATATATATATATATATATATATATATATATATATATAACAAGGACGTTGTCAGCCCTTTACACCAAACAGACACTCCTCTTTAAATAATTACAAACAACAGAGAAAAATAGACACAAAGGATCAGTTTGGCTGCATCCTAATGCTCCATAAACCTCCCAATTATCATAATGATATATTTTTGATTGTTATGTTTTATTTATTATAGGTTAGGATGGCTGTCTAGGCTTTGCAACGACATGTTTTAAATATATGCTTTTAGATCATTTAAAAATATGAAGCTGTACAGATTCCAGAAAAGTGTTGCCCTTTATTTGCATGTTGCTCTGCTACATCAGTCAGCTTTCACATGCAACAACCTTCTTCTTCTTTTCTCCCTCCACAGTATCTGCAGCTGAGTCCAAAATGGTACGAGCAGCCTTGGTGACTGCCACCAGTCTGGTACTGACTGGAACTGTGGTGGCACATGCTTACCTCCTCAAACACCAGTTCTACCCGACTGTGGTCTACCTCACCAAGAGCAGCCCCAGCATGGCGGTAAGAGCAGTGTTAAAGTGAAGGCAAATCTGAAGTTTTGGTTTAAACCATTTGAATATTTGACTCATATGAATCAACTTTTCCTTTCTGTTTTGTTTCTGGTGTCAGGTGTTGTACATTCAGGCCTTTGTGTTGGTGTTTCTGCTGGGAAAGTTCATGCGGAAGGTCTTTTTTGGACAGCTCAGGGCTGCAGAAATGGAGGTAGAGTTCTGTTTATATGTATGACTCACGTGACTCCACGGTCTCAGTTGTAATTGGCAGCAATGTGTCTAATCGGCCTCTTTGTTTGTGTGCATTCCTCTCTGCCATCAGCATCTGATTGAGCGCTCCTGGTACGCGGTGACCGAGACGTGCCTGGCATTCACTGTGTTCCGGGACGACTTCTCCCCTCGCTTTGTCGCCCTCTTCACCCTCCTGCTCTTCCTTAAGTGCTTCCACTGGCTGGCTGAGGACCGGGTGGACTTTGTGAGTGATGAGAGAGAAACAACTTCCTCATCTTATACAGTATACAGTGTGTATATAGGACATTGTTTAAGGTAGAAAGGAAACATGGAACAAAGGATGGGAGAGATGGTGTGTGTGGCCAAGGTTGCATACCAGAGTTGTTGCATACAAACATTGTCATTTGACGTTTTGCAACTGATAATTCAGTGACAGATTTAGTTACTCACTATGAGACTTTGATTTTCAACTAAAACTATGTGAGTGAACAGTGTTGCTTTGATGGAGCAGGAAGCTTTACCAAACTGCTAACACTACACAGCAGTCATTAGCTGAATATCAAACTGGAACATATTACAGTGATCATATATACAATGATCATTCAGCATCGCAATTGATGATTAAATAGACATATGTGACCGTGCATGTTTGAAATAACATGTAAATAATGTTTATTTCTGTGTTTTTAATCCTTTTTCTGTCAGATGGAGCGGAGTCCAAACATATCCTGCGTTTTCCACTTGAGAGTATTATGTAAGTAGGCGTCATTCTTCCCGCCCTTTTTTTGTTTTTGTTTTTTAAATCTTTGACTTCTGTCTCTGTCTCTTTCCGTTCTATTGATTCTACTTATGAAACGAGTCTTAAGGCTAAATGAAACTGTATGCAAATCGTTGCTGTTTGCACGAGGCCAGGTGCACCACAGTTTAATATGGAGCCCCACCACAGAAGACCAGAATAGTTTGACAGACCGTAACACGACTGCAAATCCACTCCTTCAGTCATCTTGTCAGATGTAATTAGCAGCTAAAGTTTTAAAATAACTGTCCTTCTTTGAACATTGTTAAATACTGTGTGTGCGTTTCTATGGAGCTTCTACATCTAGGTACCGCAGCCCCCCTCACAGAAGTCTTATTCACTGTTCTTTATTTCCTGCAGCTCTCATGGGACTGCTGGGTATCCTGGACTTCCTGTTTGTCAACCATGCCTGTAACAGCATCATTACCCGAGGAGCCTCGGTCCAGCTTGTTTTTGGCTTTGAGGTTTGTCACACTTGACTTGAAGCTGACTTTGTGTTTTCATCAGTAAAAAAAGGCTTATTTAACCCACCATCATTTCAAAAGCTTAATCCTTTGCTCTACTTTGATTGGTTGATTCCTTTATTTACTGAGTCATTTCATTTCTTCTCTCTTGTGATATACAAAGTTTATAATTGTGGTCAAGACTCATTGGACATGTTAGTATTGGGAAACATCTGTCCTCTTTTTATAAAACAAAACGTTTCTATCATAAACTTCATAATAATAATAATAAACTTTACAAAGTGCTTTACATGGTTGGACCAGGATTAAAACATTTCAGGACTGCAAAGAGGCAAATAAAATCAGTCAATTAAAAATAATATAATAATAATAATAATAATAATAATAATAAAAGAGATAAATTAGAAATAAAACCCTACATTGCTTCACCACAACCTCTTACTTTAATCCTTTGCATACTTTGTTCTCAGGTCCCCACATGGTTGCAACATATTAACACTTGCTAATATACACACACAACAATGGACCAATGGGATATCTCCTCTCTATGTGCCCCTCAGTATGCCATCCTGCTGACCATGGTGCTGACGACCTTCATTAAGTACCTCCTGCACACAATTGACCTGCAGAGTGAGAATCCCTGGGACAACAAGGCCGTCTATATGCTCTACACTGAGCTCTTCACAGGTACTGTTTTCAGGCTGGAGTTCAAACTGTCGTGTGTGTGTGAGACAAAAAGGTGAGCAGCCATACTCAAATATTGTTTTTTCTTCCAGGTTTCATCAAAGTGCTCCTGTACATCGCCTTCATGACCATCATGATAAAGGTCCACACCTTCCCCCTGTTTGCCATTCGCCCCATGTATCTGGCTATGAGGTGAGCAGCTGTGTGCCTCTGTGCTTGTCTGGTGAAGTTTTATTATTCTTTTGTTATTTCCACTACTCTACTTTCTCTTGTTATAAATCAGTGACATTTTGCTGAGTTTTACACAAAGGTTGAATATCATTTTTAGTCACTGGATATTCTGAATTCATATTTAAGGCATGTTTTGAGTTTGGTATCGTCTTCTGTGTTCTCTCAGGCAGTTCAAGAAAGCTGTAACAGATGCTATAATGTCTCGGAGAGCCATCCGCAACATGAATACACTGTGAGTAATGATAAGCACCTGATTGTACCATATTGTATTTGTAAAAATCATTATTTTCCAGATTAATTTATATATTATTTGGTTTGGCAAGACATGGTCAAGTGGGATTTTAATTCTCATTTAATGACATTTAATGTCCATTCTGTTTTTGAGAGGTTGCAGGAAAACATCAGTATGTTTTAGGGGTTGAGCCATATGTACACATTTAGTTTGGTTAGTTTTTCAAATCTGTAAGGTCCTCTTTCAGGACAGTATTCAGTGATGTTTGTAATCTTCAGCTGGGGGATATTTGCAAGCAGACAACACATGTAGACATGCAGTACACGCCTGAATAAAACCTTAGCTGATCAGTTCTCTGGCTAGAACTGCTGTTCGTTTCTCTTCTCATTTTTGCCTGTGTGCAGATACCCTGATGCTACTCCTGAAGATCTGCAGGCCTCTGACAACGTCTGCATCATCTGTCGAGAGGAAATGGTCACTGGAGCCAAGAAACTACCTTGCAATCACATTTTCCACTCCAGGTAAGTCCTGCAGTAAACAGCCTGACTCTGCAGGAAAGATTCTAGACTGCAACAAGGGTGACAGTCTCTGTATTTAAACAGCGAACAAGTCAGCGTGACAAATTAAACATGGCTTAAAACAAGACTTTGTTCTTGTAGTACCTGGAAAAAATGTGTTGCCCTCCTTCCCTCCCCACAGCTGCCTGCGCTCCTGGTTCCAGAGGCAGCAGACCTGCCCCACCTGTCGCATGGACGTCCTCCGTGCATCTAATAACAATCAGACTCCAGCCCCGGCCCAGGCCCCACCCCCTGCTCCCGCAGCCCCCGCCAACGCTCCCGCAGCCCCACCTGCTAATGGTGAGAGTCAAAACCAGCACACGTGAACACAACCCTGGTCTTCCAGCTTCTATCAGCACTACATGAAGCCGGCCTACGGCCACATTATTGGCAGTGCAGAGTGCGTGTCATGTGAAACAGCTGTGAAACATTCACTGTACAGAAGAAAACCAGAGCGGAGAAATGCCTTTGAAACAACTTATGCAATATTGCACATTCCAATAATAGTAATATTTCACCTGGGTGCAATTACCTGTTTCACAGACATGTACCTTTATACCTACTGCGATCAGGACTGTTTCACTTAGAATTTATTTTTCCATTCATGGGCTTAAAGCCACTTTATGTAGTATTTTTAGTGACTTTTTTTTTGTGCCAAAATTAGACAATCCTGGTGAAAAATGGCAAAGTCTTAAAGTCTCACGTTTTTAAATTCTACCTGTAGTTGCTTTAAGTTTTGAGAAAGTAGTCTAATTAACAAGTAGTCTTAACAAGCATATTAATTATGTTTTTAAGCTCCCTCGGTTAAATGCATATTGGGAGCCTTTTCCAGGGTTGGTAAGGATCTCTTTTGTTTGGTTTTCTCTCCAGTGGCCCCAGGCATGTTACCTGGCTTTCCTCCTGGCGTCTTCCCCTTCTGGGGGCCCTTCCCTGCAGTGCCTCCTCCTGCTGCAGCAGCTGCAGCTCCAGGTGCTACTGATGCACCCCAAAGCAGCACAGAGGCCACACAGGCAGCTGGTAAGGATACCTCATGCTCTCCTGCAACAAATTAGCCACCCCAACAGTTTGCAAATTCCTTGTTTAAGCTACGATTACACCAGTACACCTGCATTGTGTTGTTTTATTTTCTGCTCTGTGATAGCTCGACCCAAAATGTTGTGTGTTTGTTTCATCAGGTACCAGCCAGCCCACCTCGTCGACTGCAGACGCGGCTGCTGCTGCTGCTGCTGCTGCTGCTGCTCCAGGATCAGCAATCCCGGGCTTCCCCTTCTCCTTCCCCCCTCCTCCCTTCCCCACTGCACCATGGTTGCCCATGCCACCACCTCCCCCCTTCGGTAAGCACAAACACTCGGTACTGTCTTGCAGATTAAAATGAATATACGCTTGGTGACTTGACACAACTGTTGCAGAAAATAAGTAGAAAGACAGGGAAGTAAGAAAGTGGAGTGAGCAGGAGGCTGACCTCCTCCACCCGGCTGTCATGCCACTCCTTTATAAAAAATAGAAATAATAAGAAATGTGACATTTTAGATTTATGTGGATGAGTCAAGTTGGTGATAATATTGTCTTACTTCTTCTATCAGCCTTTGTTTAAGGAAGTGATGAGCGTCACCATAGCGACACACTATCCGTTCACACTGTGTGAACGTAACTGACATTTCCCACTTTTTTTTTTCTATCAAAATGCATCATTTCTGTTCACACAGACAGCCACAAATAAACCTTAACCCCTGAGGTCAGCTGATATGATTTTTAATGCTGAACCTCAGTGAACGTGATCCTGGCTATTGGGAGTAAATACAATTAACTACAGTGAACACATTCAACATAAAGTGCTTCACAAAAGGCAACACATTTAGTAGTTCAACATTAGCAGCATTTGAAGCTCAACTGGCTTTACCCTTGATAAAATGTTACACATATATTCCTCATATGTATATCGCCCATTCTCTGCTAACTCACCTGGTGTCAGAGGGCATGGCAAGCAGCTCCTTGAGCCCGTGTCAGTGGTGTTGTTGCTGAGTGTTGCCTCCCCTCCCCTCCCCTCTCCTCTCCTCCAGTGTCGTCGATGCCTCCTCCTCCTCCATCTCTGTCGCGGCTGTCGGAGGAGGAGCTGAGGGAGCTGGAGGCAGAAGGCCGGCGGGGCCTCGAAGCCAGGCTCCAGTGTCTCCAGAACATCCACACCCTGCTGGACGCCGCCATGCTCAACATCCACCACTACCTCAGCACCGTTGCCACACTCACGTAACGGAGCCGTCTCTAATTGAAGCTGCATGTTCTCTAACGTTTGACAGAAGTGGTCGTTAAATGCAGCTAGCCTACTCGCGCTTTTGTTGTATTTCCTAATTATTAAGATCTCCAAAAGTTTTGACTTCTGTTATTTTAAGAAATAAGAGAATGCTTCATTGTCATGTGTCCTCCACAGTCCTCCTCGGGCTGAGGGCAGCGCTGGAGACGTCAGCAGGACAAACAACGCCACTGTATCTCCTGCAGCTGGCAGTAGCACGGACAGTCCCGGCCAGGAGAAGGACTCTCCCAGCTGTAAGTAAACTGACCGTTCACATCAACTATGTATGCACCACGAAGACAACCAAGACGATTAAATCAAAACCCTTGGACCCTGATTGGATGTATTTTTGTCCGTTTTCCAGCTGAGCAGGTGGACGGAGCTACAGCAGTCTCCTCTCAGCCAGCAGACTCTACTTCTACTGTCTCGGACACGGAGAGCAGAGACAGGATGGATGAGGGAGTGGTGGTGGAGGGGGATGAAGACGGAGAGCCCAACGCCGCCGAGCTGAGGCGCCGCCGCCTTCGTAAACTAGAGACCACAACATCGTCATCATCTTCACCCCCTCCAGACAACTGATCCACGTGTTCTGACCTGGGACATATTGCTCTGGACCTGCAGGAACTGATCGATCGTTGCGTTGGGTTCCTCATTGCCTCTCTTCCTCGTGGCTCTTGCCTTCCACAGGCTCAGGTTTCTAACTGTCGAGTTGGACTCAGGCTACTGGGAGACGCAATGATCTTTACCGCTTATCTGGACTGTTTCTGTGTCAGAAAGCAATAGCAGGACTTTTTGTTTTGCCCCCCCCCCCCCCCCCCTCAGAATGACTACTGCAATAAGAGTACTGCAGGTGTTTGTAAGTTTAATCAGGTGGAAGAAGAATGTCAAACCCAGTTTATTAAGTCGACGTAAGAGAGACTGTTTGGATTTGTGTTAGGTAGTTTTACTGTCGATGAGGTCTTTGCCTGCACTTTGATTTTGGTTTAATTCAGCTTTCTTCAGCATCAACGTGGTCCCATTCACCACATCAACATGTTACACAGCGGCTGGATCAAGGTCACATCCAGTGAATTCAAATCAATGGAAGTTGATCAACTGCTTTGGCTTTTTGCTTTCTTTCTCTTTAACATTCATCACTATTCTGTTGCCACTGCAGACGTTGTAACATACTGATTTATTTGAATGTGTACATACTGTATAAAGTTTTAATAGGATGATCTGTACATAATGCAGAATAAACTGTTCGACTGATATGGCAGTGGCACAATATGAGTATTGATTTTTCCCTATTTTTTCCCAGTGAAATACTGAATATTTTTACCTCCTTTTTTTCATTTGTACATTTCTACTTTCTTTGACTTTTTACCTCATTAGGCCTCTAAATACCATTCAAAGGAAGCAATATGAGGTGGAAAAATCTGTAACACTACTTACAGCTCCTATAGTTTCCTATCATTTTTAAGAAAGGAATTGATATGCAACTACACATCCTGGAAAGGACAATGCAACTCATTTTAGGGAATATGGGTACAGTGTTTGGGTGGTTTGCAAACATTTAGCTACCATTGGACAAACCTGATTTTCTATGAATAGGAGTTATCAAAAGCTCTTCAGAGAACAAATCTGAACAACATATTTATACATTTAATGCACTCTATTAAACTAATTTGACTGATTAAAATGGGGCTAAATGTACTTTTGTAGTGGATCCATTTTAAGGTCTCATCAGAGGGTGTATATGAAGTGTTCTTGCATGTTTTAGGCCAATTATAATTAATGTATGTTTTAGATTTAGCCTCTGGTTTCCACTAATTTCATCTTAGATCTCTAACATCTTAGAAATCATTTTGCAAAAACATGAGTCCACGTCTGCTTTTCATTGGTGGAATGTTATTGCAGTATTGCTTTATCTTACAGGTCTGTCATTTCCCAGGAAGTTTCCTGGATAGAAGAATGTGTTTTCCTTGAAAGAAAAGCTCTTCAAACCCAAGTAAATTTTCATTGATTTGTTATTGGCTATACATGTCGCATTATGTTTTTGTTTTTTTTACACATTTCTCAAAAAATTGTTCAATGTTCAGCTGACCTGTGTTTACCAATCTAATTATTTTCCATATAATTAGTATCAAATTACATCGCTCTTTGTGTGAAACTTCCTTGGAAATGTTTAGGAAATTAGGCAGAAATCATCACAAACCCATAAAATAAAGCGGAAACCAGTAATGCAGATGAAAGAGTAGAGATTTTTTTTTTAAATTTGTACTAAAGTATCATTCAACTATAACCTAAAAGACAAAAATAAAAGTAAGCATGATGTTTACCAATGGATAAAACAACATTTAAAAATTAAGAGTGAATGGGCTAAAACATGCAACACACAGGCGCAGCGGAACAAGCTCATTTTGAAGTTTTTTATTGGTTTGTTGTTTACATAGTAAATATCAGTCGTGGTAAAAGTCAAAGCCACAGGTGAGTGAGTCACTATGAGGAAGCCTCATTCCAGTAAAGACAAAGGAGAACAACATTTGATTTTTAGATTAATTACAGGTAGAATCGTAGATATAAAATAAGTTAAACTTCAATCAAAATACAATTATACAGGAAGAGAATAAAAATCAACATCAACTTAGAACATTTAAAATTATGAAAAGTATTTGCAAATGTGACATAGGAAAACCAAAAGAATTAGCAGACACTGGCCCTAAAAAAAAAACCAGTTCAGCGATGTGAATACCTGCAGAAATGTTTTGGTCTGAGATTAGAAAGGTGTCAAAAGACATGACTGGTTTTAAAGAAACACTACACCAAATGCCAAAAGAGACAGTTGATCATTTGTATTTTAGTCCATTTCTTATACACTGTTTTAGTATTAGTATCGTCACTGGTTGTTACAAAGGTACAATAAAGGTAACGCAACATACTGCAAGCTTATGAACTACATTGCGTTATGTGTATTAATTTAATGAGGAATGCTAATGAAGCTAAATGTGCCATTTTTAGGAATTGTAAGAGCTACTTTACCTTGTTTTATCCATAATAGGACAATGCCTTATTTAAAATAAGCTAATACATTGTGACTAAATCTTAGTTTAACCTTTATAAGGAGATCACTTGGCACAATGTGTGGCCCTTCACGTCTGTCCCTCTGTGTTTGTTCCCTTTGAGCTAAGAAAGATCTAAATATATTCTCTGTTCAAAAAATACAAGGTGCATATTCACTGTTTGGCAATGATTTCCTGAGGTTTTCAGTGCAAAATCTGCTGAGAGAAAGAGGTGGGGGGTGGGGGTTGCTACTGACCGGTAGCTGTGAATGACTTGTCCTTGAGATGAGTGTCATCGAGGACACGACGACCCTGATAGTGGTAGGGAGTCAGGGTCAGGTCTGGGGAGTGGAGTAGAACGAGTGGTGCTGGTGGCTCTGGTCTGGAGGATGGCTGGCAAACAGGAGAGGGGCGGTCTCTGACCCGTACCAGCTGAAACAGAGCGAGAGGAAGAGGAGGAGGAACAGATGACAGCTGTTCCTGCTGTGCAGTGTTGAGGATTCTGATGTGGTTTCAGTTGGGAAATTCTCTCAAAACAACACATGAATGCAACGCAGCCAAATCAGAACATACGCCAAATCTAATTTGTCACTGGAGAACTACTTCACTTTATTAATCTCTTCTAGACTTATTAAGACCCAAACATTATGATGTGTGTGTGTGTATATATATATATATATATATTAAAACATGAGGTATTCAAATGTCTTGTTTTGTCCAACAAACAGTCCACAACCCAAAGATGTTCAATTTAGTGAAGCAAGTCATTTAAACATGTCAGTTTCAGCTCCAAGAAGCTGTGACAGCCATATTTCACAATGTTTTGACATTTTATTGACCAACCGTTCAATCGATTAACTGTGAAAATAATCTGCAGGTTAATCAACAAATCATTCATTATTTGCAGCCCTATATAAAATAAAAAGACTTCACTTGATGACTAACTTTCTGTTGATTGACTAATTGATCCATTGACTAATCATTTCAGCTCTACCTGTACGCCTGACGTGGCAGTACCTTGAGTGTGGATGTGAACTGCGTGTCCATGGAACAGGTACATCCTCATCACTGCCTTGAGGGTCATCAAAGAAATATGGACGAGGTAGGACCCTGTTATTGATGGCTGCGGTGCTGCTCTGTGAGAATCCGGACAAAAAAAACACAGGTTGAAATGACTTCTACGGCTCCAGCAATACACATCCTGTGTCATGTTTCATTCCTAAATGTCCATATTTAGTGGGCATTTAGTCCAGTTTCTGTCAGATGTACTACCTCTTGAGCAGGCCGGTGAACTCTGAAGATGAGGATGAGCAGACTGGTCGGGAGCAGCTCCCATATGAAGAGGATTGTGCCAAAGACCAGGTAGCCCCTGTCGCCCAGTTCACTATGCAAGTCAGCCTACCAACAAAAAAACACAGGGTTATCTAGTCGTGAACTGGCAGTTTTACATTCCATGACTATCAACCTTATCATGATGTTCGGAGATATGAAAACACTGACAACCATTACTGCCAACCTGAACCAGGCCGAGCAGTGTGTTAGACTGGTTCAGAGTGCTTCCACTCAAACATTAGATGATTACCTGGTCAGAGACGTTGTACCAGTCAAAATTGAATGACTCCACCCGGTGGTTCTGAGACAGAATGAGGACTGTCAGGTTGTAGCAGGCTCGACTGGCAAACAACAAGATCACTGCTGCTCCCAGTGCTGCTGTACGGCACACTGTAGTCCCCTGGTTGGGTAAAAAAAAGCCACTGTTAGCCTGGAGTGCCATCAGAATTACAGGGGAGGGTAATAGGTGGCTTTTGTTTAAAGGTACTCCAGTGATTTGTATTGCACTTCTATAATGCTGGAGGACTTACAAGAGTAGCATTAATGAAAGAATGATCACAATAGATGCAGCAGACACCGTGATATCCTGACTTTTGGTCCCTAGTATGGGTAAAAAAAAATGCTGGATCCTACAATTCTGCCCACAGACAGCTATTTTCTCCTCCATTCCTGATTCAACGTCAAGACGTCAGGAGAATCAAACACTAATAGGCTTTCATGACACAGCATCACGCGAATTTATCGCACGAGTTGGACTGGCCACGTAATTCGCGTCATTTGCGTCGCAGGGAGCGAATTGGCATCTATTCGCATCTTTGCATTGACTTTGTATGTAATTCTGCAACACGAAAAATTTGCGTCGTGTTTGGTGTGAACACACCTTAAGGCAGTTCTGTTATAAATGTGTCATCTCCAAGCCCAAGCTGACCCTGATGATGTCATAGTGATGTCATAGGGATAATTTTCTCAAGCTTGACAAACCTCCTCTAGAGCCACAGACATTATACCGTTTAACTGTTTCATAGTAGGTAGTAAACTAATCTTGATGTGTAAATCGGTGGAGTGCTCCTTTAACTTGTGTATGTTTTCATATTTTACTCAAAATGAAATCATTGCTGGATCGGGTCATTTTCACGTCACTTCCGAGACTGATGTTTAGCACACCTTGCTGATCAGGTAGGGGCTGGTGGAGCGCGAGTGTCT
This sequence comes from Macquaria australasica, assembly GCA_005408345.1. Taxonomy (NCBI): domain Eukaryota; kingdom Metazoa; phylum Chordata; class Actinopteri; order Centrarchiformes; family Percichthyidae; genus Macquaria; species Macquaria australasica. Next base: position 178,236 of record SEMN01000153.1, on the reverse strand, counting down.
GGTCAGGAGCAACAGCAAGGCAGCCAGCAACACCGCATCCAGGATGAAGAGCAAGTCGTTGACTAGAACTCGGACAAGGACCAGACTCCAGGACCGCTCCACTGACCCACCGCCGGCACCTCGGCCCCCGAGAGCCGCACAAGCCACGTTGACGCAGAGGAAGATGGTGCTCAATGCACCGTACATGCACCGCGCCACCCACCTGAGGAAGACATGGAAGCCAGAGTGACGAATGGATCAGTGGTTATTTGGTGTTGCCAAGGCTTAAATCAAGAGAGTCTAGGTTCAGAACAAAAGCCTGATTTAGTTTTATTCTAAATGCAAAACTTAGAGTGAAACTTACAGTCCTCTGTCCACTTCTGAGCTATACGTCTCTCTCACTTTGAGTAACACCTGTGGTACCAGAGAGAAATGAGCATTAGAGTAAACAGAAACATCAAACATTACAAATGAAACTGAAAGCAAAAGAAATGTTTACTAAGCATCTTATTTTCAGTGTCAATAAAGCTATTACTAACTGTAATAGCTGTTTGGCAGACAGATACTGAAAGGAATTCCCCTGCTCAAACATTATGTAAAGACCTTGATACTCCTTGGCCTTGTTTTTCACTTATTTTATTATGACATGAAGTCTTTTCACCACTATGGTGGCATCAGACCAATTCTTTTTAGAATCTTTTTGTCAGTATTTCCTTCCACATTACAGCTGGTGGGACCTAGCTTCAAGAGAATAACCCCTGCCCCGTTCTCCCCAGTCTTACCTGAGTGAAGTACAGGTTAATAAGGCTGAGAGTGAAGAACTGCAGACAGACAGGGAAGCAGTAGAGCAGCCAGTAGACTGCCACGGGTAGGTGGTTGGCCTCCAGGGCATTACAGAAGTAAAAGGAGAACAGGGTGGTGCGGAGGGCAGCCCAGAGCAGGCAGAGGAACAGGAAGACACTCTGGTAGCTCCACCTTTTGTGTCTGTAGAGGTAGAGAAGCCAGAGCTGGACGTACACCACCAGGAACAGTCCGGCGTACAGAGCAGTGTAGAGGATAGTGAACCCAAGCTGGACCGAGGGGGCGACGGCCGGATGCAGGGGGAGCGGGGTAGGCAGGATGGAGGAGTTGGTAGGCAGAGCTTCCATTGGAGTACTGGCAGGACTAACTAACTGTCCATCATCATCACAGAGAAACTGCCAAACCTTCTCCTCTCAGCCTGAAGGGTTTACATGGGAGACCTTAAGGCAGAAACCAAATCCAAGAGGCAGGTCATGAACCGAACGCTGATGGGCAATATGGAGGAAAAATGTTTCAAGTGATAACACTCATATGGTTGGACAATAATACAATATATACCATGAGACCATATAAATTTGTGGGCAATGTTTTTATCAGGTTTTTGCATCAACATGATAAAGTATCTGTCAGCTGTTTAATTTGCTGGATTAGCCAAAAACAGAGATTCCCATTTGGTTATTTGTAGTGTTAACAGTTACTAAACTGATTTTTTTTTTTTAAATGCACTATGTCATGATATATATAGGTGGTATTGTGGTATAAAATTACATAAACCTAATAGAATCATTTATCTATATTGCCCACCCCTACTAGGCAAAAAAAGTTTTGTCTTAAAAGATTCTGAAATTACCAGTAGCCAGTCAAATATTATGATATCCGATTGTGCAATATCCATAGGCCTTCCTCCAATATTGACACAGTATATATCAAAGTATGGGTTTAGATCTGGCAGATCCCCATATGAAGTTGTCTAGCTGCTATTCTTCACACTGCACTGGATGGTGAAGGGAAGGGAAACACTCACTCTCATTTTCAGGTGCATTCTTTAGTATTTCAGAACAAATTCGAGGACAAATCCGACTTCAAAAATCTGTTCACCATTCATGACAATATAACAACAATCCAAGACTTTCCCCAGCTGTGTCAACCTTTACATTTATTGAAACAGCTCAACAGTCACGTTGTGGTGTGCTGGCTGGCTGTCCCGTGACTTACAGGAGTGGATACAAAAACATGCATTGAACAATTCAACACAACAGCACAAAAAAATCCTGTCATTTGCGACAAAAACGTCAACATGTGAAACTTCCCTAAAGTAATACTTGTAGGACTATTTTATTGTATTATATTGTGCAGGTTTTCATGTCATAACCTTTGAAACTCACTAACCCAGCTAGCTGTAGGTCTTTACCTTGGTCTTTTGGAACGTAAACAATAATGGCTAAGGTAACTGAAACTAACTTTGTTAACTGAAGTGAATGTCGACGTTCTGAGCTTTCGCTCAGTTGTGTTTTGCTTTCTCACAAACCCACGACATGTTTAAGCTGACAATAATCATTTAACGATAATACCAGACCTTATTTTAAGTGGACATCAGACTCCAGGGTACTCAGCGGACGACGGTAATCCCTTGTTGTTTCCGTAATGTGTGATCTGCTTAACGTCTGATAGGCGGAGCCAGTGTTTCGATTCCAACCACCAATCAGCGATGACGGGAAATCGCGGTTTCTTCAATTTGTTGTTTACTTAGCGTGATAGCACGGCGCATTCAAATTAGATTAAACGTTCGGGTTGACTGTGAGAAAGGTGTTTTCGTAACTTTAGCAGCTGTTCGATGCAAGTTTTGCTTAGCTCGGAAACAGCCGTTTGCCACGGCGGGCTCTCGCCAGAATTGCAGACAAACGTAAACGTTACTGCTGTTGACGCTCCGCTCCGTTCGTTAACTGGCGTGACGAAGGTGCCGCGTGCATTATTAAAGTGATCCAAGATGCCCATGGTACTGCGATCCAGAAAATCCATCCGCCCCAGTCAGGCGAGCGAGGTAGAGTTACGGGACACAATGCCGGCGGTGACACCGAGAAGGTCGACCCGCCTGCACAGGAGGACTGCGTACGAGGTGGGTATTTTATTATTACTCAGCCTTTCCGCCTCCTCTTCCTCCTCCACCGCCGCAGCAAACTTCACAGTCAGTTGGCCACGTAGCTTGCTCGCTAACGTCAACGGCAGCGACGTTAGCTGGCTAATCCGAGAAAAACACTCAAAGGAGGGTTATAGAGAAACCAGTCCGCCTTTAACTGTCGTATATTTACTGCTATTGCCACTTTAACGTATGTAGTATTTGCTTAGCTTGTTAGCATAACTGTTAAGAGCTAAACATTGCATCGTGAGTGCGAACTACCTAGCAAGTTACTGCATGATGGTAAGTTTTTTATTTTCACGCCCATTGTGTTTCTATATGAAGAAGATAACAAAACGTTTGTCTTTTATATTCCTTTTTTTCCCCCTTTACTTTTGCCATTGGCGTGATGAAAATACAACTGATACATCACGTCCTTAACTCTTACATTGTGGGATTTCTAACTGCTGTTTCCTCCCTGTTAACTGTGTATGTAATATAACCGATGTTGTCCTTTCAGGAGTCAGATGAGTCAGACTCTGAGTCTGTCCAGAGCCAAGTGATGGATCCAAGTCCCCCTGCTGAGCTGGAGGAGGAAACTGCTGAGGAGGCGGCTGTGACGGTAGTCTATAATTCACCCTACAGAAAACCCAAACAAACACACCTTGTGCTGTAAGATGTTTTGTACAGGCCGGAAAATAATAGTTACCTACAGTAGGATGCCTGGGTGTGGCAGAGCTCTTATTTATACAGCCATGTGGTGAGAGAAATAACTCTGTGTCTGTGCAGCAGCATGTAATCATCACCAGGAAATATTGGCAGGCTAGTGCGGAAGTCTCCTTGTAGAAAAGTAAAGCTGATTTATATATTGAGCCTATGAGTTATATATTTACATATAAACAGGAGAGCTCAAGCAATACTGGAGTTTTGAGGCTAATGCCAACAGAAATAAATCTATTTTAAAGAATAAATATAAAACATATGTACGTCAAAGATACATGAGACTTGAATTAAAAAATACTAGACGTGGCTTTACTTTTTGCACATCAGCTCACATGTTTGCTGTTACCAATACATCTGTTACGATATCGGCCTGTCAAGTCTATATATTTACATACAGCCACTTTCAAGAGCAGATGTCACAAAGTGCTTCACTATCATAAAGGGCGAAATTCATAAAATGTAGTATAAAGCCAGACTGACATATCAGCTGATATCAACTCGCTGCAGATATATCGTATCAGTGTACAGGTTGGCAGATAATTAAGAAAAAATTGCAGTGCATAAAATATACCAAAATATACGCGCAGTATATATCATGGACACAATTCTAAAAAAAAAAAAAAAAAAATCTTTATCAAAAATGTTGTCTTTCTTTATGGGAAAAACCCCCCCACTATTGATTGATCTATAATGATTGAATTTCTTTCTTTCAAATGTTGATGTCGATATATGCCTGTATCAGTCAGGCTAGAAGAGGTCTTTCTCACAGCAGACATTTTGATGTCACACTAGGAAAAGCACAGGTGTCACTAATAACATTAACGCTGGATTTGTTCTATTCAAGTGACCCAGTGGGCCGTGACAGTGAGCCAGCATGCATAATACCAGGACCCTGACACTGAAGCAGCTACATGGAATCCAGCCATCATTTGTTTTATTATTTACACCTGGGGTTTTCCTACTGTGACATGTCAAAATGTCTTCCATGTCGTTGGACAATAAGACATTAAGACAAGTAGAAAATACAAACATTGGAGAAATTTGCTTATTACAGGGTTCGTACAAAGTCGTGAAAGTCTGTAAACTTTATTTTTTGCAATTGCACTTATAGTAACAATTTAGATGTGATGATAAAGGCTTCAAGAGTTTGGAAATTCTTGGTTTAGGTACATTGAAAGTGCTTGAATTTTACTCTTAAAAAGCTGTACGAACCCTGTAATTAAAACTGGTGGCAGACATTCAGTTGCATTCACATTAAGTATATAAAGTAAATTAATCAGTTTGGAAATGGAGTTACATGTCAGTATTCATTTTTTACGGGAGGACTAAAATACATCTTGTTGTAGAATGAATGCAGCAGCCACAGACATGTGAGCAGTAGACTGGCCACGCCCTGATGAACCATCCTGGGTATCTTATTTTGGAACACTGAAAGACGGTTGCCATGAAATATCAGTGTAAAGCCAGTTGAATGTTCAGTTTTGACTGGCATCAGAATGTAAAGTTAAATGATGCTGTAGCCACGGTAACACTCATGTTCATAAACAATGACATCCCTGACAACACGTTGAACAGTCTGTGGTGTCCAGGCTGAGGGTTATCAGACAAGAGAGCTCATTTAAATAGGTGTGGCTATTCTAGCTATTGCGGTGCTACAGAAGCCTCTCCAGGTAACGTACAGTGTTATTGTGTTGTTAAACAGTATCAAGACGAGGAAGAAAAGACTAGAGGATGTTGAGTTTGAAAATTTTTTTTTAAAGGTAGTTTGGTGTTACGTGCAGCTTAAAGTATTGGGTATTAAAACATATGTGCATATGGTGATGGATATATTATTTTTATAGACACAAGACGCATGTTTTTTTCTAATGAAGTTCTGTCTCCCTCAGGAACTGAAGCATTGCAGTGTTGTGCTGGGCCATCTCTGGGCTGACGACAAGGCTGCAAAAAAAGAGCTTGAGGAGAAAGAAGACATGAACCGCAAAGGTGGGAAACCCATCTCCAGAATCCCTACTTTCCTTAAACGGCCCACCAGTGGGATCCAGAGCACGGAGCTGCCTGTTCCCAAAAAAGATACCCCTGTCCATGTAGCCCAGCTCCCCGAGAAAGCTGGGAGTGCGAGTGTGGAGGCCTCGAAGTCCAAGCCGCCCGATGTCAGAGAAACGGCGCTCCCCCTGCCATCGATCTGCGTCCCCAGAATCGGCATCGAAGCCCCTTCTCCGTTTATCAGCACAGAACAAGCCACCGCAGCGGCCCATAGTTCCCTGTTTACTGCACCCAAGAGCTGGAGTTTGTCTGAGTCTGTGCAGTGCCTTCCTGTGACTGTCAGCCCCAGGCCTGCCCTCAGACCGGAGCAAGGCTCGGGCCTGCATTTACCAGAGCAAGACAAGGGCAAATTGTTTGAAATCGAAGCGGACACCATAGCAGATGCCCCCATATCTCACCTCCCACGCGAGGGCTCCATCAGCCAGAAACCACAGGAAGACACAGATGAGAAGTATGACGTTGAGGTTAAAAAGGCCAAAAGCAGGATTACCCTCACTGCCTCTGGAGATACTGAGAAGTCTGAGTCTGCAGAGATCGGCAGCCAAGGGGAGGCTATTATGGACGAAGAGCCACCGTGGGAGACGGAGCCCATGAACACGCTTGAATTAAAGGACAGCAGATCCTCATCGGACGTCGAATGTGAGGACGATTCGGCAGGTGGAAAGTCTGAGGGCCACAATTCAGGGGAGGAGAAGGAGCATTGTGAATCACTTGTGAGCCAGTCGGAGTTTTCAGGTCGTGCAGAGGAAAGAGCCAGGATTGATGAATCCACCTGTCCTGTAGCACCAGAGAAGCCTGCCAAAGCTAGATCAACCAAGTCAGCCAAGGTGAGTTATGTTGTTCTGCTTGCCTGATTGATTCCACTGATGTCAGTCATACTGTTTTCCTGGTGATCTCAACAGAGTCTGTCATATGAAAAGGAATTTCACCACACCCTGCAGTAACAGCTGTGGCATGCTGTTTCCCAGTCTCTTGTCAAAGCTATGATCGTAACTTTGCCCATTTGTTAAGTTAAAATTGTACTTCTCCTATTTCGTAGAGCTCAGGATGCTCCAGTTTTGCCCTCTTCTGCTTCCTGCCCACCACCTTGCTGCTTCTAGGGGGGTTCGGCCAGCATGTTTGGCACTATGGGCTCCCCATGTCTGTGGCTCAGCTCACAGCTCAGCTGGAACTGCACCTGCTGGAGGGTTTCAGCTTCGTGCCAGAGCCTTGCAGCACTGATTGCCGGTAAGGAATGACCAACAAAGTGTTGATCTCTCCAAGCAGTTTTGTTCTTTTGAGCAGTTTTGCTTTGACAAGAATAAGAATTTGTGAAATTGACCATATCATGACAAAAACATTCTGAAAGAAATAACTTTGCTTGTGATTACAGTTATGAGTGTGAATGCACCAAACGTGTTCATTTTGCGGTTTTGAAGCTGACATACGAGCAGCTAAATAAATGTCTTGCAAGTTCTACAAAATCAGCTCTTCTAATGTGAGATGACGGCCGGATTCTGTTTGGTGTGTAAGTGGTTGTAGCTCTAGTTTCCCCCTCTCTTGTTCAGAGTGCATCTGGTGGAGAGCATCCCTGTGGGCCTCTACCAGTCTTCTCCCTCATCGAGACAGAGCATCGCAGACAGCTGGCTACGTCTGCTGGACAAGGCCAACAGCTCGGTCCACATCGCTGCTTTCTACTTCACTCTACAAGGCAGGGATGTGGAGCTCGCTGGCTCCTCTGACTCTCAGGTTAATTCAACAGCATGCCCTGGTCTCATGATGCACCTATCAAGTGGTTACACCTGAATCCTTTGAACTTCTAATGTGCATGATATTATTTCCACATGTTTTGCAGGGACGAATGGTCTTTGAGCAACTTAAGCAACTTGAATCCAAAGGTGTGAAACTCCAGATTGCCGTCAACGCCCCCCAGACCTCAACTCAAGATACAGCAGAATTGGCTGCAACAGGTACGTCATCACCTGACAATATGGAGCACGTGGTGTTGTCTCTCTGTTGTGTGCACCTAGCCTGACATCACCAGACCAATTCGCAAATGCCAATTAGTCTGGAACCTCTCAGTTCATTTTCAATTTCCAGTGGGCGTTTTCAACGGGCGCAAACCAAAATCCCCCTGGACGCAATTGGATAGACCTTGAACCAATCAGAACAATGAAATGTGTGATATAGCGCTGAGCGAATCCTGACGGAAGTACGGCAAACACATCTCAGTTGTTTGTTCTTCTTTTAGAGAAAATATACTGCCTGGTTCGTTTTAATACTGACGCAATAGTGGATTCAGACACATCTGCCAGAGCAGGTGTGCACCATAAATTAAAGCTGGACTAGGCAACATCACTAAAACACACACATTGATCAGCCTAATTGAGGCTGCAGAGAGAAAACAGCATCCCATCACCACTAACTGAGATCCCCCTGTTGATCCAAGTGTGAGATGTAGATACATTTTTACCTGCAGGAATTTAAAATTAAGAACAAAATACAAAATGTGTTTCCCAAATAGCAGCATGGGAATTGTCTGTCTAGAGAAAGCTGAATTTAACAACGTTGGCTGTTGGTCCCTTTTATTAGCTTTGGTATAGAGCATCACAGACCAGAGCGGTTGCTACATGTTGGTGTTCTGTGTGCAGTTTATCAGCATCATATCACATTATTTTTGGTATTGGTGAAGCCTTGACTAATCGACTAATTTAACTAATCGTTTTGTTTTTTTTCAAACGAAGATGCATAACGGGAAATTTTTGTAGGTTATAACTCTGCAGTGATTTCTCATTGTGTTTTGTTTTTGTTTTTTCCAGGTGCAGAAGTCAGAGAGGTAGACCTCAAGGCTGTAACTGGAGGCATTGTCCACACCAAGCTGTGGGTGGTGGATCAAAAGCACTTCTACTTGGGTAGCGCTAACATGGACTGGCGCTCTCTCAGTCAGGTAAATCTGTCTGCATTATTGGGGGCATGAGACTGAGCAGTCATTGTGTTCACCCCACGTCACCCTCTGCATGAAGAGGAAGAGGTTAATTACTGTCCACTTAAAGATTGCATTACTGTCCAGTAGATTTGTAGAAGTGATGACGCAGCCAGTTAACGGCATGCACCTGACTCTTGTACTGTCCAGTCTACATTTAAGACAAAAAGAAACTGAGCAGTAAGAACATGTTTTGAGACACAAGTGAAACTGACTGGGCTACAATGAGAGTGCAGTTTTTAGAGTGGCTTCAAACTGATGGTGTAACAGAAGTTTTAAGTAAACTGTCAAGGAGGGCCTCACAATTGATAATATGTCTAGACTTTAGAGTGTCTGCCTATTATTGATGTGTACACTAGGAGCAAGTAATATTTATACTATAGATGAATTGCATCTTAAAATAACTTATTAAAGTGTAACTACACCCTCAAATTCAGCTAGAACCCTCTCTCCCAGCATATTTAAAAAATGCAATGAGTGAGAGAACAACAACTGTAGGAGGCGTGGCCTCATGGCTACGTAGTGTGTAGTAGTCAGGAGACACAATTTCATGACGTAGACAGGTTCCGACCGGTTGAATCTATGTCAGCATTGGCCTCGCAGGTTCAGAGCTGATTTAAAACAGTAGATGGCATGTTGAACCATTTTCAATCCATGAAATGCTGATTTTTATAAATTTGGGAAGAAATGTCAATATTAACAGCAGCATTGATGTTTCATCACAATACAGTCACATCATTTAGTTTACAGCTCAAAGAACATGTCAGTGTGCACTACCTCTTTAAGTGCAAGTGAAAGCAATTTTTTTGTCGAGTTCAAATGTTCATATGCATTCAAACACTGTTGTTCCAGAAGGTGGATAAATAGACATGATACATTTTCCTGATCTATATATTGAGTAAAATTATCTGGAGCAACATACTGTAATTGTGCTGCTTCCAGATCAGATTATACTCAGGAAATTCATTCAGATGACTCATTTACCCTGCTTCCTGGAACAGGCCCACCGCCACTTGCTGGCATACACACATAGTCAGACTGAATGCATCCTGTGTATGCTGTTGAAACCTAGGTGAAGGAGGTGGGCCTGTCAGTGGAGGACTGTAGCTGCCTGGCCCAGGATGCCTTTCGGATCTTCGGAGTGTACTGGAGCATCGGTGGCGCGAACAACGGCTCCCTGCCGCCGTACTGGCCTGCTCGTCTCTCTGCTCTGTCCAGCTCCCAGAATCCCTTGCGCCTGAAGTTCAATGGAGTGCCTGCTCAGGTCTACCTGTCTGTGAGTCCAGAACTGCTCTGTAAGCTTCCTTCAAGAGGAATGCTTTTAAAAACTGATTTGATTGATTTTGAAAAATGAGACACCCCTGATTAAAATCCAATGTCATGTCATATCATATTGATATAAGGGTGTTTATGACGAGGCGTGTACCCAGCTGTGGCAGAGTCCTCTTCCTCTCTTGGGTTGCTCCCATGATTCTTACCTCCTGTGTTACATCCTGCAGAGTGCCCCTCCGCAGATCTCAGCCCGCGGCCGCTCAGATGATCTCTCCACCATCCTTTCCGTCATCAACGACGCCCAGAAACTCATTTACATCTCGGTCATGGACTATCTTCCCCTGTCTGAGTTCACAGAGCCACTCAGGTGACGAGAAACCTACCGACATTTACCGCTGCACTGTTACAACCATAGGCATATTCACCATCGGACACAAATAATAATATTATTATTATTATTATTATACAGGGTTCATACAAAGTCTTGTTTGGAAAATGCTGAATTTTAACCGTTCAAGGTTAGGAATATACTTGAATTCAAATATACTCCTTGAAAAATGCTTGATTTTCAACATAATCTGGTGTTTCATCATCTACACAATCACTCATGTAAACCAAAACTCTTTTAATATTTGAAATGAAACGATCCCGTCGTTATATTTGTTTGTTGTCTCCTGGCATTTATAGTAACAATTTAGATGTGACGATAAAGGCTTTGAGGCTCTGGATATTTTTGATTTAGGTACCTTGAAAGTGCTTTAAACGTGCTTGAATTTTACTCTTAAAAAGCTGTACGAACCCTGAATATAATAATCTTTACAAATCCATGTTACAAAGTGCTTCACAAAGGTAGCAAAATAAAACAGACAAGTCATAAAATCAGATACCAATGCAGTGTAGGAAAGGGCGAAAAAAGGAAAAGAAAAACATTTAAGGGAAATAAAAGACAGTTCAAAGAAAATTAAAACTCAGGTAAAATCAGGAAAGGCTCTCAGATAAAAGTATGTTTTAAGAAGGGACTTGAAGGAGATCACTGACTCAGCCGACCTGATTTCCTCGGGTAGATGGTTCCAGATCCTCGGGGCCCTGATTGCAAACGTTCTGTCCCCTTTAGTTTTCAGCCGGGCCTTTGGAACAGACAAAAGATCTCAGCCCGAGGATCTCAAAGTACATATCGGCGCATCCGGTACCAAGAGGTCTGAGATATAAAATCTATTCTAAAACATACTGGGAGCCAGTGTAAGGAGGCTAAAACAGGAGTGATGTGATCACATCTCTTGGTTCTGGTTGCAAGCCTGGCAGCCGAGTTCTGTACAGTCTGCAGTCAATCAATAGATTTTTGGTTCAGGCACGTAAAAAGGCTGTTGCAGTAATCCAGGCGTGATGAGATGAAGGCGTGTAAAACGGTCTCTGTGTCTGAATTGATTCCTCATACAAAATATTGTATTAAATCTCTGTGTTGACTCATGTTATTAAAGTCCCTTGATTAGATACAGGTATTACAGTAACAAATAATGCAATGCCTGTCTTGTCAATAGATATACACTAGTTAGTCCTGATCAAAATTCTGGAAACTTGCCTTACTGGAAGAAGGCTCATCAGTCCTGTGATGCTTTTAGTGGTGTCGAAACACATGAAGTGTAAATCACACTGTACATGAATACAAACAGAGGAACATGTATTATCTATTATCCTTTCCTCTGCTTGGCTGTGTGTCCCTCGTTTGCCCACTAGCACCTCAGACATAGTGTTGGTCCCCCTCTCTCTCTCAGGTTCTGGCCCGCCATCGACTCGGCCCTGCGTGCTGCAGCCTGCACCAGAGAGGTACAGGTTAGACTGCTGGTCAGCTGCTGGAAGCACTCACCTGCCCCCATGTTCACCTTCCTGCAGTCCCTGCTGGTGCTCAACAGGCCACCACTGAAATGTGACATTGACGTGGTACGTTGGGAGAGTTTATTTCCTGCACAATGACGGTGGCCTTAACAGAATGGTGACACGTCCTTAAACTCCTGTTTTATTTCTGTGCAGAAAATATTTACAGTGCCTTCAACAGCCGAGCAGATGAAGATTCCCTTTGCACGAGTCAATCACGCCAAGTACATGGTTACAGACAGAGTGGTCTATATAGGTATGCTATTACCACTTACTATGTTTTCAGAACTGCTCTGACCCTTCAAACAAAAAATATCCACTGTGATAGGCTCAGAGGTGGAATATAAGTACATTTATATTATAAATATTGTACTTTCTACTCCACGACATTTATCTGGCATTTACAATTACCAGTCATTTTGCAGATTATTATTCATACAAAACATATAATTAGCTTCTAAAATATGATGAAAAAATCTCCATCTTATCAAGTGATTTTAGTCTGGAATTGAGTCCTTTAAAGTTTTATTTTCTTATAAAAATAAAAGTAAAGTGTAGTGGTAATGCAGGCCAAATTTTCTAAAATCAACTTTTGCACATTTTTTTTAAACAAGTTGATTTAAATCAACGGTTCCCAAAGCGCTTTTACAGATTTCTCATTCACCCCTTCACACACCGATGGGGACGGAGCTGCCTTGCAAGATGCTGGCCTCCATCGGAGGCAACTTAGGGTTCTGTGTATTGCCCAGGAGGAGCCGGGGATCGAATTGCCAACCCTGGGATTAATGGACAACCCGCTCTACCTCCTGAGCCACAGCTGCCCATACTGTCAGCATTTAACTGCACAACACTTTATTAAGTAGTTGAAATCAGCTCCACCTCGACCAACTACAACAAAAATGCTCCACACAAGTTAATGCATCATTGATGATAATATACATACATATGACAGGGACCGTATTATTTTTACTTTTGTTTCTTTAAGTACATTCAGCTGATAATACTTGTGTACTTTTACCTACAAGACTTTCACTTGAGTATTTTTTACATAGTTGTAAATAGTTGTTATGATCTGAAGGATCTGAATACGTCATCCCCTCCCCTGGACAGGCTCTAACAACACTTTGCTTTGATCTGCTTTTGACAGTTCAGGGTTTTAGCTGGTTGGTGTTACTGAATTATAATCCTCTCATTTTATAGACCCATAAAACAATTCCAAACACTGAGAAAGTAAATAACCCTTTACCTTACCATGAAATTCCTCCACTCAGTGGGAGAGAATTATATCCGTCTTTACACGCAGCTAACATCATTGCTTTCTAGCTTTTTAGCGTTCAGTATTATATTTTTTTTTAATGGAAAAATCTCAAAATGTTCAGTGTTAGTCTTATTAGTTCCCACGACTGTCATTGTATCTAACTGACGTGACTTTGTGTTCACAGGGACGTCCAACTGGTCGGAAAACTACTTCACCCAGACAGCCGGCGTGGGTTTGGTGGTGAACCAGACCGGCTCAGAGGTCAACAAAGGCCAAGAGACTCTGCAGAGCCAAGCAGAGGAGCTCTTCCTCAGAGACTGGACGTCTCAGTATGCCAGCACTCTCTCTGCCGGCGATGTGGATGTCTGCCCACACTGAGGGTTTGCCGCTCAATAAAGCACATTGCATTGTAGATGAGCATCTTGCTTGCTCCCGCCACTTGAACTTTATTTTACTTGTGCAGAATGAACACAGGTTATTCTATTGCTGTCTCCTGACTTGGCTGCCTGTTTTTTTGTATATAATTGCGTTTTTATATTTCGTTTCAAAACGTGTTGTTTTTATACACTGTATCGTTCTGACAATTTTTCAACATGAGTTAAGGCGCAAGGGAACTCGCTTTGTACAATTTATTTTATGCCTTTTGTATATTTTCCTGTATGCTTGAGATCCTGTTTCTGCTATCAGTGGACATGTGTTATTTCAAACTGTTCAGCCTCACGGCTCTGGATGATAAGGGGAACATTTCGGTAACGGAGCAGGTTAACTAGAGGGTTCAATATAAATAAAATCTGCTCCTTGATTGGTGATCTTTGAGAGCTTCTTGACTACTATGAAAGGAGTGAGACATTGGGGAAGTAGTAGTAATGGTTTTAAGTGTTGTCGGCTCAACCTGATTACTAAACTGATATCTAGCCATGCAGTCAGTTTTGTGGCACTCAAAACATCAGAAGCTTCTCTGTGAGGCTGTAGTTGTAACAGCGATGCTTGGCGCTAAATGCAAACATGGTCACAATAAAAGATATGCTAATGTTCATCTTAGTTTGGCTTGTTAGCATGCCAACATTTGCTAATTAGCACTAAACATAAACCAAAAGTACAACTGAGGCTGATGAGAATGTCATTAAACCAAAGTATTATAAGACGATCCCCTCCATGTTTTATGACTAATAAAAATGCTCTGCTTAGAATAATGTGTCTGAAATGGGGTTTTTTTTTTCCACAAAAAAAGTTCAATAACCTAGTTAGAATTTCTTGACATCCACTCCATCCTCATTGAAAAATCCAGACTCAGAATATGCAAATATTTCATTTCTAAAGTTTAACTGCTGGCTACCAGATGTCTCCTACTGCAACAATGTAAGATGAGCACAGAGAAACTTCACTGAATGTGAAAAAGCCCTCTAGTATCACATTTTAGAGTGAAGAGGGACCTTAAATTTTGACCAGTTGGTGGCGCTAGATGAAAAGTTGGGATTGTCAAGTTTATTACAATTCATCTCAAGGGAACTGTGGATGTTTGCACCCAATTTAATGGCAATCCATCCAATAGTTGAGATATTTCACTCAAAACCACAAATGTGAACCTCATGGTGGCGCTAGAGGAAAAGTCAGAGGATCACTAAGGTCATTAGAATTCATCCTCTGGGGACCATGAATGTCGGTAAAAACTTCATGGAACAGTTTAGACATTTCTGTCTGGATCAAAGTGGTGGGCTGATATTGCCATCTCTAGAGCCGTGCCACTAGCATGGCACAAAGTTCAACAGCAACATCTCTTTCCAGAAACAATTTGACCCCTATCTGGACAATCCACAAACCTGTCTGTCAACAGTTTTCACCTGAACTACAATACCTTTTACACCATGTTCTGTGGAGTATACAGAGGCAAGGGGTAAAACGTTTAAAACTATCTGCATGGCTAGATACCACTTGAGGAAAATGTTATTTGGGTTAAATGTTTCTAACCTTTCTTCATAAAAGGTACAAGAGTTGGATGAAAAAGTGATGTTCTGAAGTTGTGCCACAAAGTCAAATAAAAACCCAGATAAAACATCATTCTGCTTAACTAAAGTTAACTCAGGTCTGATCAAGACATTTTGCTAACTCAGTTGCTTTATGTGCCTTTATTTTCACATTTGATACAAGTAACAAGTAAAAAACTAATGAAACCATCTAGAACCTACGTTACATTTGAAGGATCTTGTTCTATGTGCAAGAACTTCTTCATAGTGGAGTCCTTTATTTTATCTCACTACATACTAAAAGTATCTCAGTGACATCTGCTGCAGTTACATGTTTATCATTCCTCAATCCAAAATTAGAGTCACTGCTGGATGCCATGCAGCAGACCTGCAAGATACCACACTCCCCTATTGCTCTTGGCTTCTCCATCCATCCAGCTGTACCTACTCCATGCATAACAGACGAAGTCGACACAACAGAAGGCAAATGAAGACACTTCTCATTCGAGGAGCCAAACAGAAACAACCAGGATAGGAGTAGCGTCTTTTGAACGATCTTTGATCATGACAGCCATCCAAGTCCTTTCCTATCCATGTACAGAGGGCTTGAAGACGCAGGAGTGTTTGCTCTGACAGGAAGGGATGAGTTCCCTCTTGCTCTCATTCCATGGAGAGCTGCACACTGTCCGTCTGGCCCTGCTGCTGCTCAAATTTTCTGGCTAAAAGACAAGGCAGAAGTCAGGGGAAAATTCATTCATTTAACTCAAGATTACCCAGAATGTCCAGATGAATCACAGGTGCTTATTTAGACTGATCAAGGTCTAGCTCGTCAAAGTAAAACATCGGAAACATTTGTCAGTTATGAGGCATTTACATGAGCCTGATGTTTAACCAAAACATAACTAGTTATTATGTCCCTTATCTCTAGAGTAGGAAAGGATGAAAGACATTTTTTTATATTATAAGCTTTAATATGGATGTGTGAAGCTAGACTTTATGTCATGATCATTAAAAAGTCTCCACATTGGGAAACTATACCATGACCCTATTGTCAACAATTCTGTCTAATGACCCCAAGTCAACTCAAATTGGAGTTCTCTCCTCACTTCTCTCCTGGGAGTGTCAGTATGAAACCGCCCAGATCCAGTGCAGAGTTACACTAATGCTCACCCAGAGAGTACATCTCCAGCTGCTGCCGCAGGCGGACCTTCTGCAGGCTATCGTAGAAGTTGGGCTCCGGGCTGCTGCCGACGGTGGGAGGCAGAGTGAAGATGCGCATGATCTTCCTCTTGTTTCTAAATTAAAAGTGAACAGAGAGACAGTGAAAATGCATAGTTCCCAATGCGTTTTAGACATATTGCTTATACAGAATATCACCACTTATTTCAGTTTGTCTTACACCAATAATTAAAATGTACATTAAATTAAAATACATCACGTTTGGAGGATTACATAAATGCCGAATTAGCCAGAAGACCCTAAAGATTATAATTATTAATAAAGTAATGCCACATGAGATACGCCCAATTCTCTGTAACCAAGGAAACATTAAAATACGCAATTTTTTAATGGAGTATGACGTGAACTTTAATATTTTGAAAGAAGGCGTGAAGGGAAAACTCTCTGACTGAACCACACGCCTGACTTGTACCTATAACTATTATAAGCTAAGTGACAGAGTAAAGAGTTGACTGCAAGTGCATCTGTCCTTACTTTCTGGCGTAGATGAGCAGGCCGAAGCTGACCAGAATAACTAGCAGGTAGACATTGGTGGCCTCATTCCAGGCTTCGTGCACCGAGTAGTCAATAGACTCGGGCTCGTTTCCCAAAACCCCGTGAGCACCCATTGAAATATGCCAAAACTCTATACACAAAGAGAATGCAAAAATAAATGATATTAAATCCGCTTCCTTAGCTCGCGTTTACCTGCGACCCAAACGAACAGTGTAAACACTACGACGTCACATCTGCCTTCTCCTTCTTCGTCTTTTGTTTCCGGGGACCCACACTACGGTGGCCCTGAGAGCTCAATGTACGGAAAACGCATGCAAATTAAGAAAACACAAACACGTAAGCAACGAATAAATTACATTTGGACAACTTATATAAGTACAATATCGATGTGGACCATGGACTATACTGCAGTGAGTGAATAATAGAAAGAAAGTTCTATACTAATGTTATTGTGCACATTTGTCAACATGCAACTGTATTGAGTGAATAACTTTACAAATGATTTGACTCAAATGTTCAGCATGTTTCCTTACTCAAACTTACAGACAGGATGTTGTGGAAGTTGTGTTGCAGTATGTAAGGTTTGGATATTGTTTGAAATATAATTCAAATTCTCTCATTTGGCGCCTGCGCAAATGGTTACAACATGTTTTCATAAAATCGGACAGCGCCCTTTGAGGCTTATGAGCGTCTCTGTTGCCACTGCTACCACAGTGGCTTGATAAAGAACCAGCTGGACACACAGCTCTCCTTCAGTGCTTTACTGGTTGATCTGCAATCACAGCAGACAACAGGACAAGGCTGATGAACCGCTTTCTCTGAAAATGCATTAAATAAAATCCAATAAGCCCTCTTTCACATTGCAGGTCAAGTAAAGTGCAGGAACACATACATTCAACACTGTCTCATATTCACAAAGAAATTCTCTGGTTTAGAGGTTTAGAGGGCGGCAACTTCAAATTCGCACCAGAATGGCGATTACAAAGCTTGCTGCATTTTAAATACTACAACGCTGCGAACTGTATAGAACCGCAGTTTATACAGAGCCGTTATCTGACACTTAATCTACACCATATAACCTGCATTTGAGCTTACATTATGCAATTAACAAGCGTTTTCTGTGCAGCATCGATCAGCGCATGCGCCCATACCAACGTGCAACAGGTGACATCACACTTAAAATGCACAACAAATTAGGTTTAAAACAGCGTAACTTATATCGACTGCATTAACGTCTTGCCAGTAAATACATAAAAAATGCCCTTTGTATGTAAGCATTACATGGAAAAGCAAAAATTTGAAAAAAATATCCTTCCACACCTTTCATCTCCCCCTCGTGTATTTAACCTTCTGGCCCACATCACTTCGCTAACATAGGGGTGTATCATTTGTAGGACTCTTACTTGACTACAATATTACCACTATTACATCTCCGTGTTGACAATGAACATTTATAAGCACACATGAACAGAGCCATGAAGCAAAATGAGGTGCTCCTCAAACAAAACGTGTCCCTCTATCAGCAAGTGAAATACCTCCAGCAGCAGAGGGACACAATGGCCCGGAAAATGGACGTTATAGTCAAGGCCTGCGAGGAAGAAAACATTAGTTTGCTCCGAGACACAGAGGAGCTGAAAAGAAAGACTCTGAGCATGTTTAATTTAACTGACGAGCGTGTGCTGAAGCAGGGACAGGCCAACCATCAAACAGAGGAGGCAGTGAGACAGTGAGAGTGGAGGTCAAGCCACAGCAAGACATCCAACCTGCTCTCCAAGAGTTTCTTGAAGAGGAGCGCATGAGGAGACTGACTGCATCCAGGAGGAGGAGGAGGAGGAGCACTCTCATCACGTGAGCTGCCAGAGGGCTAACCCTGGAGGCAGGAGGAGGGGGTTTTAAAAGTTCTTCTCCTCCTGCTGGAAAGGATGCAGGAAGTCCCCTCTTGCGTGGTCCTTCCCAAGGTTTCTTCCAAAGCCTCCCTTTAAAGAGATTTTGGGAGTTTTTCCTTGCTGGCTTGAGGAGAATTGCCATTTATATTCTATTTTATATATTTCTATTCATAATTTAGGTGCTAATGATTAATCGGTGGACACCTGCACAATGTCAGTTAGTGCATTGGGAATTGGACATTCCAAATTGCGAGGAGGAGGAAGAGAACAACGAATAACAGAAGAAACAAATCATTAAAGTAAAAAAAATGTGAATCCTAAAAATATATCTTTATTTCCGCTGTTTATTCAGCTACCCCAGGGTTCAGTGTAATGTGGCCCTGTCCTGTTAACGTGACAAAATAACAAACCCACACTTGAAGAAAATGCCATCATAGACAAGAACAATAGGATGCAACAATGTAAGTTTATTTGTTAAGTGAATCAGAAGCATTGAGTGGACTGCACACAGTCCTGCCTGAAGCACCAACGTGGCATCTCTGGTATTCAATAGGCTTCAGCCAGTGATAACACAAGGGACAACTGCAGGCAACACTGTGCCATAGTGGTTTGTAAGGAATTAATACATGTAAAAAAAACAAAAAAAATAACTGTTATTGTAGCTGATGGTTAAAATGTTTTTACCTCAACAGGTAAAATTATTCTAATAATGACAATGAGGGAATCTTCCCCTAACAAAAAGTTTAGTTTACACTAAACACATTTTTAACCATATTTAATCAGTTACATATCATTCATTTTCAGCAATTAAATGGTACCTTATATACATAACTTTGTTGCATCACACTGGCTTGTTTTTAATTTTTTTTTTTCAAAATTATCTTATTTTTCAAAATATAGTTTTACTAATTCATAACTACAGAATACATAAAGCTGCATTTAACATAATTGCTGTATTAATAGCCTTATACATGAGACAGAGACAAGAGCCAAAGCTCAGTACATATAACGTATTAGAAATGACAGCAGGCTTTTAAGCCAATGACTGCAGTGGCTCATCACAGCTGAGAATCTGTGGGAAAGGATTTCTAACAAGATAGACAGGAGAAGAAAAAAAACACCGCAAAGAAACTAAATCTCAGGTTGCTAATTCTAGCATACATGAAAACGGCATGGTAGCTACAACTCCACAAAAAGCTGTGTTTGAGGTGTTAGGTATTAAATATTTTAACAGAGCAAAATGAACACACTTCTGGAAGCTGAGTTAATGGCCCGATGTTAGATTCTTAAGAAACCAGCTCAAGTTTAGCGCCAAAGCCAAACCAGCCATACAGTACATGGACAGACACAATGTGATCTGTAAAAACTTCTTGTAAGACTTTACCAATGCTCAAAAGCTTAAAAAACTTCAGATGGTGGTCAAATCATTCAAAAATATAAACAGAAGTACATGATGGAGAATCTGTGATTATTTAGGTTTGTCTCAGGCAAAATATACAGTAGGAGTGCTGGCAGAGAAACAAAGAGGACTTGACAAAGTTCAGAATTCAAAAGATGTCCGAGACGACGACCAAACTCAAGTACTTGTAACAAAACAGCTAAATGCTTCAAAATGAGTCAAAATACTGCAAAGAACCAGTGGCAATTGACAGCATTAAGCTATGATAACCAATTAGTTCACTACCTTGTCATAATATATATATATATACACACAGAGAGAAAAAAAAACTTTATATCAAACCTTTATCACCAAGGAAAACCTTAAAGCAAGCAGTAAATATGCTGTTATTTATCATTTATTTACAACACATAAGCTATTTTTAAACAGGTGTATGCAAATAATGACGCAAGTTGTTAGTTATTGGACCACACAGGGACTCGGTGTGGGTGACGATTTAAACATGCACTGTTTTCAGTGCTCCCTCTAAGCCTTAAGAGTGAAATGGGACCACAACACTCAGCAGATAGAAAGACAGAGCAGCTCACCTCCTCACTTCAGTTTCCACATCAGGAACCCTCTTAATCTCGGGTGTATTTGTTAGTTTTAGAGGATGATTTTCAGCAGTATCAATTATTCTTCAACGCTGAATTGTGCTTCAAGCATTCACCATTTAGTGAAATTTAAATTATTGAATGCGAAGTTTCAATCTCAAGGTGTTGTGTTGTTTTCCCCAGATGTGTCCCTATGAGGGCACTCATATTTACTGTCACGGTAAAACTGATACCAACACTTTGCACTCAAGCCACTTTGTAGGCCTTTGGGTATATACTCATGCTGTAGCATTACCTGCAGCAGTGTAAACTAGAGCTGCAGATGAACAGAGTTTGGCCAGTGCAGATATAACCCTGTGGAGTATGGGTAGATTAATTTGTGTGTAGGCAGATGGGTGAAAACTAATACTACAATTAGCCAAAATACTGCCAACTTCCATAAAGCTGCTCCTGCATGTTATGAAGAAATAAACCTGTTGCCATTACCTGGTTTTCTCGCAGAGCAGCATCTGCATAATGTGGACAAACTCTGGTTCTCTTGCCTGATCTTTCCTTCTGCCAGTGGTGGCTGGATTAGTAGCAGTGGATATACGCTGTTAGAGCATCTTTAAGCAATCCTCTTGTTAACTGGATTAAGCTGAAATGAATAGTGCATATTTATGTGCATCTGCGAGCCTAGGTTCAGCATTAGTACTGGCTAGAAGCAGGCTAGACTGAGGTCAGTATCTAATCAAAGCATTAGCAGTATTATTGCTGTAGCTAGCTTAGTAGTGATGATGCAGCAGCTATTACTTTTAGCACTAGCAGTACTATACTAGTATTAGCAAGCAATATGTTTGAGGCTACAACAAGCTATTACTGCCTATCAGACATTAATTACTCTTACAAAATGCATCATGAGCATGTTTGCCTGTAAGGGAATGCATGCAGTGATCTGGATTAGCGGGGTCTATAAGATCTATGGTAGCAGCTGCACGGTGAGAGAGCAGGCATAGAGGGAGCACTGATTGATTCACTGGTGTCACATCAGTATGTCCAGGTCGTCACCGTGGTCGTCCTCCTCCGTCACTCGCAGCGACAGCACCTCCTCGTTCAGAAACAGTCCACTCAGGCGCTCCTTGCGGGCCTGTCGCTGCTCTTTAAGCTGCCGCTTCCGGAGGGCTTTCTGCTGGAGCTTCCGCTGCTTCGAACGTTTCTGAAAGACAGTATGGCGAGAGAGCGAGGGGGGTTTAGAGACAATACCCAGATGAGGATCAAGGTAATCAGCTAGTCTCACAGGCTCTGCGAAATGGTGAGGTAAAAGTTTTTGCCATTAACGTTACGTAAACTTTTCACTTATTTCACCTTAGCAGTCCATCAAAATCTGTTTCTGAACAAATTTGAGGTGAGAAATAAGCAATCCAGTTGCTGAATCTTCACTCATAGCAAATCTACAAGGCCTAATTTAAAAGTTTGTTCCGACTTTCGTAAGGCAAGGACACTACTGATCCGACTGCTAGCCTATTAGCTTACTATTATAATTTCCCATAGAGGTTACTGAGTTAGCCAATTAGCTTGCAGTTTACTGCATACAGCCTGTGGTGGTAGCTCATTAGCTGCCAGCATCTAGCTATTCCAACAAATGCTGTTATAATAAACTGAGGAGGGAGGTCTGAGGTGCTGCAGTTGGACCCTTTTGTTGCCATTAGCTGTGCTATTGTTTACTTTCACTTTCCAAAACCTGGCCTAGCATACTGCAAAATAAAATCGATTTGACAGTTTTATACTGCATGCTACTATGTCGTTCGTTGGTAGCATGTAGTAGGCGGTAATTGTCTCAATTTGCACACACACGTTCATATTTCTTACTTTAGAGTCTCGTATACGTTCTGCAGCACTGGAAAGGTTGCCATCGCTGTGAGCTCTGCTAATGTTGGCAACACTGCTTCCGCTACAGGCTGATGCTGTACCACCTGGAACACAAGGAAATGTAAACCGTATTACAGCCAACTCATTATTTCAACAATAAAAGTGCCTTTCTGTCATTATTCAACTAAGACAGATGAGCTGACATTGCCCCATGGCTGCAGGCTCCTCTGGCGGTGGCACCATGACAGCTACTTAAGTGCTAGCCGAGCAGGTATCATCTCTTACCTGCGACAGAGTTGGAGGCTGTAGAGCCAGCGGAGGAGCTCGAGGAGCTAACCATGCTGGCATTGCTGCTGCTGGCTCCACTGACACCACCGGTGCTGGCACTGCTGTGGCTGCTCCTCTTCCAGCCCTCTCTGGTGCTGCTGGCCCGCTGCCTGGGGCTGTGCTCTCTGATGTAGTTACGTACCTGGTCAAAAAAATGGACTTTTCACATGCTGCACAATTCTTGAGTTACCATCTTTTTGTTACCCTGGTTTACTGATGTATTAGCAAAGCGTGCTTCTCTTCAACACACAACAATGACCAACAGCTTAATCAAACAGGCAACTGAATATGTCCTTCTAAACCCTGCACTGCACAGGACATAAAGCGATATTGGATATGTTATTTTAACTTAAATTAAATAATTAACAAGTAACATTTAACACACGGTGGCTTTAAATAACCAACACATTTATGTGTATGCTTCTTCTGCATTTTAGGTGTAAAATGCATTACAAATCAACTCTAAAAGCGTCATGTTTATGGACAACTTAATGCAGCCAATTAAAATCACTTTTCTTGTATCAACTCAGTGACAAGCTGCTCACACTTTTGTAAAAGTGTGAGATTATGTGTGAAAGAAAAAAACAGCCTCGGTAACTGGTTCAGCTGACTTGTGGTGCGTTTCAGAGTTGCTACCCACCTGTTTGAGTTTCTCGTCAGTGAGACAGTTGAGCTCTATGATGAACTCGCTGTCGGTGGGAGAGATTTGCGCACAGGGGTCGATGATCTTGATGATGTCCAGCTGCTCTCTCAGGCCCATCTCTGTGCTGACCTTCCGACTCAGGTACTCAATGTACTCCACCTGGAAGTGCAAACACAGACATGTAGTTTTTGAGTTTTGCTCCTTTTGTCCAGGCATCTCTGCCTGCACTGAAGACTAAAATGTGGATAAGAAGTGTTTAACTGGGCATAATGGGGTGTTTTTGACTGCTGGGCTAATTGAAACAAAGAGGGACAACAAAAAGGGATTGGAAATGGCTGGTGCTTTGTATTAATGATTCAGATCTGTCAAAAAATAGCTTGGATCCGCCCTGATCCTGTAGGTCAGCTCAGGACATCCCTACCTACAATACAGCAAAATACTGCTAGGGGAAGTTGCAATCAAATTCATTATCTCACAGTTCAATACAAATGCTGTAACATTAGTATCCTACAGAGATTATTCACTCCGTCACTCAGCATTCATGTGCAGGTGTACAGAAAGGAAAAATTGCTTGCCACAATCTAATGGTAACCAGTCACTGACATTAACCAGCATAGCTAAACAAATACCATAAACTAGTAGCTGAGTCAGCAAGCTTGGCAGTTTCACTATTAATTCTGAGCACAAGGGGTGCTGGCTTTATTTACTTGCTCATCGTTGGTCATGGCACTCCATGGCAACTCATCCAGGTTGCGATGGGGGTGGGGCTTAGGCTTCCTCTTGGAAAACAGACAGGGTGAACTTGGCACACTCGGGATGATGTCAGAAAGGACATCACTGCCGCTGGCAATGTCACTTCCTGGCAGCTGGGAGGACAGCAGTAACACAGACAGACAATGAGAAGCAAAGAAAACAACAGAGAAGGACAGATTATTATTTGGAATGGACAAAGTAGCCTGCTAATCACTGTAACATCCACATCCTCTGTGTTTGATGCAAACAAATAATGCCACTAGGTTCTCATGACTTCTGCCCTAAGCACCTTCTAGGTTAGATAACCGGCCAGCTAACAACCAACCTGCCACTCAAACTCGCTGTCAGACCAGTCCCAGTAGGTGCTGATAGAGGAGGAGACATCACTGCAAACACTGCCCTCTGGAAACAGGTCCAGAGATGTTAGTTCTTGGTCATCCAGGAGGGAGTAGCAGTCATCCTGATCCCCCACAGACACAGAGGAGAAGAGCTCCTCACTGCACTCGGAGCTGGCTACGCTGGTCCCACAGGAAGTAAGGTTCCACCTGGGGAGAACAATGAGTGAGCGTCAGAGTATATTCTAGGAGTAATTTCTGGTAATTGATGATTTTCCTGAGAACAAGCAGTGTGCACACAAGATAAGGATTTACATTTCAACAATGTAAATTCCTCTCTCTCAGAAACATATTACAAATGTCAACAAAGTGTTTCTTTATTTTATTTCATCAGCAACTGCAAAATGTGTGGTACTACCGGCTTTGTGCTATAGATTGGGATGTGAGACAAAGCAAACATACAAACATGGTAGAAATATATCAGTACTACTGCACTGCCATAGTTGGAAACAGACTTTACTGGCACTGGCATCCAGGACATGTGCAACTGGACAAGCACATGAACATTTGTCAAAAGCTGTGTGGTGAATGCAACCCACAGCTGCAATGGCACATCCTGCAACAGTTGGTGGTAAGTCCAGCTTTTCCACCTTAGGTACTCATAAAAGTGGATGTCTTAATTAATTTCCAGAAAGCCAGTGTACCTGGGAACACGAACACACACACACACACACTCTCTCTCTCCCCGCTTGCCTGTTACTGTGGAAGCGGTGTAGAGGATCTGTTCTGTGACAAGATGAGAGTTGACAGCCAAAGTCACTGACGTCCAGGGTTCCCACATCACTGAGGTTGGCTCTTTGGGAGAGGAGAGGGAAAGGCTCCTCCGGGGCCAAAAACTTCTCATACAGAGATTCAGACATGGCCGAATGTACCTGCTGCAGAAACAGAGGTAAAGATGAGACAAACATAACAGGATACCTTTCAATACAGCTACAGTCACACACGCTCAAAAAAAGCTCTACAAAAGGTAGTATGTATTGGACTGCACTGGGTTATACAGGTGTTCATGACTGTGTCCACAAGACATTTATCTTTCATTTAATAAGGTTTGTTTGTATACAAAATGATTGATGCCAAGTCTAGACAACAGACACACTGCTGATTGTTTTGAACTTTAGGCTAATACACTCATGTCAAGGAACAGTAACAAAAATTAAGCTAAATTCTTTTGGTCTTTTAAACCACTAAGATTGCTGTATTTGACATTAATACATCAACACTGTGTTAGTAATAGTTGAAGAAGTATCCAACATCGAATTTTTCCTGTAAAGGAAATGTTGGAAAGGTTCAGGCAAAATATAGACAATGCTTGCAATTTTTGTAATTATGGGATACGATTCATCTATTTTTGTCACTGTTATGTAGGATACATATGCAGAGATGTATCAATAGGAAAATTGGTACTAATGTGCAGATGAATGTACCTTGTGTTCTGTAAGGTGCAAGTCAATATTTCTTACATAACTCAGTTTCTGATCATTTTGGATTAATTCCACATTCAGAAGTGTAACGTTACTGCTTTTAACGTTTTGTTATCGATGCAATATGGCACCTTAATATGCAGATATAATGAAGGAAAAAGCCAAGTTGACTTTCAATATTTAGTTCAATTTGAAATTTAATTTTTAAAATTTTTTATTAGCTCATCTTGCTTGTGCAAACCTTTCACTGTTTGTGATTGTCACACAGTCACTCACCAAAGCAAAACTTTCTTTCATCCAAACGCTAGCAACCAGTAACATTACATTTACTGTCGCCTAATCGCGTCTTTGGCTCTTCGCTGGTAACATTAGTAACGTTACTGGGCAAAGCTAGTTAAGCCAAGTTACCCACGGTTAATGGGTTTTTGTACCTACGAAGGACGTTTAAGAAACTGCTAATGTTTATTGTTGACACTTGATATCATCCACTTCCCGTAATTGTTGTTTTTCTTGACAACAGACTGAAGCGCTTTACTGTAAACACACCGTCGTAGGAAGAAAAGGCAAGGCAAAATGAGAGTCGAGCACTTAAAAAGGCAGCTACGGCTACGTTACTTTGGGAACACTTTACATTAACGTTGTTAAGGCTGTGACCGCAACACAACACAAGCTAACGTCGTTAGCTGGTTGCTACTCCTCCAAATGCCCACGTAGCATTTACCAAGCCACAAAACGACACCTAACTAACCGTTTCCCCACAATAACAAACCCGAGCGGATTATAAACCGGGCGACGTTGTAACTAAGAAGCCATCTACATTAAAACACAAACCTTTTATCGTTCAAAGAATGAACATTTCTGCCGCCTCCATTTGCAAATCCTTTCTTTTCCAACGATGACGATCTCAGCTGCCGCCGCGAGACTACCGGGAGCGAGGCGGGCGTCACGTGACGTGAGGTGAGGTGAGGTGAGGGCGGAAGCTGTCGCACAAACAGAGAACTGCAGAACAAACGTCTGTGCCGTTTCTCATTTTGCCGTCTGTTGTTTGTGCATGCTGCATATAGGTACATGGTGAGGCATGTCTTCAAGCCATGTAAAGGACTCCAGCTTCCTGGGAGGCAGGATACCGCCAGAAATCGAGTCAATGTCGAAAAACCTGAAGGATGTGGACCAAGAGATGTTCAGAAAAATACTGAAAGGTGAACAGGTTACTGCGCGGTAATATGGCTGTTATTGACTCTCTTAAACTTCTATCGTACGATTTAATATCACTGATTACGGATCTCTTCAGCTGGCTGTGTAGCCTGTCTATTTAAAAGCATGGCATAAGCCACCGACATGGAATAAATAGCAGCTGAAGCCATTAAATAAGTGAGTTAAATGTGCCTGTGAATGATTCTCTGTCCAGCTGTGGTCAGCGCCCTGGAGGGGAAGGACTGCAGAGAGGCGATGAAGTCGATAGCAGAGGGCAGTACCATTCCCCAGGAGAGGCTCGGCCACATCGTAGCTGGGGTGTACAGAGTGCTGTCTGAGGCCATCCGCATCCCCACGTCCTCACTCAAACAGGAGGTGAGCTGGTGTGAAGCACTGCAAATGATATGCGGGGACACACTGGCACAAAATCAGTCTGTGTTTCTGGCTTGGCAGCGTACAGATGGGCCTTTTCCACAACAGACGTTTCGACATGTCATAACAGGAAAAGCACAGGTGTAACTAATAATATTAATGACTGCTTTTGACTCAGGTGTTTCAGTTTTGGGACCCTGCTTGCTTGCCTGCTGTCATGGCGTACCAATACAGCTAAATGGAACAAAGCAATCATTAATGTCATTAGTTTCACACGTCCTTTTCTTGCTACAAGGCCTGAGGTGTGTGTCTTAATTCCGTACTACATACTCATTCGCAGCAGGGACTGAGTATGTGTGTCGACACTGGAAAAGTGCCAAAATTAAATATACTCCAAGATGTTATCATGCCCACTACAAACTAAACACTGGATTTTTAATCATGCTGTTGGACGCCATAGGCCTTTTTCACAGAAGGCATTTTGACATGTCGCAGTAGGAAAAACACAGGTGTAAATAATCAAGTTAATGATGGCTGAATTCCATTTAGCTGCTTCAGTTTCAGGGTCCTGGCATTGTGTCTGAAATCATTCTCTATTTACTATATAGTGCTCTCTATTCACCCTTTACTGTTTTATTTGAGTGTCCAAATTCTGAGTGTGTAATGTATGCACTATATAGTGTCCTAAAAATTCCCACAATGAATAGAAAAATATACTGTCCACGACATGTGCACTGCTTCATGTTAACAATCCCACAATGCAATGTGCTGCATTTTATAGGTACCAAATTTCCCGTTGTGCGACTGTACACCTGTCAGAAATGACGCAAAACAATGATATGTGATAAGCGTCCAAAAATGTCAATGTACTGCTCACTAAAGAGTAAACTATTGAATGTTTATTATATAGGGAGTTAGTGAATGAGTGAACGAGGGCATGACTTTGGACACAGCTCTGGTATTGTGCACGCTGGCTCACTGTCACACTGTCATGGCTTGCTGGGACACTTGAATAGAACAGAGCCATCGTTAGTGTTGTTAGGGACACCTGTGCTTTTCCTACAGCGACGAGTCAGAAACGTCTGCTGTGAGAAAGACCTCTTGTGATGCTATTTGTTGCACAGAGGCAATGAATGAGCTCCTCACAGTTGAGTAGAATGTAAATAAATTGCTGGTGGTGGTAGAACAGCTACAGAAACATCTCAGAAAATAAACAAATAAATAAGTATTACATTTCTGCAAACATTTTGCTTTCTCTCCGTGAAGGTTAATTGACAGTGTGATTCCAAAGTCGCAGTTTAAATGATGTCTGTTGCTGCAAATATAATATAATTTAAAGTATGTTAATTATTTTGTATGCTAACATGCAAAATAAAACAGTATATTATAACATTACATATATAGTACATAATGTACACTATTAGTATGTAGGACACTGCTAAAATGTCTGCTGTAATTTGGTTTATTAAAGGCCTTACATGGCCATGGTTCACCCCCACAGGTGTTTTCACTTCATTTGCCTGTGTGGGTATTTAGGGCAACACATGCTAATTGCTTCCTCTTCATTAGAATGGAATTATACATTTTAAGATGTAAACATTTTTAATCTCATATAAAATAATGCTTAACGTTTTGCTTGTGTCTTTGTTCAGGCCTTCAGAGAAGATCTTCGAGAACTGAGGCAAGGGTCATCATTTTATCACATCCTCAGTGTCTTGATGCATTATCACTGCTGCTTATACGCAACGCAGTTCCAACCTCAAATGCTGAATTTGTTGTTTCTGCTATGTTTTGTCAATTAGGGTACCTGAAGACTTTATCACAGATTTCTCCAGTGTGGTTTTTGGCAATCGGTATGTTGAATTTACCTCTAAATTTGAACCTTTAATACACTTAGTCTCTGTTTTTGTGTCTTCTCATGAAGGCACAGAGCTCCCTTCACCATGAATGAATACATGTCCTTTTTCATATTGTAACCTAAACTTGTTTGGTCAGTGTTGTGGTTGGCTGGGGTCAAAGTTCGATAATATTTCCCCTCAAGAGGACAGTTGGTGTCTGTTGCAAGACATCCTCTTAGACGTGTCCATGGATTTCAGAATGCTGCTGCTGCTGCTGCTGTGGATGGCATTCAGGTGCCGTTCATAAAGACATTATCATTGCTATGTAACACCTCTCTTTGTATTTGCAGGCGTGCAGCTCTAGAGGCAGCGACCTCCCAGAATGATCCTCAGCTCCCCAAAGTAGAAGACTTTAAATGGAGAGTGGATGTTGCCATTTCTACAAGGTTTGTTTTTCAACCTATAACCAGCTCATTGAAGCTTTTCTATTTGTTGTTTGGTCTTTCCTGGAAAAAAAGATTTCTTACATAACATGAGGTGTTTTATTTCTCTGCTTTATTTGTAATAAATATAAGAAGAAGTGGGTAGCTGGACTGAGCAGTAATGGTCACCATGGCTGAACGGACAAAGCAGACACCTTCTAAAGAAAAGCCCATCAAAAGAAAACCCAAAGAAAAAGATGTGATAATGTTCAATGCATTTCTGCCTCCACAGCTCTTTAGCCAGGGCCCTGCAGCCTTCTGTTCTGATGCAGATGAAACTATCAGATGGCAGCTTTCACCAATTTGAGGTACTTAAACAATTGACTTGTTCCTGATTGTACAGACAGTTTTACACTCTCCTCAAAATAACCTGTTTTCATTATACTGTATGTGCCCAGTTCATAAATACAAAACCTGCTATGTCTAATCCTTCCATTTTGACACTTGACTGAAGACATATAGACCAATGTGCCTAGATTCTTTATTTAAAAATCATAGAAAGGACAGTGATGAGCATCACACTCTCAGCATTTTCACTGAAGCAGTGTTGGGAGTTATCTTGGAGTAAAGTGTCGAGGAGTGTTGACTCTAGTAGCTGTTGAAAGAGATGAGGGGGGTTTCTCACCCAGATACAGGTATTGGGCAGTACTTGAACATTGTACATTATATCTAAACATCAGCTACAGTACATTCAGGTTTTGCAAGCTCTTTTTAAATGAAAGATTTCAGACTGCATTATAAAGGTCTTGGTTTGGTGTGAAACGTTTGTCTTTCAGAAATCCAGAGATATCCTATAGATGGCCATTTTGTCCACATGGCTAGTGTTAGTTCTGCACTGTAGTGTGTATTCCCAGTTTATCTTCGGCCAGAAGTTGGTCGTTAGCCAAGTGGGCTAA
This sequence comes from Macquaria australasica, assembly GCA_005408345.1. Classification (NCBI taxonomy): domain Eukaryota; kingdom Metazoa; phylum Chordata; class Actinopteri; order Centrarchiformes; family Percichthyidae; genus Macquaria; species Macquaria australasica. The sequence goes on along the minus strand of SEMN01000153.1, from coordinate 147,465 downwards.
TGTAGGTCTGTTTCAGTTACATAGTAGGATCACAGTGGAATAACTACGGCCTAACCTAGAACCTGTTCTTGACCAAGTGTTTCTGATACATTGTGACAGTATTGTTTCTTTGTTTGCACAGTATCTGCATGGTTCTACATGCAACACATATTGCATAACTAAACATTACAAAGCAAAAAATAAAAGCTAGCAGAATAGAATAGATACTATAGAACTGGTCTATCTCTTGGCAAAGTAGCCTTTTTCTTGTCAGCCTGAACCTCTGTGTCTCCTATCTGTTCTATTAGTTCAAATTACAGTAGAAAAGAGCCAATCCTCAGTTTAGGAATGTGGCTTGAAATTAACCACAGCATTGTAGTTTTATTGTGCCAAGAATAGCAACCTTGCTGCCTGCGCAACCCAGAATCAACCATTATAATATAATATTATAACATTTATAACATAAATTATAAATACATTTGTTGTGAGTATACAAATGGGCTCATAGGAAATAATTGCAAAGTGATGAATGATTCAGAAAGCTCATAATGCAAAGAGCAGACAAAGTGAGAAACAGCAAAATGAATGCTTTACTCAACAGGGGGCGCCATACTCCATACCTGCCTTATAATTGCAGGATAGATGCTGCTTTCAAAGTAGGCTACTATTGTGGACCGGAACAGGAGGGAGGACTTCTACTACAGCTGTCGTCGTACCTAATGCAGCAGTTATGTAATCAGATTACAGCAGAATTAGGAGATTAGTAACAACAACATCCGATTCTAATGATGGATGTACCTTATGTCCACCTGATACGTGCTTCTCAGGATTTGTACCAGAGTATGACTGAAGAGTATCTGCTGCTGTAATCACACACAAAAAAACAGCAAAGAGAAGATATGGCCCTTTTTTTATAACCCTGTCTCTTTTAATTAGCAGATGTATCTTTTCTAGCACGGTTACAAATGGATGATGACTCGCAGTCAGCTTGTAGCTTTACCACAGGAACAGAAATTATAGTAGCTGTAAATAAGACCCCACCATACATGTGTATTAGTTTAGGATACATTTGTTTTGGGAGTAGCCCACCTTCACCCTGTAAGGAGGTCAGAGGTCAAGCTCAGGCATGAATCATTCAATGTGAAATCCAAAGCCTTTCAGACTTTCAAGAACTCTTTCAGTGATCACTTTTAAATATCAGATGCACACCCAGAAGACATGAAATCCTCGAAAAGAAAGTTGGAATTACTGCACACTGTCAGCACTAAGTTTAGTGAAACTGAAACGTTTTGAACCGAACAAAGTGGAGGAATTCAATTTTTTTAAGCACTTTTAACAATGTCATTTCTTCTCAGCCATTACTTATAAATGTCTCAATATGGCTGTCATCCTATCGCTATAATATTTTGTACGTCATTGTGGTAACATTGTGCTGTGTCAACATTGTAGCTCCACCTCGGCTATGCAGCTGTTTACATACTGGACACCTTGTCTGTGTTACACTGCCAGTGAATTGTTTCCTTGTTCAGGTGCCCGTGTCTAAATTCCAGGATCTCCGTTACAACGTGGCTCTGATTATCAAAGAGATGAACGATCTGGAGAAGAGGAGCATTCTCAAAATTCAAGATTGATACACTCAAAACTGTCCTCTCTTCGTTTTTGAGATCTAGTGGAATTTTGTAAATTGCACCGAATGCCGCTCATTTAGCTAATTTCAAATATGATATTAATGAAGAAAGAATAATCTGCCTGTCATATTGTTATGATTTAATGGTGTTGGCATCCAACATACTTGACTGTTGAGTGCAAAATGATGAGAATAGTTAGCCAGCTGGCTGCACCACAGGAGTACCTAATGACCAGAATGAAGACAAGAAGACACGGACTCAAGACAGTTTTCTGTGTCGCAGCCTGTATTTCAGAACAAATCTATAAAATCAGACTGTATCACTCTTTTTCTTGCTGTGTTGCAAACTGTACATATTAGCATTATTCAGTTCAGCCGTTGTTGGGAGATTTGAGACCGCTGCAAAGCATCCATTGTGCCAAAATACAAAGGCAGTCAAGTGAGCACTCAGACACTCTTACCAAGTGGCCACTATAACTGGTGTCATGTGATCTGGTCTGTTGTTTGAGGCTGAACATTTTGTACACATGCTTCTGAACCATGAGGGATGTGCAAGTCAAAGAATGAATAAGGTGATTGTTTTTTTTCCCCTACTCATGTTTTTGTACATGTAATTCAAACCAGTGACAGAACAAAACATGTACTTGTTGTTTGGGTTGTAGCACTATTGTATAAAAAGTAAAATGATGATTTTTCTGTTATTTTGTATGTGTTTTCCATAATAACATCAGGATTTTTTACCTCTTGAACCACATTTCTCTAATAAAATCTGTCCATTCTTGTATTTACAAAGAATAGATGATTTGTTCAGATTTTAACACTGTGTCATATGGTATTTGGTAAAGGCACAGGTAAATTTAAATCTTAATTAATATAATCTGATCATATGGTTTGTCAACTTGTGGGATTACCTCAATATACAGCATTGATTCTAAGCCATGCTAGTGGCATGACTATGGATGGAAATGTCAGTCTGTCGGTCAATACACCACTTTGGTCCAGACTGAAATATCTCAACAACTACTTGATGGATTGCCATGAAATCTTGTACTGACATTCATTGTCTCCAGCGGATGAATCCTAATGACTTTGGTGATCCCCTGACTTTTACTCTGGTGCCACCGTGAGATTGACATTTGGGGTTTTGGGTGGAATATCTCAGAAAATATTGGATGGTTTGTCATGAAATTTGGTACACATATTCATGTTCCCCTAAAGATGACTCCTAATAACTTTGGTGAACACTCATACTCATATAGCGCCATCATCAGGTCAAAATTCTAATTTGTCTAATACTTTGGTTGATGATCAAATACCTGCAAAACTAATGACATTTCCATTGGCCTCAGCTGTTCTAAACTAAGACAGTGACCATGGTAAAGATTACGCCTGCTTAGCATCAGCATGTTATCATTGTCTTGTGGCCATGATAGCATCATGGATGTGGTTAACATGCTCATGTTATCATTCACTTCAAAGCACTGCTGTTAAAATTTTAAGAGAAAACACAGGAATTTTCTTTGTATAGAATTTTGATGTGAGAGAACACTGATATTTAATGATATCATTCATCACTGTAATAAGACAGTTACTATCAACCTCCATCTCTCCATAATTACCATCTAATGGAATTTCAATACATATAAGGCTATAGTTTACACAAAACATCTGTTCTTTTATAAGAAACAGAACTGATCTTGACTCGCTCGACCAAACAGAGACCGACATGAATCTGACTCATAAAAAAACCTCATCTGTTCCATGAAGTGGCAAAACTGTACTTTTCATGGTCATACAAGCCTTAGGCACGTACAGTAGCTCAAACTCTGACTTTCACAAGTTCAAATCTGATTTAAGACCTTTGATTCTGCCATCATGCCTTTCATTCCTGTATGTTTATGCATTTTTACCTATTGCCACTGTGAAATGAGAGACCTCTGGCGTTTTAGATGGTGGTGGAATGTAACTAAGTACATTTACTCAAGTACTGTACTTCAGTGCAAATTTGAGGTACTATATTGTACTTCTTACTTCACTACATTTATCTGACAGCTAGTTACTAGTTACTTTGCAGATTACAATTCTTCATACCCTTCCTGTCCAGTGGAAACTACGTATCTCCAAATTTGGTGATTTTGAATTTGAATGTTTGTGATAAACTGAAGGATGAAGTGTTCCTTTATGGGTTCAGACAATTATCCTAGTTCTTAAGCTAAATAAACTGTTAAAAAAAAACATTGGATTAGCTGGAAAATGCATTGTCACAAAGCTGAAAACAGCTGTTTTTCTCATGAAAAGTGGACTGTTTAGAGATACAAGGTTCTCACAGGACAGTGACTACAAACACATGGTGATCTATTATAGAATATGATGTGCTGCTGTAGATTAAACTACCCAATAGTATATAAAGTAGTTCAAATTAGCACAACCTTAAACATCTACAGCAGTAAAATACAACATACACATTAATGCAGCAGTAATATTAATCCAATAACATCCCAACACTGACAGGGACCATTTTTCTGCAGAATGAGTACTTTTAATTTGAATACTTTAAGTAAGTTTTGCTGATAATACAAACATACTTCTACATAAGTAAGGTTTTGAGTGCAGGATTTTTACTTGTACTGGACTATTTTCACAGTGTGGCACTGCTACTTTAACTTTTAAGGATCTGAATACTTTTTCCACCACTGGTTTTAGACACACACACAATCGCAGGCTTGTTATCCATCACATTCATATCCATCTTTCTTTCCAGCCAAGTAAGACCTTGAATAATAGTCTGTGAGGGGACATTGAGGATAACTGCTGATCTGATCCCAACCCAGTATAAAATGTCCAGACAGTCTGTGCTAGAAGATCTGGCTAGACTGCATTGTTGGCCTATTTGGATACAGACATAACAAAATGTCAAGGTGTGAAGGGACACAACTGGATCTCTGACTGTTTGCGTGCTTGCGTAATACTCTGCGAGTGTCCTCATTTGCATATATGTCAGTCTGTCTGTTTTTACATGTGTGTCAGTCTGTCTCGGTCTGCTGCAGTGTATATGTCAGTCAGCGTCTGTGTCTGTGTGTGGGATTGAGTTCACAGGCTAGACCGGACGACCTATATTACCAGCACCACTACTACTAACGTGGACGATGATCGAATGACTAGCCTATAATCCCCACTCACACACACAGCAAAGCCTGTCAGCGAACAGGTTTTATTCTGAGGCTGCATGATATACTACTTCAGGTAATGCTAATAATAACACGTAGTCTAGTATCAGAACAATTTGGAGGACAATCCCTAAACCAGAGTAATTAAACTCCTGACCATGATCTTAACCACCTACTTCTACTAATAGCCTCAGAGCGAACCTGTGTAACTTTTGGTGAACACCACCACTAACCAAAAGTCACAATTACAGGATAATGACAAATGCTGCAACATAGAAGAGATATGAAGTCAAAAAACAAACTCAGTAATGTCAGGTGTCTGTTATAGTTAGCTAACTAAAGCTTTGTCTGAGGGGAGGCCCACAGTCTGAGACTTTGAAAACCCTTGCTTTAATAGTTACATAGTCTTGCTTTAACTGTGACCTTAAATAATGCTACAAGCACCATGCCATGTCTTTGCTGTCACCAAGAACACCTAATAAACTTTATATACTTACAAGATGCATACAGTATAATATCACAAACAGTAATAGTTTTTATTGTGTTATTATTTGTAGTACTAACATCGTAGGTGACACTTGTATTACGCTATGATACAGTCTCACTTCCGCATGATTTTTTTGTCATTATGCAAACACTTTTATGCAACATTGGCTGGCTGGACTTCAGAGCTCTGGTGAGCGACAGTTTCCTGTCACAGTTACCAAACACACTGTGCTCTGTGTGGCAGTTTAACAGTTTCATCTGGCCCGGCTTTGTTGCCTAATGTTGCCCTGTCTGATGCCCTGGAAAGTAATCTGAGGAGCAGTGACAAGGGGTCTGTTGGTGTGTGTGATGATGTGCCTCTTCCGGCATACAGTTTGTGTAAGAGCCAAAAGAAGTACTGATTTCATCCAGATTTTCTGATGCAAAAAAAGAAGCAACTTATGTAAAGCAGTTTTGCGACCGTCACATAACTGCGTTACCTGTCAGATAACAGGTAACTTTAGCAACTCATAGCAGGTCACATATTTGCTATTTGTCTTGTACAGTTATATAAACAGAAAGGGAGTGCCCACACCCATGGGTTAATTAGTGTGCCATATATTTTTGAACAGCTGCCCCAGATCAGTTTTATAACTGAAAGTTTGCTCTACAGTTACCTAATTTCGCGATGAAAATGATAGAAAATTCAATTAGTAAATATCAGTTAAAAGTCTGAACCTTGGGTGATGGCTTGTCCAGCTTCTTTACTGCCTTAAAATATACCTAAAAACAGTCAGAACAGTTCTTATCTTACAGATGTTAATGGTGCAGATGGGTTCATAAATGTGTCCATGGTATTTTTTTTATTGGGGATCCTAAAATAGAGAGATTACTGATAGATCACAGATGTCCACTTAATGAGACCACGCCCCAAGAAACCTAATTGAGAAGATTCTTTTAGTTCATATGACTTGGTACATCCACGAAACTATATTGTATAGATCTGTCCCAGTACACAGTCAGGACAGTGGAAACTCATTTTTAAAAAATCATTATTAAACATTAATAACTTGGAACAAGTTCTTTAAATGTGATACCAATAAAATGTATTGTTCGGTGGGGAACCCTCCAGCTGACCTCTGATGGTCCCCCACATGGGTTCCCACACTGACCCTCCACTGTTTACTAGAGTCCTGCATGCAGGTCAGACAGGCCCCCGCCCCCTGCCCCGACACAGAAACTGTTACATGGCAGATTGTTTGGTAACAGTTTTCTACACTCGGCCAATGAGAACAGCTGGCCGGCATCACATGACACAACTTTTACATAAGAGTTTTTTTTTCCTCCGCTTCTCCATTGAGAATAATATCGGCACTTCCTGGGCTAGAGCATGACCGTGCAGTGTAGTCAGGACTTCCCAGCAGCAGCAGACGCAAACATGAGTGGCAGTGGGGGTATTGACCAGATATACACCACATGAGGGGATAGACTTCACACTACATCCTGGATATGGGGACACAGAGTGAGAGCCTGCTAGAGCTTGCAGCGGAGGCTTTCCAGTCTAAAAACTTCGACCTGGCAGCGGAGGAGTGCCAGCTAGCGGGTCTCGGAGATCCAGGGAGCCGGCAGGAGCTGATGGTAAAGCGGGCAGACGCGCTCGCCTTCGGGGGCAAATTCACCGAAGCTTTCGATGTGTACCGACAAGCCTCTGAGATAGAGAGACTGGGACCTGTTCACCTGGCCAACCTCGTAGAGTACCTGTCGGGTAGTATCAGGAGGCAAGACGGGGGTGACAGGAGGAGGAGACAGGAGGTGTGGGCGGCGGTGGCAGCTGGGTACCCGGGAGTTGGTGCTGCAGGTTTCGGGAACGAAGACTTCTCCTGCCGGATATGCCTGAGCTTTCTGTTCGAGCCTGTGACTCTGCCGTGCGGACACTGCTTCTGTAAGAAGTGTCTGGAGAGGGAGAGGAAGGAGAGGGAGCGGCCGGTGATGTGCAAGGAGTGCAGGGACAGCTCCAGAGTAGCCGACGTCCAGAGCTACAGGGTCAATGTGGTTCTCAGCAACCTGCTGGCCAAGTGGTTCCCGATCCCGCACCAGGCCGGCCGGCTGAGGCGGGAGGGCAACGGACTGTACGCCGACAGGAAGATGGAAGCAGCGCTGGAGAAATATAACCAAGCCATATTGATAGGTAGGTCACTGAACGATTTACTGTTATTTTTATGTGAAACTTGAGTCATTATAGAGTGGCTTTAACATGCTGCTGCTGCCTCTAACGTCAGCTGCTGTAAGATAACTGTGTGACTGAGCTACGTATTTTTTGCTACTTTAACTTCATGTTTTTTTGTTGTTACTCTTCAACATTAAAGGTTTTTGCTGTATTAGCATGCCAGGTGACTTGTCGTGAAACTATAAACACTGTTATAATATGACTTAGTTTCATAAGTGTGTTATATACTGTGTTTGGCGGTGGCACTCTCCAGCAGTATCATCACTGCCTCTGCTGGCATCTGAGAGCCACAGCGCCATGTGTTGGATAACAGGGTTACGTAGGCTGGGCTAGTGGACCAAACATTGCGTAAACACGTAAACCGCCTCCCTCAGCTCCCTCATTGTGTAACGTCAAACAATGATTCAGGCAAATGTAGGTCAAGGGTATTATTGCAGGTCACCACTAGGGACACTAATGCTCACAGCAGTACCAGAGCTTATATATATATATATATATACACTGTATATACTGTATATATACGGTGATCTGTGATCTGCAGACAGGGATAACCACAAGTGAAATAACCTCCAATATGCACATGCTTTCAGGCAGATATTAATTAGGAACCATAGTCTGGAATGAGATCTATGAATACACATATACACTGTATACTGCTTTCTATGACTGATGTAGCAATTGAAATGTATTCTGTATTTAAAAAAGCTGGATAAATTAAATTTAATTGAGTTTAGTTGTTGATATAGTTGGCCACTGGAATGGAGACTCCCTCGGCAGAAGTCTTTTATGACTGGGTTACGTGACCTGACTTAATTTGACTTCACTGTGTTGTGCTGCCGCAGCTCACTCACTTAACATGCTGGCTGTGTTACGTTTAAAGTTACTTTTTTCACTGACAGTTGAATCCTCTGAGAAGTAATGCCAGAGTTTCCCTGGCCGATCACTTAATGGTTTATAGAAGCACCAGTTTGAATTTTTCAGCCACACCAACATCTCTGTACACTGGGTCACCACAAGTAGAGCATTTATCTGCCAGCTGCTGCGGTGGAGCTGCTCAGACACCAACAACTGACTGTTGTTGTAATAGAACAGGATTGTCCTGGGCTGGTTTCAGGTCTTAGCGTGCACCAAGATGTTATTCAAAGTGATTCTGTGTGGTTAGCAAAGATGTTTTGATAAATAATGATTAACAAAGAATGATATAAGCCAGTCTGATTTTGGAAGGACCAGCTTCAAACGGCAGTGACTTGCAGAACTGGCCTGTAGCGGATGTTGATCTTTGACCCTGACATGCTGCCTCATTAACTCTATCATTCTGACTCATCTTTGGTTATTAACTAAGGGCACAAGACTCCTAATCGAACACTTGCTTAACTAAAGAACTGGTGCAAATTAGGCTGTGAGCTGAATCTTGGCAAGGCAAAAAAAAAGCGTAGGGTTTGTTGTACTTGCAGAATCTTTTGTGTACATTACCCTATTTATCAATATATTTTATGCCCTTGAACAAGGTACAGTCGCCTGCATAGTGTTTGCACTAGGCTGCTTGTGTGTGTGTGTGTGTGTGCGTGTGTGTGCGCTATGCATTCATCACACTGTGGGAAAAACAAAATCAGTTCTCACCCTCAGATGTGGGGATTCACCTTACAACTGGTGACATAAATCTGGTCCCCACAGGGTTAACCTGTTATTGTAGTGTTAAGTTAAATTTAGAGCTGGATCTATGTGAAGATGAGGCCAAGGGTTGTGTTTAGGCTTGCAGTAGTTATGGTTAAGGTTAGGGGGAGCCTCCAGGGAATTAATGCAAGTCAGTACAATGTCTTCAGAGTTATAATTAGCTCAGGTCTGTGTGTGTGTGTGTGTGTGTGTGTGTGTGTGTGTGTGTGAGCATGCACATACAGTGCATGTGTTACAAAGCAGCTTTGTCGAAAATAAGCACTGTGCAGTAGGTTCGGTGCTAAACAATGGTTCTTCTGTCCTACTGTAACACATATTGTTCCTGATGCTGCATGTGCAATAACATCAACAACCTGTAGCCTCACCTCAAATCTTTGAAATCGTCATGTAGAATAATCCCTTTGGTCCGGGGCGTCTCCCATACTCCCACTTCTGTTTTTATTTACTGCTCTTGCCTGTATAAAAGCCAGGGAAAAATTTCCTTGTGAGCCCCATAGGGTTTCTTATAGTTATGAAACCTGGAATGTGGGTGACCTTGATAGTGCTGCATGGTTTTGTAAGGCAGCACTTTTTTTTTTTCATAACACGTTTTGTAATGAGGAAACTAAAGTCCATGTTAAACATCCCTTCTTTTATATAACTTGAAACCTTATGTCACCAGTAAATTCAGCCTTTTAAGACATAAAATAAACAAGTGGTGGCCGTGCATTTTTTTCAAATATTCTGCAGTATGTTGTGAAACGGTTGCCTCAGTATAGGGGTCATAAATCTTACTGAGTATGTAAAGATTTTAAGCTGAAGGAAAGAGTGCTGAAACAATTAGTCGCATAATTGATTAGTTGACTGACAGAGTACTTATTTACAATGGCTTTTGATAATAGATTCATTGTTAAAGTAATTTATTAAGCAAAATGCCAAAAGTGAAAGGTTCCAGCCACTGAAATGTGAGAATCTGCTACTTTTCTCTGTTTTATATTATAATAATTGAATATCTTTGGGTTTAAAAAACAAGCAGACATCGCTTTGGGCTTTTTCACTGTCAATCAATAATGAAAACAAGTAGTTGCAGCCCTATTCTATTGTGTCACTAACAATCTAACTATGGTTGTTAGTAACAATGACAAAACTAACTGGCTGTCTTATTAACTGTCCCGCCTCAGCACCCATGGATCACATACTGTTCAGTAATCGCTCGCAGATCCACTCCAGTCTGAAACACTACGAAGAGGCTCTGAGAGACGCTGAGATGGCCTGCAGACTCATGCCTCACTGGTCCAAGGTACGTAATAATCAGTTTATGTTAGTAAAAAAGTAAAATGCTCCCATCTGGATGTTAGATAAGTACTATTATCTTCCTCCTGCCTACAGGGTCACGTCCGTAAGGCCCAGGCCCTGGTGTCGTTGGGCAGGATGGAGGATGCTCTGAGAGAGTACCTGGTCTGTCTCTCCATGGACCCTGACTGTAGACAGGCCAAGACTGAGGCTCACAAGGTAAATGCAACATTAGTTTTGTAGTGGACACCCATGGATCAATATTTAAAATATATTTATAGCATCTGTCACCCTTCAAAAGAGCCCATCTTCATATAGCTTAAATCAGTGTAACACTTCTTATTATTTGTTATTTACATCATAAAGGTTTACTATATAACAGCTGAAAACTGCTTGGCAAATAAAAACGTAGTACTTTTGTGTACGTTTATGTAAATTTCAGCAGTGGCGGCCTGCGCACGAGTCATACAGCAACTACAATGCACATTATAAAAGCAATAATACCCAAGAGAGCTCTTTTTTCCCTGAATAATATGTGTAGGAGTGGTTAAATATATAGAAGGGGAAAAGCTAATCAGCGCTAAAATGAGTGCCACAGTCTCTATTATTAAGCAGTTGTGTCTAGCCTATTTAAAAAAAAAACATGACACACTGCATTAGCATTGGGAACTGATATATTACCATGAATGCATGTGGAATTATAAGAATACAGAATAATCACATCGTTTATTTGTCTGTTGTCTTCTCTCAGCTCCTCAGTGATCTCCTGGCTCCAGTTACAGATCAGGTCCCTGAACACATCTCAGACTACTCCAATATACTATCTTTCAGAGCGCACATCAAAAACAGCATTAACACCCCCCCCCAGGTAAGAGATGCTCCACCTCTGGTAGTCAGCAGTTTAAAAAAAAAAAGAAAAGAAGCATGATATTGAGTGGACATGAGGTTTCATTATCTTCCATCCTTTTCCTTCTCTCAGAGCGTCAGTCCCAGCTTGTTTTCATCAGAGTCCAGTCTTGCCTCCACTCCTCCTGCACCTGAGAGGTCAGAGGGCGGTGAGGTCAAAGGTCACTGTTGCCTCCTCAAACGGAAACGGAGGAGCTCAGTGGAGGAGGGAGGACAGGAGAGGAGTGATGACCACAAGAGATCCAAGCCTGGTGAGCTTTTGGAGTTTGTGCACACGCACGCATGCATGTAGACAATCAAACACGTGCACACTCTCTATTAGCAGCATTATTATTTATTTGATAATCTCTCCATTCAGAGCCAGCAGAGGGGACTGATTCATTGAGTTGTCTGGTTGGTGACGTCATGGACCCGACAGATCTGGAGTGTTCTCTTTGTATGAGGTGAGATTTACAGCTCGATACCTAAACCTTTATTTTTTAACAGTCATACACCATGCAATAAATCAATTAGCAGTTGTGTAACATGATAAAATGCAGCTGACAGTTATGTAGCCTGTAATAAAATGATGTGATTTACAGTAACTTTTAGGAGATCAATATACAAAGACACAGCCTGTGAGGAGGGAATAAAAAGAGTCTTTGTCTTGGCTAGTAGCCTGTGTGGAACCAGACTGCAGGCTTTAACACAAACACACAACCTGAACTTTGTATCTGCAATTATGTCTGCAGGCTAATATTGTGTATTTTGTGATCATACATTATATATAAACAATATACCAATTTTGACAATCAGAGAATCATTTTAGTTGTTTTTCAGGCAATAGTAGTGAAACAAGATGCTAAACATTCTCTGCTTTCAGCTTCTCAGATGTGAGGATTTGAGCCGTACGCTCCCCATGTCCACAGCTTTGCCGCGTTTCATGTTTGTGTGTTTCCCACGCAGACTTTTCTATGAGCCGGTGACAACGCCGTGCGGTCACACTTTCTGTCTTCGGTGTCTGGAGAGGTGTCTGGACCACAACCCAAAGTGTCCACTCTGTAAAGAGGAGCTGTCTGAGGTACGTGGTGCAATACTCCCCTTTAGCGTTCTAACATACATCGGTCCATAAAGCACCATTCATACTGAGTCCAGTAGGGATGCACTGCTCCAACGTCTGTGGAAACAGTGTGAGCCAAACTTTAAACCACTATAAACATATTTCTAATATAGCCTCTATCTGTATCTCTCTCCAGTACCTGGTCCAGAGGCAGTTCTGTAAGACAGTATTAATGGAGAACCTGATATCTAAGTATCTTCCCTCTGAGCTCACTGAAAGACAGAAAATCCACCAGGATGAGATGGCTGAGCTCTCCAAGTAAGTTTGTGTCCTCTTGTCTTATTATCTGTTTCCTCTTCTCTTGTCAAATCTAACTCTTCTCATATGTTATGGCTGGTGTTGGGAGTATTATAGTATACATAACGCTCCCTATGTGAATATCCTCCTCTGTTGTTTGACCTACTAACCTACTGTAGGTAGATAACATTCATGTCTGACACACTGGCCTCTTATCGTGCTTCACGTCAGGCATCAAGTGTCACTTTCCTGCAGGCTGAAACACATTTGTGTCTCCAGTAAATACCCCGATTCACTCTCACAGGAGCCAATGTGTTTTTAGCATTTGGCCTAAAGGTCCACTTGGGATTAATGGTGCAGACAGAGTTTACCCAGTTGTTTTATGTTTTTCTGAGCATTTTAAGGACTTTTCACTAAAAGTTGAGACTGAAAGTTCATGACCTTGAGTACAGAAAATAAATGTTATATTTTTCTTGTACCGTGGCTCCGCTGTTCACCACATTAAACACATTCTCCTTTATTCTCGTCTTTCTTCAGTCTTAACAAGAATGTGCCTATATTTGTGTGCACCATGGCCTTCCCCACTGTGCCGTGTCCTCTCCATATCTTCGAGCCCTGCTACAGACTGATGATTCGCCGATGCATGGAGACGGGAACCAACTGCTTTGGCATGTGTCTGGGAGACAACCTCAACGGGTCAGTGCTAACATAGTACCTGTGTGTGTGCTTGGTTATGCATTTAATTCATGAGCGTCAGAGAGTATGTATCCAGGAAGTGTAACATTGGGCCCCTCTTCCTCCTCCTGTCTCTAGGTTTGCAGACTACGGGTGCCTGTTGGAGATCCGTGATGTGAAGTTCTTCTCCGATGGCCGCTCAGTTGTGGACACCATCGGCAGACGGAGGTTTAAAGTCAAGCAGCACAGCGAGAGGGATGGATACAACACAGCTGATATAGAGTACCTGGAGGATGTTAAGGTACGAGGGGGTGGAAGGTGTGGGCAGAGGGAGGGAGAAAGAAAAGAGATGACAGGAGGAAGGACGGGAGTTAGCCAGAGAGGGATGGTGGGATGGAGATTTGATGGCTTGATAGAGAATTGAGAATTGTGTGTGTGTGTGTATTTGTGTGTGTAGGTGGAGGGCGTGGCAGAGCTTGAGCTGCAGTCTCTGCACGATACGGTGTACGACCAGGCCCTGGTGTGGGTCAACTCCCTGAAGGCCGAGCAGAAGGAACGCATTGAAGGACACTTTGGACCCATGCCTGGGAAAGACTCTGTACTTCAGGTACACACACACACACTTTACAAAGTCACACTTTTTACTTCATTTATCCTGTCTTGTGTTTCTTTTAAAATATCATTTTCATATGATGGGAATATGGGGCCTTTTTTTTATTAGTTGAGACGTTAATGTATACTTAGTGGGGTACAGTCAGTATACGTTGGATAGGACTGAGGACCCGAATGCAGACACTGAGGCAGAACAGGTCGAAGGAAAAGGTCTTTACTAAATCAGTGTTCAAATTAACAGGCTTACAGTCAGGCATGAGAGGTTAGTCCAAACAAGCAAACAAATCCAGAGGGGCAAGGCAGGCAGGCAGGCAGGCAGGCCGTAGTCAGGTCAGAACACAGGTAGCAGATATCAGGCAGAAAATCAGGAACAGGTGCAGACAGGTGTGTCAGCAGGGGGGCAGAGGGGCAGACTGAGCAAAATAAAAACAACTGAGGCAGCTGTCATGACACGTGTTGTTGAATACAGATGCATCAGGACATGGAAAATATACCTTAAAACCTTATATCTTAAAGGAAACTTGCTGTGTTTTTCAATTTGGGTATCACAATTGTGGCCATTTCCGACTGGATCATGCTAACTTAGCACTCGCCACCTCCATTTTAGAGAGCCAGGAGATGCAAATCCGGCAAAACCACATATACAGTGCAGGATTTCCCCAATAAATTTCAGTTTTACATAAATGATTTCAAAGACTTGTCTCTGAGTCTGTAAGTAAACAGAAATTAGCCTCCCTGGATTAGCTATTTAAGCTAACTGCATGGATCTACTTGCCGGTTAACCAAACTAGCTGCAAACTAGCTATAAAAATATTTATGTTACACTGAAGATAATTTGGAAAGTTTCCCAGATCTCTACCACAGAGGTGGCAAAGCTAGCACGGCCCATAGTCAGACAGCCACAATTATCATAATAAGACCCAAATTAAAATACACTGGAATTTTCCTTTAAAGTTATTTCTACTGTATTTTGTATTTAAAACCCTCTAACTGTGTCTCCTCCTTCTTCCTCTTCCTCCTTCAGACCAGTCCTAACGGTCCCTCGTGGTGTTGGTGGTTACTAGCCGTTCTTCCGTTAGAAGGCCGAGCCCAGCTGCCGTTCCTGGCCCTCACCTCTCTGAAAGATCGCCTCAGCGGCATCCGCAAGGTGCTGCTCTTCATGGCCCACAGCAGGCACCGGTGACGTGCTCTTGACACCTGGAAAATGCAGTAGCCACCTGCATTGGCTACTGCAGACGCACCCTCGTCCAAAGCAGCAGTTGACCTGTTGTTCTTCCTTTTGATGCACAAAGAACTGATGTTGTTGCACCTTCCCAGTTGTTGTAGCACTGTCCCATTCAGAAAGCAGCGCTGGACTCCATCTACACATCAACAGCAAACTTGACCCTAAAAAAAAAAGCAGCAACAAAGATAATATAGATCTGAATGAACAGATATCTTCCATGCATAATATTCTCTTCACACCATACAGAAACCAAGCTACTTTCAGACAGGAGGGAAGTCTGATTTCCTAAGATGACTGACAATTAGCAAGCCTCTAGATTTGGGTTGAAACAGAATCATCACCTTCTGTTACTCAAACAATGCTAATGCGCACATGTTAAGTTTTTGTCTTTGTCTAACATCTCCATTGCTGTGCTGATATGTCTTCATTTGTCCAGGTTCCACTGTTGCCTTTCTGGCCCTCCTCCATTTTTGTAGTTCTCTGCTTATCCTCTTGCATACATGTTGCGTGTGAAATAACACACCAAAACACAAAAAAAACAACAACACAAACAACACTTTGATATGAGTTATTTCTCAAAACAAAACTGAGCTTCCTGTCTGAACATAGCTTTAAAGCAAAGACAAAGCAAATTTCCTAGTTCAGAATCATACAAATCCATCTAGTGCACGTGGCAACTGCCATTAATTCAACCAATCAGAGAGACCAAACATTTGTGTAAATGCACTCACTACAGCTGTGTGAATATTAATGATAATACTGATTAGATGTGATTAATTGGAGTGATTATAACATCTGTAAAGGGTATGCTCATTGCTAAATGCAGACATTTACCATAACTTTAACAATAATACTTTTTTAAGCTTTTCCGTCTTCCTTCCTTCCTTTTCTCCCTGTGTGACCCTACATCCTGCAGCTGAATAACCACAGACTGAACCTTTACGTCGGCCTGCTTTAAGGCTCCTGTTCTTGTGTTTTATTCATCCACTTTTTTTTTTTTAATTTGTTGGATTTTTTCATTATTTATTTCGTCATTATTTATGCATGCAGTGACATTGTTTACATTTCACAGAAAGAGATGCTGAGCTGCTCACTTTCCAACTTTCCAAAGGCTGTTTTTAACTTACCATTTGACCCCAAACATCAGCAATAATACCCTGGTAACTGTAGGGTATTATAACTGTTAAAAAAAACATTAACGACCTGGAGCCAACATGGCTGCCACTGAAAACTCCACAGGACAAACTCTGGAAACTGGAGTTGAGGACAGATTCTCTCCCAGAGCACCTATTTTTAGATCACTGGTGACCCAAATCGATGTAGTATTTTTATTGGCCTGTCACAGTCCAAGCTCTGTTGACTTACAAAAACTAACATATTTGGATTCCTGAGATACGTGTAAAGCTTACAGTCATAAAGAGAGCAGTGGAATCATTCTAACCATCATCTGGATTTCTGATACCATTATGTCCTAAGTGTATTTATTCAGTATTTATTCTGACATATTTTGCACTTCCACTTCAAGTAAGGGAAAGAAACATTTCAGACAGGCCTCAGGATATGTGTTTCCGCTACTGCTAGAGTGAGAATACTTAAGTATTGGGATTACCACAGAACAAAGTCAAATCTTCTGGTGGTTAAATTGGTAAACGGCCCCAAAGTGAAAGCATCTCCAAGTGGGCCAACACAACTGTAAAAGATCTCCATTCATATATGAGTTTGATTGAGGTATGGTATGAGTAAAGGCCAGTGCCTTCTAACCACAGAATAACACAGCGTGGAACATTTTTACATGTTAAGTAGTGCATACATACCAGGTTCATTGTAAGGTTTTTATTTTTCATCATTCATCATTTTTCCCCTTTGTGGAAATGTGTCCATTCAAGACATGATTTTCACAGAAAGGAAATAAGTATAAATGGGAATAACACAAGAGAAACACATTTTGGGAATACCCGCAAACATATTTCTGAAAAAAACTATATTTGAAAAATATTGAGGCCTTGCTTGATGTCTGTGACATGACTGTTTTTACATGGCAGAAGCTCATCTCTGGAAAACGCAAGAGACTTTTGAGCTTTGCCTTCAAAATCTTTTATTTTATATACGTGTTTGATTTTACATGCTTCTATGTCAATCGGGTTCTTTGTATTTTATAATGTTCTTCACTTGTGTATTTGCATCTCTTTATTTTGTGTGTAATAGTACAGGGAGTGTCCTGTCAAATCATCCACATTTATTATTTTGTATTGAAAGGGCCAAAGCCATGTAATGCTGTAAAAAAACTGATCAAGTGTAAAACCACAATCTTTGTAGATTTTCCCATCAATAATATTATATTGATGCATTATTTGAGTCTTTCACCACAATTGTTAAATTCTATTGGATGATGCTTGTCTTAAGAGGCATTTGTATTAACGAAGTACTGACAAAACAAAAATAACTGGTTTCAACCATCTCCCCACCATGTATAAAATAATTGCCCCAGTAATGTTTGCTAACATCGTAAGTGGTAACCTCTGAGAAGCTATGATGAGTTAGCTTGAACTGGGCAGGAAAGGGAAAAGCCATTAGTCAAAATATAATCCCACCTCCAGCGTAAAAGCATATCACAGATATTTCAGATTCAGAGACAAATGTATTCCCTGATAGATGTGAAGAGGTAGACGTAAAGGGAAAATCCACCTAAAATGAAATCGCATGTTTTATTCCTATTATTTTTACTATTTGTGAACATGAGTAAAAACTCCCTTGATGAACATGTCATGTCACCAAAATGGACTTTGGCTTAAAACTGATATCTGTGAATTATTGTTCATCTGTGACAGCAGTTCTAGTGCCTTAAGTTGGACTTCTTCCTTTTTCACTTTGATGTGTAAACTGCTATTGCAACTATTGTAATCTTTTATGTGACAACCTGGGGTTCCCTAAATAACATCTTAAGATAATCACATTATTTGTCCCATTTCTTTGAAACACCCACCCTGACCACTGAATTGATAGTATCAAATACTCAAATACTCACTCCCGACAGTAGCAGTCGTCAGTTTGAATTGATCTCATCCACTGTAACTGACAGTATTTGATTAGAATACATTGTACTTGTTCTCTGTTAACCACGTCTCAAGTTATTCTTCCCATTCAAATTCTGTCCAACAAAAGATCTAAAATATCACAAAATTGTATCTTAAAGGAATAGTTTGACATTATGAGAAATAAGCCTACTAGCTTTCTCTCTGAGAGTTAGATGAGAAGATCAATACCACTCTCATGTCTGTACGTTACATTACAAGGCTAGCGCCAGCAGCTGGTTCCCTTAGCTTAACACATAACCTCCCTTAAAACCACCACTTGCCGTGTTTGTTTTTTAAACAATCAAACGATATCACATGTTAATTAGTGAGTTTAAAAGCTGCAGGTAGGTGGATTTTTGAACTTTGGACAAAGTCAGGCTAGCTGTTTCCTGTTTACAATCTTTATGCTAAGCTAAGATAAGCTAACCTGTAGTTTTATATTTAACGAACAGAAATGAAAGTCAATCTTCTCGGCAAGAAAGCCAGTAAGCCTATTTCCCAAAATGTTGAACTATGCTTTTAATTAGACCGGCTGGTGTGTAGGACTTTTTGGAACTAGATAACATAATGGATGTTTCAGATTAATTGGAGTCATGTTTATAATTCTAGTAGTCCAGGTTCTTAGACATTAGGGAATTGACTTTTTCCCACACTAGAAAACAACACTCTTAGCTTCAATTACCACTATTTTTTGTGTTTTCCAAAAATATGGAAATGGAGGAGTATTTTCGTCTCTGATGAGATTCCATATGCTTGGATTCTCACAGAGATGGTTTCAGAAGAGAAGGTGTTAATTAGGAAACAGCACAGGTTATAAACTATGTCTTGGTGTCAAGTATTGAATCCTTAAAGTTCAGGGTGGGTTTAAACCTGATGGTTTTATTTTGGCATGTTGTAGCACTCATGATAAGTTTGATCATGCTGACTAATAAGAATGCAGATGTAGAAGAAGTTGGATCTTTTTGATGTTTTGTTATCCAGCTATACTGATAGAAGAGATTTCCGCACACTTAGATCCATGCTGTGTTTCACTTTGATGATGAACATTTTTACAGAAAACTGAAGACTAACCCCACCCTTGATTTCCAAAAAAGAAAAGATCTCAGATGTCACGGGCCGAGCTCTTGAACTGAATTGGGTCTCTAAGAACAAAAGTGACACAATGCATTGATCTAAGTGTGTGGAAATCTCTTCTATCAGTTTGGACTCATTGATGCTTCCAGCAACTTAGCAAAGGTTGAGCGGTGGTCATCCTGCGTTATCCAGCTATGCAAAAACAGCAGGATGGTGGATTATTGCATTGATGTCTTGACCTTTCAGAATTCAATCATTGACCTTCTGAAGAAGTGTAACTACCTCTGGCATCCTCCTGGAGCACTTCCACAAAGAGAGAGGGAAAAAATATGCTTTTCTAATTTTCATGTTTTCCTGACCTTGTTTAATCTGTGTTAAAAGTGTAATTTGAGAGTCTAAACAAATAATGTATATCATCAGTGTCCCATCAGTGATCCAAAATGTACTTCTTTTTTTTTCCAATTTGTGCCCATGTTAAAATGCACCTTCATCAACACTAATGAGAGATTATGTCGCTCGACTCGTCAACTAAAACTGCAAAGCTGTAAAGTCAAAGGTTTCTGTGTGAGGTATTTGATACTGATCCCAAATATTTGACCTATTTGAAGGAGCACTTGATTTATCTTAACTGGCAAATTGAGCAGCTTCTTGGAAACAAAGTGCATGACCTCTTGTGCGTCCTCTTCTGTTTAAGTGAGTTGACTAAAACACATCTGATATAACATTGAGGCTTTGCTATCTATTTTATTATCTAAATATCTTCACATCTTTGCCAAGCACTCCTCATATTTTCAAATATTTGCATTTACTTTCAAAGGTAGAAGGTAGAAGAACTCCATGGCCTCTAAAAGGGTGAATTCGCACAAGATGAATGTATGTATGTCTGGACATCGCTCTGATGTTTTCTGTACATGTCTGTTTTTGATAGTAAAACTTTAGTATGCATTACGTTTGCAAAAGTACAGTCTGAAGCTACAACTTGTGAATAAACCCAAAGGTTTGTGTTCTTGATCCTGCATGGGATTCTGAAAACACTGGACTGGACGAGAGTCTGGCGTCTCCTTTGTTTGTGTTCTTCAGGGCTGCCTGAGTTTCTTAGAAAGTAACGGTTCAGATTACTGGTTAGTTTGTGTTCAATAATTCATTAGATGAATCAAAGCCTCCCTTCTTTCAAAGTACAGTAGTCTATAAGGTGAGTGATGTGGGAAGTAGTCAGCATTTTCAGCAACATTTTGTTGTTTAAACCTAACTTCAGTTTTGGAGATTTTCATGCAAGTAAAATAGTTTTTCTTTAAAAACAACAACTGTAGTTTTAGAAGGCTTGACAAAGAGAGACAAAAACAAAGGATTACTTTCACCCATTACATGAAAACACTGATGCCACGCTCATGTTTGTACAATGAATACGAAGCTACAACCAACAGATGGTTAGTGTAGCTTAGCATTAAGCCTGGCTCTGTCCACAGGTAACAACATCCACCTACCAGCACCTCTAAACCTCACTAAACACGTTATATCTCGTTTGTTTAATCTGTACAAAAACTGTTCGTTATGCTAAGATAAGCTAAGCTAAGCTAAGCTACCTATCAAATATAATGTACAGACATGAGAGTGGTGTCAATCTTCCTGAGTAACTCTTGGCAAGAAGGTGAATAAACGTATTTCCGAAAATGTAGAACTATTTCTTTGAAACTGTAATAGCATTTTCCTGTCTCATTAGTCCTATCTTTTTACATTGAATGTCTTACTCCTGGATAATTATGACATAACTTGGCTAGCTAATAGCTATAGTTTTAGTAGGGAGTTTTTCTCACAAATGACCTAAAACCTGTGACCTACTGTGATTTTAACTTCCAAACATCCAGTATTCTTAACTGTAATTTCCCCTTAAATAGCTTTAAGGTTGGAAAATGTACACATGCACAGTATGTGCTTCTATTGGCTGTCCTGCCAGTGGACAGAGGGATTAAAGAGGTTAGAAAATGCAGTTGCAGAGGGGAGGAAAGGAGGAATGAAGTAAGGTAACATTTCAAGTTGAGCGAGGTTAAGTTCGATAAATGCAACACAGTATGTTCACATGTTGGCATCGTGACCAGAGTTGTTGCATTTCATAAGTATTTTCTGTTATATACCAGTTAGCTAACAACTCACATTAAGTGTTTTAGAGCAGAGTTACTCTTTATCAACAGTTAGTATTAGGTTAGCAGTCAGTAGAAGGTAGGCTGAATAAAACACTGTAGGTTGGCAGGTTATAGCCAAAACCTACGCTTACAGTAAATCTGCATTACTGCTCACAAAACCCAATTTGGGTCAAGAAAACATTCCTCTCAAGTAGAGGGTCTCTGGAGAAAAGGCTGCAAACTACTGATGGACACAGATTCAGGCAGAATAGTTTGAAGAGAAAGAGGAGGTGGAGGGTGGTGGGATAAACAAGGCAGAATAAACAAGTGTGGGAAGCCAAGAAAAGACTGTCGAAGAGAACAGGACTCACACTTAAGAGAGAAAACGAGCAAGAGAGGGAATGTGTGAAAGAAATCTTACATGTGGATGGAGAGAGAGAGGAGGGGTTTCAAGCTTGTGGTTTTTGGGACCAAAACCAGAGAAAGTGACAGCTTGTTTTCACACATACATATGTCTCCAATATGTCTGTCCTTCAGAGTGTGTGTGTTTTTTCTGTGAGTGTGCAGCTCAGAGATATACAGAGAGAGACGGGGGAAGCTGGACAGACAGGAAGACAGTTTATGCAAGCAATGCAAATGTAGGTCACTCAGTCAGAGTTCTAAACTTACAAAGACAGAAAGTATTAGAGAAAGAGAGAGGGAGGACAAATGTAATGATACATGTAGGAAAGAGCAGTGTCTCCTTCCCTTCCTGGCTTACTCTGTATTTGTTGCTATGCAGTATAATTACACTGCAGATTAGCAAGTTTAGCTCGCTGTTAGAGGTTTGAAGTCCTACTTATGCCAATCACAGTGCCTCTAAATATAGAGGCATAGAAGCTTTAATGAGACCAGCATACACTGCATACTGTAGATTTCTGTCATCAAATCCTCTACTTGGTGTCTAGGATCTATCCTGTTCATGCAAATCAGCGCTCTCCATGGATTAGACGCATTCAAGTGCACCGGTCGGTCATGGATTGACACGATGAGTTGAATAATCACTCAATCACAAACCAATATAAATTGAGACTTTCAGTCAAATGTTCATTATGTGTTATTAAGCATCACAGTGGAGAACAGCAACAAGTAATTCCTCTGCAACTCGAACAGTTCCTTTAATACTGAAAATGTGACCTCATATTAACAGTCATGTAGCATTCTCATTAGCCACATTAGCAGCGTGGCTCAATGGATTGAAATGTTGATCTGCTCTCAACATCTATTGGATGGATTGACATGACATTTTGTACAGACATTCATGGTTCCCAGAGGATGACTTTGGTGATCCCCTGACTTTTCATCTAGCGCCATCATCAGGTCAAAATATCAATGTGTCCAGTACTTGATTATGAAAAAATACCTGCAAAACTTACGGCATTCCCATCAGCTTCAGCTGTACTTTGTCTTTTGTGTTAATTAGCAAATGTTAGCATGCTAACATGCTAAACCAAGATGGTGGACATGGTAAACATTACCTGCTAAACATTAGCATGTTAGCATTGTCATTGTGAGCTTGTGAGCATACTGGTGTTAGCATTTAGCTCAAAGTGTTACGACTGTTCACAAAAACAGGATCCAAACGCACAACTCGAGACAAACGTGTCAAGAAACAAAAAGAGTCTTTACTGTAGAAACGTTCTCCAACAAAAAACCACTCCAACGGAGGGAACAAAGCACTCAGGGCTTGAAAAAACAACACAATAAACATGGGCTCAGTGGCAAGATACTCAGTAGACAAAACACTGGTTCTCTGGCAAAAGACAAGACGAACTGGCAATGGACAAAGGGAGACCTGGACTATAAATACACAAAGTAATGGGTAACAATCAGACGGGCAGGAAATCAAAACACGTGAGACGAGATGGATACTAGCATGTCAAAATAAAACAGGAAATGACAAGAAAACTTAACAAACATTGCGTGACATAACAGTACCCCCCCCTCTAGGGCCGACAACCGACGGCCCAGACTCATGTGGATGTCTCTGGTAGAAATCGTCCACCAAACTCTGATCCACAATGAACTGGGACGGGATCCAGGAACGCTCCTCAGGTCCATAACCTGTCCAGTCCACAAGAAACTGCCTCCCCCTTCCTCGCTTGCGGACGGCTAGCAAGCGCTTGACCGAATAAACCAGGCCTCCATCAACCATTCGGGGGGGGGGCTTGGAAACGGGAACCATGGCGCTCTCCTCCACCGGTTTTAGACATCCCACATGGAAAATGGGATGCACCCTCAGAGACCTGGGGAGACGCAGACGAACAGCAGCAGGGTTAATAACTTTTGAAATGGGGAATGGACCCACGAACCTGGGAGCCAGTTTTCTGGAGACGACGTGAAAAGGCAAGTCCTGCGCTGAAAGCCAGACCTTCTGGCCAACCTGATAGGCTGGAGCAGGCCGGCGCCTCCGATCCTCTGCCGTCTTCATGCGATGAGAGGACCTCATCAGGACCTTGTGGGCAGCCGACAAGATGCGGTGACATCTCCGGACCAAGGCGTGGGCAGACGGGACAGAAACCTCTTTCTCTGATTCCAGAAACAGGGGCGGCTGGTAACCATATGCACATTGAAACGGCGATAAGCCGGTGGCAGCAGTAGGCAGCGTGTTGTGTGCATACTCAACCCAGATGAGATGCGCACTCCACGATGACGGGTTCTGGGAGACTAGGCAGCGAAGACATGTCTCCAGCTCCTGGTTGAGACGCTCCATCTGGCCATTGGATTCCGGGTGATAGCCTGAAGACAAACTGACGGAGGCTCCGATGAGGCTGCAAAACTCCTTCCAGAACCGCGAGATGAACTGAGGGCCCCGGTCTGAGACAATGTCTTTGGGAAACCCATGGAGACGAAACACATGACGTAACATGACCTCGGCCGTCTCCTTAGCCGACGGCAACTTAGGCAGAGCAATGAAATGTGTCATTTTAGATAAACGGTCCACCACCGTGAGCACGGTGGTGTTACCTTCAGACCTGGGCAGGCCGGTGACGAAGTCCAGGGAAATCTCAGACCAGGGCCGACTGGGGATGGGCAGCGGTTGTAGCAGCCCCATCCGCGATCTGGAAGAGGTCTTACTCCGGGCACAGACAGGACAAGCTCCCACATACTCCCTCACCTCCCGTTCCATAGAAGGCCACCAAAACCGCTGCTTAATCACAAACATGGTACGCCTGACCCCCGGATGACAGCTGAGCAGGGTGGTGTGAGCCCAATGTATGACCTGTGGACGCATGGAGACAGGGACAAACAAGCGATTTGGGGGACATCCACCAGGTGCTGGGTTCTCACCATTTGCCCACTTCACCTCAGATTCTATTGGCCAGGTTACCGCTCTAACCACACGATTCAGTGGCAGAATGGCTTCTAGTTCCTTGGCCGTGACTTCCGGATTAAAGAGTCGTGACAGGGTGTCAGGCTTGGTGTTTTGGGAGCCTGGCCTGTAAGACAAGGTAAAGTTAAAACGATTGAAAAACATGGACCACCTAGCTTGCCTAGAATTCAACCGTTTAGCTTTACGTATGTATTCCAGATTTTTCCAGAGGGGCCAGAGGCAGAGGCGGGGCAGCCGGGGGAGTATGCGTAGTTCTGGAATCCTCTGGCACGACCTCTGAAGCTGGCTGCGGCAATGGGTCTGGTTTCAGATGTGTGAGGACACGATGTATTTCTGCAGCCAGGTGGTTATCTGCGTCGTCACAGAGGATTGGAACTCCTCCTGGCGACAGGTCAAGCCCGAGACACCGTGTTCGATAGCCATCAGCTGATCCTCATGCTGCTTAAGGCGGCTGCCTTGAGAGCACAGTGCCATCTTACACTGTTCGTAGTCAGCTGGATCCATCGTTGGCCAGTTCGTACTGTTACGACTGTTCACAAAAACAGGATCCAAACGCACAACTCGAGACAAACGTGTCAAGAAACAAAAAGAGTTTTTACTGTAGAAAAGTTCTCCAACAAAAAACCACTCCAACGGAGGGAACAAAGCACTCAGGGCTTGAAAAAACAACACAATAAACATGGGCTCAGTGGCAAGATACTCGGTAAACAAAACGCTGGTTCTCTGGCAAAACACAAAACAAACAGGCAAAGAGAAAGCACAGGCAGAGATATCAATCATGTCATATTGCACATAAACTATAGTCACCACCAATTATTTATTTCATGATGAATGTGAATGAGTGTGTAGTGACTCTAAATGTGGCAGACTATGTGCAGCTCGAGTGCACAGTTAAATGTCTCACTGGAAACAGAGCGTTCACTGATGGCAAAACAGGTCAGTTTTTCTTTTAAACCAGCCATTGTTGTCGTTGTTGTGTTAACTGAAATTCACTGTCACAGTGGCGATCAAATGGTCAGCTATAATGTAACTGGAAACAATGACAGTTTGAGAATCCGACCTCACCCAGTCCAGTGTGACTCCAGTCCGTACGCAGAGGTCAATGAGGTCGGGCCAGTCTGACCAAACCCCAAAGCATGAAGTATGTGGCTATTTTTGCTGCTGTGTTTCCTGTGGAAGTCCAGCTCACAACAACACAGCGAAGCTTTAGCAACCTTTCTGACAATCTGACAGCCTTGTAACTTTAAATGTCCACTTCGAACTGCAAACAGCCAGTACTTAAAGCTTTCAGCTACTTTGCTGTTTGTTTCAGGTTCTTAAAGCTGCACTAATCAATATTTTTATATAAGCAATGGATCACATGACAACTTGTAAGTGCTTGTAGTAATGAATCCACAGAGAATTATTATTATTATCTTCAGTACCCTTCAGCTCTACAGAGATTTATAGAAAGCCGCAGAGCGTTTTAGCGTCTTTCAGGTCATTGTTTTGGTTTTATGGCCAGTGACGGTTCAGTCGCAAACCCCAAGCCAGTCTCACCGCTCTCACTAGTGTCGTTTCCAGCAGCAGGACGCAGCTGTTTTCATTGATAAACTCTGAAAAAAACAATGTATGCTACCCGATCAGTGCCAAACAGCAGACAGACAAAGTTAGCGATTAGCTGGTGGAAAAAGTGGAGCATTTAGCGGCTAAATATTATAGCCAAAATATTCCCTCAGGAGTTGGTGGAGACTTAAACAGAGCTAAGCGAGCAAAGCAGGCCAGAAACATGACTCCAAATGTATACCAACGTCACTGTATCTGCTGAATGTCTAAAAACATGTTAGCCAACTTTATATGGTGATAATATGCCAGTGTTGTGTTAACAGCTTGTTTTCGCTGCCCCTAAGTGGCCAAAAATGCAAGTCAAAATGTTTTGCCAACCACAGTATTTACAAGTACAGTAGATGATTCACATAACCTGTTTAAACTCACTCCTCTGGGCAGAGACGTGTCATATAATGTCTGATACAAATACTATCTGACATGGGAGTGGTTTCGCATTAAAGTGATTTCAACACAACTGTCATTACTTTTAACATTAATGATTTTTTCACAGCAGGATTATTAGCTTAGTCTGTCTTCAAAAGTTTCTGTCTTACAGATCGTACTGCCCTAAGTGGACATTAACCCCCCCCCTCCTCTCCTTGTCTCCTCACCTCTGTGCTTCTGATTCCTGCCAAGTTGGTTGGTTATATAACCTGTAAATGAGAAGGTCAGCACCCAGCAGTCATCGCTATGGATACTTGGCATGGACACACACACATCGTACATCTTGGCTGGTCCAGTTTGGAGCTGCATGTGTGTGTGTGTGTGTGTGTGTGTGTGTGTGTGTGATCGTGTGTGTGTCGGAAGTAGGGCAGCAGCGGCGTTACCTAACTCACCCAGAAAAGACATCTGGGGAGTTTAAGCAGCCCTCTCACTGATTACAGCTTCCTGTACATGTGCACACACACATACTCACACAGACCATCAACCACACACATGCAAACATTCTCTCATGTTGTACACACACTGTTGCACTGCAAGCACAAACGAACATTTGGCTCAAGTTCTGGCCACACACGAGGAGAAAGTCACACACACACACAACACGCATGTGTGTGTACATGCCAAGACTGTACAGTGAGTGTTCAAGACACTCTGTTTGGTGATGGGGAAGTCATTCAAAGTACTGTAAATCACCAGTTTAAAAGAATTATTTGCAATTTTTTAATAAGTCAGTATCATTTATTGTATTATACAATGAGTTTTAATTAGTGCTCTGTAACATAAATTCACAAGATGTAAATTCTGTTCAGTGAAATTGAGACACGTTAAAAGTAATAAAATAAGTCTTGAGACCTTCAATCAAAGTAACTTTGAATGAGCACTTAAGAATTTAGTTTGTTGCTTAAAGGGGTACTACACTGATTTCACACATGAAGGTCAGTTTAGTCATCATAGGGAGAACTACTGAGCCAGGGTGCTAAAAGTCAGGGTATCTCTGCCTCTACTGATTTAATTTTTACTTTTTAATCTGTCACTTGTGAGTACCCTATCTCTGTGGAAGTACAATACTAAATTGCTGGAGTAGGACATTAGGCTGTTTGGGGGATTGAGGTCTCCTTACACCTCCAGGGATGAAATTCTGGTTGGGAAATAATGAATTAATGAGTCCTTTATTTATCTATTTGCCTAACAGTAGTGACATTTAAATATCTTAATAATAAAAAGTTCTGTATGCAGCCTATAAAATATCCATAAAGTGCTAGTTTTTAAATAGTATCATGTTAACTCTTCCAAAGTTGCTAAAACCCCTAAATTCCTAGAAATACAGAGGAGTTGACCTGAGTCTCTGCAGTAGCTACGACCCTGTTAGACCAGATCTATGCAAGAAAGAATGAACAGAAATACTGATTTTATCACTATAAAATATATTCTTTTGGCATAGAAAATATCAAGTCCAGACACAAGTCCCTGTGGGTTAAAACATTTTACTTGGAGACATACAAGACACAATGATTTAGCTTGCATTAAAGGCATTTTAACTTTCAAACCCAAATAGCTGGAAAAAATGATTTCATTTAGTTCTTTATTTCACATTTTATGTACAAGACAAATTCTCAAAAGGCAATACAAAATAAAACAAAATGCATAAAACATATAGTTACTGTGAGATAGATAGATTTAATTGATACAAAGAAATCTTTCAGCTGTGAAACTTGCTTTCCTTTAGTGATGGCTTTGCACCCTGCCACAAATCAATCTCCAAGTGGCTAATTAGCAGTATATTAATTTCTGTTTCATTTACAGTGGAAAATGTTTCATAACCCGCAACACGCTGCCAACATAATGATGCACTGAAAAGTATTAAAAACATATCAATTGATTCCTGAACAGATGACCTTTTGGAGATAATACGTTTCTGTAGGTTGCTGACAGATAATCTGTGGTTATTTATTCAAAATATCAAAAGAGAAAATTAAAAATATAATTTACATTGACAACCTGGAGCGTACTGTACTGGACACATTCAGCACTCGCTAACACAACAAACATCACTAGTTTAGCGTCTGTGGATCATGTTACAAGAAATATATTTGTCTAAAGAACCTGATACACAGACAGCAGTTTGAGGAACCGTGGATCAGCCAGTTTTACCAAAACTCATGACCAGCAGAAGCTAGCTCAGCAAATTTTTCCCCAGCTTGACTTGGGTGCTATCCCGTTTTACCCTCTGGTCACAATAATTTCCACATTCCTCAAAATGAGCATGTACCACAGCCTTAAAATACACAAACACACACACACACACACACACACACTTACTTTGTCTCTTTATCTTCACTTTAAACCAACTTTCTGTGAATAAAGCATCTTCTTTATAAAATAATGTCTCTTTCTTCCCCTCCCTGAAATGTTTAGTGATATCAAATGGAATCATCTGAGTTACTTTAGATAAAAATACATTTTTACTGCTGTGAGACTATGGGTATTTTTCTCTCATCCAGGCACCTTATAACATACTAAGACTGTTGAAAAAATATGGATCCACTTTAAGTAAGACGCATTATCTTTTGGGGTCCTACCCTGTTATTTAGAAAACGTGAATGTTCAACATAAAGACGTAAAGAAAGAAGCAGTTAAATTGAGCCTGTCTTTAGCTGTGATTGGAGGGTTTGTACCAATCCGAAGCGTTAAGCCAGGATAGAAACCAGGAAGTAAGAAAGCAACAGAAAACAAATCTTTGTGTGCAAATGCATTCTGGTCCATCCAAACTCTCGGCCCACTTCAGCCCCCTTTCAGATCTGACCCACTTGGGCCTTTTCTGAGCCAGCTTGGGCCTGTGTACCAGACCTTACTAAAACCTACGCCCGTCACTGGACGATCTGGGGCATCTCGCTCCAGGCTTTGGCCTTCTTCTTGGCCAGGGCCATCCAGGGCGGCTCGTCCTGAGACAGTGCTGGGGGGGGGGAGCCTCGCTGGGAGGACGGGGTCTGGCTGGAAAGCCCTGGAGCTCTTGAACCAGACTTTTCCGGGGCGGTTCTCGATGAAAAGGGAGGGGAGGTAAGTGTTGTGCTTTGGGGCAGGGGTGTCGTGGATGGGGTGGCCATTTTGGAGAGAGGTGGTGGGCTTGTGCAAGAGGGAGACTTTTGGGAAACAGGAACTGGAGTAGGTGGTGACAGGGATCTTTGGGGTGGGTTAGGTTGGGATGGGTGTTTGGCGGTGACCGGGGGAGCCTGGGGTTTTGGAGGGACAGGGCAGGGGAGAGACTGGGATTTAGGAGGTTGAGATGGCACTGGAGTTGGAGGAGAGAGAGCCCTCCTGGCCTCCTTTTCTACAGACACTGAAGGCTTACTGATCTCCAACAGACTCACTGGAAAAAAAAAAAACATACACACATGTCAAACAAACAAAAGAGGAAACATTTTCTGAAGGACGTGTGTGTGATTGCTGTGTATGTTGATGCAGCTTGACATGATTTTTGGATGACTTTACAATCATGAAAACGCATTGATGTTAATGTATTTACAATGGCATTGAATGGAGGCTTTAATGTATTATGTTATATAACTAATTTGTACTGCGTCTAGGTAATGAGTTATATATACAATGGGAATGAATGGGCCTCTATAGACTTTCAAGCATTATATAACTAATAATACTTTATTAGCTGTACATGTTTTCATGAGCTAATGCACAGTGTGCAATTCTGAGCATTTTAAAATATGAATGAGTCTGTACTGCATACAATGGCTGAGATATAAATACAATTGATGTCTATGGGATTGTTTTTAAAATGTATTAAATAAAAAAAAGAACAACAGTTAGAAAAATCATCGCAGCCATCTGCAAGGAATATGCACAATTTGACATATTAATCATCTTAGCATTAAAACTGGAGGAGGAGGTGCTTAAAAAGTGAAAAAAGAAATGTTTTTCAGGAATAGCTCAATGAATATGCAGATGTATGTAAATGTTATAAATATGCAGGAAACTGCATAAAATGATGCATGTAACAACATAACAACGGTATTAGAAGGATAATCTGTTTTTGATTTACAAGTGAGCAAAAGAGGCACAGAAGAATAATAAGAAGATGTTTTGTTGCTGCACAGCAATCACAGTAATTACACACCAGAGTGAAGAACAGTCATATTAGGTAAAACAGCACAATTCATTGGTATGGTGATCTATATTTTAGAATGGGTGGTTTGTTTTTCCTCTTTATACTCCATTCTGGACCAGCACTATTTTACTATTCTGAGATGTAATTTGTATTTTTGTCCAATTACCTTTATCACCTTCCTCAGAAATTCAGAAAAAAATCTCACACATGTATTTCTGATAAACTGTTACCTCGATCAGTCATGTCTGTGTGAGCCAGCCGTCATGTGTAATCAATACCTCAGAGAACTTAACAGTATGGATGTTAAAATGTGAGGTGAAGTGAATTTTGTTGGATCAGTTGCATTAGCAGAGTTTGTCCAGATGAGGGCAGCATTGCATCAGTCCAAAGTTTTACTTACATGCAAGAGGTCGAGGTGCAGAACAAAAAGTAGGAAAGTGACGTTTAGTGCACTCAAAGCATACCTACGTCATTACAGCAATTCAGCATGTTGAGTAGAATACACACTTTCAAATTCAAATTAAACAAATAAAGCCAGTTGAAATGCTTCCATGCTGCAGCTGATGTGCCTTTTGTAAATGAATTTTGGCAGTGCAATATGTTGTGCAATTTCAAATGACCGTGTGTGTGTGTGTGTGTGTGTGTGAGCTCTGACCTTTGCCGGTGGACTCAGCTGCGTTGGTGCTGTGTTCCTGGCTTGCAGCTGAGCTGACATACACTGGCAGTGAACTCTTCCTCTCTTGTTCCTCCTGACGACAGAGAGCAGCACAGTCAGTTTATACAGATTATGTGGCTGGAAATGTGTGGTGATGTACTGTAAACAACACACGGAAGCAGGGGGAACAAAAGACCAAAACAGGGTATACAATCATCCCGTCCAAGTGCACTTCCATCTGAAACATGTATTTTTGAACTAAACATTTGTATTTTTTTTGTTGCCTGCCATCATGTCAGCTATGTCAGCGTCTTCAACTAGTCATGCGTATCCCTGGTATTAAGCTCAAATCTAGATTACAATGTAGTTATGTCCCTTTGGTTTGATTGTGACAGAATAAAACTGAACCTGTAACCAGTGACTTTCTTGGTTTGTTGTGATGATCATACTGACATGTGACTCTTATGTCAAGTTGCCCCTTAGGGACCAGTGCAAATAAAATACAATGCAATTATTGCTGTTGGTAAAAAAGTTTTTACAAAGATATGCAACAAGTAAACTGAATATTAGATCATTATGTTTTATTCTCTTGTCAGTTCATATTTAACGCCACCTCTCATAGGAAGTGGGCGCCTATGCTATTGTGTGACTCCATAATTGTCAGATTTACATTTGTGCACAATCTTAGACACTTTTTTCAGTGTCACTTCACAGTATTGCTGGGAATTTGTGTCTCACACACCCACGCACAGATTACCTTCTTGACAGTTATCTCCTCTAGTGAGCTTTCTTTATAGATCTTCTGTTTCTGTTTGGCCACAGAGATCCAGCTGGGAGAATCAGCTCCACCAGAAACAGCACGAACTGCAGCTGGGTCTGAATCAATAACACAGTAGATATACACTGTTACACCATGGGCGGAATCAGGGGCTATTTACTCTTTTACTTTTCCAAGTCTGATTTAGGCCAAGTTTTGGAGGATTACAAGTGAGCACCTTATGTATAAGAAAGCTGTAGTCCTTGTGCACTTAGTATATGGTCAGTATGTGAGAAAATGGTGTGTGTTTATGTGTGTGTACACACCTGAGACGCGCTTGTTTTTTCCTACACTGTCTCCATGTACATCTGGTTTCTTAGGGAGGGCAGGCTTGTTGCTGACTGGCTGACCTATGGAGGGCTTTGCACTGATTGGCTGTGGTGAGTCAACTTTACAGCTAGCTGGCTGAGCTGGTGGCTCGATGGGAGGCTGAATGAGAAAAAAGTCACATTATAAATACAAAATTCAATACAAAAACTCCATTAGACCTGCATTAACTGATTTTCTGGCCACTTGGGGGCAGCAGAAACACAACACTGACACATTATCACCCTATAAAGTTGATACGGTGAACATCAGCGTTAGCAAACAGGTGCCTATTTATACATCCAGCAGATAGGGAGCAACATTAGTGTTGATGAAGTCCAATGTAAGTCCAATATTCAGTCCTCTTTTAGCTCCTTTTTGTGTGTGTGTTTTAGAGCTTTTTCCCTGAAAAAAAGCAACCTGAAGTTTTGGTCTCTAAATCCAAAACAATTAGCTTAAAGACGCTAAAACGCTCTGTACAGCCGAGGGAAATTCTTGGTGGGTTTGTCACAACAAAAGCCACCTTTCACATACAAGTAGTAATTTGATCTATTGTTAAATATTGGTTAGAGCTGCTTTAATGCCCTTAAATACATTAGATGGTTGAATTAAGCTAAGTTTTCCTGCATTATGTTCCAAAGGTAAGAGAGCTTCAGATTCCTGCAGAAACCCTCAAAATTTAACATCAGAATGACAGTTTTGTACCATCAAATATGAAAACATTACCTAAACAACACACTATCAACAGTAACAACAAAGTCGGGGTGATCACCTCTGCGCTTTCCTCCTCCGAGCTGAAGCGGTGCAGAACTGACGTCTTCCTCAGCCGAACTCCAAATGGATTATCGGGGTTTCCCTCCACTACGACAGAGCTCTCTGTAGGCGGGAGGGTGGAAACATTGTTCTGTGGTTTAACTTTATTTTAACTCCAACAACAAGCTCACCTCATGTGACTTAGATCAGACTACTTTGTCATTACTTGTAGTGCAAGGACAAGAGAAAACGTGACTGAGAATAATACAATTTAAGTTTAGGACACTTAAACAGCACCCAAATAAAAAATCTTCACGATCTACCTTTGAACATGTTCCACGTCCTTACCTTCTGAGCTTGCAGCAGCTGAGGTCTGAGGTTTAGTGGGGGGTGGAGGCGGCGTTGCATTGCTCTGTGGTTTGGCAGCGGTGGTCCCTGAATTCCTCACTCTACCAGGACTCAACACCAGTTCAACCTTAGCCGAACTCGCTGGCTCTGCTTTCACTTCGGGGTTCTTCTTAGTTGTAGCCTCCACCTTCACACCCCCGGGCCCGGTGACAGCGGACGATAAAGAGGAGACGCAGGCGGGTGGGGAGGAGGGAGAGGTCAAACTCTCTTTGGCATCTTCTACAGAGAGCGATCTCTGCCAGGCGGGGGCGATGGTGAAGCGGACTTTGCTCTGATCTGAACCACTGGACGACTGGTTGACTGTTTCCTCCACAGAGGTAGGAAGTGTAGCTTCTTCCTCCAGGGCCGACTGTTTTTCTTCTTCTACTGTTTCCATTGTGTCAGCTGGTTCTTCTTCTGTGAATGCTGTATTTTGCTCTTTGGCTGCTACAGCATGAGAAGGTGTCTCCCTTTCTTTGGGATATGCAGCAGTTGGGGACTGTTGAAAGAAAGGTGTGACCTTCTCGGAGCTCGGAGAGAGTAGATTTATTTGGAGAGTGGTAGTGCTGGTCTTACTGGGAGTGCTGGTTCCACTCTCTTGTGGCTGAGTCTCATAATGTGACTCTGGAAGAGACAAAGAAGAAGGCTTGGAAGAAGCATTAGCTTGTTTTGTGGCTTCAGTTTGATCTTTCTCCACCTGCTCTAAGTGGGATGTTTCTACACCTTCCTGCTCCAGATCTTGTTCAGTTTGATCTGCATCAGTTCGGTTTGCTTCGCTGTCTTCCTCTTGGTCCGATTTTTGTTCCGTGTGGTCGATCTCTACACCTTTCTCCACCCTCTCTTCTCCATCTTCCCTCTCCTCTGCAAAGCTTTGATTGGAAGCTGCTTGACTCTCATGCGCTATTGCAAATACCTGATCGCCCAGTTCTGTAGGGTTCTCATCATCATTGGTGTGTTGTGGGGTGTACGCAGTGTCATCTCCAACCACAACATCTACACCCTCATCCGCCTCCTGCAGTGGCACGGCAATTTTAACCTCTTCATCTGCTGCATCAGGAAGTATCTCCTTCATCTCTTCTGCGTCGTCCCTCTCTTCTTCTATCGCTTCCTCTGCCTCCTCTACTCTCTCCTTTGCTTCCTTCACCTCCACATCGTCCTCTTCCCTCTTCTCCCATCCCTCCTCCTCCACCTCTGGCTCCTTCTCCAGCTCTAACGCCTCTTCCTCTCCCTCACTCTCTTCTTCTTCTTCTTCTTCTCCTCCTCCTCTTCCCTCTTCCTCTGCCTGGCTGACAGCGTTTCCTGTCAGCATATCATTTTGTTCCTCAGGTTTGACTTCCTCTGCCTCCTCTTTCTCTCCTTCCTCTTCTTGCTGGAAGATAAAGGAGAGAGATATTTGAGTTTTACCAATTGAGCCTCAAAGAAGAACCACACAAAAATTCTGGCATTCACCAATTTTCTAGAATTTTCTCTCAAGTACGAACAAAATTCATGAAAGGTCCAGACCTGTCGTACGAGTCATGTACAGACAGCCTGGCTTTCTCCACAGGGGGAAAAAGTTGGACTTAAAGCAGATATAATCAATATTATTATATTAACAATGGATCACATGACTAGTTGTATGTGAAAGGGCTCGCTTGTAGTGATGAATCCAACTCTGCAGTTCCCCTCAGCTCTATGAAGCTTTATAGCAACTTTCAGCTCATTGTTATGGTTTTCTGGCCCACAACTTTACTGTTTTGGTTCAGTTTCACCGCTCTCATGGAGTCATTTTCAGACGCAGGAAGCTGTACGCTACCTGCTTAGCACCAAACAGCAGACAGATACAGTTAGCTACTAGCTGGTAAACATAGTGGAGCGTTTAGCAGCTAAAGAGCCAGATATTTTCCTCAGGAGTTGGTGGACAATGACAACTTTCTCTTAATGCAAACTGCTGTATAGGAGAACATCCTCGATTGCACCTGACAGTGTAACGTCACCTGTAATGGAATCTTTCACGTCCCCTTGACCGTCTCCCATTTTAGTAATGGACCACTTTGCTTTGACAAGATGTTCTTTTTTGGTATCTAACTTGATATCAAACCATTTTCTCTTTTTTTCTGTCCCTGTGTCACTCTGCAATGACTGAGTTGACAACCGTAGTAATATGTTCTCGTTTTTTCAGAGCCCCTAATACAAACTACTGACACTGCTAAATTTGTTTTTGTCTGCTGATTTCCAACAGCGGGACTTGAAGCTCTGCTGTGCGAAAATCTTTTTACTCTTGGGTGACATTTTTGTGCATGAAACCTGCCCATAAATGGAGCAGAACAAATAGCCTTATATAAAGAGAGAGATTTTGGTGAATGCCACTTGGAACACTCGTATGAACAAGCCTCACAAAAATAAAAAGTAAGGCAGGTTTAGGATAAGTCAAAATTCTTGCATGAGGCCTATTGTGTTCTACACAAAATAAATAAATAAAAGGTCAGAAATTCAGATTTTAAAGCTACTTCAATCACTATATTACAAATGAATCAAAGATACATACACCACATGGACTGACTAGTTCCACCACTAGCTCTTCTTCCTCCTCTTCTGCTGCTTCTTCTTCTTCCTTATCTTCAACTTTCTCCTCTTCTTCAACATCTTGACAAGAAGGAGTGCTTGTGCTCAAAGTTGCAACCTCTTCCTCTTCCTCGGCGCTCTGATCTGATAGGAGGGAGCCAGCGGGAGCAGCCTGATAACCGACAGGCTCATCCACTTCTGCCTCCTCTTCCTTCACCTCCTCTCCTTCTTCTATCTCTACATCTTCTCTTTCCTTTTCCTTCACCTCCTCCTCTATCTCCAGGACAACACCCTCAGTCTCCACGCCCAGCGAGCAAGATGCAAGGGGAGTCTTCAAGGAGCTCAGCACCTCCTGTAAGAAGGAGCTCTCCTCCTCCCCCTTTTCCTGGACTCCATTGTCTTCTCCTCCCAGCGCCAAGTCACTTTCAACCCTGTTCTCCTCGACTCCATAGGCAATGCCAGGAGGGTCCAGCAAATACTCTCTTGGACCAGCAGGGGGCTCTGGAGTGGCTCTAGAAGCAGATATCAAGAGGTCAGACTGATAGAAAGAGAAAACAAAAACAAGTCAGACTGGGAAAAGGAGAAAACAAGGAGGAAATGATGTCTAATCACCCGGGACTGTCCAGAGAGGAGGCTATCGAGCTGGGCTTGGAGGAGGGCAGGGGCTGGGCGTCTGGGGCTTCCTCCTCTGAGAGACACAGCTCAGGAGGAGAGGAAGTGTCCAGGCAGCGAGACACATCCTGTTCTGCTTCAGATTCATCCTCTCCCTCCTCCCTCTCCTCCTCATCTCTCAACAGGGATTGTCTGAAATGTTGTGGTTGATCGTCCTCCTCCTCCTCCTCATCTTCTTCGTTTTCCTTCTCCACTTTTGGTTTGAGCTCATCACCACTTACAACTGGATCACAGACAGAAGCAAAGGTCTCAGAGATCAACCTGAGATGATACAGTGACAGCAATGATATGGCTACCAATGTGAAAATGAAATTATTTAACCAAATCAAAGTTTCATTATCAATTTGCAAGATGTATGATAAAAATAAAATTAAAAAGTACAATTTTCATTTTCATGTTTGAAAATGCATAATTTGCCAAATTCAAAATTCATATAAAAATTGTGAGTGCTCTCCTAAGCATATTACCATCATAATGATAATGCAATTAAACCTGAAATGGACATCTCTGTTTCAAATTGGCAGACAATGTGCAACCTAAACTTGAAAATTAAATTGCAAACTTTTGCATTTGAATTTTAATCATGTCCTGATTTTAGTTAATTTCTAATGAAACTGAATGTTTTCATGATGGCAGTCCCCCCCCCCCCCCAAAAAAAAAAAAAAAATTTCCTTTTTATTTTGATTAGAAATGAGCTAAACACAGGACAAGGTTTATTTAGAGCAATTTCATTTTCAAGTTTAGGTTGCAAATTGTCTGAAAATTAAATTAATCAAATCAAATTTCTTTCTCAGTGTTATGCTCAGCAGTAAACTATTTGTCGATGGAGTTTTTAATTTAATTATTGAGAGGGATTATGCATTTTTAAACCTGAAAATGAAAAATGGATAATAACATTTTTATTTTGTCTTACATTATGCAAACACAAATGAAATACAAAAATTATTTAAAGATTTAATTTTAATTTTGGGCACTCAGAGACTTCCACACCTGCAGAGTCATTGATCTGAAGGGGAAAAAAAAGATGGAATATAGTCGAGTAGAAAAAATGTGTGCTGACCTTCTGTTGTCTTCTGATGTTGTCGCTCCTCCAAAGCTTCTGTTATGGAGGTGTTCAGTATCTCCTCCACCACAGAGTCTCCCTCTGCTTTCACCTCCAGCCTCTGCATGGATAGAAGACATTAGCAAGGACATTCTCAGTTAGCACTCTGATGGTCATGGTAATGTAGTGATCCAGTTAGACTAACCAGAAGCTGCAGGTTAAAGCCACTAAATCATCTGTCCTGCTGAGGTGCCACTGAGCAGAAGACTGGTTCTATGGCTGACCCTGTCATCTGACATTTTGGTCGGGCAAACGGTCATTACCACATTATTTATAACTAGAATGTTATGATTGGCTGAACTGGATATGTCAGTCAAAACGCTCTCTAAACAATCTCTTTTGACCCTACTTTGTGGGTTTATTTCTGTAGTGTTAAATATTATTTCTATTGGTAATTATAAAATTGCAAGTTAATTGCTAAGATCTGGGAATACTTCAGCTTCCTTAAAAAGAAGTCCAGTTTTTTTTAGAACCGTCCTGATTGTCCCACTGTTCATGTTTCTTAACGGACTTTCTGCAGTCTCATCAGTTACTTTAGTGAGTTCAGTTTGATGATAAACAACAGAAACAACAGCCAACACTATGAAAATAAGTACTGAACCAGAATGATCATTTAAAGCATACTGTATATTATGGCTTTATTAGAATGTAGGTGCTCATGTTAGAGTGTTTTTATGAGTCTGAATATCTTACACTAACAGGTTTCCTCCTGTTGCAGGCTTTGTATCTCAGACCCAGCTTGTGTTTGGCAGCAGAGTTATCCAGACAGCTGAAGGGACTGGCCGGCTGACTGAAGTCCCCTGGAACCACCAGGGGGCTCACCGCTCTGCTGGAGGCAGCACAGGACAGCTGGAAAAGAGAAGGAGACAGAGTAAAAAGCTTGACAAATAACTTATTAACAGAGGGAATAGTCCTCATTTGAAAATACAGGTGAATTAACTCATCCAACCAACCAGCACTCAAAACAGTGATATCATCTGGAGACACCTCTGCAGGAGCACCATTAACAAAAGCTGGGCTTTGTCTACCCATGTCCTGGGAAAATTGTACCCACATGCCGCTGTATCCACAGAGTCTGTCCAGACAGGGCTGGCCACGTCCCAGATTTGAGTCATCGCTCTTACTCTTGTTCCTGGCCCAACATTTGAAGGGGGGTGGGGGGTGGTAGTACAGTGTGTTGATTACGATAAAAGGTGGCTTTTCACGTAAACGATGAAGGCAGCAGATAAAGAAACTAGAGGAAACAGAGCGAGACCAGCAAAGAGAGGGAGCGAGAGAAAGGGGAGTCCAGCTGTCTAAATATTAGCTGTCCTTATCTGCAGGACCAACACTTACTCTGTCATCACCGGACAAGTATCCCTCTTTCTCTCCTCTGACAAGTTCACATTTTGACTTATTTCAACATAAAATCCCAGAGAGGTTTTTACCTTTTCTCATCTATTAATCCATCAAAACACCTAAAAGAGTCCAAATGATTCACAGTTTGACATCTCAACACACGCTTGGGCTAACTAAAGGACTACAGTGACAGTTTCAGGTGACAACATGTCTGTGTTTTAGAACTATTTTCTACCAAAAAAAGTCAAACTGTCCACAGTGAGGTCTGTGACATGCACCTAAGTAACCAAGTCTTTGTTTAGTTGTTTATAGAAAGATACACTGCTTCTGGCTTTTAAAGTTTCATGCTTTGAGCACCAATCTTTCTTTGCTCAAATCAGCTCCATTGCATTGGATTTGTGGCAGATGTTTAAGAGATGGCTATCTCTAAAGATCAGCAAATGAAACCAAAACTATTTGCATGGCTAGATACCACTAGAGGTCATTCGGAAAATATGGTATGTTTTTATGATTTCTCACATTATTATCTGATTTTGAGCAAAACTCATAACTAGACGGAGAGATTGTGTAACATTTAGAGGAATATGATCACGTATGATCTTCGTTGACATCTAGATGTGTGTTTATGATTTTTTCAGGTTTCTGTGTGTGTGTGTGTGTGTATGTGTGTGTGTGTGTGCGCGCGTGTGTGTGAGAGAGAGAGAGAGAGAGAGAGAGAGAGAGAGAGAGAGAGAGAGGCAGGTTGAGGCAGAATTTAAATGCTGTAACTACAAGCAGACGCGCTGACTGCCAGAGAAACCATTGGAATGCACTCTGAAAACACACACACTCATACACACACACACTCAGTCGGTCAGTGGAATAACACATACAGTAACATGGCCAGAGAAAGAGAAAGAAGGTCAGAAAAACAAGAGACAAGGAAAGACAGACAGACAGACAGACAGACAGACAGACAGTGACATACAGAGGAAGAAGAGGTCAAGTAGCAGACTTCCATTTAAGGTTTGAAGAGCAGCTTGGAGGACTGGTTGTGATCACACCCACCACCACACACACACACACACACACACACACACACACACACACACACACACACCCTGAGGTCCATCTTCAAGCATCACACACAAAGCACATGACAGCTTTTTACTGTGCTACAGATACCGCACGCATGTGTGTTTGTGAATTTACTGGTTAAATCCTCAGGCGGAAATACAAAACTTATCTGATTTAAGGACCTCTAAATGTTAAACTACCCCATTCAAATCAAGAATAAAAAAGAAAACCCATCAATATTTAGTGATAGACAGAAAGAAGCATTTGAGTTTCAGTCCCATGAGAAGAAATGAAGTTGAACTGATCCTGCTTCTTTCTGTTACTCCACCCATCTTACACATGGATGCTGACTCTGAAATAAAATCTCTATACTGTCTCTGTAAACCTGCATGACTTCATTTTTTTGGCCACTTGCGGGCAGCACAACAAGCTGTAATCATAACACTGACACATCATCACCATATGAAGCATGTTAGCAAACAGTTACCTGTTTACACATGCAGCAGGCATGTAGCAACATTAGCATTTCTCTGGAGTCGTGTTTCTGGCAAACTCAAGAATTTAAGTCCAAAATTCACTGTCCTTTTAGCTCTGTTTTTGATCTTTACCAACTCCTGAGGGAAAAATCTGGCCTTTTATAGCCTCTTTATAGCTCCACTGTGTTCACTAGCTAGTTGCTAACTGCGTCTGTCTTCTGTTTAGTGCTGGACAGGTAGTGTACAGGAGGTTTTTAGAGCTTTTTCACTGTAAACAGCTGCTTTGCTGTGGCTGAAAACAACACTGATGAGAGCGGTGCGAGTGAACCAAAACAGTAAACTTGTGGGCCTATACTATTTACAGTAATTATACAGACAGACTGACCCAGACCCAAGCATCCAGGGGGATTTTAGGCTTTTATGGACACGTTGTTTAGCTCAAAACTCTTAGCGCTGCAATGAAACCCAAGTTCATTTTCGGAATAAAATCTCAAAAAAGCATTCTGTGTCTCCATGAAGTCTGTCAGGAGCTCTCAGCGAATGGAAAAAGCTCCAGAAAGTGCCACTGCGACTGCAATTCATAAGTCACTGCAGTCCTCCTTGACCACATTCCTGTGTGTGGAATGCACTTTAAAAAGGGGATATTTTCAGGTTTTTGTGCGCATGTCTTTGTAGCTGGCCATTTGTGGTTCTTTTCAGTGCAGAAATGACTGGCCAAAACCCTTCTGAAATTGCTAAAACGGCACTATCATTAAATGCTCATTTGTCATACTTTGCTGACTGTGCTTTTAGCCCACATTATAGCCAGCGAGGCTAAATGGATAGTTGAGGTTTTTAGGACTTGTCTTATCACGAATTGGCATTCCTTTCTGTCCATCTGAAAAGTACTTATTGCACTGAACTGTTTTAACTGACAGTGCTGTCCGGGAGCATATGGGACATTTTGAGTCACATGGGCTGAACCACAAACACTCATACAGTAGGTCAGGAGACTGACAATTGGAGGATACAGAGTAAGAAAGAAAGAAAGAGACAGTAAGAAAGAATGTAAATTAAGACATTCATAAAAGTGGGGAGAGGGGAAAAAAGAGAAATAGGTCAATTTGCACGAACGGGGCTTTTATTTCGAACCAAGAGTAGTGTTTCAATGATTAGATTGGATCATGAGATGTTTTTACCATCATAGTCACATGAGGAGAAATGTCACAGTCACACAAAGCCCTACACTCACACAGCCTGAAGGTTCCTCCTTGCATTTATAAATCACATATCGTACTGTGAGATGACTTAAATGGCTGTTTGGCTGGTGACGGGGGAATTCACTCACCATGCTACGTGGAGGCTATTCGTTTTACAACAGCACCGCGCATTGGAGTTTAGAAGTTGTGGATTCAGTCTTGTTCCTGAGGGCAGCGGTTTTAGCTTTGCAAGGTGGAAGTGGCATTAATATTTTGCTAACATGTTAGCCAGAACAACTTTATAAGGTGATACTATGTCAGGGCTGTTCTTCTGTCCCCATGTGACAAAAAAATCCCGCCAATTTTACACATCAAAGTCTGTTTACAGGTCTTGGAGAGCTCTACTGCATATGGGGGAAAAGTTGTATAAAGCCTTTTGTGGCTCC
This sequence comes from Macquaria australasica, assembly GCA_005408345.1. Taxonomy (NCBI): domain Eukaryota; kingdom Metazoa; phylum Chordata; class Actinopteri; order Centrarchiformes; family Percichthyidae; genus Macquaria; species Macquaria australasica. The sequence continues at coordinate 104,778 of SEMN01000153.1, read as the reverse complement.
AGAGGGAGCTGCTCAAAGTCTAATAAATAAACTCAAGGCTATATTAGCTGTTACTAGCATAATACAACCAAATCTCTGACCAAACTGTCGAGTTGCATTGTGGGTAATGTATGTTTTGACAAGGATGAAGAATACATGGAATAAAAAAGACGATATCTCTGCTTCTGTGGCACTGATTTTGATTCCTTTGTTTGTTTTTTTAACTGTCCATTTTGAGTCCAACAATGTTAAAGGAGTGCAAAGCTAAATTGGTGGAATACTCTTTTAAGTGTTTGCTTACCTGGTCGTCATCGCTGTCTATTCCCTCCAGACTGATCGAGCTGTTCCTCTGAACCTGATTCTGAGGGGTGCAGAGAGAGGGAGGAATGAGAATAACATCGTTAGCAGTGCAGCAGGTAGCATTCAGGTGGACTACAGACAGAGTGGGACATTATTCAGTAATATGCGTTACCATGACTGTGTAAGGTGTCGTGTATTCAGGTGGACTACAGGGCAGGCCGTCATCTTCAGACATGGTTCCACCATCTTCCGTTCTCTTCACACACATGAGGGACGGAGGAGAGCCCAGTCTGATGGCCTGCTTCAGCTGGAGCTGCAGAAAACAATATTAAAAACATAGGCAACTCGTGTTTGTATGCGTGCGTCACCTATGTAGATTATAAGAATCAAAACACCTGAAAACATGGCCACACTTGTAGATATTACAGCAGGAAGTGAAAGTGTTCTCCAGGTTTTGTGTGTGTGCGGGAGCCAAAATCTGTCAGCCTGTTTAATAAACTACAGCTTTATAAAAAGGTAACAAAGTTTCCCTGTTTTTACAGTCCAAAAATCCTCACCAGTGTAGAGTATGATTAACATGAGGACAGTCAGCTGGCACTCAAGAGAGAAAGTGTGTGTGTGGTAGGTATCACAGAAACTCAGACTAACAGACTTGTTATCTGCCTGTTACGTGTTGCCCTGTACTCAAGGACTCATTTACTCAGGTGCATAGCAAACGCTGGACAAACAAAGTAGCTTTTCTTTAGCCGGGCTGGACGCTGGCACACACCCAGTCCTTGACAGTTTTCAATGTTAACATTTTAATATTGTTACAGTAACTCTAACACACTGAGAAACACAGAGGAGCTCCTAAAATAACTAAAATAAGGACATGGGAAAAGCTTATCTCACCATTAGCAGTTGTGTTGGGAAGCTCAACTTGCTCGTACATGAAATTCAGTTTATTGCTAATTTTGAGTTTAAATATTACAGTACAAAATGTGGTGTTACAGATGTATGTCTTTATATTTCTGTTGTGAGATAACTGCACATGACTATGACTTATTCGAGATTTTAAAAAATGCTAATAACGTGGTACAGTTGTGACCACCAAAAAAATAGCGAACAAGCTAATGTTAGCATTTAGAAAAAAAGATAGCAGGTAGCATTTCCTGTTTCCTGTTTTTCTTGTCTTTCTTTTTTAATTGTGTGCTGCACATTTTAGGTCAACTGAATTAGTTCAGTGAATATCTCAATATCTCAACGGTTACAGGATAGGCTAGCAAAACCATTAGCATGTCAAATTCAGTTAGCTCCCACTGAGGACACCATTATATGAAGGCTGATAACGGTAATGTCAACATTCTTAAATTTTAATGATAAAAATAAAAGGGGTTTGGTATTTCTCCTTCAGAATGATATCCTTGCACTGTGGAGAAGGCTCTGAAGTAGCATTTAGACCAGTTTGTAGGGAATTAATTTCACAGTAAAATATAATTTCACAGTAAAATTAATATAAAAAATGTGAAGAAGAAAAATTAAGACAATAATACAGATCTTTTGTGGCAAGCCAAACATTTCTTAAAGGGGGTGGGGTTTTCTTTAGGGGGATTTGGACTAATGACCTCCATGGTACGACCTTGTTCGGAATATCTACAAACTAACAGCAACATTACAAGTATCTTCAATGAGTGACCACCATGTTATACGCACTTAACAGTGTTGCACTGAGCATCATTATGCACCTCGTGACATATCGATCCTTTCACAGCGTGTTTATATTTGGCTCTGGAACAACCTCATTCTGCTTATCAAACAGGCAGCCCAGCTCAGAGCGAGGGGATTAAGGTCAGGAAATCGCCATCAGATTGTTTTCCACATTGTTTTCAGTTTATTCAAATCAGTGTATGTACTTTACTCTCAAAGTCTTATTTCTATCTAATCTACATACTGTACCTAAATAATATATATAAATGCACTGATTATCATTGCCTGTCTTTCTGTCTGTTGGCCCCTCGTACACACTGTGTGAATGCTGTCTCACGTTCTGAAACACTTATTTACTTTTATTTACTTTATTTTAGCTGCAGGAGAAAGTTTTCCTATTTAGCAAATCCCCTTAAGACGTTGTTTAATTCTCACTCCCCTGTAGGTAGCTTAGTGGAGCAGTTTAACTGGAGGTCAGTCCGTCTGTCTGGGTCTCACGTCTTCCCGTTTTAGCCCGTTGTTGTGACAGACATTTGTTCTGTCTGTCCGCTTTTCTTTTCATCATCCAGTCCTTCATTTTGCTTTGACAGACGCTTCAGTTTCAACCTCTCTTTGTGATGCACATCAGCTCTGCCCGTCTGACTAAATATACTAGAATACTAGTATACTAGTATATACTAAATATACAGCAGATCAGCTGGCACCGCTCTGTCTCTCTCTATCAACTCCTTCGTTGATAAATACAGCTCATGACAGCTGAGAACAGCACAGGGTCATAGACATTCTCACTACCAAACGTGCAGATTGTGATTCTTTAGACTAAAAGACCAGGTATGCTTTGTATGTGCATTTACCTGTAGTGATTTCACTTTCCCATGAATGCTGTCCTGAGATGCCCCGAGAGCCTCGTTGGCCTCCGATGACTCAGACACAAAGACAGAGTCATGTGACAAGGCCTTGCTGCCCAGGCTGATCTTTGACCTTTGGGAAACAGGAAGGGGAAGAAATAAACAAAGCACAAAGTGGTGTTTCACAGATTCTAAAACAAAATAAACAAAATAAAGAGAACTGGATGTTGGGAGGCCCTGACTGGTCAGTGATTTAAAAAAAAAAAAAATACCATTGACCAACAATGGTGAGGGTTTGTTTTCCCCACTAGTATTATTCCTCTCTCTTTTTTTCCCTCTTCTTTTACCAAAGAAAATCATTTAAAATAAATCGATGTTCTCTTTTTCTGCTTTTGTTTGTTGTCCAACTACATTGTGCATCCTTAAACAGATCCCCCCTAATGATTATGAGGAGGAACACAGAATGGCTTCAATAAAATTGGAGCAGATATATCCTGTGACACCGGGGAGAAGTCAAGAGTAGACAAGGCAGGAAGTGGCACAGCTTAGAAAAACAAAGGAAATTAGGACTGTCCACAGGAAGACACATTCCACTACGTGTTATGAAAACAGGAAGCCATGAGCCTCGACTGAGGAAGAACAGGAGATGGATGTTAAAACATGATATTCCTTTCTTAAATTATCTCTGTCCTTTTCACACTAGAGGAGATATTTATCTGAATGGACAGAGGAACGCCAACAAATTGGGTAGAAACATAATACTGGGCTGCAGGGAAAGGAAAGCTATCAGTGGCTATGTTTTGTTGGTGAACCCCTTAAACCCCTCTTGTGGTGTACAATAAGGGTTTAGGGATATCTTTGGAAAAACAAGGTGAGATTGCCAATATATTACTGGACTCATATTTTATTGGGGTGGGTCAACTCACCTTAGGGATCTGCCAACCCACCAAAAATGATTTAATTAGTTTGGGTTTCAGTGTCCCATAATGGACTAAATTCCCTTTTGAAGGCTTTTCTACCCTGACATGAATACAATTATGAAGGAAACACTAATAAATCTGCATGAAAACCAAAAAACTGCAAGCACTTTTGAAATTTTTGGGTTAAAATGTGCTGCATGTTCAGCAAAACTACTGCCATGGACGTCATTTGAGTCGTCAGATCTATTACAGTGCACAGTTTAGAGATAATGATGTCCGTTCAAATTCCTAACAGAAATGTTTAGATGAGGCATTCTGTAAACCTTCTCTAACACATAATGTTGTATGTGAAGAGAAATTGTTGAGATTGCTAAAAAATCTTTCTCATCTATAATGAAATTAGCTTTTCAGCTCGTCCAAAGTGTGTTTACTGAGCTGCTCTCTTTTTTGAGATGCAAAATGTAGCATTTAACAAACCATTAACCAAACATTTCCCTAATAAACCACACAGAAGTGAATCTTCTTGTAGTTGACAGGCTCTTGTATGTAACTGTGTCAATGTTTCAGTAAAAGTGTTAAAATGTGTGCCTGATCTTACCCAGAGCCCTTATCCTTCTCTGATCGAGTGAGTGTGTTATTTTCGGATGTTTTGCTGACATTGTCGGTTGATTGGCTGGCTTTAAGCCCCGCGTCTGCTCCTGCGGCTGGCGGCTCCTTTCTCTTCTTCCTGGCAAAGAATTTTTTAAACGTCTGGAACTTGGACTTCTTCTTTCCTGTGAAGACAAATGAGAAAAGAGAGAAAGGAAGAAAATGAAAGAAACTGGTGTAACCACTCCTCACAGTTACCTTCTGCTGACGGCACTACAGCGAATCATTACAACTAACTGCACAGTGATATATTAATGAGAAAATTACACACACAGCATCTTTACACACAGCCCTCATATGAACTCTAGTTTGAGCAATTAGCCCTGTGTTGGCTGTAAAGGCTCAGGTAGGCACCCCAGGAGAAACTGCGCACCAAGACTGATGTGTATTTACACAGATACATAAAGACAGATACACACACACAAACACACACACTCTTGTGCTTGTAAACTCCCAACCCCCAGTGAGTCCACCTCCATTAGCACCGCAGTGGAAAAACTCAACAACTCTTTTATGACTCCTTAAACAGCTACAAATTGCTTTCACTGCTTTCAGGCACCAAGGCGCTCATCCAGAACTTGAAACGCCCACTGGTCCTCTCCCTGCCCCACTTTCAACAGGGCTGGTCTTCACATTTAGTTTTCTATTCAAATCAAATAGTATTAACAAAGATGCATGTCCTTTTCCTTATGTTGTAATAACAAGACTAAGGATACGTTCAGACAAACTTTGGTTTTTTTGGTCTGAATGCCCACTAAGAGTCTACAGCCATGCTAGCAGCTCTATGAGGCTGTACTTAAAGCTCATTTCATGCTTTGAGCTTAATGCTAACATGCAAACAGTGACAAGGCTAACATACAGCTGTTTAGCTAATGGTTAGGTAATGTTCACCATCTTAATTTTTCACTTTAGCACGCTAACATTTGATAATTAGAACTAAACGCAAAGTACAGCTGAGGCTGATGGGAATGCCGTTAGTTCAGCAGGTATTGGACAAAACCTTTGACCTGCTGGCGGTGCTAGAAGAAAGTCAGTAGGATTCATCCTCTGGAGACCATGAATGTCTGAACAAAATTTTATGGCAATCCATCCAACAACGGTTGAGATATTTCAGTCTGGACGAAAGTAGTGGACCAACATTGCCATCTCTTGGGTCACGCCAGTAGCGTGGCTAAATACATGTGACAGCTTGTCTTTGGCTCTTAAAGGGAAAGTGCTCCGATTTTACACATGAAAGTCTGCTTACAGGTCTTGTGGAGTACTATATGTGAAAAAAGTTGTATAAAGCCTTTTGTGTCTCCAGAGGAAGCTATGTGAAGTATGATAAATTGCCTCAAGTGATGTCACTTGAGTCAGCATCGGCTGGGTCTGAAGATCACAAGATTAGCTACAAGATTTTGTTTTTTGAGTTGGAAAGAAGTGAGTTTACCAGACCTCTTTGCCCACTCCTTATATCTGCTTGAGGCTACATTAGCCGCTACTAGCATAACACACGATTCTCCGACTAAGCTGTCGGCGGTCGAGTTGCATTGTGGGTAATGTAGGCACCAGGTTTTGACAAGAAAGAAGAATGTGTGGAATAGAAAAGACAATATCTCTGGTTCTGCGGCATTGATTTTTTCCCCCATTGTGAGTCCTACAATGTTATAGGAGTGCAATGCTAAATTGGTGGACTGCTCTTTTGAAAATGATCATAGACTAATCTGCATCTACCCTCTATCAATGCTACAGGGCAGTCAACAGTACAGCTTCATAGCACCAAGCACTGACCTGACTAAGGACACATCCTCATTGTTACAAAAACTAATTTGGAGCATCTCCAGTAGAGAAATATTCAGATATACTATCCCAACATACGGATATATTAATCCCCAGAGACTGGACAGTGTTGAGACACAAAACAGAGGGATAACGAACTGTGAACAAAAAAGGAGCCGGGAGGAAAACAAAACAACTGTGATCTAACTATTTTGAGAATTTACATCCCTGGGTCACAAAAATGCTTTAGAAGAGACTTTAAAAAAAAGGCACATTCTTCTCACACAAGCTGTGTCATTTTTGTCCTTCAGCCTGTGGGGAATCCTTGAGCATTCCCTCCTTTCTCTCAAAATAACACTTTTTGGTTGGAGCTAAATCACAGCTGAAAAATGTCTGGAATCTAAACCTGGTACCGGGGCTAAGACGCTGAAAAATCCTGGGTCATTGGCTACAGAACACGTCACAAAATGATTGAGCGTATTTATTTTTATGTTATAGATTTTACATTTTATATCTCACATACATACGCAGCTGGCTTTCTTTTCTTTTGATATCTTGTGTGTTCAGGTTCAGGTTCAGGTTACTTTATTTGTACCCGTAGGTAGATTTGTTTTGCGGTTCAGAAAAATCAAGACAGACATCCATCTAAAGACAGTTAGACACATTTTTACAGACAGCACAAACAGTAAACCAAGACAGGACATGAAAAAGTGCTCAAAGGATAGCATCAATGTTCAAAGTGCAAAGTGTGTTATTGATAAATATCATACGAAACATTAAAAGAATTGCAGTCACATACTGTCTTCTCTGCATGGAGAGCTAAATATAGCAACACTAGTTGCCATCAAACCACACATAGAAGATAATGTCATTTTTCATCCAATTTCTGTGAAGAAATGTTGGCTGTAATATCTCCTCTCTTTTGTCTGGACCTTAAAGTGAACTGCGCTTCCAAGCTGCTTTTGATGATGCTTCAGAGGCCTTTCTGCACTGCCAAGAGGAAAAATCGGGGGGAAACACCAGCCGACAGCGCCATTTATTGTGCTATTTTAGGCACAATAGAGTATTACGTTAAAGGTCTGCACTCAGAGAGCTGAAAAAGGCCACTGCTTCAATGGAAGGTCAGTGGAGCTCTATGGTCATTGTAGGTCTAAGATACTGTTATTTCCAAATATACAGTCTTTCTGTTACAAACATGACTACACACACACACACATACTCGAAATAACATCATGGGAATTTAAGGTCAATATTGGGGTGACTGACCTCAGCTTACACAATGAGAAGATGGTGACCTTTGACAGGGAAACAATGCCACGGACAGAGTGAGAAAGGGGAGGAGAAGGGAAGCTAAAACAAAATTTAGAAGAAAATGTCTACAATGTTTTTAGGGCCAGGACATGATCATTGTCAGGAGAGCTGGAGTTATTTTGTCCCCAAAAGTGATGCATTTTGTTTTCTATTCACTGCGAGGAGAGGAGGATCAATGAAGAGAAGGAGAGGAAGATGAGAGGCTGGGGAGAGGACGAAGGGTCTGCAGTGTATTCTTATATGTATGTATAACAGAATTAAAAGGAAGAAGTGAACGGGCTCAAACTTTTCTATTTAAAGACTCCAACCCTCTCAAACCTGCAGATCTAATTAAAACAGCGTATTCTACTGGGCGCCGATCAGAGATAAGCTGACTGTCTGGCACCATCACTCTGTTAACACCAACAGACTGAGGCACACTCCATGATCTGTGGAGTCACGTCTGACGTTCAGCTCTACACATAGCGCTACACATAGTAGATTGTCTCTTAAATGTCAGAATTAAAACAGGACCTAGTCTAAACAATCCCAACGGCACTTCACCAAAACCTTCCTACTGTGGCTTCGTCCACACTGACGCCTCTCTGACCTCCCAATGCACCTCTTCCTTGTTCCCATTATCAGCAGCATATGTGCTATCCATCTGTATAGACAGTGTGCATCTGTGTTTTGTTTGTGTGTGTTTGCCTGTGTGTGAGTGAGAGATGATGATGGCTTTCTCTGTTCCTTCATTTCCTGCCAACCGCAGCAAGGAGATCTATATTGTTAAAGCCGGCCTGATCTTCCCTGCTCTGTGTGTGTGTGTGTGTACAAAATCTCATTGCTGATATGATGCAGACTTCCATATACCACTATCCACCCTATTCTGACACCAATATAGTTTGTAATTTTTGTTCTAGGTATAAACAGCAGTTCCTGAGAAACCATTTTGACTTCATAGCACATGCAGAGTTTTAGATGTTTATATTAAAATCTAGAGATTTGCAATTATGTTCTGGTGACAAAATATATTGGGAGCGAACCATCAAAACCTAAGAAAAAAATGAATAATTTAGTCTTGGGGGTCCCAGATTTTGAAATTCATCCACCACAAATATAAATTTTTGTTAATAAACGTAGTGAGATGTTTCAGTTTGACAACACGAATAAACTACAAACTTTGCACTTCATGGCTGTGGTCACATTGGCCAGAGCCTTTGTGAATATATCAATAAAAAGCGAAGGAGCGAGTTGATCGATCGAACTGTGGAAAAAATGAAATTAGTTAATTATATACTGTATATTAAAACCATAGAAAAGGCCATTTCACACAATGTGCACACTAGAAATATGTCAAATGAAAATGTTTGATCGGATGTACAATTATACTCATTCTTACATACTGAGAGTGCTTTTCAACAGAACATTTAATCACATTGTTACCTGAGCACTCTTCCACCACCTCAGCAGGTTCCTGAGTGGCCATCACATCTGGAGGTCCTGATGCCATGGCAGCGCTGTCACTGCTGTGAGACACAGAGAGAGACTGTTGAGCAGAACCGTTCCTCAAAAGAACATTTGTGCAATAATTTAATGATAACATGACTAATTGGATTGATTTTATACTGTACAGCACAGTATCAGTGTATTGTACAATGCAAGGGAGGAAGGATGCTCATGCTTCCCTGCAGCCCCCCTGGAGGGAACCACACAAATTGTGACTTCTGTCTCGGAGCTGGGAATGTGGAAAACAGCCTGATGTTCAGACGTTGTCCTGTGTACAGATGCAGCCTAGTTAACCTATAGAGCTACTACTGTATATTTTTCATGAAGTTGTGGCTTTGTTTGGGCGGCGAGGAAGTGAGAGACAGAGCCTTAAGGTGGGTGTCTCATGTCAAAAACAATATTAAATAAATAGCACAAATTTAGTAATTCAAGAGCACGAATTATTAAACTGAGAGCAGAAAATAGATTATTTTCCCTCCATGACATCTCCCGGGCTCCGTAATTTGGTGTCTCTTTATCTTAATCTACCTCTATCTCCTTATATGGCTCATATGCCAGCCTGTCCACTTCCAATGTAATCAGGCTCGCTGGATTAGACAATGCGATTAAAGTCCCATTTGGGAGTGTCGTGACTGCAAGTAAAAGTGGCTTGGCATTGGCGGGTGGCAACATCTGAAATAACAAAAGGAGTACACAGACAGAACAAGTTCATCTGAAGGATTACATAGTCGTCTGTAACAAGCCACCGCCTCACAAATCATTTCAAAACCTGTTGGATAAACCCCTAAATGCATTAACATTGATCTATTTCTTCATTCCTTAAAAGTTGAACATGTGTAGTGCGCCTTAAATTCTTGAGATGAACTTCAATTTGCTGTTTAAACTTCTAAATCTAAATCCAATCTCCAGTCCAATCCTTCTCCACAATCCAAACAGTCTCAGCAGAGGCATCTCAGCTATGTTTCCAGTGTTCTGCTCTTCTGCCCTCCACTTCTGTCTGCTGAAATGTTCACGTCTTAGCACCAGCAGATGCCCAGCAACCCCTAACACAAACTCAAACAGACGTGAAATCACATTACAAACTCATATCTTGTTATTGCTCTCATTGTGCAGCAGCATGGAGGTCATTACATTCCGGCTGCAAACCTTTACTGTGTGAGACAACAGTGTCAAGAGATCAGTATTGGATACATTTCCAAATTATAATAACATTTATAAGTAATCATCATCTTTTTGAGTTTTCAATCACTCACTTGACTTTATTTCACAAGACTATTAATGAGCCTTGTCCAGCAAACAGGAAGTTGGAGGCCATGTGAGAGTTCAGCTCCAGCATGTTGAATCAGTTAGCTGCTCTCTCATACAGAGGGACCATTAATTCACCAGGTTTTACATGACTCCCCTATTCTAGTCTCATATCTAATTAGCTATGCACTTTATGTACAAGATTTCCTGTGTAGTTTGGCAGGAAGCTGAGTCATTACTGATATGGTTTTTCAGTAAATTGATATCTCAGAATAATTGTGGCTATTTTCACCGTTAATTTGGTGCAGTCCTTTTCACAGAATCTACGGACATCATGAGAATAGGCTGGGGGAGAGATGAATGTTCTCTTGGGCCAAACTTCATAAAAGTATCTTTGGAACTTTTCATTTACAACAGATGACAATAAGCTTGAAACCATCCAGCCTCCAAAACAACTGTGATGGGCTCCTACAAGGCAATACAGATGCACACAGAGTGGAAACAGGTCAAAAGAACAGGGAGAGCAACTAAACCAAAACAATGTGTACCCTATTTTCATTCATTTCATTGGTCAAGGTATCTAATTTCATTTGAAAAGAAAGAAATGAAAGAAATACAATATTTTTGGTTTGTAAAATTGTCAGTTGTCAACAGACACGTCTCCATGACATCTGAGCAAACTCCATCTGCTGACGAAAACCATATGATTTGGTTGATAGCTCCAGGAAAAGCTAGTAAATCATCCTTGAGTTGGGATCATTTTAGCAATACACTAAAATATGTTTTAATGTGGTAGAGAAATGATTGTCATGCCCTTAATTCCTTCTTAGAAAGTTTACATGACGGCCATGTTTTCCACGTTTGCTGTTAGTGTGAACAGGCTCTTTCTCTCCATTAAGGGACGCGGCTGGAGAGCTTCTTGTCAACTGTGTTTACAGTGAGTTTTTATTATAGAAACACATGGAACATTCCAGAGGGGTTGTTGATGTGCTGAGGGGCTTTCGTCAGTATTACCATTACATAACCATTAGCTATTATCATCTTCTTAACCCTGGTTAAAGTCATGAGAATTGATCATCGTCTCCATGTTTACCTTTCTCATCATCTCCAGCAGAGAGAGAAACAACTGAAACTAAACTGTAGTAACAGTCTGCGATATCACTTCTTTAATAAGCCTTAAACTGTGGCATTTACATTATTTTCATATTTGCATCATAGCATCACATGGCCACAATCAAAGACACGTGCTGTTGCTGTTGTTGCTGTTATGAGCTGATAGGGCTGGAATGATCCATTTCCTGTCTGATGCCACAGGAAGAAGACACTGCAGCCAAAAGTCACACACACGCACACACACACACACACACACGCACACACACAGGTTCAAGAGCCTTAATAACATCTCTAGGAAACAGACACAGATACACAAAGAAACAAACAGATAAACACAGACATTCATATAATATGTCATCTATGAACTCAGGAAACAATGAAGTGTCAGACAGGGAGAGAAGGGAAACCAGTCTAAACACCCAGTAACTCCACAGGACTACATGTTCTAACTACGGGTGAGAAAACTGAACATACCACAATAGGCGAAGGCTAAAGTATTGACATTTTAAAACTGACTCTTACATATGGGACCTAAAATTTGTATGCAAGTCTATAAAGTCTGAGTTTGTTGAGATGTTTTTCCATCTACATGTCATAGTATCTCATGAATTAATCACTGGAAATATTACAGCTGATGCATATAACTACAGCTACTTTAAATGAATAGTGCCAATGTGGGAAATAGTCTTTTTCTCGTTCTCAGCGAGATTAGATGAGAAGATCAATACCACTCTCATGTCTGTGCGTTACGTACGGAGCAGAAGCCAGGAGGCTGTTAGCTTAAGTTAGCATAAAGACACAGCTAGCCTGGCTCTGTCCAAAGCTGAAAAATCTGCCTAGTTACACACCTCTAAATCTCATTAATTAACACATGGTATACCATTTGTTTATTCCATACATAAACAGAAATGGGAAGACAAGAAATTGTTGTTTTACGAGCAGTTTTGTGCTATAACTATTTAACGCCAGCTAAGCTAGGCTACAGTAAGCTAATCGACTCCCAGCTCTCCCTCCATAACACACAGATACGAATGTGGTATCAATCTTCTCATCTAATTCTTGGCAAGAAAGCGAACAAGTGTATTTCCCAAAATGAATTAGTCCTTAACTCAAGTCGAAGGACAGTTTGAACTTTTACCACTTGGAAAGTGCAACTGGGCTTCAAACGCTACTGGTGTTGATACAATAAAGGGAAAATGCCCCCCCAAAAAATCGCTTATTAAATCACGGGTAAGCGTTAGGGTTCAAGGTCAGATGTCAGGGGTCTAAATGACTGACCTGCGCCCACTCCCAAAGCCGACTCCCCATGGTGACATCCTCCGCTTCATCTATGAGAAGGATGGAGGGACGACAGGGGAAGGCCGGGGAGGGAGGAGGAAAACCGAAAGACAGGCAGAACGATAGATTTGAAAAGAGAAGAGAGAATCAACAAGACTGGGGAAGAGAATTATAGATGAGAGGATGAGTAAGGGACACATAAATAAAGAGCTAAGGGGGAGTGAAAGAAAGCAAGAGCGAAGGGAGACAGTGAGAAAACAGAGGAGACGGGGACAAATGCAAGACAGAGGGAGGGAAGGGGTCACAGAGAGGGGTTGTGGGAAAGAGCAGCATGAAAGGAAAGAAGAGTCAGTTAGATAAACAGACGAATATTAGGAAGAAGACAGGGACAGAAGAGAAAACAGACTTACAGTAAACACAGAGGCCTTCCTGTCTACTAAAGATGGTAAGAAGCCCCCATTGAAATGATTTCCTCACTCACACATCACATTAAAATAAGCTAACAAATGGCTTAGCAACAATAAACTGACAGAGAAGAGAAACTAAATCTAGTTTAGCTTGATTCTTGTGCAATGGTCATATTTTCCAACCAAATTTTCCAAAAATGAAGGCACTTTTGGGGGTATTTTTTTCCATCTGCATTTAAATATTGGGAGACAAACTGGTTTCTGAATAATGAGAGTGTAAAAAAGTAATGTCACAGCGGGCTAGCTTGGATTCAGACTTTGCAATCAGCCAAACAATTTAAACATCCAAAAATTAAAGGACTTATTTGCAATGGTAAATAGTTTGAGAGCCATGAAGCCTCTTTGTTATCCATGTAAACATCAGGTTTTCATAATGATGGCTGATTAGAAGTGTAGCTTATATGCCCTCAGGTAATCCACTATTACTGGACTCTGCAACTAATTGCTTGCTCAGAGCTAGCTTATACTGATCCAGTTTGACTGAGGTAATGCTTTTAACCAGGTATATTGTTACAACCACTGGTTTACAGCTTAAGCTGAGTTACCAATTTATTTAGATGCACCTGTACAATGTAATTGAATCCAATACAGCTCTGCAATGAATCCTGTCTTTGAGGCTGCAGTGAGTAGTTGTTTGTTATTGTGCTTTATATTGAGAGTAGCTTTGCCAGGCAGCGATAACCAAATTAATCAAGAATTAAGAATGATTATATTTCAGCAGTTACAATTCAAATCCAGATTGCTATGCAGCCAGAACTGAGTTTGCAACGTACAGTATGACCCTGTGTCTTGTAATGTTGCCTCCTAACATCTCAATCTTCATTTCTCATGTACATAGAAAATAAAATAATATGAAATCAAACTCTGTGAAAGAGCCAGTTTTAATTTGTTGGGGAGATTCTTCACAAATCAGATCAGTCTATAAAAACTATTTGTCCCCTCATGGTGCGACCGGGGCTATGGGTGGGTTAAAAAAAACCCTTGTATAACCACAGTAATAATCTGACCTACAGTCTCTGTGACAAGCGGGGGCAATCGTCCCTCGCGCCCGTGACAGTGGTCATGAATTAAGGCTTCAACTGCAAAACCTATCACTGATGCAACTCTTCTTTCCTGCTGTCATCGTAACATTTTTAATTCTCTCTCTCCGTCTCGCGCAGCAGGTGCCAAATATCTTTCGAGCACGCAGCAGCTCTTTCCATAAATGTCCTGTCATGTCTGAATGAAGCCATAAGGAACATTAATGAAAAGTCACCTCTGTCTGAATATTACATTTTATAGCTGTGTTAGCCAAATACAATGCATAAACTAAATCAAGCAGTAAAACATAATCCGACAGTGTCACATGTCAGAGAGGGTGTGGAAACTTTATAAACCCACGATGAGTCTTTTCTCATAACATTGAAACTATATTTCACAAGCACAGCATAACATTTAACAAGCTGGAGCTCCCTCTTTACTTCATATTCACATGACATCATTTTGTAGATCTGAACTTAAATTAAAGAATAAAATGCAAAACCACAACAGCAATGGGGCCTTAATTACTTATTTTTCTCTGGCTATTTTAATGATTGTTTTCAGACCACTTTAACATTACATCTATATACTTTTTCCATTTTGCATTGTTCCATGATATTTTTCTGGCAGCTGTTTTTTTTAACTTTGTTTAATTTAAGATACTAATCCTTCTGCAGCATTGCATTGCATGCAGTGTAAACACTCTCAGGCAGGCACATCATTAGCTTTATTTGGAAGCTACCAAGTGTGTGTCTGTGCATGAGAGAGAGAGAGAGAGAGAGAGCGCGAGTTAGTGAGTGAGTGAGTGTGTATCAGTCTTCTTACATAACAATGGATTAGCATGTAGAGGTATTCACACCAGTAGGAGGTCTGCCTTTATTAGACAGATGAAATAATCTCATTAACACCCACATACAGTAGGCACGCACACTTACACACACACACTTACACACACACACACACACACACACACACACACACACACACACACACACACACACACACACACACACACACACACACACACACACACACACACACACACACACACACACACAGTGAAGATAAACATGTCCATATTTGTCCTTAAATCTGCGCTAAAACAAGGCTTACGTACACCCAAGCAAGCACACAGACACAAGCACACACATACCCACACACAAGTCTTGTCCAGCTGATGTAGACAGAACAGAGTCCAAATTCAGACAACACAAATCCATGGCTGGACAGTGTCCAGATCTACACAGAGAAAACAACCGTCATCTAGGAACCCTACTGATTAGCAGGGGAGAAAATAATCTAAATGCAAGTTAAAGAGAAATTCAGATAAACATGGGAGTGAACGATGTGTAGAAATGAACGCTGAGCTCTTTTTTATCGTGGATGACAATAACTTGAATTTGTCCGCGGGGTTCCTGTCCTTCTGACGTAAAGCAAATTCAATCTAGTTCAGCCTTAATCCCTCAATGGAACCAGTGTTACCAGACTCATCGCGTCACACGCTAATGGTGCTGACTAACTGGCTCTTGTCAGCACCAACATGCAGATATCTGCCATGATGTCAGACAACAGTGACAACTCTGAAGATCCCCCAATGGTATAGATTCTTGACTCAAAATATAAGCTTTTAATACGGTTAATAAACCCCTTTATGATTCTAAAACGATTTCTCTGTAAACAGACACATTTATCTTCTTGTCTATCTAAAAGGGATAATCTGATCTGGTAATACAGAGGCTTCTATAGTAGGTCCCATATTGGACTTTGAGCTTTTACAGCACAAATCCACTCCACTCCTAATCCTTCTGTACCACCAGCACTAAACTGGGCTACTATGGACCTGATTACATTACTACAGCAATTAGGGACCAGATCAGCAGCAGGACAAGGACAAATATATTGTGTACAGCAGCTTTCAACTGAGACATTTTGACACTGGTGAGTAAAACACCATAAGCACTAAAATCTGGTGTCCATTGCTGCAGAGTTTCAGTGGCTATAACTGTGACTAGATCAAGAAACCTTGTAATGCTTTCACCCTTTAGATAACATGATTAAATTACAGTAACGAGTTTCCATTAGGCTCTAACAGAACAAACCCCTCAGCTGTGTGGCTCTACACAGTAAAAGCAGAGCTAAGCCTAAGTCATGTGAGAGCAGAGCAGAACGAGCTAACACTGTTTATGAATGAAATTCTGTTTTCTATCATACAATTCATCCCCTGAAATAGGGCTACTCATTCACATTCTGTCAGGGTGGGTTTTAAAAAGTTTGCAGAATCTAGTGTCATCAAGAAAAATAGGATTTTTCATTCTGATACATTATGCCTTGAGAACAACACACACCAAAATTAATCTACAAAGATTGGGATGTTCCAGGTTGATGATCGCTGAGATGGTTTTTTGGTGTTTCCGTGTGCGGGATGGACTAATCTGGACTATTATAACTTTGGCTACAATATTCAGTCTCTTATTTCAGTAGCAAGGATCACCATCAATATATCATGGTGTGGAATCCATGTGGGAAGTCCAGTCAAAGACCTACTTTTACCCCCCCCCCCCGTTTGAGACACAAAAACAAGTCCTAAAGCATCGAGTCCCAGCATAGAGAGAGGAGATGAGAGGCTGAGCGGAGGGAGCACAGATGAATTGGCCACAGTAATATGATGTTAGTGGGTCTATGATGGGCCGCAACCCTTCAATTTCCACAGAGAGCAAGAGAGAGATGCAGAAGTGAAGAAGAAAGAATTGCGAGGGAGGAGAATGATTTTTCCAGTCAGCTGAAATGATAAACTCGGCTGACTGGGATGAGCCACTGAGTACAGATATAGCTATAGACAGAGCGGCATACAGACATAAGCGGCATGCATGTCAACTTCAAAGTGTGTACACAACATGAAGTACGTACCATATGCAATTTGAGGTGGTGTACATTTAAACAAGATTCTTGTTGACATGCTGGAATAACAGTGTAATGTATAATGTAATAAATGTAAGAATTATTACATTTTAGGTTCCAGTCAGACTGATGACTTTGTCTCTTGCCGCTTTATCCTTCACTTTTCTCTACTGTGCACATGCTATGAATCATACTAGGATTAGCATACAGATGGCCTCCACAAAGTAATATACTGAAGTTCTATTCAGAACTCCCCTTTGCTTTGAATGAAGCACAATTATCCAGTAAAATCAGAGATGGACCAAAGCTTTCTTGAGAATAGATGGAATGAATTTCAGCAAAAAAAAAAAAAAAAAGTAACTGGATAACCAGTTGCATTTTACAACTGAGGACACATGGAAAAAAATATATTTGTTTTCCGTAAAACTAAGGACTCATAATCAGATGTTGTTGGTTTGTTAGTTTGCTTTGTATACAGTACGTATCACAATCTGATCAACGTACAAAGAGTCACCAACCAAGAAGACCAATCCTAAGTTCCACAAGAAAACTTTTTAAAAGACACCGTTTAACTCTTATACACTGAGTATTAGAGAATTAAGAACACAGACTTCCAGCAGACAGCAAAGTTACCTAACAGAGGGAAATGAATAAAAGGGGGGATGCTGCCAATTTTCTAAAGTAAAATATGTCTTTGTTGATCATAAACAAAAATGTTGAATCAGATCCAGAATGAGAACTGTCATCCTGAGCTTATCAGGTAACATAAGCTGCTACATTCCTCAGATGTTAATGTGTGAGATTTTTACTCAAGGGAATAGTTCGATACCACTCTCCCAGCACAGGGAAACAGCAAGCCAAAGATTTGTGACGAGACGAGTTGAAACTTGCAACTACTTGCAATGCGCCAGTCTGCAACGTTCTGAAACCTGCCAGTTTACATGACTAATGCGACTAGACGAGACGGTGTATCGTTTCCATAGCAACGACTCTCTGTACTTTCGTTCTAACTGCCGGCTTTTTGTAGCTGGATATAATTTGCAGCGTCTTAAAATATGAAATGGGATATTGATATTGAGTTACTTGCTACAATTGCATTTCTAGTATTGATGAAACGAGAGGGTCGATATGACCAGCTGACTTTGCTATGAGCTGATTGGCTGTCGAAACAGGTGACATGAATTGCATTCTAAAACCAGCCACTGGAGACTTGACAAGCTGAGTCACAGGCGACGCCATCAGCCGGCTTGAGGCGAACTGAGACGGGCCAGTTCACACCACTGTAACTTTTCCCTGTTTCGTCTCGTCGCGAATCTTTGGTTTGAAGTAACAAGTTATATCTTGTGTGTTGTACACAAACCAAAATGTAAAATCAATGGTGTTATGGAGAGTTATGTGCTGGAACTATTTCTTAGTCTAGAGTCTTCCAGTCTTTATACTAAAATAAGCTAAGCTAAGCGCCTGCTGGCTCTAGCTACATAGTGTAGAGACATGACAGTGGTATCAATCCTCTCATTTAACTCTTGGCAAGAAAGCAAATAAGTGTATTTTCCAAAATATCAAACCACTCCTTTAACAAACGAGACAAATCAGGGATTCAGACTTTGTCATTAATTTACACAATAAATAAAGGAAAGTAGCTCTTCCTGGATCTGGTTCACTCTGTGATGGACTATTGAACGCTGTACAAGGTCCAGTCTGGCTGCTTCCTTCTGCTATGCATGTTATCTAATAAAACATTAATGGGGAACAGCACGTAAAAAAGGCAACGTCCTCCAAGGATAAACATCTTTCACTCTCCCATTACTCTCTCTCCAGATGTTAAAAAGCTTTCACATAAGTTTTGTTATTGTCTAACCCATCTCCATTACTTGAAGGGCCTCAATTTGAGCCAAAGGGCCATAAAAGGATATGAGAAAAATATAAAGAATGTGGCCAGATAACACAGCTCCACACCAACATTTCTTTATTCCCTCCTCCCCTCTTTGTCTCTTCATTCTTTTTACCTCCTGTCTCATTATCTCACCATCCCTCCTCTCCCTTTCTTTGTGTGTTCCTCTGTCTCTCGTCCAACCACACATACCAAACTGGGAACATGGCCTTTAAAACCATGGTATTTCCTCTTGACCCATTCAACACCTGCATGGTCAGCAGAAGACGGTGAGTACGAAGGAAATTATTCATTAAATTTCAGTCCTGAACTCTAAAGCATGTCACTGTTACTTTGACTTTCCCATGCCTTAAAATGCAAAAAAAGATTTGAGAAAGTAACAGTATTAAGCTGTAGAATTAGTTGAAATTTCTTTTAGGGTGCAGTACTGATTTAAAAAGGTGTGCAAAAGGATCTTCTAAAATTAGCTACAGTAAGCAGTTATTAAAAACATAATGCAAAGAAGTACCACCTACCAAGTGTGGTATTTTTAATAACTGCATGGGTCAGAATGGATTATACAGTTTATAACATGGCCATTACACAAAGCTCAAAAGATTTCCTACTAAAAAAAAAAAAATCATTATTTTCTTATCTGTAATGTTGAACTGGGCAACCAGGCAACGTCATCAGTGAGAGGCGCACGCACAAGGGGGGTAGAAAACAAACCAAAAAACAGCAGGAATTTCATACAGTGTATGTATTCTGTGCTTGTAACCCGTGCTGCTGTTTGATGCTTTGGGACACTCACAGTTCATTTCTCACTACCTGTAGATCTTTGTGTATTGTATAGTCTAAGCTAGCATTATCATTGCCACTAGCTGCCACTTCTCACAGGAAAAATATGACTTACTGGGATTTAGAAACAAAATGTGAGCAATATCATTGGTTACATCTCCTTCCAATGCTGGTGAAGTAAAATGCCAATCTGTGGAAATCACAGAGTTATAAAATGTGGTTTGAGTTGAGTCCAATGCGTGCCAAGTCTATGTGGATCACATAAACCTGCAATTATAAAGAGGAAAATGGGAAACAAAACAAACACCACACTATAACAACAGTGATACACCGTGACTGAAACAAAAGCAGAGACCGACAGATAAGATACAAAAGAGAGTTTAGCTTCTTAGTCCAGCATGCCTGACTGTATTAATCTGGACTAATAGTGTAGTAATCCAACAGAAGCAAGATAAACCAACACGATGAGTAATTGGCCAGGGTCTTATAACTGAAAGTGCTGTGACACATTCGGGGTAAAGTAATCAAAGCTCGAGTAGTTTCAGGGGAAAAAATTAAGCTTCAGAAAAATTTGTTGTGATCAAAAGTCTCTTCATCCCTCAAATTCTAGTTAGCTGCTTAAACCACCGGACATGATTGATTAGACATGCATCTTCCAGAGTTTATTTTGGCTGAATTTTGTGTCTAGCTGAAAGTATGGTCTTGCCTAACTCTCCCTCAAAAATCACATCCCCTCATTTTTTTTTACATTTTTTTTATAAACTGGACAGGACATGAATGAACTCAACACTTAAATCAAGCTAAAATTCTCAGTCAGCTTCAGATTTAAAATTATTGTTGAAAACACGATTATTGTCCGAATAGCTCCAAAAAGCTTGAGGTTTGGTTACAATTTAGAAACCACTGTTTTGGGTTTGGGATTTCTCCTGTCTTCCAGCTGTCCTTCCTTTGCCTCTTCTCCATCTCCTTTCCCCTCCTGTTTGAAATGTGGCTGTGCTCTTAGCAACAAGCCTTACATGGACTCAAGACAGAAACTGACCAAACACTCTCATCACTCACTCTGCACAGTCTACATTCATTTACAGATGCATCACCATTCCTGCTGAACAAACTCAAACTACTGTGGTTACATAATGGCTGTTGGACCAGGGAAACATCGGGGAAGATGAGGCCTGGTGAGAAAGTGAGAACAGACACTTGTCCTCGGCTTTAAGACTCCCATCTATTTATACTATATTTCTATACCACTGGTGGAGTCTAAACCTGCCTGATTTTTGCAAAAACTAAATCAAGCTTGAAATAGTGAGGGTAGAAATTGCTCTATATGGATTGAAAAATTCAAGCATGTTGCATGACTAATTGGGTTGTGGCCAATTAAGCCTTTGCCAAGCCTCACACCTTTAGTCACTTGTTATGCTTATTAAGCTTTCCATTCTCGTGCAGCACATGTGAAGTTTACAGTGATAACAGGAGCAGATTTACCATTCAAAATTCTTAATAATCTTTGTGTGGGTTATTGATTTAACACGGGTGTAGACAAAAGCAGACTTCTCATCTTTAGCCGGCAACCGGCAATTTTGTCGGCTGAAATCACACCTGTCGCTAGCAGATTTTATCAGTGACACTGCGAGTTGGCTGAAAACTCCAAATTCTCCAAATTCAGCATTAGATTTATATGCTGTATTGTTCATATTTTGAAAGATGAAGGCTTTGAGGGTGAGGCCTCACCAATGCGTTTGGCAACATAACGCTATCTAGCATAAGGAGTTTGACTGGGATTGCTGTGTTAATTTATCCAAATCCAATAAAGAGCAGGACAGAGCTGCTATTGTTACCTACATTTTGATAAAGTAAATCCACACAGTAGGAAAATACTATGTAACCTACAACCCCGCAAAATAGTTTAGTTAGCTAGTGATATGCACCTGGGTCTTGGAAGTAATGATACATTAGCATTGCTACTGTAAGTAGGTAAGCTAGTTAGCCAGGCATGCTAACATCTGCAGCTTAGATTAGAGAGCATATAAACTCACTGTTTTAATTAATTCCTTACACTTTTGCTCGTGTTTTTGGTCTTTGAAAGGCTAAATGAAATACACCACCCTCCAAACTCTTTGTATACTGTGTTGCTCTTGCTGGAGCCCCATGCACAATACTACAGCAAGTTGTGAAATCCAAAGCTTGACAGGCGTGCTGTACCCTGCTTAAGCAGTTCAGGTCACTAAGTGGCGGAGGGGTTTAGTGAGCGGTCAATTTCAACCTGGTTGACAATTTTAGCTGATAGAGAGAAGTGTAGAAGCAGTTTTGTGTCGGTCAGTTTTATGCTGCCTTCAAGTGGGATTGTGTTTACTGTGCTCATACAAAGAGTCCATTTGAATAATGTGTTGTGGTACTCAGGACTTTATAAATGGAAATTTTCTGATAGCTCTGAGTTCACAAGTTGTGACACGCTAGAAAAACTAAATTTCAAAGCCCATGGAAATTAGCCTACTTTTTGTTAGCTTTTTTGTCACTTTTTAACACAACTTTGTTATAAACACAGGAAGAAAATCATTCGCAAGTTTTGAAAATGTAATGGGGAAAAGTCAATTTTTTCCCCAGTTGCCTAACAACAGTGTTCTTAGGACTTAAACCCCTTAAATGCCAAACATATGATGTTCTCTACTTCCTGTGTTGAAAATAAGATGAGGTCAATTTGAAGGCGTCACCATCAGTCTTTGTCTGGGTTTAGTGATTCAAGTTAATCTTGGTTTAAGTATGAACCAATTCCAGCATAACACAAGTTAAGTTGAATCTGTGTGTGGCTGTCTTGCAGCTCATCCCCTCTCCTAATCTAATTCACTTTCTCTGTGTGTCACACACACAAACAAAATGTTTGTCTAAGTCAACTCTGCTAAGTGGGCCATAAAAGCTTGTATTGTTGTCACGTCATGAGACTGAAAGGCCAAAGACAAAGAAAGTGGAAGGGGGTATCGGTGCGCCCAACACCACATCTCCACAGCTCTGGTACAAAAAAAGATACTTTACTGTAGTCAAAAAGCTAAAGGCACTCATTATCCTAACCCTCTGTGGTCCAATCCCACTGCCAAGCCCAGAGTTCTATATATAGCCAATTCAAAACATTACAATCACTGAGGACTTCCATCAGCTACAACAGAAAACATTCACTCAAATTTAAATGAGGAGAAAGTCTAATATATCCACAGCTATCAAGTATCAAACCATCAAGAGAGGAACAACATGACTTCCTGCATTAGAGGGAATTCACAGGAAATGATGTTCATCTACCCAATTCTCCAGCAAGAAAACCAAAAACAAAAGCAAGTTCAGTTCTGGGATTTTCTGACTAATCATTCACTTCCAGTGTAAAATCAGTCTCTTCAGTTAATCAGCTCTGAGTCATACAGCTGACTGTCAGCGCCAACTACAAGCCATCAATTGTCTCAATAAACAAAAGAGAAACAAAAGTTTGATCAGACCGCTGCAACAAAAGACTCTGGGAAACTCTGGGAAAACCCCCAACATGCAAATTAAAATCACTGCACTCTAAGAAAAGAGTTGTAATTTCTGTCAGCATTTGGATTTGTGTTGTGGTCAACAAGTTTTGCTCTTCGGCACAAGATGTGGCTAATTGTGAAATAAGTACTTCCAGTAGCAGAGTGCATGACTGTTAACACGTCTTGTTAAGTAATAGTAGTAGTCTATGGCCTCTATCAATATATAATTATGTGTTGAAAAGGACAAATCCCTTTATAAAGAGCCAAATAACACCCACATCCTGTGACACAGAGAATTAAAGATCATGTTCATATGAATATGATATGAGTGGACAGTTGATGAAGCAATATAGATGAGTAATATTATGTTGTCATGTGTGATGCCAAAACAGATTTTGCAATCTTCAGGAGATATTTTATGGCTGATACATTGTGAATACAATGCGAGTAAGTTATAGCCGGTTGGTACAACAGAACTGAGTATCACAATATCTTTTCATCATAATCATTTACTGGTAATAAATGCAATTAAAAATGCAATGGCATTATTATTATTAAAAGAAACTTACTTCCTGCTCTTGAAGCATCCATACATCCCAGCCATGTCGTAAAACTAAAGTGAAGCAAAAACGTAAAGATTCTTTCCCAAAACAAAATACTTCTTTCTCCCTCTTTGCAAAATAAATGATGTTTTTCTCTGGTTTGTCCAAGAATGAAATATAAAACCCTCAAATCCAACACCTTGTGGTGTTGTCAGACTCCCTTTTCCTTCTGAAAACCGATGACTTCTCTCTCTTTGCAACAGAGATCGCCCTCTCTTCTTCCAAGTCAAACCATCTTCTGAAGTCCCTCCCCCCTTTGAGCTCCACTACAGTCAAATTTCATATAGAGCTCCCTTCTCCAAAATTTGGCAGCAGATAAACAACAGCAAGCCAATCCAGTACTCACATACAACGGCAGCCAAAGTGGGATTATAACAGGATCAGAATATCATTCAAAAAATAGTTTTGAAAAAGAGGAATCTCCTTTTCAAATGAATCAAGATTTTGAGTGTCTTCAAAAACAGGAAAAAGGCTTTTCCTACAGGATCACGTATCACAGCAGAAGTGTAGGACAAATCCTTGGAGTGGTACAATACAGTAATGAGCTAGAGGGGAAACTATTGACTAAATGACTGACTGAGTGGCTGCTGCATGCCTCACTCCTCTTCTCCCGGCCGCCACGGCTGGTAATGCAGCAGAGGTAGGGCTGGAGGAGGGAAGAGGATGAAGAGGGAGGAGTGAGGGAGGAGGCAAGTGTGAACAAGAGACTGCCCCCCATGACCTTATCCTCTGTCTGTCTTTCTCTACTGTTTAGTTGTGTACAAAATTACTTCTTTTTTAAACTGACCAATGGCAAGATTTTATTTGACAGTTTGGAATACAAACAGTTATTTTCTGTATTGTTACCAAGTAGGAAGTGATATTTTTTACTGCAACATTGGAGCTATTAGGTAGATAATGTCGGCTTGTAGCTAGCTAGCTCTAGTGAGCTAAGCAGCTAGCATAGTGCGGCCAGCAGTTTGAATATTGATGTTGATGTTAACATCAGTTACTGTGATAATTTAAAGGTGCTCTAATTATTAATATTTTTATATTCACAATGGCAGTGACTACGTGTAAACGGTCACTTGTAGTGACAAACCCACAGAGCATTACCACCGGACTCTGCAGTTCCCCTGAGCACTACGGAGCGTTTTAGCATCTTTCAGCTCAGTGTTTTAATTGAATGGCCCAAAACTTTAATGTTACTGTTTTGAATGATAAACCCACTGTATTTACATATAGGAGCCTACAGTATTTTCAGTGTTGTGTTGTGTATCTATCAACTGAGGAACATTAAGTGCCGTATATTGATGAACCTTGAGAACATGTTGACAGTTTTCAGCAATACATGGACATATTGGATTTCATATCCAGTATAAGTACTGGGGCTCCATTCAGTATAGACTGTCCTGGTACACCACGTTGTTCTACTTTCATATAATGGATTTGCATTTTTTAAATGAATCAATATACAGCACTTAGTGATGACAGCATCTATGTTCTCAGATGACAGATGCTTTTGATGGGAGCCCCTAATGGAGGTGGTAGTTTGATTTTAAATGCAACCACAGAGTATGAACATTAAGTGTCACCATCATCAGCAAATATGGATGTTGAATAAAAGTGTATATCAAAAGTATCTCTTTGATATCAGATTTTGCCATGCCTTACTGTTAATTAAGCCATTAATTGTTAATGAAGCTATAAAAATGTGCAGTTTGTTTGCGTTAACTTACGTCCATAGAGTGCTTGCACAAAAACAGAGCCTCATGTTAATCATTCTATCTGTCTCAGTAGGGGGCCTAGCGGTCGTGCAACAGCCTGTCGCAGCTAATCGCCATAAGACGGAGCTTATCTACCTACAGCCACTACAGCTCCGAGTGCTTATGTGTGTGTGGCTGCGAGGGGACATCAGGGTTGATCCTGAGATTCCCTGCTGCTAGATCCTCTCAGACACACAATCGAGAGAAGGAGTCAATTTTAGCTAACTGGCCAGTTTACTTAAATGATCACTGTAGGATCATTACAGATAAAAACAACGAGACTTTTTAAATGATCGTCTATGACAGAGCACGTCTTTACATGTTTCAATAGTCTAAGGATTAGTGAGATTTCAACTGAAAGTTTAAAGATTTACTTCAGATAAAAATGCTTTAGTCACCCAATAGGACCTCTGAACTGAATCCTATTACACAATAAAGTATCATCTTAGTGCCAAGGCAACTGCATGAAAACTGGTCCAAGAAAAGTGACAAAAACATCCAAATCACATTAATCATCAGGCCAGTCACAGAAGAGTGGTGATAGTGGAATGAATTTCTCAATCCCAACATGTCCAGACTGAATGTTGTCTGTGTGATTCATTTTCATTTCTAGCATGTTGAAATTGATCTAAGCTGTCCAAGTCACCAGAGCGTGCGCGCGTGCGCATGTGTGTGTGTGTAAGTGTAAACAAAGACAGAGTCAGTCTCTATCAGTTCCAGAGCTCAGCAGCTCCATTTCAGCAGCATAATACACAAACACACAGTCACTAAGATCAGTTTTAGCACGCTGGGATTGAGAAATTCCTTGACACACGCGCACACACACACACAGTGCTCACTATAGAAGCGTCTACCACCATGACATTGCCAAGAAACCATAATGAAGGACCCTCTCAGGGTGAAGTAGTGTTGACAGAGGATTTCCACCATTTTAAAGTATGTGTTAATCAGCGTTTCCCCCAATGCATTCAGTGTCGCCTCGACTTTGCTTGAGATTAATTCCAGGAACCAGGACCCTGGGATTTCCCATCCTGAATCTCTGCATCTTTGCTGCAGTCACAGATGTCTGACACTCAGCAAATTTAATAAATCAGTCACATGAATCTACAAACAAGTTTCATTTCTTACAATTTAGTTTCAGGGACGATTTTTCTGTTGTAATATGTATTGATTTTTATAACAGACCGACATAACAGAGTTTAGAGTGAAACTTATGATGAGAACACGAGAATATTCGGAAAACAAAAAGCCTCAAAATCAAATGAAAGTAAAACACATCCAGTCTGGTTCCCCTCACATAAAACTGGGTCAAAGCAATTAGACAGGTTAAGTTTGCATTCGGCTCCAGACAGTGGAGAAGGCAGTGACGCGCAGGTTTGATTGAGCAATACAGCACAGACTGATGTTCACGGTGAAGCATTGTTGAAAATGGACTGGTTATATATATATAATGAGTTTTACATTCTGGGTGTTTAACTCTAGAAAATCACTCACATTGGATGAGGACTCTGTGTCCTCAAAATTACAGCATGTTGTATAGATGTGTAAAATATCTGGGTATGACATGACAGAGGCATCGGCTCTATCAGTGTGCTATTAACAGATTAGGTAGCTGAACAAAACCAAAAAGTATCCTGCCACATGTTTTACCACCCAGACAGACAGATACTAAAGATTCAATCACTGAAAGTATGCGCCATCACTGCCAGTGCTGAAACGATTGGTGGATTGATCAACTAGGGAATTGACAGAAAGGTAATCAACAATTTAAATAATCAATATATAGTCAGTTATGAAGCAAAAATGTTCTTGGGTGCCAGTTTCTCAAATGTGAGGATTTTCTGCTATTCCCTCTTCTTATATAAATGTAAAGTTAATACTACAGGATTCGCACTGTTGGTCGGACAAAACGAGCTTTTTGAAGATGTCATCATGGGTTCTAGGAATATGTGCTGTGCATTTTGCAACATTTTCTGACAGATTTTTTATTAAATGATAACTTGATTAGATAAATTACATGAGATGCAACCCTATTACCAGCATGCATGCATCATTCGTCCAAGTCTACATTGAAAAGTTAGACATATTGACCTCTACAGTGCCCCAATTAGAACAATCAGTGAAATTCTTTTAGCACCAGACAACAATGCTAGTATGCATCATGCAATCAAGTTTTGCTCTTCACAATTCCTGAAGGAAATATCTGCCTCTTTAGCTGCTAAATGCTCCGCTATGTTCATTAGCTAGTTGCTAACTTTTTGTCTGCCATTTGGTGATGGCCAGGTAGTGTACACTGGGTTTATCCGAATTTTTTTGCAGCTGCCTGCTGTGGCTGAAAACGACGCTGATGCGAGCGGTAAGAGTGAACCAAAACATTAACGTTGTGGGGTCGTAAAACCAAAACACTGAGCTGAAAGATGCTAAAACGCAGAGTACAACTGAGGGGAAGTGCAGAGTCAGGTAATAATAAATAATCTGTCTGTCACCACAAGCAACCCCTTCCACATCACACATAGTCATTTGAACCATTGTTAATACAAAATTCTTGATTAGTGCAGCTTTAATTATGCCGGGGGGTTTGCCTCAGTCCAGGTATCAGTCACAGCACACCCTATCCAGACATGTTGCTTTTCTTTTTAAGCGGGAAAATGAACTTGGCTCAAAGTCTTCTGCAAATACAACCCTGTGGAGGGAGCTTTATGACCTCCATTTCAGTGTATGAAACACCTGGCTCCTCACTCGTTTTACCTCCCACAAATCAACATGAGGAGTTTTTCAAAACACAGCTATCCAATGTCTCTGTGTATGTGTATGAATTTCTCACTGCTGACATGTCAAAACTGATCCAAGAGCGCATGGCGTAATTCTTCATGATGTGTAAAGGTGCATGAGTGTGTGTGTATATATATGTGTGTATATGCATGTATCAATCATATAGCTTTCTGTTTATAGAGCCAAGAGGAATGTCGGTCAGTTTCCCTTCGAAGAAAAAAAAAAGTGGATGTTGGTATTTCCTGAAACGGCCCTGAGTCTGGACCCACTGAAAACTAGAGGGAGGGAGAAAGAGAGAGAGAGAGAGAGAAAGAGAGAGAGAGAGAGAGAGACACTAACTGGAAGACACAAACTGGATGCCTGTCCTATCAATAATAATAATTATTTGCCTTATCTGTGTGAAGTGGATTTATTTCTACAGTTTTTACCTTTGAGAACACACAAATAGTAATGTGCTGACAAGTTTGATCACCAGTAAAGTCCACCAAAATGATGCTACACAACTGTTCTTCAATATACTGTACCATCCCCCCACCCACACCCCGGCCCCAAATGTGTTTGGCTATCTTGCCTTCATCAGTGGGGTGAAGAAGGAGGTCTATTAATTAGTCATGTGACTTACAAATTACCATAAATACAAGGAATCCAAAACAATGTTACAATAATCTCTTTAAAATGTCACTCACAGTCTGGCCACACCCACACAGGCTAATTAAAACCCCCTTTGTGGATGGACCATGGACAATTTGGTGAAGAAAGTAGAAAGAAAGTATGTAAAGCATAAGTATAAATAATAAAATGAATGAAGGCTGAATTCCATTTAGTCGCTGCAGTTTAAAGTCCTGGGGTCGGTTTCACAAAGATATTCTGGACTGGTCTGCAGTGTTTGGCCACTCTCAATTTTGCTCTTATTTCAGTCTAATGCAAGTTAGACAGTTTCAGAAAAATAAAATACACTTGTGTTACACCTAAAAAGTTAGCCACCTCACCCCTAGGCTAACTAAGAACTAAGAGCCATGACCTATAATTGATGTAGACCCCAGAAACAACCTCAGATAAAACCCTGATTAAAGCATCATAGCTACAAATGTTTGGAGAATAAAGCTTGGTGTTTTGGAAAAGAGTTCTGCAAAGTGTTTAATTTTGGTGGATTCTTTGCTACTAAAAACAGCCTCCACCGACTGAATTTCCCCCAGTTGGATTTCTGGGCTCGTGGTCGACCAAGAGGCCCTGCTTTTCTTCCCTCTCCTCATTCTTCTTTATTCTTTCCATCCCCTTCCTCATCTCCATCACTTCTTTCCCCTCTGCTGGCTGGAGTTCCTCTCACTCACCCCTGCAGTGCAACGCCTTTTCCCCCTCCTCTGTTTTGTGGTTTCTCTCTGTCTCCTATTCTCTCCATTACAACATGCAGAGGCTGATCCAGATCTCTCTCTGTACAGAGGAGGAAGAGGAGGAGAAGGAGGGGAGTCACTCTGTAGCTCTCTGAATTCCACCTCACATCTGGAAACCATCTTCTCTCTCTCTCTCTCTCTCTCTCTCTCTGCCAATCTCTCGCCCCCTTTCTCTCTCGCTCTATGCTGTAATGTAAATAGCCCTGTAATCATACTCCTGCACTAAGCCTGCCGCACTGGGTGGTGTGTGTGTGTGTGACATCTTACACAGAACACACTCCTCAAACAAGCTCGGATCTCTTCTTCTTTCTCTCCATTTCAGGTCCCAGCTGAGGTTTATGGGGCGATAAAAACCAAACAGCCGTCTTCAACTCTACTTGCTCACTCACACACCTATTCTACGTGTGTGTGTGTGTGTGTGTGTGTGTGTGTGTGTGTGTGTGTGTGTGTGTGTGTGTGTGTGTGTGTTAAAGCAACAGGAGGCACATGAGCAGTCGATTCAAAGGGTTTAACTGAAGCTTTTATATGGCGTCAACACATGAATGATGCATCTCATTGCTCCGAGTGTGGATGGTCGGTGAGCTTGTCACATGGTTGGAATTTCTTTGTCTTTTCTGCATTTAACAGTATTGGTAGTGTATGTACTGTAGAGGGACACAATGGTTGGAAGTCCACTACGGGGTACTGTGACTTTTAACTGTTGATCAGAGTATTCTCTATTCCATACTTTTGACCACAGATGAAGCAAATAAAATATTGTAAAAACGCTTGGAAACGCAATGCGTTAGTGTACCACCAAGCAAGGTTTCTGAGGTAAAACACCTTATCAGCCTAAATCCTCAGCTGGAGCTACAAGAGAGAGAAACCAGAATGTTGGCGGTAATTCTTCCTCACACACAGGAAGTTACAAATTAAAACTTTTGCAAAGTAACATCTGAAAGTCAGTATAGAGAGAGGCTTTCATCCACAGAAATCTGGACTCACTATCAAAAATCACACTTCCTCATCATCTCTATCCCGACCACACACTACAGGTATGGTCGCATTACACTTCTGTCCTACGAATATTTGCTCCGTCTCCCTTTCACTTCAATAGAGGCACCTGTTCCGGTGCGATCTCCAGCCGACTCCGGTGAACTCGTGGGTCAGAGTGGATGAACTCGGACGGCCAATAGAAACACTGATGCACTGTGTGTGGAAATGAATAAGTTATTATTCTAGCTTGTTTCACCACCATGTTTGCTACAACAGTACACCACCCGGTTTACAGTGATCGCTCCGATCAATATTAAGCTATTCCCAACATCAGAAATGTGACATCACATCCTTTTTCAGGACGAGTGCAGAAAAACAGACTGTGACCGAACCTTCAGACAGAGCCATTTACTTTTCCTGACACAACTTTACACGATTTCTGGGTTGTTAAGTCGTCCAAAATCGCTAACTCTAAAAGCTGTCATCCCATTATTAAAGGGCACTCCAGTGATTTAGTTTTGCACTTCCATAAAGTTGGAAGACTCACAAGGGCAAGATACACTAAGAAAATATCAAAAATCAAAGCAGCAGAGGCTGAGATATCCTGACTTTTAGTCCCTAGTACCTCCAAAAACACTGGATCCTACATTTCCCATAATGCAACCAACGACATAATTTTGTTTGATATTCCCTACCTGGTTAAATGCCCGCCAGAGCCCCACAAGATATTATACACCTTTTTTTCCACAGGTAAGAGTAGTACTACCCATGACAAGTATAGTGACCTTCATGTGTATAATTGGTGGAGTGCCCCTTTAATAAAGCAGGACATAGGACAGGACTCATGGTCTCAAATCAACTTTCACTCACAGAATGCAAGAAACAAACCACAAACATACATGCAGCAGAGATCATTCACATACACACTGAGCAGGACACAGCAACACATACATGCCTAATTGTCTAATTATGTATCAGTGAATTATCATGATAGGATTTCCTCACAGAGAGGAACAATAAACAGGATGTCTCTGTAAAACCTCTGAGGGTTTGATCAGCCCTCTAAGCAGGAAGGCTCTGACAGTTGACAGGCCACGCAAACACACAACACAGACATATTTATCAAGCTTCTCAGTCAGATTACCTGCGCTGATGCTCTTAAACTCGTGCATCCTCACCCAGTGTGATAATGCTAACTCGATTTACTGCAAATGACTAGTCTAACATCATCGTTTATCATGGCTGTGGAGGCTTTAGAGTAAGCTGCTTTATTGTCATATACAGCAGCACAAAGAAACACTGCAATCAGACATCTGCATAGCTCTACACTATATCCTCATAAGGATCAGATCAGCAGATCAATAGAGCCTTTCATCCTCGCACACTGACAGACAACATGACTCTATTCTGAATTAGTCAGTGTCTGTGTGCAGGATTACAGTGGTTCCCACACAGTGAAAGATAACTGTTTAATCTGGACCGTCCTTGACCTGCCTCTGCCAAACACTGAGCTCACACACACACACTGTCACACTGAGGGAGTGTGTGCATATGATTTCACAGTATTACAGTATGGTGAAGAATGGCTGACCATAACAAGAAAAAGGCAGACATCAAATTTTACTAGAAAATAAAAAAAGAAGAAAGAGGGACAATTTGCACGATAGTTGGTACACAGTTGGGCTTTTAAGTATGCACTTATTAGGAAATGAATAAGCAAACAATGGCCTGCTAGAGAAGGAAATAATAGATTTAAGAAGATGTGGATTATAACCAGGTTCCTATTGACAGATTAGCCAATTTAAGACAGTTCACCCCAAACCCACTTGTGGAACAGATTTCAACACTGAAAAACATCTTAATGTCCCAAATCCATATAGAATAAATCATAACAAGTAGTAACCTCTAAACTGACCAACACCAGTTATGTTGGGATTGAATAATGTAATGAAAAAAGGCAACCAAACTTATAGTTTAGCCAACGCTTTACACTGATGAAAAACAGAAAGTTGGAAAGTCAATAAATATACATCATAGCAAAATCAATTTTCAGTTGGAATATCATAGAGACGTCTTAAATAAAACCCTTAAAAACTCCCAACTGGACTTCCAAGAACTCTTAAGAATAATTAAAGCCAAAAACAGCCCTCCTACATCGCCTCAATTGCTGCCAGTAAATAAGGATCCTAACAACTTCAGCCGACTCACAAACAAAAGCAAAGCAGTGCATGGACACTGTATCGACCGTATGTATCGATCACCAGTCAAACATCATAATTCCCCACAGTCCAATAACTCATCTCCGCGCACAACAGAGCTAAAGTTGCTCTCTCACGGAGCTCAAGTGCAGTTAAAGGTCACCGTAAACACGGCAGAGGAGGATACTCACTGTGTCTGCTGTATCTCAAACGGTCTCAGAGTGAAGTCATCCCTCAGAGACTGAAACCAAGACATCAGCGCTGTTAGTGGACTAATGATTGGATTATTTGTCTCAGTCCTGCCCTGGCTCTACGGCGCTGCGTTCAGGGGCGGCTCGGAAGCTCCTAAATCCTACCTGTAGTTGCGGCAGCCACAGCCTGTAGTCGCACTCAAGCTTTAGCCTTGTAAACAAGGTTCTCGTTAGCATAGAATAGTGATTAATAAATTAAAAAAATAAATGTGTTCCGGTTCATACTCCACATCCCTATTCCTAAAATAACTTTTTGTTGACCAGAACATTTAATATAGAGTTTGTGATCTTATATGTGCAGTATACTGTTTAGTAGGCCTAGTCTATTCCATCTTGGTTCAGTTGTGACACTGAATAAATGAGCTGTTAACTGGCAGATTGAGCTATGATGTTTATTTCTCATGGGAGATTCACTAAAGTAAAGATTTTTGAAATTTTATTTACTCAAATACAAACATGAACATAGGCTAAATGAACAGAATAACAGATAGCACAGGCAAAAAACCAAACTAGACATTTGTCATTTTGAGATAAACTCTCTGTCAAAAACCTAAAAACTACACAGCTACGTCCCAGTGTTTCCAATATTTACATGATACAACATTTGGAATTTAGTCACAAAACATGTGTGGTTATTGAAGTGAAGCATGAATCCATTTTATATTTCATAAATCCTTTTAATATTCTTTGCAAGAACCCACTAATAACCTTTAAAAAAGGTTCAATTTTCAATGTTTAATTGTTGGCTTTTAAAAAGGTAGTAAAAATATGTGCTTCCTCCATCATCATGATCTTATTGCATTGTGTAAACCAGGAACTTACCCAACTTCCATGGACATTTTTTTTTAAAATAAATTGGACCTTTTGGAGCTTTTTAAGGCTCGACAGACCACTCATTGAAGGTCATTGAAATGGTGCCTGGATATAACGATCAATAAGGAATAGATTAGCATTTTATTCCCTTAGAGGTTTGGTCTTGTTAACTAGTTTATATTTTTACGAAGAACACCCGAAGGCACCTTAAGCACAAAGCGGAGCACTGCCCAACTGACTTCGGATGAGATAAGAAAATGATGTCCGCTGCAAGAAATGTAACTAACTATGTATTCATGTATCAAGTCTGAACATCTCCAGAAATAAAAAACAACAACAACTTTTTGCTTTAAATATACAACATCAATTAAATATCTAAACTCTTAAAAAAGCAGCTCTGATTATGACAGTTTATCTGTTTGGACTGCACTCTGTCAACTTAAGTGGAGGAGTATTTATGCATGTAGTTGTGACCTCTGGCATTGTGGGTATCAGTCCAACTAAACATGGTACTTCAGCTCCAAAGGTATGTAAGCTGACTCAGGTTAAATATAGTTTGGTGGGAAATGATAGCCTTGTGTTTACATGCCCTGCAAAACTATAGCACCTAACATACCAGTTGTCTTTTTTGTAAAGGGAGACAAACAGAAGCTCCAGCTTATTATTGGTATCCAAAGACTGGAGTTTTTTTTTGTCTTTTTTTTGCATTAATTTAGTTTCACAGTGAAAAAGTTGGATCCTTTTAGGATTAACGCTGCCATCTAGTGTTGTGGCTGGGTTAACATGAGCACTTGCTGTATCTTTTGAATATGAAACTTGATATAAAACTTGGCCATTTGAATGTGTGTTTGAAAGCTGCAAAACAAATAAAGGTGCCTTACTTTAAGTCATGTATCTACCATTTTACTTCACCACCATGAGATGTGATGAAAAAGGTCAAACGTGCGGCCAAAGTGTCCACTTTAGAAAACTGGCCAATACAGTGATTTTGATTGTGTCTCAGGAAGTTGTACATGTCTCACACATTCCAAACAAGTACAACATTAACAGGCTAAATAGAAAAAATATTGATTATTTTACCCCCACCTGCTATTAAGTTTTCCTCAGAAGCAATCTGGAAACTATGCCTAAACTCATTACTTAGGTTCATGGTGTCTTTCTTTTCATCGTGTTTATTGTCTGAAATTGTCAAAGCAGTTCAGTCGATTTTGGATGTGTGACTAATTGGATCATATAAACTCATCGAATGTTTGTATTTTCCTCTCTCAGCAAGCTGTGTGTGCTCACAGACGTACGTTAATAACATGCATTTTTAATAAACATCTAAGTTGCAAGCAAATGTAGGAAGTGATGCGGAGATCCCTGCTGAATGGTTACCTCTGAAACTGCAGTAACAACCACAGATTTACTGCTAGTTAATGATGGGCCTGAGATGCATTTTTGAGAAGAACCCAATCTGCATGAATTTGTTGTTTACTTAGAAAAAGTCTCGACATTTTTGTGTCCATCCAACTGTACAGCAGTAACAATGGTTGTGTTGTATTCTCTTTCCTTAGGTATTGCCTCTAACTACACTGACGACTACCCCTACAGCTGGTCCATCCCTGCCTACCACCCAGCTTCGTTTAGATATGAGAAAGAAAAGGTATGAATATGGTGACATTGTTACCTCGCAGATGATGTCACATTTCATACTATAATGTGATATGTCACAGAATAGTATGATGTCATAGTACACTTTGATACATCATAGAAGACTGTGATGTCATAGTGTAATAAGATATGGTATACGCAAGGTCAGCTGATTCGAGCAGGAGTCCCCATAACCGAGGCTGCTGAACATCGGCAAAAACAATAAAAACCCCAAAACAAAACAAGTCTCACTGAGGATGAATGTGCCGCCATCCATTGATTCCTCAGCGGCCGCCCCGGTCTCTGCTGAAGCAGCTTCACTCCAGCTGTAGAAGCTCAGACCGGTTCAGCTCTGAGTATCAGAGCTCTCCAGCTTTCTCCTCTGTGGGAGGAGATCTCAACATGAAAGCCAAGACAGCTCCTATTTATAGTCGAAGCCGAGTTAGAACTGATGACATCATCGTTACCTCACAGATGATGTCACATATACTATAGTATGATGTCTTAGATTAGTTTGATGACATAGTACACTTTGGTACATCATAGAAGACTGTGATGTCAAAGTGTACTTTGATCTTCCCTCCCAACCAAACCCCCTCCCTCCCTGATCCCTGCCCACAGAGCAGAGTTGGTAGCTCTGTTGCCTGGACCGGTCAGGTGTGGTCAGGGTGAAAAAGGTGCTGCCAAAGTGTATACTTTAGAAAACTGGCAGATACCATGATTTTGTCTCAGTTGTATCTGTCTCACACATTCCTAACAAGTACAACATTAACAGGCTGAGTAGAAAAAAAAGAACCTTTAATTCAGTCAACAACATCCAGTTAACTTATAGAAATCATATGAAAAACATTAAAACAGAGATTGACAGAAAAATCCTTTATCCACTGGTTTGACTCATGTCACATCCACTCCTATGTTCTCTCCTTTTCTCATAATGAAAACAGGAATAATATTAAAATGATTATAAAAACACCTTGTTGAGGAGTCAGACTCAAACATGTACATATCATGTATCCAAATATGTATAAAATACGCAGAAAGTGTTGGTGATTATTAATCAGTTGAAGTGTAAAATAGTCCAACAATTAGACTGTATTTTTCTGGAAAATGATAAACTTGAGTTGGTAATTAACACTGATAGAAAAATCTCTTTCACAGAGATAATAGTCATAGCTAAACCATCTGTACACCAGGTATTAATAGGAGGGTACAGCTTACTGGCTAGCATGGTGTTGACAGAGGAAACACATATTTGTCAACCAAACTGATACAAAACACAAAAAAAGATGATCAGATTTGGTCCAACACTCTAAAACCACACAGTTTGGATGGGAATCTACTGAAGGGGGGAACAGGTGCGTGAGCATACAGCACGTTACAGCCTCCCTGCCTCCTTGAACTTGCTGAGCAGTCCGTCATCTGCCCTCAGGGGGAAGTACAGGGTTCGGGTTTTGTAGTGCTGGGGATCTGACTGAAGGTTTTGGATGACGTCTGCGAGGAGGTGGGCCCGCTCCACACCGCAGCCCGGCGCCTCATAGCCCAGCTTGGTGAAGTGGACGTGAAGGTGGTAGTAGGACGGCTGGTAGTGCAGGTAGACTCTCAGCTTACTGGCTGGAAGGTTGTAGTGCTGCAGGATGGCCTCCTGAGTCACAATGAAACAGGTATTGTCATTCTTTCTGCATGTTTGACATTATGAATATGTCCAAGGCTGTTTCCGTTGTCTCTAATTATCAAGAGCTATGTCTTGTCCTAGCTCTCTAAAATGGAAAGTAACAATAACATAATTGGCTGAAGATCATGAT
Organism: Macquaria australasica; assembly: GCA_005408345.1. Lineage (NCBI taxonomy): Eukaryota > Metazoa > Chordata > Actinopteri > Centrarchiformes > Percichthyidae > Macquaria > Macquaria australasica. The sequence goes on along the minus strand of SEMN01000153.1, from coordinate 67,476 downwards.
TATAATACTCAAAGTCACATTAAAGGAAGCTGCTGGAAGAAAAGGACTCTTTCTGCTCTTTTTTTTTCTCCAAGAAGACTCCTCGAGGTAACCTTGTAACCTCACCTTTCCTTTCTGGAAGATGTTCTGCAGCAGTGGTAGATGCTCTGACGTCAGGTCTCTGAGACTCCTGATGTCTCTCTGATGTGCTATGGCAATCAGGTATAAATCATCAACCTGAAAGAAGAGGAGAAGAAGTGAAACTGTATAGTCCAGTGTAACCCCGGTATAGCTCATTCTCACTTTGTGTAGATTAGAGAGTTCTTTTAAAGGGGAAGTTTTGGAAGTGATTTGGACAGAAGCTGCTATCAGATTAAACACTTTTTAAATTCTCATTTACTACACTTCTAATGTGTTCAGATTTGGACAGTGGTCGAAGAAGTACTCTTACTACTTACTTAAGTAAAATTAGCAATACCACAGTGTAGAAATCACAACACTAACATATATTTCATGTCTAACCACATCTTTCCTGTCTCTTCCGGGTTTCTTCGTGGTCTCTCACCTGTTTCTGGTCCCATTTGAAATCTGGGAGGAGGACAAAGCCAACCTCCAGGTCTGGATCTTCATAAACTATCCTGTCAGCCTCTGCCTTCTTCTCCAGGATGTTGTATACCCACTGGAGGTGGATGAAAGTGATGTTAAGTTAATCCACAGATAATGTTGTACATCCACAAGTATGCATTTTGGTGCCACGCAAGAGTTAACACTTACCTGCACGCTGAAACTCTGCTTCTGAATGTAGGGCAGCGTGATGGACTGATAGTCCTCCCCCGTCTCCTCCACCAGGAAACTCTCCTGACGCTGGTATTTCTTTACATGCTTCTCTGTGGCTGGACACACCACTGTAGTCTTGATCTCTGCAAAACAGAAACACACCAGCTATCTAACTTTTCCTCTAGCTGGCCAAAGTGGCTACTGGATTCACAATATCTGGAGTCTGCTTATTTTTTTCTCACTGTACCATTGAGGTGAGGGGGAGCCTGTAACCGATATGTGCTGTAGATGTCGTTCCTCATCTCCAGCTTCAGCCTGGAGCCGGTGAAGAGCTCAGCCAGGGTGTCCTCTCTGATGGGAGTCTTCTCCAGGATAACCACAGCATCCTGACCGGCAAGCTGGTGATGACACGATCAACAGTTTCATGTCTGCCTGTGCTGATAATGAGACTAGTTATCAAAAAATAAATGCACAGTCCTTTCGTAAGAACACTGTTGTCATACTCGTTTCAATAAAATCCATCTTTACAATTAAGCACTATTGCGCAGGCTATTATTTTCAAATATCGAACCGGAAGTCAATATTACATCTTTCCCTCACAAAACTACGCACACTACTATGAATGAATATATCAATAAAAGCCTTTCCCTCTACCAACAATTGCTCTCAAGTTCATGACCAGAGGTATAGTTCGCTAAACATCTTGTAACAGCTCAGTTAAGTTAGCTACTTCACAACAACCTTACCTTTCCACGGATGAAGATGTTTTTCTCCCGGGCAGAATCACTCAGGACGTTGGGTGTTTTAAACCCAGACAGAATATTTTCAGATTCAGATTCCTGTTCAACTTCTCGTCCATTCTCATTGTCAGCTTTCGCCCTCTTGACTCTCTGAGATACTCCGTCAGTTTCACGTTCAGCCGCGGTGTCCGCCATGCTTCGTGCTGCTGATCCTGTGGCCAAAGATCGTCTATGTTGAAGGCGATATCTCACTCAACAACCGCCTCAAATACACTCAGCAAACGTGGACCTGGTGCCTCATACATAAAGTAAAATCATTTTCAAAAATAGATTTAAATTTTCAAATTTAGAGACATGGGCGTCTCCGATAATTAACCAATACCATAAATCTTTCAGCTGTGATTCTGAAAGTCCATTATTGTTTACTCTGTGTTTAGTTTTTAAACGTTCATAAATGTACTCTACTCCTTCCTGCCTGCTGCTGTCAGACTCTATAATCAGTACAACTCCCGGTAATCTACATTGACTGTCAATAAGCAGACTGTTCACTACTTTACTTCATCTGCTGCTGTGCATTATCTTAATACATTTTTTTTTTTTATTCATGATATTTTATTATTGTATTTCTATATATGACACTTTTTCTGGCCGTTGTAACGCTGAAAATTTCCCAGCTGTGGGACAATTAAAGGCTTATCTTATCTTATCTTATCTTATCTTATCTTAATAAACTTCCCGGTCGTGTAATTAGGGAGAAATCAACTGGGATTTATCTTGTTACAATTGCAAAAGTCAATGTGGTGCAGAGTGAGACCTCGCTTCATCTACCATCGCTCAGCTACAGCAGTGACAAGTTAGACAAAATAAACTATACAGCCTCCTTAAAAAATAAGCCCCATAGTTTAGTTTGTACTTTAACTCATTTGTAGGTGGTCTCTTTACTCCCTAGTAGCACTGAGTAGCAATTTCTGCAATAATGGTGCAAGGTGCTTTTGTCTATGGCATTGTATGTCATTGTTTTGACGTATTCTACAAATTAAACTACATGCAAGCTACAAGCCAAATTAATAACATTGGCAGAGCTATAGTACATAGATTCATAGATGCAGTTTATTTTCCCTTATTTTACTCCACACTATTATATTGTAAGTTAATGTCAGTGTCCATACAGTGCTTTGAGAATACTGGTCATGCCAATAGCTCTTTGCATTTGAAAATTACTGCATGTATGCTGAGTACCGTCCTCAATTAGACAAACTGTGTACCGAACCTGTTTAGTAGTCATTAGAGGGACTCCAGTGGTCACATCTGTAGCGGCGTTAAAAGTGATTGACACATAATTTAACTAATAGATTAGCGTTCCGGGGCGGGGCGACAGCTGAGCGGACCAATGAAAACATTTCACTCGGCCAAGGCGTTAATCGAGGAAGCATAAAGACGACAACGACGCGCTCGTTCGTTTCGATGCCAGGCTGCGGGAGGACGGCAGAAACTGTGGAGGAGGTCGACTTTATCTGGAGGGTGTCGTGTCGCCACCAAACCGACATGTACGGATGTGTCCGAGTATGGCTTCTGCTGCTGGTTCTTCACACACAGGCTGTTGCTGCCGTCGCAAGGAGAGGTAAAGTTAAAGTGTGTTGGCTGCTTAGCAACTGTTAAATAGGTAGCTGGCAAAACTTGTGAAAATGTCATTATATGTGGAGTGTACACGGGACTGGTTGTGTTATTATCTCTGCAGCGTGTGGGTTTGTTTTGACGGGTTTGTTAGGCTGTCGGTTAGTCTGAACAGTAAATCTCAGTAACAGGCTGTCAGCGGTTAACGAGTGTTTATTATGTTGGTTCAGTGGCTGTAGCTAGAGCTGGCTGACGTTAATTAGTTTAAGTTGCTCATTGAATGGTGCTTTGTTTGTAAGTTTATCTTGTAGGCTAATTGTGTTGAGTTTGAGATGAAGCGAAACCTGCTAGTTTCTGTTCAACTTTTATCTGTGGTATTTGTCATCCAGTTTCTCTTAACTTTCATTTAGTACACACTGTACTTGTTGCTGTATTTGTGTGTTTAACAGCACCTTGTTCGTGTTTTAGTTTGATAATTGTACCTCCACCTGCTATTACGCGTTCCTTAGCAGCAATCTGAAAACTGTCTAAACTTATCACTTCATAGGTAAAGCAGTAAAAAAACACGAGTTAACTTTGGTTGTTTGCTTTCAGAGAGGAGAAATGTCCTTTTCATCATGGCAGATGATTTGCGGACATCATTGGGCTGCTATGGAGACCCTGTGGTAAAATCACCAAACATTGACCAACTAGCATCCAAAAGCCAAGTTTTTCTCAATGCATATGCACAGGTCAGTTGGTGTTGTATATCTTTATTGTCTGAAATTGTCACAGCAGTTCAGTCAGTTTTGGATGTGAGACTGATTAGGTTTATATAACCTCACTGAAATGTTTGACGGTGTATTTTCCTCTCTCAGCAAGCTGTGTGTGCTCCCAGCCGTACGTCCATGTTGACTAGTCGCAGACCGGACACCACCAGGCTCTATGACTTCAAGTCCTACTGGAGAGTCCATTCTGGGAACTACACGACTCTGCCACAGTACTTTAAATCTAGAGGGTACTTCACCATGTCTGTGGGCAAGGTATTTCACCCAGGTAAGATTAATAACATGCATTTTTAATAAACATCTAAGTTGCAAGCAAATGTAGGAAGTGATGCGGAGATCCCTGCTGAATGGTTACCTCTGAAACTGCAGTAAGAACCACAGATTTACTGCTAGTTAATGATGGGCCTGAGATGCATTTTTAAGAACCCAATCTGCATGAATTTGTTGTTTACTTGGAAGAAGTCTCGACATTTTTGTGTCCATCCAACTGTACAGCAGTAACAATGGTTGTGTTGTATTCTCTTTCCTTAGGTATTGCCTCTAACTACACTGACGACTACCCCTACAGCTGGTCCATCCCTGCCTACCACCCAGCTTCGTTTAGATATGAGAAAGAAAAGGTATGAATGGGAAAAGTATCTCCTACACTTACGGTATTAAGTCAGTTATGTGTTTGACTTTATACACATTAACAGGAAATTTTAGCTTGGAGTGATGCCACACAACTTCTCACCCCTCTGCTGTACAAAATGGTGGCCATTGAATCTTGTGATACAGTTCTGCAGTGTGTCAGTGACTTATTTTTCTCATTCCTGTTGACTTCCAATTACCAAACCCTTTTTTTTTCCTTTTTTTATTTGACGTGCAGGCCTACCTAGCAACTGATGACATTTTAACAAAGTATGTTCTAAAAAGATTTTCTTTAAACATAAACAATACAGGTATCTCAGTTGGCATAACTTGTAAATGTTTTAGAATCAACGCATGTAAAAAAAAAAAGGTTGATCAAGGTCTGACTTTAGATTCTGTTGTAAGAAGCCAAATGTCCTTGTTCCTCTTCACATCTCCCAATATTTACTAAATATGATCCAGCTGAGCTTTATAGGGTATCTGAAAAGCAATTGATAGTTGAATGGTCATAATAAAACTCTAGCACTACCATCAGGCAAGCCATTATTTTCCTATGGCGAATGTCATGATGCTGAACCTTTCTGCAGCTTTACTTTGGGTGTTGTGCATGTTACATCTTGCTACTGTACTCAAGTTACAAATGATTTCAATGGGTTACTCCAGTTCACTGCAGATGTTTTTAGAAACAGAAGTCCAGTCAGATTACAGCTTAAACTGTAGTTTCTTCATAGAAGAGTTTACAGGCATTCTTAATTTCCGCTAAATTCTCAAACAGTGAATCAGATTTTTACACAAGTCTTGCATTTTTATTTAACAGTTTGACCTTACAAGAAAACTGTAAGGTCACATCAAGCCCAGATCAGTATGTCACAGGGCTGACAGATAACCATTCACGCTCGCACCTAAAGATAATGTAGAGTTGCCAAATAATTAACCTGCATATCTTTAGACTGTGGGAGGAAACTGAAGCCCCCAGAGAAAACCCACGCAGGCACAGGAAGAACATGCAAACTCCCATCAGAAAGAGACCCAGAACCTTCTTGCTGTGAGGTGACAGTGCTAACCACAGCACCACTGTGCCTCCCGAACTTAAGTCATTCTCGGTCATAACTGGAAAGTAGTGGCAGAATTCAAGTGCAATGATATCTACTTTTCTTCAGGCTTTGTTTTTACATGTTGTGTTGAATGTTTTCAGGTCTGAATAGAAACAGCTGGGTAAACTCAATGTGAATTTCCTGGCATGAGTTTACCGGACCAGCCAACAGAAACCCTAAAATGTAGATCTCAGCAGGAACTGTGCATAAACATGACTTTTAATCATTTGTATAAAAACCTTGTTTCCAGATGTGCAAGGGAGATGACGGTAAACTCCATGCCAACTTACTGTGTGCAGTGAACGTGACTGAGCAGCCTGGGGGAACCCTCCCTGACCTGGAGAGCACAGACGAGGCAGTGAGGTTACTGAAGAGTCGGGCCAACAATGATGCTCCTTTCTTCTTGGCTGTTGGCTTTCACAAACCACACATACCCTTCAGGATACCACAGGTACATGACTTAATACAACACCTGTAGACCCTCTGTACATTGCATGAGATTTAACATACTTCATGGTTAGATAATAGTTAAATTGACAGTTATATTGTGAAAACCAGTGTTGATATTAGGTTGATACCCTTTTTGTTTAACCAGAAACAGAGTCTCGCTCAAGGAAAAGTATCACCTTGAAATCTTGCGAGAGGTTGAGTTGTTGCAGGAAGACAAAAGGATCTTACTCTTTAACAGTCTGTCTCTGTAGGGATCCTTTCCTTAATGTTGTCAGACACTTTGAATAACAGTCTGAGGCTGTCGGTGGCAAAAACAAGCTCTTGTAGTGGACGGACTTTTCACAGGCGCAGTTGCCCCAAAGGATTACGTTGCAGCATTGTAGCCCGTTGGCAGATGCCGGTGGAGGCTATCTACTGGACCAATTCATTCTCCATCCACTGCATCTTTTGGCTAACGTCTCGCCAGCAAGCTTTCAGATTGAACTTTTTCTAATTCAAGCAGTTTCTGTGATATGAATTTAATTAATTTTGAGTCCTCCTTAAATGGACCAGTTCCAACACATGTTGATGTGTGGTTCATTTTGATTATGTTTAGTGGCTCGAACATTTTGAGTCGGTGGTGTCATTTGTTCATTTACACAGGTCTTTACAGTGCAGTGTTAAAGAGCAATGCATGGCAAACGTTCTCCTGTCAGATGATCACATGCTGTAGATGTGTGATGTCTTTTAAAGGCTGTATGCTACACTTTGGTCATCTTAAAAGATCTCTACAACCATTATGTGACTGACAGTGAACAGAAACTTTAATTGATTACTGTGAATGAACTGCTGACTAGCATCGGTGGTCATTTTGACATTCATTCACTGGGATGCATTATGCAATTCATTTAGTCCCCAGTCCCTAAACAGTTACTCACTGGCACAAATATGGCTAGTATGTGGAGTGGAAAAGTGAGTCATTGTCCTGCGCGACAGTGTTGCTGTGCATTCAGAAATTTTGGACAAAAACAGAACCATGATTTTCAGGAGACCAAGGACTGAACAAATAATGCCAGAGAATGAATGATAACATGGAGGAGGGAGCATGTGGGGAAAGAACAGAAGAGGGAGTGAGGAACAAGTGCCATAAAGAACATTGTGTTAAGCCTGGGGCATAAAGGGAACAAACATTAAGTTCCCAGAGAATTCAATACCCTCTGAGCCAGTGGATAATGATGGCATTGATCTTTTAAAAAATGCAATGTTTCTTTGAAGGGAAAGCCCAAAGTTACACCCATTAAGGAGCTAGTTTTGATGTGTAAAAGGTTACTTGTGAATAGAATAAAGAAAAGGAACCTCTGAAAGCTAGAATTGAGTGATGCATACTGTATGTGAATTTAACAAGGACTGATCTAGATATATGGGGGGGCGCAATTCGCCATGAAGGAGGAAGAAAGCATGATGAAGTGGAAGCTGAATGGGAGCAGAGACGGACGGAAATGAGATGACTGTCAGCATGCTGAAGAGGTTTCCCCACAAAGTTAGAATTGAGAGATGAAAAGGGGGGGGGGGGGGGTCATGCCAACTGTCAGCATGTGACGTATGCTACATCTGACTTACCCTGTCACCTGGACACACACAGCCAGCCAAATTAAAAACGCAAAAAATTACTTTCTGGAATGATAGTCAATGAAATTAAGACGCCTGAGAACATCTGCAATACTCGAGAGTCAGAGCAGAGGAGTCTGTGTTAATGATCATAATCAAAGAGGGTATTGTACTGTAAATTGGAAATAATCACAGGTCTAATTTATCTTGAATAAAGAGCACCAGGTTAGTGCTGATTTGTTACATTGTGGTAATTGGAGGTAATGACCAATTAAGATCTTAGTAATAAGAATATCTTTTTTTAAGTAATACTTGAGTAATATGGTGGATCATATTTTGATGGATGAGGGCAATAGTGGGGTGATGGTAGATGATGATATGTTTTCACAATATAATCAGGGTAGTACTATTGCAACTAAATTTCAGACGCCATTATCTGTAATTACGAAAAAATAACGGAGTTCTTCCTTAGCCAACATTCCCTCCCCTCATACCTTCATCTTTTGTTTTAAAGTAATGCCTTAAATGATTGTACTTAAAATGCTACGATGTCTTGCGTTGAAACACAAATACTGTAATTTTAATGTAATATGAATCAGGATGGGAAAATGCAAGTAAACTTATTTATATAGCACTTTTCAAAACAAGTTTTTAAAGAGCAGGAAAGTGAAAGACGGAGGACAATACATAAAGGAGACAGCGTTAAGTGTGCAAGCATAATATAAGCTGTAAAACTGAGAAAACATGGGTTTTAGATGCGTTTCTTTTTTTTTTTTCTTTTTTTTAAAGATGTGACTGGTTTGGCCTCTGAGAAATGCTGGGAGCCTCTTCCAGAGTTAAAGAATGAGCAAAAGCTCATCACCGTTTCCTTTTTTTAGAACTTTAAACAGCTACAGGTCTCTGCTCTGAAGACCTGAGGCTCCTCCTGCAGGTTAGAGCACAACAATAACCCCTAAATAATAATAATAATAATAATAATAATAATAAAATATATTATGTAATAAAAGCATGGATGACTTTTTCAAATCTTTGTGCTAAAGGTAGGATCTTATTTTAGCACTAAGCCTTGACTGGAAAAAAACAGGATGGGATTGATTTCACATGGAGCTCAAATTTAAATTTTTATTATCTATTTATATTTTTAAAACTAGTTTTTGCCTTTTTTAGGCAATTTTTAAATAACAGTATTTGGGCAAAAGAAAATTATTTCCATTGTCACAAACTCATCCATCCATTATCTATATCCGCTTATCCTTAGAGGGTCGTGGGGGTCTGGAGCAGCTGACACTGGGTGAGAGGCGGGGTACACTCTGGACAGTTCACCAGTCAATCACAGGGCTGTCACAAAACCACCTCCTATTTATATTGTCTAGTATGTGTACCTGGAACATCATTGGAAACTTGTTACTTGTATATTACAGGAGTACCTGAGTCTATATCCCATAGACCAAATGACTCTGGCCCCTGACCCCGATGTCCCTGAACTCCTTCCACCTGTGGCCTACAACCCCTGGACGGATGTGAGGAAGAGAGATGATGTCCAAAAGCTCAACATTAGCTTCCCCTATGGACCAATTCCTAAAGACTTCCAGGTACAAACTGGCTGCTCTCAACACTTTAAAACCAGTTATAATTTGGTTCCCATGTTGCTACACCCTGAAATGAACGCTAATAGTGTTCTGTATCTTGTCTTCCAGCTGCGTATCCGTCGGCACTATTACGCCGCTGTGTCTTATATGGATGCTCAAGTTGGACGGCTGCTCAGTACTCTTGATGAGCTGGGGCTGGCTGACAGCACTATGGTGGTGTTCACCTCAGATCATGGTTGGTAGACACTTGGATGTCAGTTATCAGGTTCTCAGTGCACATTATTCAGGAAGTTGAGTTTGTGGAGGTTTTTTTTTTTTTTAAGTAGATTGACAGTTTTTGCAGTTGTGCTTGTCTTTCACCACCAGATGGCAGTGTTGTAACAGCATATTCTGCTATTACCTCCAACAATTTGCTCTACTCTAAAAACCCAGCTCTTTTGCACTACCTATTTTTTTTTTTTTTTTTATAAACTTTGTGACTTGGAAACTGAAATTTCTTAATGTCTCCTTCAGTGGAGGATGCTGGAGTGAATCCTTTCCATGACTGTTTGATATATACCCAGCAAAGCTCAATCATTTTCAAATAAGATGGCTGGGGGAAAACATCAGTAAAAGGAATTGCCTTGAAATGTAAAATGTTGTTTGTAAGATCTATTTATTTCTCCCATCTGCCTCAGTCATGAACAGCTTTCATAATCTTTCTGTCTTGTTGCAGGTTGGTCATTAGGAGAACACGGCGAATGGGCTAAATACTCTAATTTTGATGTGACAACACGCGTCCCTCTCATCTTCTATGTTCCTGGCGTCACCACACTTTATGATTGGCTGGGAGAGTCTACCTTTCCCTTTATTGATGTCCTCACCCAATCAGAGCTCGGCTTTAAGAGTAAGGCCCTTCACTGACAACACATTACTATTGATTAACACGAAACATGTACAATTCTCATTTAAAAACACCATGCACTGTATATCAAGTCATAAAGGGGAACTCAAGTTTGATTTGAATTTTTTGGTCCTAATTGCTCAAATAAACCTTGTTAAGACAAGTATTATGCCAACTTGACTTTAATGAAGTCTTTGATATACATGGAGAGCTCCCAAAAGTAGTTAGACAGGGATCCACTTTGATATTTTGCCTCTGACAGTTTTTACTTCAAGTGCAAATGGTGCAATGATGATGAAATGTAAGAGCAGGGCATCAACTAAATTTTAGTGGATATCTTGACTATCTTGCTCTCAGTGACTAAGACTTTCTTTAATTGGCTGACCCCTGTCTTCCAGATGACGACGTTATAAGAAACATGGTGGAGCTGCTGGATGTATTTCCTACTGTCTCTTACCTGGCTGGCCTCAGAGCACCTGCACCTTGTCCTGATGTTTCTTTCCAGGTATGAAATGGATGAAAATTGAATCCACTTATTGAAACTAGTAGTTTTCACTTAAGCTATGCACTTCAAGCTATTATGTACTTAAGAGTTGAGTTTTGTCTCAACGATGGTGGCAAAGTTTACTCTGTTGCATATTTTTATTAGCAACGGCGGCGGCATGGCTCTAGGGAAGGCAATGTCTGTTGGTCGGTCCACCACTTTGGTCCAGACTGAAATATCTCAACTATTGGATGGACTGCCATAAAATTTTGTCCAGATATCCACTGTTCCCAGAGGATGAGTCCTAATGACTTTAGTGATCCTCTGACCTTTTATCTAGCGCCACCACCAGGTCAAACCTTTAATTTGTTCGATACTTCTGTTTATGACCAAATACCTGTAAAGCTAATGACGTTCCCATCAGCTTCAGCTGTGCTTTGTGTTTTGTGCTAATTAGCAAATATTAGCATGTTAAGAAGCTAGACTAAAATGGTGATTGCAGTTAACACGATACCTGCTAAACATCAGCATGCTAGCATTGCCATTCTGAGCATATTGGCACGCTGATGTTGGCATTTAGATCAAAGCACCGCTGGTTCTAATGTGTTCATGTCGCTTTGTTCAGACTGTAGTTGCATGTGTGAGCACCGTTGTTGTGGGTAGTGAGTAACTAGTGAAGTAAAACTTGTTATTTTAAGCTTAGAAAAAAGTGGGATTCAAAATGTAATTCGGTCTGTAACATTGACCGAGCTCGCTGAACTTCTGTAATCAACTTCCTTTGGTCTTTAGTTGAAACCATGTTTTCATGTCATTTCCTGTACTTTCTCATTTTCTACAAATTGCACCACAAGAACAGAACTGGGACCTTTTCAGGCATCTTTAAGCAGTTAGTGAAAATGGCATTGTATTGACATTACCAAACATGGTGAATCAAGAAGTAAACACTCCATAAACAGGCCTAAACATGCCTGATATGAATGTGATCTAATTGACTCTGACATTCATTTCCTCGACTCTTTGGTCTGTTTTCCTGCTTTCAGGAGGAGTTGTGTGCAGAAGGAAACAACCTGGCCTACACCTTCCGACACAGAGAGAGCGGGGAGGATGCAGAAGCCATTTCTTTTAGCCAGTACCCTCGACCTGCTGATGCGCCACAGGTACGGAGCGGAGTATTTAGAAAAGCAAATTAAAAAGCTTTCATGAACTGTATAAAAGTTCAGTCACTATTATTCTCCAGTCAGGGAGCAGGCATATTTTTAATGTCACACTGTTACTTTTAATGACTGGATTTTATAGTTGCAAATGTACCTTCATCTCAATCGATTTCCTATTCTGAAACGAAAAACAGGGTTTTTAAAAAAAAAAAAAAAGGTTTTGTCACTCAATTTAGGGAAAAAATGGATATCAAAACGTTTTCTGACACGAAATAGAATTTATAGAAAGGCTCGAAATTCTATTTTTTTTTTCATTCGTAAGTTTCATTTTTCTTGATGAGGAACCCCTCATCTAGTGTTAATAGTCACCCCTAACCCTTCAGCATTTTAACAGCTGCAACATTGACATTTCAGTTATATGTAGGCTGTGTCCAGTCTATAAATAAGTGCAAGACAACAGAGGTCTGCCTACAATATGCGGGATAATCTCCCGACTATTATCAAACTTAAAAGACTATCCATGAATGCTCATTTTCCATCTTCAACATGAATTGGCTGTTAAATGATTGCACATCCTGTTAAAATATTACATTCACTAATCTGTCAACAGAAGCCTAATCCTGTGGCCAAATGAATAATCAAAGCACTTAGGCCTACAACAGCACATAGAGGACTCTACCTACGTATTAGAAAAGTTGATGCCGGCATGTTGTTGGCTTGAAATTCCACAGGAGTTTTCTTCTACTGTTACACTAACAGATGTGTGAAATGGGTCTGGCAATGCAGTCTGTTGATGATGAAAGCTGGAAAAGTGGAAAAATTACCCAGTCGCAAGAAATGAAAACCTTGTTGGCTAGCCTACAAATTAGCAGGACAGGCTATGGTTTTGGAAATGTTAAATGAATGTCTGCCAAAACGGAGAGGTCCAACCATTAAAAATATCGATCCCTAAAATCGCCCCAATTTTGCATTTTGTAGTAATGGAAACTGGATTTTTCGTGTTTGACTCTATGAAAACTGTAATAAGGAAACGACACAATTCTATTTTGAGGACAAAGTTAAATGGAAAATGGCTCTATTTCCGTTTTCAAAAGGTTGTTACAAACATTGATGATTAAGAAATCGACACGAAAATCATTTTCCGATTTTTGTTTCAGAATAGGAAATCGATTGAGACGAAGGTACATGGATTATTAGTGACGGTCATGAAAACTGAATTCATGTCAGAACTGTTGCTCTTTGACCCCTCTGCATTGTGAGCTGAGCAGAGCTGCCAGCTACAAGCACGGGAGCTTTGAAGGAACATATCCAGATGAGTGCTGCACCTGCTGTAGGTTAATCTCTGTACGGAGCAGCCTGGCAGCCTGACATCAGCTCATCGGCTGGCTCGCAGGATGAGTTGGCAGCCGTAGATCTGACAGCACTGCAGAAGGCTTTCTACAGTTTTAAAATACTTTTATAGTTTACTTTTTATTTTTATTTTTTTAGATCAACTCTGACCTCCCTGACCTCAAAGACATAAAGGTCATGGGGTACTCCCTACGCTCCTGGGACTATAGATACACTCTCTGGCTGGGATTCAACCCTGAAATGTTTCAGGTTGGTTTATCACGTACCTGCACAGCATGATGATAGTCTCTTATCTGTCTCTTTTTTATTATTCGTGTGTGTGAGATCTTGTCTGGCACAATATGTTGGAGACATTTTCCATGACAGATTATATTTCTTTCATCCATCTAGGTGAATGTATCCGATGTCCATGCTGGAGAGTTGTACATGTTGGCAGACGACCCTGCTCAGGACAAGAACGTCTACAGTGACTCTGACCACAGTGTGATAATGAGAAAGATGGCCAGCCTGCCTCATGTAAATTTGAATTTATTTTACAAATGTATCCATTTTCCACTCAAGTATTCATTCATTGACTTACTTTTTACTTGTTTTCTGACTTGTGGTTGCTGTCCAGACTGTGAGTCTGCAGATGAGAATGAGGCTGCAGCTCCTCTACCTCACAGCAGGGATGAAAACGAGTAGAAGGAAGGCGTGATGACGAGAATAAAACGCAACAGACGGAGACGAGTACAAAGGGAAGATGGATGGATGAAAAACTTTATCTAGAAAGGGAAAATTGAATATTTCTTTTGATAAAATGCATAATTGATTCAGGATTATGTGGTATAACTGTTAATCTTTCAGGCTCAGTTCTTCAGGCTAATGTTCCTTGTTAAGAACTCATGGACAGGCAGATCTGGGTTCAGTACATGATCAAAGTGAATAAGCACTTGCTGTTTCTTTCAAGACAAGGAGTGTGTTTGTTTTTGACGAAGAGAAAACACCCATATGTGCTCAGAAGCTTGTGATTGCCTTTTCCTGCTGCTAAACACAACTTCCACTCTTTTCATTGTCTGGCCTCTTCACATCTGCCATTGACGTCTGCGTAAACTTGATCATTCACTTGTGAGAAGGAAGTGTCTAATTCTGATTTTACACTACTCCAATTTTAGCTGCCAGGCGACAGATTTCTGATTATCTACGGCAGTTAAAACAATAGTTTGAGTAGGATGAGATCAATACCGCTCTGTATGTCTGTACGCCAAATATGAAGCTAGCTTAGCATAAAGATGGGAAACGGCTGGCGTGGCCCTTTCTTTTAGGCTAATTTATTAACATGTTTTATTTTGTTTAATGTGTGCACAAACAGAAATGTAAAAATGACACGTTACGTTTCCAGGAACTCACTGCACCTGGGCATTTTAACATTTTTGTTAGCATACAATCAAGATAAAACTTAACTAGTCAAATTTAGGGGTTCTGGTTAGAGTTAATTTTAAACGCTTAAGAGGCAGGCTGGCGCTTTCCTCCTGCTTCCAGCCTTTATGCTAAGCTAATTGCTAGCCGGCTCATATGTAGCATACAGACATGAGTGGTAGATCTTCTAAAGAAATAAAAAAATCAAATGGCTTATTTCCCTAAATGTTGAACTATTCCAATAACATGTCTAATTCACATTGCACTGACATCTGAGTGGCTGTACCAGGCAACTTTTTTTTTTTTTTTTTTTCCAGACAACTTTACTTGGAAGCATGAACTCCTGACTGACACGTCTGATTGGCTGTGACAGTACTGCCTCCTCTGTGAAAATGATTACATCACATTTTAAGTTCTGTTATCTGCTAAGAAGTCTTTTCATCTTAAGGAATATTGAAGAAACCTGAAGAATTTGCCTTTTGATTAATAGCGACACCAGTTTCTCTTTGGAACAGGTGCTCTTGAAGTGTACTATTGATCATCCTGTCTGCTTCAGGTGGAGTCTCTTCACTTTGAAGTACAACAGCTCAAAGGGACTTCCTCAGTTTTGTACTGTAGTGTTAAACAGTGACATTTCTATTTGCACTTGATGTCACTTGCAAACTTGCCATTTGCCTCCTTCCTTGTAAACAGTTCAGATCAATTTGTGGACCCAAAATGAAGTGAGTAAAAGCCAGCCATAATAATTCAGTGCAAATGAAACGGTGTAGCTACGTTTGACTGCTGTTCCAATGCATGAACATTTTGTGCTGTGGCAATTTAGAAGAAAGCAATTTCATCTTGAATTTCAGGGCCAACAATGAATCGAGGGGATTTGGTCTGTCAGCTTTTATTGTAGGCTGCACTGGCTTTATGTTAATGGATTGTAGATGAATCATGTAATCAGTGTGGTTCTATCATATCAGGATGTTGAGGAATTTTTAAGATTGAATTGGCTCATTTTTGTGCATTTCTTCCCCTCTTGCATTTGGGACAGTTGGTTTGCAGGTGTCCCTGTGTCCTGTAACATATTTAACATCTGGAACAATGGATATAACCAGTAATATAAACTGTCCATACAGATGCTGACAAAGGGGGGTAAAGGGGCTTATCCTTGAGTTTGGTTGCATCAGAGCAGCTTCGAGCCTGAGATCTGGCTTTCTGAAGGGAAAATAAAAAATGCTGCAGAAATAATTCAAATCTCAGGCTTGGCAAGGACTCACTGTTAATATATTTATGTCTGTTTCGATTGGTTTGTTGAAAAAAATAAAATATATTTTTAGCAAAAGTTGACTGTGCTTTTTAGTAAGTGTCTTTGTGTATCCTGCAGAAACACTTGTACACTTTGCTGCCCCTCCGCTCTGTTGTAAAGCTGCAGAGTAGTGAGGGAGCTCCTCAGGGACCTCAAGTCTGCTGTGTTTTCTCTCCTTCCTCCCTGTGTCGTTTCTCTCCTCTGGAGCAGAGAATGCATATGCCTTGCTCTCTGGCGCTGGAAGAATTTGGATTGAACTGAACATTTCCTAATTTGTGCACGATTGCACGGAGTCTATCTCTGTGGGCAACACAAATGGTTAAAAGCCTTGTAATTGCATTTTGAAATACAGTATGAATTCAGTCTCATGCCTTTTGAGGGTTTTTTACCGTTTTCAATTTCCGGGCAATCATGCAGAACCATGTGTAGAACTCGGCTTGAAGTGAAGTCTGTATGCTACAAATGAAAAGTCAGAAACTTCCCAAAGACCAGGGTAGCACTTGACATCTTTCCCCTGCCAATTTCACCTCCTCCAATCATTTCTTCTCCTTTTCATTCCAGTTATTTCTTCTCGTCCTTTCAACACCAACATTCATATTTGCCTCATCGGTTGCAGTTGTACATTTTTTTTTTTTTATGAGTTATTTGAAACTATCTGTATAATGGATTGCTGTATGGTAAAATTTTATTGGCAAAACTTAAACCTACAATTACTGATTTTCTTGGCCACTTGGGTGAAACAAGCTGTCAAAAAAACAGACATACAGTATTATCACTTTAAAGCTACCCCATTCTTGACCACCTGTAGCACTATGGGACAATATTTTTATGTCCCTGTTTTATTATCCTGCACAAGGACGATGCAATACACATTCCTGCCTTCAGTTTCATGCTATTCTGCTAATATTTGGTGGTGGAAGAAGTATTCAGATCCTTTTACTTAAGTAAAAGTGGCAGTACCACACTGTGAAAATACTCCACTACAAGTAAAAGTCCTGCATTTAAAACCTTATTTAAGTAAAAGTATGTAAGTATTGTCAGCAAAATGTACTTAAAATATAAAAAGAAAAATGGTCCCGGTCAGTGTTTTACTATTAGCCATATATGATGTTTTTGGATTAATACCCATATACCTGTATTTTACTGCAGTAGATGTTGAAGGTTGTGCTAATTGTAACTGCTTTATATACTGTTGGGTAGCTTCTACAGCAATGCATCATATTCTATGACCATCATATGTTTGTATAATATATAATAAAAAGTGCTAAAATAATATACTATATAAAATTTAGTATTTTAGTATACTATATAAAATTTAGGGTTTCTTCAAAAAAACTTCAAATTTGTACAGTCCTTTATGCAAATGTACTTAGTTACATTCCACCACTGCTAATGTTCAGTTGGCAGAGGTGACGCACAGACGCATAGCAACGCGCCAACTAAGGCAGGGAAGTGCATGTAAATGATGCACTGTTTAAAATATGTATTAAATAAATTGGCTTTGCAAATGTTTTGTGAGGAAGGAAATGCATTGGACAAGTTTGTTAGACACAGTGAGTTTTGATAGGAAACATTGAATGTAAACATAACTTTTGTCTACAAGAAAACTCCCCGGGGCACCTTTAAGTAGAAGTAGCGAACTTGTTAGCATAGCAAACTATTGCCTATTTACACATCTAGCACTTAGTTCCTTATTTACACCATCAGAGCAACATTAGCATTCATCTGGAGTCGCTCTATCGGGCTCTTTAGCCGCTAAATGTTCACTGTGTTAGCTGGCTGTTTGGTGCTGGGCAGGTGCAGGTGCACAGTGGGTTTATCAGACCGTTTTCAGTCTGATGGTCATTGTCATGTTGTGAAATGGAGGTCCGAGTCAGTGCAGCTGCTCTCATCTACTCCGCCTGTAGATCACGTCAGCCCATATTTCTGCCTCAGTGGTTTTATCAGATCAATATTTATCATCACAAGCAGTGATCTCTGACCACGATCAAATTGATCTAATAGCAGTTACATTACTGTTAACCTGCTGTTTTTCTGCCCTCTTTTTCTCACTCTATATCTTACCTGCTCCATCTCTCCAATCCCCTCTGTCTTTGTCTCACTCTCATTATGTTTCATACACTAGTAATGCATTACCGCTATGGGCTCATACTCTGGCAGGTCACGCTGCCTTTCTGTTAACGTTGGCGACACACACAATTACATTAGAGAGAGGGAAAGTACGTGTATGTGTGAAAAAAACCGCTTAGCTCAGCTGCATCATGACTAGGGTTCTCTCAAGGGTGCTCGTGTGTGCATGTGTGTGTGTGTTTATTGTGTGTGAATGAATCCAGAAATAGTAAACAGACTGTAGTGTACTCTGCCTCCCAAGGACTTGAAGAAGTGGTTTCAGAGTATTTTCTCAGAGGAGCTGTTTTTCACCAGAAATGCTCTTCAGCGGCCAAATTAATTTTGTGGACTCGGCTGTCTCCTTCCTTTGAGGCTACTAAGCTGCTTACAGTATTTTATCTGGCCAATTTTACATTGTAGAGACGTTGTATGGAAGTTATAGTATGCCATAGCTGGTAGCTTCTTGTGAAATTTTACTTTTTTTTATCACAATAATGGACTGAGACACAATCATGTCTGCATTTGAATGTGAGTATAATTGGAACATCAATGGCCATTGCGACCTGCACCACAATGTCATGGATGATATAGAAAACCAAGTATAAGGTTTATAAACGGAGTGGCTAGTGCATCAGTCCACAGTATGATGAGGTTTCTGATGGAATAAATGTTGAAATATTGAAGTTAAAAACAAACGTTACCTTTTAACACGATTTTAGTTGTATGCTATATTTCAGCTTTAAAAGCAGATCTGTATTAATTAGCTATTATGTTAGCTTGTATAGATAATATATCAGCGCTGCTACAGGGCTACAGATATATAATGGGCTATTGATGGCTATTAGAGCCATGTCAGTGAGCCAGCGTACATAATAACAGGACCTTGACGGTGGAACACCTAAATGGAATGCAGCTGTTATTTGTTACACCTGTGATTGGCGAGTCAACATGAATACTGTGAGTAAAGGTCTATAACAGCAGCTGTATTCAGCTGGTAATTGAAAATGCTCCTGCAGTGCTTCTTTCTAAGCCACGTGTAATTTGTTGTACGTGCATTACTTTTAAATAGTCCTTGTAGTGACGAACCTGCCAATGCCAATTGAAGCTAGTAAAGGAGGCAATTAAAATGCAAAAACTTTGAATGGCTATTGCTACAAAAATGCTGGTGAGCAAAAAAGGCAGTTATGCTATTATTTACAGAAAAAATACACAGTAAAATATATAATCTTCATGGGTAACACTTAAGCTGAACACTTAAAAGAGTAGTCCACCAATGTAGCCTCGATTTCCTCAAGCAGAGATGACGAGCAGGCTACGGAGGTCTGATAAGCTGATAATCATTTTCAGACTTATAGTCTTCAGCCTCAACTGACACTGACTCAAGTGACATCACTTAAGGACATTTATCAGATTTTGCACAGCTCTCTCTGGAGCCACAAAAGGCTTTATACAACTTTTTTCCCCATATACAGTAGAGCTCTCCAAGACCTGTAAACCGACTTTGATGTGGAAAATTGACGGAGTTCCCCTTTAAAATGCTAAGCTAAGCTAATCACCTCCTGGTTGTAGCTCTGTACTTTACACACAGACGTGAGATTGGTATCCTCTCGTCTAACTCTCAGAAAGACAGAAAGCGAATTTCCCAAAATGCTCAACTGTTCTTTTAATTGATGTTGTGAAGCTTTGTAGCTCGTGTACGGTGAGTCTGAAGAGCATTTCGCTTAAAACAGCTGTCTGCTGCCGCTGATGAGAGCGTTGACAGTGAACCAAACAGTAAAGTCAGACGCTATCAGGGTCTATAGAGCTGAGTGGAGCAGAGTCAGGTCATAATTATCTGTGGGTTTGACGCTACGAGCAACCCCCTTCACATATATGTAGTCATATGATCCATCCATCAAAAATATTGATTATAGCAGCTTAAAATATTCATGGTGATGTTTAATAAAAGAAAAATACAGAAAGACAGCATAGCATTAAACCTACATTAACTGATTGTTTTGGCCACTTGGGGGCAGCAGAAACAAGCTGCAAACACAACATTGACATATTATCACCTTTTAAGTTGATATGGTGAACTTGTTGGCAAACTGTTGCTTATTTACACAACCAGCAGTTACGGAGCAACACTATCATTCATTTGAAGTCGTGTTTCTGGCCACCTGGCAAATGTTAGTCCAGTATTCAGTCTCTCTAGCTTTGTTTTTGGTCTCCACCAACTCCTGTGGGAAATATCTGGACTTTAGCTGCTACACCAACGTTATATGTCCTTACTGTGTCTTGAGTGACACTTGGGCAGCCTGACATTTGTTTTGACGCCTGACAGTGGGAACATGTTGGAAATCTAACACCACAAAATGCAAGACGTCATCACCTTTATTAGCAGGATACTGTGTCTTTTAGTCCTCTGCAGTAAGCCAGTATGTTTCATCTCTTCAAACGTGCCAGTGCTTCTCTGCACCGCTGTCCTCTCTGACCCACAATGTAGACATCTGTATCTGCAGACAGAGCACATGGAGCATCAAGGAAGCAGCCAATTAGAAGTCAGACAAGCTGTGATATGTTGTGTTGCCAATGTGAAACCAGTTTAATCAGGAGTCATTCAATTAGAGCTGACGAGCTCTTCCCTTGTTAGCGCCTCTGGAGCTGTGAACCACAAAGCTGAATAGAAAGACCCCCTCCCTGTCTTAACAGTCACTTTTGCAGTGATTAGCACTGTCGCAGGATGGTTCTGGATACTAACCTGCCGACCAGCAGGTTTCTGTGTGGAGTTTGCATGTTCTCTCCAAAGACGTGCAGGTTAGGTTAATTGGCGACTCTAAATTGCCTGTAGGTGTGACAGTGAACGTGAATGGTTGTCTGTCTCTATGTGTCAGCCCCGTGACTGACTGGCAACCTGTCCAGGGTGGCCCCCGCCTCTCGCCCAATGTCAGCTGGGATTGACTCCAGCGACCCGTGGCCCTAAAGGATAAGCGGGTATAGCTAATGGATGATGGACTTTTAAACATGTGGCAAAGAATGAAGGGCAATCTATTAAAATTGCCACTCTGCACAAAGACAAAGGGAATTAATTTTCTGAGTGGGTTTCTTTTAATGAAGTTGAAAGGCTGTAATCAACTCTTTGGTGGTCGCAGGTGAGGGGAACCTGTGGTTTTGAAAATGGGGTAAAATACATTTTCAGTGAAATATCAATTATAGAAATAACAGGCTACTGTTTGGAGAATGAGATTAAAACATTATCATCAGAAAAAAGAAAAGAAATGGATAATTGATTCTTTCTTTTTTAACTTGTTTGCATCTAAGGTACTGGTATGACAACCACATGTGCCTAAATATGTATATGAGAACAAAGCCTACAATATTGTAGATATGCAGGGCATCACTAACACATTTTTAGATGAGTAATTATAACAACAATTAACAACAACAATTTATAACAATTCAATTTATGATCTCACCAACAAAGTCTGTGGTCACTGATTTATTTCTGTTCATCATTCATTTATTTGAAGGGCCTCTAGCTACTGTCATTGTCAGGGAAATCATTTGTTGAAATATGATCATCTAACATGATGCTCTGTGTAACCCAGAGAAAACCTTGACTTGTTTGACTTGCAGATTACAGTGCATACTTTATAAGTGGGACCTCCCCGGTTCGATTCCAGCCAGGGACCTTCCAGCTCATCTTACCCCTTTCTCTCTGCTTGTTTCCTGTCTACCTTCATACTGTCCTTTCTCAAAAAAAAACAAAAAAAAAACCCCAAAAAACCCAGAAAAGACACTTTATGGTTACTGCATAAAAACCCAAACCTGTAGCCTACATTGTCAAAAAAACAATAACTGGACATTTACTGGTTTGCATGGTGGCATTAAACTTATTAAACTTAAGATGAGACATGACGAACATCTCAGCCAGCCGGCCATCTCATTATTTATACCCACTTATCCTTTGAGGGGTTGTGGGGGTCTTGCAATAGTGGGCTTGGAGCCCAACACAGCTCACAATGGGCAAGAGGCGGGGGTACACCTGGCAGGTAAACAGTAATGTGATTGATTGTCCATAACAAGGTTTACACATAGTGAAAGACTTACATTATACTCCACATGAAATGGTCACAATGAGAAACTGAGCAGAATAATTTTTTTGTCGGCCATAATATTCACCACGTGCTTGCATCAGATAGATTATCAGTAGCTGGTGCAGCCAGGTTGTATGAGCCTTTGTAAAATTAAGAGAGAAGATGTCACAGAGATAATTGTAAGTTCAAATCAGGCCTGTTAACATCCAGAATTGGGCCCTTACTGCTGGTAAAAATACAATTAATATTTATTTATAAAACGTACACATTTCCTCTCATTAGTATTTGTTACACTCCCAAAGAAGTGAAGTTACAATTCTGACTCCATCCTCTTTAAAAAAAAAAAAGTCTGCATTTGATTTAAATACATATCAATTTAAAATCAACTCTCCGCTTCTCAATCAGATGCTTTTATTTAAAAGGCCAAAGCAGAGTTTTTTTTAATCAGATAGTCTGTAAGAATATATAACATGGGAATGGATGAGCTTTTTACGCTCTCACAGGGGGAAACTTGCACAGTGGCCGCTTTGATCACTCCACCAGTTCACATGTAAAAGTCAATAGCAGCAGTGTGCCTGAGGTTCTAGTGCTCATGCTACAATAGCCTTGTTTCTATCCAGCTGTCTAAACACACTTTGGAAACGTCATAAAGAAGAAATCCAGTGCGTGTTAGCTGAGCTGTTGAGTGAATGAGGAGATGCAATTATTGAACACTCACAGCTATTTTAACAGTAGACAACAGTGATATGTTACAGTCATCGTGATCTTCATCCGTAGTTGTGCTTATTCATGGTTTCAACTGCAGCATTACAATCAGTGGGTCAGATTTCCCACTGGGGCTAATGGACACTTATTGCTGCAATATGTGTGTGTCCATTCATTTCAGTCTCCGTGGATGTGTGTACATGTGTGTTTTGGGTGTGTGTGTGTGTGATGCTAAACCATATCTCTGAGAGCTTATTTGACTGCATGGTTACCTATGGCAATTAAACCTATAAATCTAAGCTGTCAGTGTCAAGGACACACACACACACCTAATATGTCTCAGGGTCTGCAAATAGGCTTTCCACCTCCTTACTCATTTAGGGAAATACTTAATGAGATGGGATTTATGTCTCCCAGAAAATGCACTCTTTTAAACTTGTCTTTTCTTCGTCTTTATTCTTCTAATTTCTAATTTCTCTCACACTCTCTGAAGTCCAGCTAGCTCTTTTCCACCGCCTCTCTTTATTATTTTCAAGACACACGGCCTTCTTCCTCCCTCTTGAATTCTAATGTGCGGCTATATTCAATGAATTAATCATGCATGGTGAAGTAGGCTAATAGTTGTTATGATGTAGAAATAAGAGTCCATTAGCACTAATAAGAGGACTAGCTTAGCTCTTATAATGTCATCAAGGCCACTCAAAGGCTGGGGTCTAATTTATAAAAGAATCTTGTTGAGTGCAAAATTAGAGCGATTTCATTCATTAAGAAAACTCAATCTTATTGTAAGAGTGCTATTTTTATGGTGTTTATATTTTGGTTTAATACCTTGGAAACGTTGCCTACTTCTTTTTGCTTTCTCTTGTTACCTTTATTGAATAAGAAACCTTATAATGCAATATGAAAGTAAGGTTTTTATGTTTTCTTGTAGCAAATTTGAAAACATGACGGGTTTGCACAACCTCATTATGAGTGCAAATCTTTTTTAAAAAGCCACATACAGCCCTGTAAAAAAATGCATTTTAAGAAGACACAAATAAGACCATGAGAACAGCAGGACCACTGGTTCAAACAGATTTTAATCCATATTTTAGAGACATTAAATATTTAAAAACAATGGAACTGCATTACAACTTCTGATCATCACATAGAACAACTTCATTATAAAAAGAACCATATAAAAGGCAAAAAGATAGCACTGATAGAAACAGAAAAACAGCTGAAGTTGTGCAACACATTTAAAAATACAATGCAATCCATGTTGGACAAATGTGTTCTCAGGTGTGAGTTTGTAGAAATCTTTACAATGTTGCGTTTAGCCAGTGATGAACATCAGAACCACAGACAGAGATTTGTCAGGTGAATCAGAGGCAATGTCTGGATTGAAATATGCAAATATTACCGTATTGGGATGCCCAACACTTTAAAGGTGCCGTCTAGCATTTTAACAATAAATTAATAAATGCCACATGAATTTTGATTCGGTTGTGTAATTGAAGTAACCATGTAGATCATCGTCAAGACTACAGTCTACTGTTATTGACGAGGTTTATGATTAAGGGTGTCTTTTTTTCGAGAAAATCTGGCCCTAACAACCACTGATGACTGCTACATTTTGCACCTTTAAAGATGAGTTTGGTCAAAATTTCAGAGTTGTGGAGTTAACTGACCTGGGCGTATTCTACATCCCCACTGAGGCCAGCTGACAGTTTTTCCCTGCAGGGAACGGAATGACTGGAGACACGAAAGTCAACAAAGTTTTTGAACTTCCTGTTTCACCTGGGCCATTTTGAATCACCGCATGATTAAACACTGTTGTGTCCTAGGAGGGATACAATAATAGCTATTACAAAATAACTGCACATGGGACAGTGAAACCATCAAAGCAACCTTGGCAGAGGTTAACATGGTTTCAAAGGGAATATTACTGGTTGATTGTTTGAAATTATTCTGCTGCTTTTTAAAGTTTTCCTGTATAGTGTAAAATTGTATAATGTAATTGTTAGTTGACAAATAAGCTCCTTGATTAACTTACTGATATGTTTTTAATTACATGATTTGTCGGTTTGACTTCTGTTGGCCATTATACATTACCCTAATACAATAGCTTTATATCAACAACAATGCAAAGTGCCTGTTAAATTGCGCAACATTTTGGGAAATACGCTTATTTGCTCTGAGAGTTAGATGTGAAGTTCGGTACCACTCTCATGTCTGTGTGTTATGTACAGAGATAGAGCTCTGAGGCAGTTAGCCTAGCTTAGCATAAATACTCTTAGTAGTTTTGTTTGGTGTATGGATTAAACAAACGAGATACATGTTAATCAGTGACCTTAAGAGGTGCTACGTCGATTTAGAGAGTGGCAGGCTAGCTGTTTCCCCCTGCTTCCAGTCTTTCTGCTAAGCTAGGCTAATTGCCTCCCGGTTCAAGGTCCGTACTTAACTCACAGATTGGTATCGATTTTCCTGTCTGACTCTCAGAGAGAAAGTGCGTAAGTGTATTTCCCAAGATGTCGATCTATTCCTGTAGGTGTATAAATAAACACAGATATACAGTAAACTAGTTGCAGAACGTATTTGCCAAAGAGGTGTATTCTGTTACAGCTGAAGATATGAGTCTCCCACAACATTAGTTGATTTTACTAAGGAAAACTTGAAGGGACTTATGATGGTTACTACTTAGTATTCAAGAATAAATTAGAAAACATGATGTAACATGTTAGCAGTTATTTTCTAGATCGGACCTGTACAGTAGTAAGGGCAGATTAATGTCTCCCTCAAGTGACCTCAACAAATGATTCTTCATCAGATAAATAGAGACTAATCTCTTCCAAATACTTGTTTCTAACACTGACTCTGACAGTACAACTGAGGAAAATCAAAAGGAAAAAAAACCCAAGAAAAAAAGCAGCTTTCTGGTAGATTATAGGGATTTGAGAAGAAAGAAACCCTTTATTATTCCTATAAATACTGCTAGTTAATTTACTGTATGAGGCAGTTTTGGCAATTTCCTAAGCAATCAAAGTGTATCTGTGATTTTCTGAAATGCAAACAAATATTAGAGACACTCATCACAACTGGAGAGATTATCACTGAATTATCGGCTTGTAACCATCTGTTGTCTGTTTCGCTCTCTCTTGTAATAATCAGCAGCGACGTCGTCCTTTCAGTCACTGCTGCTCTTGATAAACAAGTTGACAACTGTGATAATGTTACAGGAGCTAATGAGATATTTAATAAGATGTAGAGATGCAGAATAAAAGGCCATGCTGAGGCAGTCTGTCTCCGAAATGTGTCAGAATATATTGACATATTGACATTGCATATAGTCAAATGAACTGTTGCATGAATTCAACATTTACCATAGTCGTCATGTGACACGTAGCATAGTGGGATGAAACCGATGCTTCCCATGATGTCACCAATGCAATGTTTTTGACATTTTACAGCATATCATTGTATAAGTATATTGTACCGCTGCATATAATCTAAATAGGGACCATTGTGTGAAATTAACAATAACCATATAGTAACATCACTGTTTCACCATAAAACAAAACAACATCGAACATCATTGAATTGGACCGAGCAACACAGTGGATCAACTATTGACTTATAACGACTGAGGTCTAACAGAAACAGTTTGTGGGTTTCTTTGTTGGCTGTTGGAGAAGTGTATTGGCTCACTGGGGGGACACTCCTAATTTGGCCTCATGACCTCAAATAATTAAAAAAAACAACTTTAAAAGGCATTTTTGTTAAACAACAGGGAGTGGAGTTTGGACTGGTATCCAAAATGTTCATTAGCAAACATTTTCAGGCTTTCAGATGACGAACCATGAGTCCATTTTAAAGGAATAGTTTGACATCTCGGGAAGTACGCTTATTCACTTTGTTGCTGAGAGTTACTGCTCTCTGGTCTGTGCGCTAAATATGGAGCTAGAGTCAGCAGCCAGTTAGCTTAGCTTAGCACAAAGACTGTCTGTCCCTCTTGTAGATGCGACCGTCATATTCACTACGACATCCACCTGCCGTCATGACAGTCCTGTAAACTGCGGCAAGTGTGCATATAGTGTAACTAATCACGTGACAGTTTACGGGACTGTCATGACAGCTGATGTAACTTGATTGTCGCGATGCAGACATTTTACACACTGTACAAAAACAAAAAGACAAATCATCCAGCCCTAAAACAAACTAGACACAATGTGTTAACTAGCGAGCTTTAGAGGTACTAGTAGGTGGATTTTGTTGCTTTGGACAGTCTTTATGCTAAGCTAAGCTAACTAGCTGCTGGATCTAGCTGCATATTTAGCGTACAGACATGAAGTGGTATCAATCTTCTCATCTTACTCTCTGCAAGAAGAGGAATAACCGTATTTCCTAAAATGCTTTACTTTTCCTGTTAAGTGACTTGATCTTCTTGAACGTTATTACCTCCATCGGACTGTTAATTTTAGTGTTGTGCATTTAAAGCGGCTCCGTATTTTCAGGTGATGCAGAACATTCACACTGTAAATGACTATGCGACAAGAAATACGTTTTTTTTTCTCTTTTTCAAAATGGACACAAGTAGCTCTTGGTCTGAAGCTATCATTTATTGCATGCGATGGTTTAAACTTTTCAGGCATTTCAGACAAACCCATACTTGCTCAAATCATCAAGAAAAAAACCCCAGCAACTGATGCAAATTTGACACGTTAAAATCACACATTTTTCTTAAAGCCAAACCCTGGTGTCGTCATAAACGCCAGTAAAAAGCTTGTGGAAACATTTTGATTTTACGAAAAACAATCTCATATTTATACCAATATGGTATGGAAAATCATTTAGATTAAGTCTTTGTTCTTAAATAAATAGAGCAATTCCCACTGGACACAAATAGAGGCACTTGAGTTTCTTTTTTTTGTCAAAGTGAAAATTACTTTTCACATCCGCATTGTCTTCCATACACATTCAGCGATGGTCAAATGATCCAAAACTTAAAAACTCATGCTTGATGTGCTGGATTTACAGAGACCATGAAAAAATAAAATCCAGATTTTAAGTCTTTATAGCACATGTGAAAACAGAGGAGAGGCCACGTGGAAACAATAGGGTCTCCTTTTGTTTTTATGTGCCACAAAGGGTTAAAAATCAGATTATGTTTGGTGCTGTGTAAATGCAGCATGGACACACACACACACACACACACACACACACACACACACACACACACACACACACACACACATATATAGATACCCTATTTTCTTGCTTCACTCCCTCACATTGAATCATTCACAAGACACTAAAAAACAAAAACAAACACTGTTTCCAGGATCACAGTCTGTACAGTATGGTACACAAACATCATTATTGTCCAGTCAGGTAATGATTTAAATAGACTTGACAATCAGCTGTACACGTATACACACTAACAACACAACACGACAAATGTTGGGAAACGACTACAAGATTTCCAGCAGGTGACTTGCTCTCATTAAGCGCCGTACAACGTCGCTGCTGTTGCACAGCCTTTTGGACATCAGGGCAGAAAAGCCGAAGTGAGATTTTCACCCTGTGTACTTGAGCTGCACGTGGGTGGGGGCTTAATTAGAGCTACATCATACTGAATCTTGTAGTTTTTTTCCCCCTGTAAGTGTTTGACACCTTAGTGGGTGGGTTACTATGGGAAATGGAACTGAGTGGGATTTCACAAAAAACCCATAACCAGTAAGAGAAGAACCAGACAAATGCTTCAAATGCCAGCCTTCATTTGTGGGACCAGTGAATTGAGTGCTTGTTCTGTTGGGTTATCCTCATTCGATTGTACTACTCCTACATCTGAGATCCTAGAGCTTCTATTTAAACAAACCACTGATCCAGATCACATGTGAGTTGCTTGATGGACAAACTGAGGTTATCCCGATACTCACAGATGTATTTGAAGCTTTAAAAATGTTAGCGTCACTGCCCCACACCACAGGCCACTATGTTAAGAGGCAGGGCTGGGTGTCAAACCATCACTGCCTTTTTTGGACCAAAATGTGTCCGTTGCAATGAGTATCAAAAACTGTCAAGAATGAAAAGCTGGCATCAAATGTCTGGTCAAATGCATTACCTTGTTAACTTATTCACCGATGATATAGTTCATAATTTCTATCAAAATTTTCATTCAGGTAAAATCCTTGTATGAATGCTTGTATTTAACATTTAACATTTAAGAACTTTGTCTTCTTTTACTAAGTGAAATTGGCATACAGTAGTATAGAAAGCTTTCACACAGTAACTGGCCCTATTTTGAGGTAGGCGAGGGCCTTTGAATAAACATGAATAATCTGATTACTTGTGGTTAACTAGAAGATAATCCAGAATTAAGAAGCATATCCAGATTTAAAGTTATAACCCTTAAGAGTTCACTTCTGATTGATTTAGCGACACCTGTGGTAACGCTAACAACATCTTAATGAGTCCCAGAGTTCTGTTCAAAATGACGCGTTTATTGATCACTGGGGGCAGGAAACACGCTTTGAGCAGCTACTCTGTCAGAAATACAACAGAAGAAGACGGAAATGTGATGTCTCCTTTATCGCTGTAGCTCTCCTTGTACCGACGCAAATATGTTTCCTCTTCAAAATGCCTGTGACCAGCTGTTCTGCTCACTGATCTGATCATTACATATGTGCATGCACACTCTTTTGTCCTGTTTCCTGTGAATCCCTAGTGCATGTGTATGCCACTGAAAGGTAACTAACAAGTGTAACTACATTAAATGGCTATAGCAGAATAAACGCCAGCCATAAATAGTATGAAAAATTGAGTTTGACATGACAACATTCTTAAGGATTATAACTTTAAAATGGTTTAATTTGACTTACTTGTTAACCACAAAGGGTGACTTTTCAGCAGTCCTTCTGCAGAAGCCATTTTGGATCCCTGTGACTGATTACTGTATGTTGTTAAATTACCAAAGGAATACACAACACAGGCAGGTTCGACAGCTTCTAGCTTCTGACTGGAATAGAAGCAGAGGACTAACTTCAGCCTCCATCAATTCAGCTCTAGTGGTTGCAGCTGAGCCTCTTTCCTTTACCAGAGAGGTCCTTATCTAATGGATTGGACCGGAACTCCATTCGGATCGATATCAGCCTGAGGCTTTAATTTTAGTCCCAATCACAGACAGGTTTCTAGGCCACTGCTGGAGCAGATGAGCCTCTGTTGAGCTCCTTCCCTACCTTCAGCATCCTTAATCACATCAGCCTCTCACATATCCTTTTGAAAATGATCCTGTCTTAATAAAAATACTTTTTACCTTCTGGTTCTTATTTCTATTCAGGGACATAGAGAGGTTTGTAACATCTATTGTCTCTTTAGGAATTTAAGCAACCCGCACTGATGTACAGTTGCAGTTGATCCAAAGAGCAGCATCAGCCATATTTTAATGTGCTAATTTGTATTCTGTGAGTCACAGTTGAAATTCCCAAGCTTAGTTACTGTTCATTCCTAATTGCAGGTGAATTTCAGCCCAATTAATCCACCCAGTCTATGTCGTAACATTACCATGGGTGGTGTCGGGTCATTTGAAGGATCCCAGTGGGAACTGAAGCATCGTCCTGAGTCTCATCTCACTTGTTATCCCAGTTTTAGCTCCCAGGTCCATTTCTTTTTTTCGTTTTTTTAAATTTTGGCTCTGGTCCAGTCCTTACAGCAGGTGAGCCTCTATGCGGAGCCAGTGCAGTCCCTGCCTGATGTATCGGACCAGCTCAGTCATGCTGCTCTGCTGACTCAACGGCTCCATCACCGAATCCAGTTCCTGGAAGAACTCTACAGGAGGGTAAGGGAGAGACACAATTACTGAGGGTTACTGTATCTGCTGCTGCTCGTGCTGAAATGAAACACAACTACAGTTTGGGTGTTTTTTTCTGATGGCGCTGTGGGTATTAAGAGGCAAAGTCAGGTCGGTCATTCATCCATACCTGGACACTATCAAAACTTGGTTTACAACACTTTCCACAAGTTACTCTGTCTTTTTTTGTTGAGCAGTAATCCAATTAAATGAAGTAAAAGCACTTTTATTATATAAATTCAACCCTACCTTTACATTTCTAGCTTCCTTTGGTGGCTCAGGCACTATGATGGTTAACTTCATGTGGTATCTGAGCATGGTTGTTTGACTGTTGCTTGGTGATAGCAACATGCTAGTTAGCTTGACATGTTGTCAGCTGGTTGTTGGCTAGCATGCTGTTAGCTGGTGACATTGTGGCCAAAGGTGAATATATCTTGTTATCCCAGTTTTCATCCTGCAGCCTATCAAGCTACTTTAGTTTAGCCTGAGCAGATACATTGTAGATATAAGGCCAGGTCGAGTATCTGCTCTTTGCTTAGGCGAGGAAAGGATTCAACGACGCTTTAAAGGTGCATTAGGTCAGAAATAGTGTGGAAATATTCCATGTCTGACCACTACTTCTAAACATGTGAGGATAATTCACCTATAAATAATTCGCTTCGCCATTAGAATGATATATTTTACGGTGTTCATTAACAGTTCCGTCTATTATGATGGCTTATTAACACTTTTAAATCAAGTTTTGAAACTGGTTTAAGCTTGCAAACTGTCACTTGTTCTTTTTCTTACATGATCGTATGAATCAACCTCATTTCTATACACTTAAATATCCACCTGGCTACTCTGTGTGACTGGGCAAATGGCCAGTTCATAAAAGCTTTTACATTTTCTTTTCTAAACGCCTGCTGTCAGGTGGGTGTTAAAAAACCTCTGGAGCATAGGTTTTACTAGTCCAGAAGAAGAAACAGCAGTTTAGTACAGTAGCAGCAGTGGCACACACTATCGAAGAAAATGGCCAAACTACTGAAACTCAAAGTTCTTTGGTGAGTGTGATGCAAAAACACCACAACAAAATGTTTTTAACACTAACGATGTTTAAGAATGTTAGAAATATGAACTCATGGACTTCTACCTAAAGTGATGGTAAATGGCTAGTAGAGTGTTTATTGATTTTCACCCTTTTGACCCCAGTATGTGGGCGTTGACTTTACATGACTGTATGTATTTTCAGATCATTTGTCAATTGTAGTCCTACCTTGGCTATCAGTGGCCAGTCTGTCGGCCGTCTCCCAGTGTTCATAGCTCCGCAGGATGTTGTTGGTGATGTTAACGTGACTGGCGGCCATGTGGTGAATCCGTTGGGGAATAGCCACACTTCCTGACGAGGCTGGAGCACCTCCAGATCCTCCTCCTGCTCCTCCACCGCTGCTGGCTGGGGAGGGGCTGAGAGAGAGGGGAGAAGGAGTCCCATTGACCCTGGAAAATACAGAGAGGCAGTGAGTCCCAGTAACACCAAGAGAATTAAACAGGGAGGTTCTGTATGCTGGACCAGCTTTTGAGTTACCTGATAATATACAAAGAGGAAAGTGTGCACTAAGTCTGTCAGCAAAGTGTTTAGTTGTTACATATTTTCCAAACAGACTTACTGGCCTCAAAGATGTATCTGCTGAATACTGTCTTCATTAGCTTTCTATTTTTAAAGATCACTTAGCTAACTAGATTTTGGAAGGAGGAAAAACATAGCTCTCTTGGCCTCTGTGGGTTGAAAGGTCAAAGTCTGTTGCACCACTGACCACAGCCAACGTGACCGCAGGGTGAAAGCCTACCCACAGCACAGTACATCACTGTTGCACTGGGTGCGGAAAAAGCATAGAAACTGTATAGCATTAACATAAACCAGTCATTGCTGTATTATTTTTCATATATTGTTATGTTTACTGTAAATATATATAGGATTGAAAAAAAGCTGCCAGCTTCTGGACTCCATACTGTATCTTTCTTTATACAGCTTGACAGCAGTGAAGAGCTTTACTGCACAAAACACAGCATTCTTTTAATCAGCACATGCAGAACCTTAAGTGGATAAGGGTAAGAGTTGAGAGGCTGATGGGGGAAAAAAAATATTTATCCTCTTCAAAGTAAAAGATGTCACAGACGGGGACAAGGGATAAGAAGCACTATATTTCTGACAGGAAGCAACAAGTTTAATAGAAAATGTGGTATTAAAGCTGCAATTATTGATTTTTTTTGGCCACTTGAGGGCAGTGGATCAAGCTGGAAACACAACACTGACACAATATCACCTTATAAAGTAGGTATGGCAAACGTGTTAGTAAACAGTTGCCTAGCAGACACTGAGCAACATCAGCATTCTTTTGGAGTCATGTTTGTGGCCACTTGTTAAATGTATGTTCAATATTAAGTCTCCTTGTAGCTCTTTTTTTGTGTTCACCGGCTAGTCGCTAACTTCTTCTGTCTACAGTTTAGTGCTGAGCAGGTAGTGTACAGTGGGTTTATCAGAACAATGCTGATGAGAGCGGTGAGGCTGAACCAAAACCATAACTTTGCAGGGTCATAAAACCAAAACAATGAGCGGAAAGGCACTAAAACGCCCTCATGAACTGAGACGAACTGCAGTTATCTGGTGATAATATCACTATGAGTGGCACCTTTCACATTACATGTAGTAATTGGATCCATTGTTAACATAAACGTATTGTTTAGTGCAACTTTGTGGCGTGCGAGCACTAAAAAGACCACAGGTCCAGGAGACAGAGGCTGACAATTATCGCAGTGTATCACAACAAAATTAACAATGATACGGTATGCTAATGTTTATAATGCTGCACATTAATTATGGTGGAAAATAGTCAGACAAAATAACAGTCTCTTGTTTTGGCTTTGAGGGAGTAATCATTTCAGGCCTCGAGGCTATAAAAAGTGTTAAATGGGAGAGGGTGTGAAGCATTTCTGATATTCACCGTATAGTAACATCAGTCATGCTAGTACAATCTGCCTCGCACAGCTGGGTGTGTGGCTCTGGCAGTGATGTAATGTCTGTGATGTGGCCTTGACCCTCGCTGACCCAACGACTTGTGCCTTATTCAGTGCTGTGCACACACACACACACACACACACACACACACACACACACCGAGCTCCAGTCCTGCTGTTGTGCAGCGTCAGAGCTGTCCAAACTCATTAGCTTCACATCCACAGCTCCTCCACCCCTCTCCTCCTCCTCCATCTATCATCACTCCCTCCATCACTCCTTCTCACCCGGCACTCAGCAGCCCCTCCAGTCTCCTCCTCCTCACATCTACAACAAATCAGTCCTTTTATTTGCTTCCTGAGGGGTTTGTTTGAGCAAGTGGCTGTCAGGGGCAGCATGGTATTTTGCAGCAGAGCTCAGATGAATTATAAATTCTCAATCATCTATGCGAATGAAGGGGGGTGATACTGTATGTGTGTGTGTGTATACTCACTTCCCATTGGTCCTCCAGGGAGAGGGCGCCTGGTGGGAACTCTTGGCTGAATTCTGGTCACAGAAAGACAAATGTATTAAAACATGTTTTTTATGGCTTACTGTCTGCTTTAGTAGATACAGGAAAGACTAGAGAAGGAAGGAAGATAAATGATAACATGAACCAGAAGTCATATTTTACAGATTTTGTCCATCAAATTTGAAGCTACAGCCAAAAGAAGGTTAGCTTAGCTTAGCATAAAGACTGGAAACGGGGAAGTAGCTAGCCTGGCTCTGTCTGAAGGTAACAAATCTACCAGCACCTCTAAAGCTCACTAATTAATATTTTATATGTCGTCTGTTTAATCCGTATAAAAGCCCAGGTATAAAAATGACAAGTTTTACAGGGGATTATGTGCAGATGTTCTACCTTTTAACAGAGCGAGGCTAGCTGTTTCCCCCTGTTTCCAGTTAGGCTATGCTAACAGCCTGCTAGCTGTAGCTTCATATTTAACAGACAGATAAGAGAGTGGCGTCAATCTTCTCTTCTTACTCTCAGCAATAACGCGATTAAGCATATTCACAAAACGTCAAACTCTTTCTCTATTTATTGGTTTAACAGGGTCAGGCCAATTTAACAAACATTGCTGTAAATGCGCCACTGTTAGCCAAGAGGCTATTTGCAATTAGCTATTTACTAAGTGATAAAACAAGGCATAAAAGCTCAACTAGCTGGAGTTATTTAGAAGTAATTACCTTAAAATAACATTTTAAGTTATACAGTAAGTTAATACATGGTTGTTAATATATATTAATGTTCTTTTCCATAAATACAAATGATATATTTTGGATTCAAACTCTTCATGTAGTCAGTGATATGACAAACCATTGTAGACAAAAGCATCAGCTAAATATTAATGTTAATATAACATGAGCTGAACCCACCAATTTGCCCCATACATGTGTCATTTCTGAACAATAACTTGTGTAATGTTACTCAGTGACAAGCACTTAAAATCCACATTCATGTGTCATGTGGATAAGTATATTACAGAACTGGTTAGACTGTTTTTCTTCCATTTCTCGTTTAAAATGAACTGACTGATTTCAGTTATTTTTTTCTTTCTGTCAACACATACTGTATGTACATAGCCTGCACACATGTACACAGCTAAACCCCCAGTCAGTCCCTTCCCAGAAATCCAATCCTATCAATGCAAATGCGGCACTGTGATAATGACATCCTCAGTAATTAATTAAACTAAACATAATTAATCAAAACAAGCACATTAAACCCTAACAATCCACGGTGATGATTGATGGAGCTAATTAATACATTAATATCAAAGAGAAAGAATGGATTTTAATAACGTCATGCAAAATTAATGCACAGGCACCATGAAAATGAATATGAAATGTATTTGAGGGATTGTAATTAGCTTTTCATGTTTTTCAACCACAGAGGGAGAAAATGAGAGAGAGGGGAAGGAAATAAAGTCCATGTTCAAGTGTGTGTGTGCGTGTGTGTGTTACCTTGAAGTACTCCATGAGCGACCGCGAGTACTTGACAGCGTGGTCTTTCTTCAGATGGAACATCCTCAGATACAGCAGAGACAGACAGCGGTTACTATGGAAACAAAACCATTAGAAGGCAGATGAAACCTCTGTACAAATTCCCTTTAAAGCTCCATCCTCAATATTATTTTCATGTCATCCACACAAAAAAAAAATGCACCCGGACATCAAACACGCCCCTCAAGTCCTCATGAATTAAGGAGGACTTCAGTGAAGTAAAGAACGTGGGAAATGTATAATACTATTATATGATTATATAAAAATCCACAGCTTTGCTTGCGAATTGTAAATTCATTAATTCACA
This sequence comes from Macquaria australasica, assembly GCA_005408345.1. Classification (NCBI taxonomy): domain Eukaryota; kingdom Metazoa; phylum Chordata; class Actinopteri; order Centrarchiformes; family Percichthyidae; genus Macquaria; species Macquaria australasica. Next base: position 31,629 of record SEMN01000153.1, on the reverse strand, counting down.
GAGCGCACAGAGGTATAAGGTGTAAGAGGTATATTGGAAAGGTTTTAGCAACCTTAGGGGAGCTTAAGTTTTAACTGTACAATTAAAAACTTACACATGGTAGGTATTTTATGGGCTGTCTCATGCAAGAACCACTCGTGCGAACAGATTTGTTGCCATGGACGAGTGATTTCAGAGAATTTGTCCCATGGTATGAATAAAATTCACGAGTGGTGCAGGACTGTCGTACAAGTCATGTGCAGATCGTCTCCACAGGGGAAAAACCCTTGTTTGACTTAAGAATTATAGTGCCCTTAACTGAATGAATTTGGAGTTTCTCACTCCGACAGCGGCCTCACAGTCTTTATGCATGCTGTCACCATCGTTGTCAGGTCGTTGCACCCGACAGTGTCTCTCTCTGTGACTGTCTTTTGACCACCTCCCGTCTAAAGCCACTGTGCATTTTTATTGATCTTGTATGTTGTCTTAACTCACACTACACGTTTTAAACGGCCTTTTTGCACGGACAGAACCGTGAAAACTGCGAGACAGCAGACCAAAATTTCAGACATGACAGAAATACGTGAGAGAGCCAGACCGATTCTGAAATGAGTCTGGGTGACCAATTCAGGACTAAAATCAGCCGAATCCTTAGCGTCTGCCCAGCTTTAGTCATGGACCACTTTGCTTTGTAAGACGCTTTTTATGTCTCTCCTTATTGCTGTCACAGGACAGCACTGCTGATGACACGTCACTGACAGATGTATAAATATTTTCAAATTGTTTCAGGTCCTGTAATACGGCTACTACTGACTTAATTTGTCATGTTTTCGGCTGCTGATTTCAGACAGCAGGTGTTAAAATCACAAGTGGAACAGCGTGTGAAACGGTAACAACAAGTTTATGCAGTTACAAGGGTTTCCTGAATCCAACTTGCAACACTCGTACGAGTAAACAAGTAAGAGTAAGAGAGATTTACGATAAGAATACGAAAATGTTCTGAATGTTTAAATTTGAATACTTTTAGGCCAAGAGTAAATAAAGGTTTCAGTGTTTCTCCACCAGAATTTGGCTGGCAGTGTGGAGGAGGCAGCATTTACACCATCATGCACTGCAGGGAATCAAAGTTTACAGACAAGGAGAGAGAGAAGGTATGACATGCAACAAAGGTCCCTGGCACAGAGGGGGCATTGCAATCAACATCATAAACCCTCAGGCCACCAGGAAAATCCACCAAAAATATTATTCAACAGTTAACTGAATAATTAAATATAAAAAAACTAGAGAGTAAGAAACAATTTGGAGACATTTTTGGTGTCTGGTCAACAATCCTGGCTACTGCACTTACTGTATTTTGTACACACACACACACACACACACACAAAAAGAGAACCATACCACAACACAGCTAGTTTCTTCTCAGCGATGGTGGCTGAATGGCTGGCGAAGTTCTTCAACCTCATGGCATACCTGCAGAGGAGCAACGCTCATTACTCATCTGCTCACATCTCCAGTGATTTATTATGGGCGTGAAAACACACATTATTTTTCAGATGATAGTGAATACATGTATACTCAAGCTTCGGTTTAATTAGAAAATCAAGGTTAAACATCAAGGAGCTGCTCTTTCTGAACATAAAGAATATATAACAGTGACATGTCAGTTAGTGATTAATTCCTTCAGCTCACTGACAGCCAGCAGCCTTAGGCAAGACAAGCTACAGGTCAGCTTTATCTACCCCTGTGGAAGGATACATTTATCTGGTTATTGATTAGGTATTTAAAACAAATACTGTAACGCTGTTGCCTCCTGCCCTCAGTGAGCCGGTCTCATTGCTTAGTGGTTAATCAGTCAAAATGAAATTCAGCAGTGACAGGTGTATCAAGGGAGAGCACTTGCACCTTTATACGTTATTGACCTCTGTAGGAAAATTCTTGTCCTTTTCTTGTGCTCCCTCCTCAGGGAGGTCAAAGGCCAGAGTCACAGATCAGCAGCCCTGCAGCTGGTAACGATTCAGCGTCTTGCTCAAGGACGCTTCAGCAGGATGGATGAGTGCAGACAAGCAGAGCTTGAACCTGAGTCCTTCAGTTAAAATACTTTCTCCCACTACAGCAACCTGCTGTCAACCTGCCTGCTTTCAAAGCCAGCAGTCATTTGTTATTCTCATTTGCTCTGACTTCACACATTGGCAGCTCTGAAAGGCCGAGAAACAGCAGAGATCCTGTAACGCAACACTAGTTAAACTACGCTCAGCAACCCTGCAGGTCTGCGATGCTTTAGACAAAAAAGGCAAAATGTTGGAGAGTGCAGACATTTCTGAATAGGGCACTGGCTTCATGCTAATTAGGGTTTAGGTTTTCTTCAAGAATTCAAGTTTTGATTAGTCATTTTCTGTGACCATATGCAACCACAGAATAGTATTTAAGCTAATAGGCTAAATCTTCAACAGGTTAGTAAGGTTGGACTAAATAAGAGAGGTGTCATTTTTTACATATCAGGGAATTACAGTATATAATAGCTGCATAGTTGAGTAGAGTGTATAAGCTGTTGATTTCCAGAGACTTTTCCTTGAGAGAATGGCTAAAATCTTATCAATTGACACAAACTTAAATATTTATTTTAGCTTATTCTACACTTTTGTTAAATTGAATTGAACTGCTTTGTTTGACTGTTTTGTAAAGTATTCAAAGATGTCTTTACAGTGTTGTTAATAGGTGCTAGATATACATTACCATAGCAATTTAAAGCATTTAGTATACGTCTTTATAATGTTTATATACAGTAACTTTCTCTCAGCACCCCAAACTTTGATGGCCTTCCAAATATATTGTAATTACTTTAAAGTGTGCCAATTAAACGTCTTCATTTTCCATATAATTTGTACCAAATGACATAGTGCTTTGAAGGAACCTTCCTAAGAAACCATATCAATTATCAGTTTAATTCTACAAAATCATCAGAAAATTAGACACAAATCCTGTCTCTTCATTTCACATATTAGTCACTGTTCTGTCTGTCCATCCATACGGTACCTGATTAGCTCTACAGTCTCAGAGTACATGGTATATGGTGATTTGGCCTCTAGCGGATCTCGCTCCATGGCGTTTCCACACTCGATGAAGGAGAGGGCGCCGTCTGCGTAGTTCACCGCTTTACCGAATTTGTCCATCTACAGACAGAGAGACAAAAGACAGACAGGCAAATGAGTGACAGAGATGTGATAATGAGAAGAATGAAAAGAAATGTAACAGAGGAGAGACAGAGAGAGAAGACATGAATAAGACAGAGACAGAATAAGCAGAATGTCTTAACAGCATTGTGGCAGACACACAGTCTGCTCTTTGAATAATCTCCTGCTAAGATGCAAATCCCCAGATAAATCTGAGGAAACAACGCGTAAACATAAGATAAATAACAAGTTAAATCTCATTTCATCGTTTGGGGGGGGGGGTCAGATAATTCTTTTGATATTGTATAATCTTGCAGACATCATCAGTCCTTGAATGCAACATTCGCTTGGAGACAAATGGTGCAATAAATAACACAAATTACACAGTGCAATCCTTGATATGAAATAGACACATAATTACAATCTAGACTGTAGATGTTGACATTGTGTGTTTTCAAATCATTTTCTTGCTATCTGTGTGTATCTAACTGCCTGTCTTCTCTTTGCTTCCTCCATGTGCTCAAGCATGGAGGTGTAAATGTGTGTGTGTAACCTGTGATTGCAGAAAGAGTCGTGCAAGACAACATCTTACCAAAGCATCAGCCTTGTGCTTCAGTCTCTTGGCCTCCTGCATGTAGTAGTCTGCACTGTGGACTCTGGAAACAGCACGGTGACAAGAGAACATATATAACATGTTTGCACTGACACGTCATTTAACAAAAAAAAAACTTTTTTTTTTAAAACCCTGCATGTTTGTGATTTGCATAATCACTGGCTACGAGTATCTTGCAGTGAGTTTTATACAGTAGCCTACTGAGGTATACATACACCTCAGGCTTAGTGTAACCTTAGTATAACAACATGTTGTTTCATGAATAATGCTGGAACCCTTTGGGACAAATAAGTAACAAGATGCATCATATTTCCAGGTCTCAAGTACACTGGACCAGTGGTGAGGGAGTTACAGATATATTTTTCCCGCCTACAATACACTAATAGACCTCCATATATTGGCCTATTAGCCTGGTGGGCCTCAATGAAAAATTTACATTTATTATTGTTTTGTTGAAATCTCTGCTTTGTCTTAACTGAATGTATTTAGTTATCTCGGCTTAGAGAGAAGACTCATACAGCATAATTAAATAATACAATGATACAAAATGCTGCAAAAAACAATGCACATCACATATATACAGTGGAATCATCAAGACACACTTCCATGTAAAGAGACACCTGCTGACTCCTAACAAAGGAAATTTGGGGAATTACTTAGGCTACATCCACACTAATACATTTTCATTTTAAAATGAAAACAACCTCCATACACACTAACGTTTTATCACCGTTTCAGAAATAATCTCCATCCATACTACACGCCTGAAAACGCATATCACGTGACCATTCACGTTGCTTAGTTAGTTGCAGGAAATACTATGAACGAAAAACAGCAATGGAGAAAAGTAAGAGCAGAGATTTCTATACTTGGACCGATGACCAGGTGGAACTGTTACTGAAAGTAAGTGTTGTAATTCATTATCCATGTTGAATTAAAGGGAAACTCCGGTATTTTTAACCCTGTGCCCTATGTTGTCAGTGGCAAAAACAAGCACTTTTAGTGGACAGACTTTTCACAGCTGCAAGGATTACATTGCAGCCATTGCAACCCGTTCGCGGATGCCTGCGGAGGCGATCTACTGGACCAATTCCAAAACTTTTGTTAAGTATTAGTCATTTTGACCCCAAAATTTGTAAAAAAAAAAAATAGGACCCAAGTTTAAAAATGCTGGAGTTTCCCTTTAACCGCTGGTAGTCAAGGCTGATGTTATTTGTTTTCTTCTGAGAAAGGGTCACGTAATGGGGCGTGACGAATCAAGGAAGGACACGTCGTGGCTGATAAGACCCAATCAGGAAGCGAACGTGGGTGTCTGTGTCATTGTTTTAAAACATTTCCATTTCCGCCCATCCTCACTAAAATGCAATCCCAGAGTTTTCAAACTAAAATGGGTTCAGCAGCGTTTTCAAAGGTCTCCGTTTTAGGGGTTATAAAACGCCGGAGTAGTGTGGACGCTAGGTGTAAACGTAGCAAAGATTATGTGTTTTAAAACAAAAACGTATTAGTGTGGACGTAGCCTTAGACACGAATTGAGGGAGTTACGTACAAATGAAGCATCAACTAAGGACTCATTGAAATATTTCCACCACAACTAATGTGTATAAGTGTACATATCGGTGTGTGTGGTGTACACTGTGTTTCTACATACGTGTCGCTAAATGAGAGTCTTGGCCTGCGAGGTTCGGCAGGTTCCATCAGGGGTTCCGACCACACCTCAGAGTCTGACTGTCCGTTGGCATGGTAACTGTCTCCACTGGGCTTCTCGCCATGGGCATCCATTTCCTGCAGTAGAGAGTTACATTGTATCAATTAGCATTACAATGTATGGTTTTCATCAACCAGCTACTTGAACTTTAGCTTTTCATTCACGGTGATGGATTCGCTCGTGGCTGTAGGGGCTGAAACAATGAGACAAAATAAGCCTCAGAGATGCGGTTAAACAAATCACAATCACAAATTGTCATTTAAGCTACTGCACCTAAAGTCATTTGTGCCATATGTAGATACTACAGCATGTTTTGCTTATGAAGTCACTTATCCATATGACAAAGCTAACATGTACATTTTGGCAGTTTAATATCCTCAAAAGGGAGCAAAAACGTTGGAAACTTTAAAGGGAAATCATGTACAATTTCTTTAAATGTATTAATGTAATTTTATAAATATGTCTACATTTAGTAATTTACTGGGAGCTGTTTTGTCTGCTTTATGTATCTGCCCTGCTGTTTCTAAAGCATTACTTACTTCCGTACAACAAAGCACTCTTATATTTTAGTGACTTTGGCTCCTGAAACTCGGACAAACTGCAGGTAAGGAAACATGACTCACATCAGTGGAGATTTATTGGTTTTAAGAATGGCATGTCATTACCTCAAGAGTTATTTCTGGAACAGTGTCAGGTGAGAAGATAATGCCACTAGCCTACCATCACTCAAACATAGTGTGTACCAGAGTGTGGACAATGAAGCACCAGAGCCAATAATGTAGCTGGGAGTCCAAGTTATCATCATTTAGAGTGAAAGTTGACCGGCAGTCCTATCTCTTGAAAACTTAGTGTATTATTTTAATAAGAACAAATTTACTTATGTATATGGTGACGCAATAGTACTTACGCTGCCATTTCTTGCATGCGACGACCCCTTGCCTTCACCTCTCCTGTGTCTGTGTGAGGACGAGGAAGAGGAGGTGGAAGTAGAAGAGGTGGAGCAGGGCAGCATCCCAGCGGCGCTGCCCTCCTGGTTGAGAGTGGAACTGCTGTCACAGGTTCGTTTACGCGGGGGATCGTCAGAGAGGGGGGACAGGAGGGGTGGAAGCAGCTTCTCATCGCGCCGTCGAGACGGTTTCTTGTTTAGAGAGCTACTGAACACACACACACACACACACACACACACACACACACACACACACACACACACACACACAGGCACAAGAAATGACAAAGCAGTGTGATTATTCATTTATTTAGTGTAACTGAATTTGTGTTTGTTTCGGATATGTGCTCTAATTAGTTAGCTTACTTGTGCCTATTGCTGAAATGTGATTTACTTTCTTGTTTCAATTAACACCTACCATTGCTTAGTGGCATGAGAGGATGAGAGGGGTGAGGCAGTACTGCAAATCCCACTGGTTATATTGTTTTTCAGGTCATATGTGCCTTAGTTGATGCACTTAAAGGAAGAAGTTCCATTTTAAAATGACATGTGTTCCTTAAAGGTTTGGCTTGTTGAAACTTCTTCAAACATTCCCAAAGAGGATCACAAATAATCTTGACAATAAGTGGAAATAATCATAACAAATGATAACTGACAAATTATCAAGCATGACTTATAAAATGTTGTCAGAAAATCTCAAATAACCACTAACGCAAAAGCCACTGTAACTTCAAAGTACCTCATCAAAGCTACAGAAGACAAATATAAAACTTTACTTTTGTTATTTATATTTAAATACATGTTCTGCTGCAATCAAATTTGACATGCTGTTAGTCTCTGAAAACTGACTGCACTTAAGTGGTTTCCAAATTTTGTGCAAAAATATAAAATGACTTCCACTTTCTATATTAATGGGTCTTCAGAAAACATACACTCACTCTGATATATTTCAGCCTGGAACTACTGAGCACATGATGAAAAAATAAGATTCAGTACCGAAACCAACAATCTCTGCGTTTCAGTGGCCAAAGAAATCTGTGTTTTATACTGTAATTCCTTTAAAGACGACTGTTTGGATTCCAGAGGTTCTGGAAGCAGTGTTCGAATGACACCGTGGCTTTCGGGGGAGCCCTATTTTTCAGAGTTGGGGGGTGGGAGGGTACTGTACACATGCACAAGAATATTTAGCCTGGGACAACAAAGTAACAGAAAAGTTATTCACTGTTGCAATGTTTGTTTTAATCGCTCTTTGCCGAGTAAAAATGCTACTACTTAACTACTGTTAAAAAGACCAGTCCTAGGTTGTATCCCATGACAATTATGAACATGCAAGTCAATCAAATGTTGGTCTTACGGAAAACAGAGCTGAGTGCGCCCCCACGCATGGATGGCCACAGCGGGAATAGACAGCATTGTGTTTATTAGACGCACATTATCGGAAATTGTAGCTCCCCTGTATTTTAAACCCTATCTGGAAGAATGCTGATAATACAGTATAATTTTTGTATGGTATTCTTTCACTTGAGTCCTTCTGATGATCGACGTCAGGGTCCAGAAGTCCTGATGTGTACCTGTTTGTCTACCAAACTCTAACTCTACCTAAACCCGCTTGAACTGCTGTTGTTTTCATGAACTTACTTCCTGGGACTTAACTCTTTGGACTTACTAAGATCCTCCTATTAGGCTGTATTTCTATTATTGTTACTACTTTCTGTTCATTTTTCCCATCTGTGGCTCCTTTTGCGCCTCCAAACATCTGTGGAGGGGGTCTCTCTTTGAATTTCCTCTCCCAATGTGTACGTTTTTTTCTGTCTTTTAGAGAGCTCTGACCGGGTCAAAAATCTTTTGTTGATGACGGCATAATGAGACACTGATACATGAGACAGGGTTTGGGGCTACGCACATTAACAGATTTGGCCTGATTTCACTTTGTCTTTGAGAAAAAAAGTTCACACTCTTGATGAAGGTCCAGAGGGACCAAAACGTTAGTAGTATGATCAATAAATTGTGATGCTGAGCAGGAGCAGTGTGCGGGGTCTTCTTTCCTCAAGACTGAAATAACACTTTCCAACGCACCTGCATCTGAGATAGTTGGATGTGCGAATGTCTCCTTGATTAAGACTGTCTGTCTTTACCATCACAATATTTTATCAACATTGTCAAAAAGAAAACCTCAATATAATTAAGTACATTCTAACATTCTAACAGCATGTAAAACCCTTCTTCAATAACCTGAGCTAACAATGTCTGACTATCTTGTTGCGACTTCATTTGCAGTTGCTGAATGATGTTTTCCTTCTAAAATGGCTGTAATTCTGCTTTCCCTGCTAGAGCATCAATGATTATTCCCTCAGCTGCCTTATTGTAGCTCTTGTGACTCATATTGTTTGCAACACAACAGATAATATTTTTATGTTTTTCCTCTGCCTGGAAACTCTGGGGGTTTGATGCAGCGAGAAAAGTTGCTGAGCTCGCAGAACAACGCCCCGAGCCCCGACATTAGTGATAATACACAAAACCAGGGAGACAAAGACTAATTAGCTGCTGCAGTGTGTGCGTGTGAATATGTGAGCATGTGTGTGTGCACCTTTGTGTCTGTGTGCAGCAAAATTAAGGTGCGCGAGTGTGTTTGTATGTATGACTATGCTAATTTGCGTGCACGTGTGTGTGCGTCTGTCCTTAAGTGGATGCCTGTGTGTGTGCAGGAAAGCATGTGAGAGCTCTCAATAAGTTGAGAAATGTACAACCCGATAGCACAAATTGACCACAGTATGTCTGCCAAATATTCCTCTGTGATACATTTGCAATGACTCACCAGTTACTTGGCCAGGTGGCAAGATTTCTGGCTTTTAAAGCTTTTTTTTGTCTGCTACAGCATTCCTCTCCAAGAAAAAAATCAGGAACCAAAAGGGAGAAATTGCTATTTTATATTGTTTGGTTTCATGATAGTGCCCCTTATTTTTGCATTAATTCGACAAAATACTGTTAGGCATCCGTCTACATAGATGGAGACCTTATTTCTGTACAGACAATCAAATCTTGCATAAAGATTGATAGGCAGCGCTCTATCACAGGCAGCGCAGTAGGGGCTGCAATGCAGTGTCTTCTTATTTTGAGGAAATGGAATCTCGGCACAAAGCAGCAACTAAACCGCTACCAACCTGTGGAGCTAAGGTGATAAAAACAAACACTCTGCAGAGGAAGTACTGAGAGGTGCTCTGACAGGACTGCGACTCGGGAGGTAGAGCGGGTCGTCCACTAATCACTGGGTTGGTGGCCATCTGTCTGTTGCCATCCGTGTGCGAGTATGAGTGTGTGAATGAGAGGCCAATTATAAAGTGCTACATAAGTGCAGTCCATTTACCATTCGGAGGACAGACGGGATGGACATCTATCTGAAACATGACACATCATTGATAACATGTTGAATAAAACACCAAAGTAAGTGGTAATCAGCCTCATATGTTTAAGACTTTAGAGTTTCTTTTTACCCTAATTGAGATCTACAGTGCTCAAATGCTCCACAAAAAAAACAAAGGCAAAAGGTAACAAAGGTTTTACAAAGGCAAAACAAAACTTTCCTGGTTTAAAAACTCAATCATTTGGGGCGACCCAATAGCCGAGTGGTTAGGGCGCATACCAAGTGGGCGCAAATGCCCTGAGCAGCGATTCCCGGCTGGCTGGACCGTTTGCTGTGTGTCATTCCCCTAACTCTCCCAATATGTCCTGTCTCTCTCCATTGTCTCTATCAAATGAAGGTATAAAATGCCCAAAAAATAATCTAAAAAACCCCTCAATCATTCATATGTTTTTTCAAATAATCTGCTGTCAAAATATAACCTCACTGATTAAAACACAATGATAGTAACTGTCAGAAGTCGCAGGTTAGAAATTGCTGAATGAGCCTGAGCAGGATGATCACATCCTCCACTTCACAGCTTCCATAAAAAGCCTCTTGGATGATAACGAGACACTCTGAGACGTCTGCCGTACAATGTCATGGGTTCAAGTCCAGGTCATCTCCTCTTTCCCTCCCACCTCGCCTTGATGTGTACTCTTTGATAATGCTGAGATGCTATAAAAATATTTCCTCTGTAGCTGTCACGTTGAGGCTTATTTATAGCGACAGCCAGCTTAGTCTGTTTTTAATAATTCACACGGATTGCTGAAATTCACAATTTGTCATTCCTGTGTCACAGTGTGAATTGAACTCGCTTCTCCAATGACTTCATCACCACATCACCACATGTAATGAAAGCTAGGTTAGCCCAAGTTATAGAAGTAAATAGGACTGGATATCGAACCTCAGTAGCCTACTTTTTGAGCGCCAGTACTTGACAGATCATTTTAGAAAGCAGAAATTCTCATTTCATCTGTTTAACCAATCCAAAAATTTAATAAAGCCTTGGCGATACATTTCAAACAAAAACCAGCCCTAGAAATAAACACTATCATTTTTCCACAACCTTTGTTTTTCGTTTTTTATTCCATCTTGGTGTAAAATTTAAATACCTATGGACCCTTTTGTCTACCAAATCATGATTTTTTTCAGTTAAGCGCACAACACTCTAAAGGTGAACGCACAAACTGTGTATGCCGCGCATGCCACGCACGTTCCCCAGCCTTTGCCACCTTTGTCTAAAAAATATCCAGGGAAAACCCTGCCATCCCCAAAGACAGAGCAAGGAAACAGTGAGAGAACACAGCAATTGCAAAGGATGAACATACTAAAGCCAATGGTAAAATTCCAGCATCTGCGCTGTTACATCACCATCAGGCCTTTACACACCGGGGACGTAACGAATAAACGACACAAAAATGCGAAATATTCGCCTGCAAATATTTACTCTGCTACATCCAAAAGTAAACTAATCTACTCACTATCCTGCATCTGGCGGTGCTGCTACACACGTTGTCCTTGAGTTCATAGTCTTCATAATTTTTGTGTCCTTTGTAATATAATACAGGGTGATGAGAAACACAACCAATCAACAGGTCCGGAGTTGTGATGTGACATCTGTTCCACACAGTGTGCTTGGTTGATGCCTTTATTCACCGTGCGAAAGCTCAGAAAAATCGACCTCGTTTTGAAAAAAAATTATGTCGCTTTTTCGCCATGTAGTATTTGCTTTCTGTGTGAAAGTACTCATGACAAAAACAACTGTTAATCGCACAAAAAAAAAACCAAACAAACAAAAAACGCCTCTGGTGTGTAAAGGCCTTCAGGCTGTGCTCTTCAGAAGATTCCAGTAGTCAGCGTGTGCAGAAGTGTGGAAAGAAATGTGTTTTAGTTTAGTTAAAGGTGCCCAGTGGAGTTTTTGACCACTAGTCGATGCAACACATAGTCCTACCGATGGCTTAACGTCATTCGACACTTTACCTCTATTAACTGTCCATGAGTGGAATAAGGTGCCAAGAAATGTAGTAATGAACCAACAAAAGCTATGAAGAAGAAGGCTGCTAGCAAGCAAACATGGATGTAAACAATGTAGGTTTCAAATGACTCCAAAACCTCAGCTCTGCAAATGTTTAATGAGGAAGGAAATGCTTTCAACAGACTTGTTAGGCCTCAAAGTTGCACATAATGTGTTTTGTATTGTATTGTAATGTAAACGTAACTTATAAAACCTTAATCAGGTCCTTGAAATGTTTTAATAACTTCTGTTGATTTAATTTTCAGTGAATGATGCACCAAAAAAAAACTTAACTACTGTATATGAGATTGGTCACAATCAGCCACTGAGGGTTGAACCTCAGTGATTCTGATATACATACACTATTGTATCAAACTTTCATTACAGTACAGAAAGTACAGTACAGTACTTTTCCTCCTGGGAAGTCCTCTGGGGAGCTGATCTAGAGGGTGTATAAAGTTCGTTAATACTCACTCTGCAGAGCTGTTCTTGTGGTTGTGTATTGGAGAGATGCAGGGTGGGAGGAGCTGACAGTCCAATCGCAGCTTCTTATTGCCGTTGACTGCTGATTCACTGCGGTCCGACTGGAATGTAGAAAACACGCTTTATCTCAGTACATTATATATATTTGGGAGAGAAAGGGCACAGATTGGGGGGTTGAGAGTAAAATACATGAGCAAAATAGGAGAGAATGGTTAGGGACTTAAACGTACTCGACTATGTGAAGAGAATTTCAATGAAAAATCTAAGAGAAAATCGCATGACACACCTTATGTTTCCTCTTGCTCTTGCTGGTGTGTTTCTCTGTTGGGACCACCATGTTTCCAGGTGCCTGCCTGCTGTGTTTGCCTCCATTCTCTCCTCTCTCCGTCCTCCCGGCCAGCCTGGGATTACCCTGCTCTTGCACAGGGGGGTTGTCCAGGACCCCCAGACCTTGGCATACCTTTTCTCTGTCCCTCCCCGTCGTCCTTTCCCTCTCCACAAGCCCAAATCTTTCTCTGTCCTCTCTGTCTGTCTGCCTCTCTCTGTCTGTTAATCTGTCTCTGTCACCTTGCCTCTCTCTGTCCTGCACTAATCGCTCATTTTCTTCTTCCTGTTTCTCCCCTTTAGGTAACTTCTGCCTCTCTCTCAGCCCTGGCCACTCTCTCTCCTCCTGCTTCTGTCTGTCTCTCTCTGCCACCCCTATCCTCTCCCTCTCCCCCTGTCTCTCTCGGTCTCTCCCTTCACTCCCGTCCCTTTCTGCAATTCCCACTCTGGATCTTTCTCCCACACCCTGGCCAGGCACCCTGCTAAGAAAACTCAGGTCAATTTTCACCCATAAACTCTGGATCTCTTGGTATTCCCTCAAGGGGGAGAGAGGCACCTCGTGTCCTATGTTGGAAGGTGGTGACATGGACTCTGGGTCTTTGCACTGCCCTCCTAACCCTCCAGGATCAGGAACAGAAGTTCCAAATGAACCACTTATGTTGCTAATGCTTAGGGAGTTACAGATATTACTTCCGCCATTACCACCACTGCTGGTGCTACTATTACTACTGCTGCTACCATTAGTGGTCACATTGCTACCATCTTTGACTCGAAGTCCCTTCCCTCCAAATGTCCCCAGACTGCCAACAGAGGCCAGGCATGGGAGAAGAGGCGTGTGTATGTGTGTGTTGGACATAGTCTGTGTGTTTATAGCAGAGCGTGTCGTCTGAGGTGGCAGAGCGGGGATTTTGATGGCTTCCTCTGAATCCGAGTGGCATTCAGAGGAAGAGGAGGAGGAATCTGTTTCGATGAATTCTCGGGATTTGGGTGTGATTTTAGTGTTAGGACCTCTGTGTTTCCTCTTATCCTGTTTTGAAGACATAAATGAGAAAAAGACAAAGAAGAGAGCTTTGATTTTTATTGAATAATACTACTAATAATTATTCATATACACTGTGACTGCTAATCAGGAAAACACACACAAAAAACACATGTAACTTGTAATCTCTGTACACCCTTCACTGTGTGAAATACTAAACTACTAGCATGATAAAAAGGGGGCTTTATATCTTTTGCTATCTCAATGAAAAAATCTGGTTTATATTTAACAAAACAGCAATTGACAGAAAGTATAATCAGTAAAACTGAAGATATATGTTACCCATGTGATAATATCATGCAAATTATGCAGCACAAGCTTGTTCTACTAATCTGTGAAGTGAGATGTTTGACTGTCTGATTTTGTATGTCAGTGATATTCACTGCGCACCAGTCATACAACTGAGCACAGGCAGCCTGATATTTGTCACATGCTAATTAAAAGATGCATTTCACATCTCTTATTTGGAATTCTTACTTAAATGTTATATATTGGGGCATTTGTTGGGGTCTATTTTCAGCTGCGGATTGATACACATTTGGTGCTAGTGAGTATTTACGGCAGCAGAATTGAGTCAAAATAAACTACAGTGCCCATGTTCATGGTAATGAAGGAACATGTCACCCAGTGCAACAGTGTGGTTTTTTAGACAGCAGTGGAGCTCTATGGCACAGAGGAATAAGTTATATCAGGCTTTGGCTACAAAGGCAATACTAGTTAGTAGGATCCATTCATTTTGTAGGGATTTGTAGACAATAAAAAAAAAGATAAAATATCACCCAGCGTTATACTTTAAGTGAAGAAACCATCTACAGTCTACAGCTGTTTGTGCATCATCAATTCAACATCTTGACATTGTTCTAGTGTGCCAGCAAGCAGAACCAGCCTGCGTCTGCTTTGTTTATTTTCTTGGTAGCTCAGCAGAGTTACACCTGCATCTCTGACCTTGTTTTGTATCCAACCAAAATTGTGCCTCAGATGAGGAATGCTTGATTTTCGATGTGAAAGGATCAATTATTGTTGTTTGAAACAAAAGGAAGTGAGTAGCAGCGCTGCGTGTGCAACATCAACATGAGAAAGCAACTACAGCGGTAGATGCAGCGCAGAAAATACAGCTAGTTCCCAGTCCTGAGCTAAACCCACACGCTTGGCAGACGCAAAGCAACAGTGTTCTCAAACTTTTGGATTCAGTCCAATGCATGTTGCCATCTGCAAAATCCATTTTCAATAAATGCCATGCTGTGTTTTGTTGAAAAGGAGAGAGAGAAAAAACCCAGTCCCCTGTATAATGCTTATTTACACTGCTGGCAAAAGCTTTTCCTTTCTTGAGCAGAAGTCTTCAGCAATGCTTTCTAGAAAGTTCATCTATTCTGATTGTTGACACTAACATTAGCTGTCGTGCCAGCTGTTCTGCACAGCTAAGGCTGGCAGCGGATCAGGCGTCGTGACAGCACCCACAGGTTGCAGGTGTTAGCACGCCTCTTGATTTTTAGGTTAGGTTACATTTGAAAATGAGGACATTTTTCAGTTGGTGCAGATTATGTAATGACCTATATGTAAATGATATAGTCAACGTTAATACAACGGATGTAAAATGACAGCCCTTGAGAATTAACCTCAAAACCATTACATCAACATTCAGAATAATCTTTTTTATCATGGTTGATTGTACATTTTTTGCCTTTAAAATAATTTACAGTAGCTGAAATAAAGCTTGTCTGTTTATTGGCTAATTGTTATTTTGTCCCAGTGGCTGAGTTTTTTCAAGCATATTTTCTTCCGAATGACGGCATTAAAATGGAGAGGAAATTTCAAAGCAAACAAATATAATGATGTGAGGCACCGGTGTCATAAAGACCAACAAAGATCAAAACATGGCACGTCCTAAAAAAATAAATAAATTCTAGAGCAAGTTGTGTGAACTGATGTTCACTCCTTTTGTTCATCCAAAGACGAGCGCGTACATTCATCTCTCTCACATGTCAACCTTACTTCAGTGGATTTCAGACTTTTCTCTCGAGTTACATGAGGTCAACGTTTACAAGATTTTTTTTTATGACTATGGGCTCATTTACAGACTGCTGTTTAGAATTAAATCACCCTGTTCCTGGGCCTGTGGTATTTCAATATTACACATCTAACATTGTAGAGACACAATTTTTAACAATATGCTGTTGATTCTTTGTTAATGACAATGGTATTTTGACCTATTTGTTTTTTTTATTTGAATTTGGTGTTATTAAATTAATTTATTTAGAAAAACTCCACTTTCCCTTTTCAATAAAAGTAAAGTAAAGATGAGGGATATATTCATCTTCTGCTGCCATGGAGTAATTGTTATATAAGCTTAATTCCTGTCCTCTTGTATTTACGTCTTAGTAAATACAAAAGTTACATAAAGCCGGCTTATTGTAAGTGGTTTTCTTTTTTTGGTTTTCTTTTTTTCTTTCTTTCTTTTTTTCTTTATCTTTCTCCATGAAACTACCCAATCTTCATAAACCCACCGAGTGTTAACTCATTATAGGTTAAGACGATGGTCGATCATTCAGTTCTATCTCTTTGACTCCCTCTCTTTCTTTCCATATTTCGATAAAACCAGTCAGTGTTGAGCCGTAATAGTCAAGTAATAATACAATTTCTATCCTGTGGAATTTTATGACTTTGTCAAATCATCCAGAGACTATAAGGATGAAATGATCATTACAGGATACATGGACAGTGTTACATTGCGTGCAGCACTTGGTTTTGAACTGTGTCTTTACATATTCTAGATGTTGATAAGAAAAGGGAAAATGTCCCAAAGTGCTTCGGACAGGTGCCTGGATGACACTCACTTTGTATCATATCATTTCAGTGTGCCAGATGTAGCATTCTAACAGACATTAGTATTATTATGAGCAATCATTAAGGCCATCGCTAAGAAGACAGTGAGAAGAAATATGGAGAAACTCTCCACGTCCCCTACAAACACACACACACACACGTGTATCCCAACCCCAAAAACTAACCTGGTTTCCACTGACAGCAGGTATTGGCACAGGGGTTTGCTGTAGCGCCGCTGGTGGAGTAACTGTGTTGTTGTTTGAGTTGGTAGCACTGCGAGGTTCTTTCCTGGGGGCTGTTTTCCCACTGGGGGGTTTGCTTCGTGGCCTCGGGGGGTTCTGGTGCTCCAGGGAGGGGGGAGGCAACAGGTCCTTCTCCCTAGCTGCCGGGCTGCAGTGGGAAAATAAACACAATGAGAGGAAGCATCACAATCTGAATTAGATTCACCCTTGAGCAAGGCACAAGTGCAGTTTTACACTGACAAATAGTAGAAGATAATGTTTGCCTTGGCCAGCTCCAGGGGGGTGAATGTGTGTTAAAATGAAAAAATGTAAGACAGCATGAAATAATTGAAAACAGCATGTATTCAGCCGAACTTGTTTGGATGTGGAAAAAATGGAAAGGGGAAGGGAGAGTGACTGAGGGAGAAAAGAATAAAGAAAAGAAGCTAGGAAGTCAGTATTTTTTTCTAATTAGCCCAAGATCAAGCTGAGCAGGCAATTTGGCGTGGCTTCTTCTCAATCTGAGCATTTTTCACAACAGATGTGGGAGTGACAGTGTTCAGTGGCTAGCTGCCAAGAAGCTCAGTGATCCACTGGAGCCTCTGTAAGCACTTAATACTGACAGTGTTGTCTTAACAGTAACTGTTAAGAGAGTATATCAACATTACATTCACTCAAATGCACAAAGACACAACAAAGATCCTTACTGTAAATTATGAAATGTGGCTGTCTAAATCTGTAGCCACTGGTTTCAGTGAAGCAGCAATCATAAAGTGAGATTTAAAAAGTTGAAGAGGATGCTTTCTAGTCCTAAAGCCATAACTTGCGGTGTCCCCCAGGGGAGTGTCCTGGGGCCATTATTCTTTTTATTATATATTATAAATTAATTATTTAAAATCTCAACAATGCCGCACTGATAACGTTAAGTAAAGTAGAGAATATGTTGAAATGTGGCTCTCTGATAATAAAGGCCATTGGTTTTGGATATCGAATCAAACTGAGAAAATATCCTGAATTCTTAGTTTGATTTTAGATAATTAGCTTTTAGATAATTAGAAGAGGTCACAGCACTGAAAGCACTAAAGACTAAATTGCTGAGCAGGAAAGACCTGGGCCTCGAGTTCAGTGCCATTTTGACTATATAGCCACTTCCTGGTATAGAAGTCCTCCACAACTCCTCACACTGCTCAAAAAAGCTTACTAAAATTGCATCCAAATTACCTCCCCATACACATCTGGACCCGGCACATATACAATCTTAGTTTTTTTTACAGTAAAAAAAGAATTATTCAAATAGGTCTCCCTTACAAAATTTTATAGAATGTAGTTTCTGGTCACTTAGCCATATATTTCAGTTTTATTAGAGATTGTCAAAATTATGTAACGAGAGGTATCTAAACCATCCATGGGTAACATGAACATGGAATATGAAAATCTGTATATACATGTTTATATATATTCAGATATGTGTGTTTATGTTTATCTTTTTCCTATCTAACCACAATGGAAATAATCTGTATGTCAGGACTGTGTCTTTGCTGTTTTGTATTTACCTTTCTTATTGTCAATTTAATCCATCTAACAACAATAACTACTGGCAATCACAAATTTTGTAGGTGTAATGGAAGAAGCGATGGATCAACAATTAATACAAACTGAAAAAAAAACCACTAATAATTTTACATTTTAAATAAATAATAAGTAAGTCATACTTTTGGGATGCAGCTACTTACTAATGGTAAACACAATCAACTTAGCCAAAATTACCTATGCTGGTTTGCTCGGCTCCATGTCTGGTTCTGATTATCCTCTACACTGTTTGACCTCTCTGTCCGCCTGGGCTGTTTCTTCCCTGTGGTGTTCCTCCTGGGGGTTGTGACCTCCGGCCCTGACAACAGGCCCGGTGACAGCCTCATCTTTGACCTCTGGCCCTCTCCTGAGGCCTTCTGGCTGAGCTTGGCCTTGGCCTTCTCTCTGCTGGGGCTGCGGGGAGCAAGAATTGATTTTTCTTTTATGGTTAGAGACACATTTTTGTCAGTCGTTGCCTACAATTTGTCCCTCCTTCTGTCAGTGTGTCATTCATTAATTAATTCATTCAACATATGTAATCTGAAAAGTTACTTTGGCAAATTTCCAAACAAATACACTCGTAGCTCCTACCAGAAGGCTCCCCTCGTATCCTTGTGTTCCACCGTTGGTGCAGCTGGAGCAGGGGTGCTGTTGGATCCGCAGGGCTTGGTTTTGGCAGCCGTACCAACTCCTGGTGCTTCATTCCTTGGAGAGAAAGTGTCCGGACCCCGGGTGATGGAGCCTGGGAAGAGGACCATTGGACTAGAATAAGTATTCCAGATCAAACCAGATTTTGTATAGACCGTAGTTGCTTTTAGACACAGTAGATGTAACCGTCCATACCAACCTGTGCCATGATGTTCTTGCTGTGGGGGAACCAGGGGTTTGGTTTGAGCTTGGACCTTATTCAACCAGCTGTCCAGCTGCCACTTGTTGGTGGAGGGGGGCTCAGGCTATAGGGGGAAAAACAACTTAGATTATTAAATATGTCAGAAGTAAATACACTCTGCAACACCTCCATTTTATTAGGATAGTAGGATCCTATAGTGTTACCATCGTAGCAAAATTTCATTTGGTCTGAAAAACTCAGGAGAAGTTACAAATGTTATTTTTTTGGATGCTTTAAAAAGGGATTTTTTTCTTGAAATCATAAATCATTACAGTGCTTATTGTTTGCAGACAAAAAAGAGAAGTTCTTTTAGGGAGATCTAAAAGTACCCCTATTAGATTTCTGTGCTGTGGATTGTTTTAACATATAGCCGCCTATGTGTTGCATGCTACTAAATGATTTTCTTTCTCTTTCTCCGCATGTCTCTCTCTTTCTCTCAGTGGGTATGACTGCATAAGCCTATGAAACCAGGCAGTGTTGAGCCATTAAAATAATGTGATAAATAATGTTATAATTCAGCTTTCTGCAGTAGGAGTTTTATGACTTTCAGAGCACCACCCAGAGACCGTGGGAAGAGACCGTTTAATGTACAGGCAGTCAGATACACTGTGGAGTGAATAGTGGTGAATCAGGGAGAATAAAAAAAGCCAATGAAAGTGCATCTCTTTATGAAACATAAACAAAATCGGAGACACTTGTCAGAGCTGGAGACACACATGACATTGTCAATATCTTTTACTGCCAATTGTTGAATGATTGCTTAATGATTGGGATTTCTGTAACAAAAACTACCTCTGCCTGTGAACCAGCAAAATGAGATTGTGACAGCTGGCATAAACATGATTAGTTGTCTCCAAACTGGAGTTGGAAATATGCATGTGACAACTGTACTGACTGTTTATTGAACAATGGGAACAATCCATGGATTACAGTTAATAATATTAACTTTTTTACTGATATTGTGATTGGTATGTACACTAAATGACATCTAACTCTTGTTCCTACTGTATAGAGGTTTTATACACTTATTTTAAGTGGCTACGGACCACAGCGCCTGCTAAATGACTGTAATTTGATGTAACACAGACAGCTGCTTAACCATAAAAATCTATGTACATTATAGAATAATTCAATTAACTTCAGAACTTGTTTTTTCCACATGACATTGAATATTATAAGAATAATATTAGAGATTTTGACATTTGTTATACAGTTGTTTCTTCCACAAAAATTTAAATTTGCTTCTTTCTTTACATGAAAACAAAAAAGGATTTACATTTCATCCATAAACTCATGTGACATGGAATTTACATGAACACACACATTCACACACAGAAAAACACTGGTCATCTTACCTCTGGAGTGTTTGTGCGGGAGGCCTGATTATACTCGCTGTCACTGGAGCTGCTCTCTGATTCGTCTGTGTCCGACTCTGAGCTGCTCTCTGATTCGCTGCTGCTCCCTGATGCTCCACTACAGAAGAAAGACACAAAAAAAAAACAACACATTTCTGTTTGGAATGTGCTTATATGTCAAATAAGTAATTTCAATAGTTGGAAAATCAAAGCAGAATTTCTTTCTAAATCCACTGTGGCCAAAAACCATCAAAGGACTGACTATCTGTAACGTTAGAGGACTTCGGAGCACATCGATGGCCACTGTCACTACTAACAGGGTTACATCAATGTTTTTCAGTGGAGAACCTCTGGTCAGTTCATAACACTTGGTATCTTACTCTCTTTTCTATTATTATTTCCTGTGGTGAAATTCCCCAGGTGGTGTAGTTGGATGCTCATCTCATTCTTTCTCATCCGCACATACAAAATCTCCTCTACACTCCAGCCCGAGTGGAACAAAACAGACATCTTCACCACAAATTCCAAGACAACACATTCATTTCATTTAGAGGTATGGGTCCACTGTAAGTAAAGTAAGATCAAGATAATTCATAATCTACTCCAACTGCCTCAATTAGCAGAAGTATCATCAAACTCTTCAGTAAAACAGAACTATCTCTAAGCTGTATGGTTAATCTTTGTGTATCTGTCCTGCTGTGTTTTTGTCTCGTTTCACCAATTTAAAAACAAGAATAATAATTGGGGAAGCCAGCCACCCTGTCACTGATTCAATAAAAATGAAGCATCTGAAACAGAATATAATAAACGGCTCTTAATAAACGCATAAACACAGTGTTTTGAACCTGTTCAACTGCCTCATCCTCCCTGGTGCTTTGGTTGGCCTTGTGTTCATCCATCCTTCCACAGTGCTTTGAAATGGCCTCCTAGAGGCAACACACCCGCTCGTCCTGACTTAAGAATACACATAAACGCACTCGCACACACAATTGCAATTATGTGTAGTTCTCTTTGTGTGTGTGTGTGAGAGTGTGCACGTAATTTCAGTTCAAGGCTGCCATCACAGCAGGCACCAATCTGTGTGAGCAGTCAAGCAGCAAATCCATCAACTGTTCCGCAGGCAACACACACACACACACACACACACACACACACACACACACACACACACACACACACACTCAGTGACAGATACTGTATGAAAGCAGTCTCTGCCCTGTTTTTCTTCTATCATTACTCATCTCTTCTCTTTGTCTCTCCCTCTTTCTCCTTTTCAATTTCAATTAAATTTTCACCTCAGTTTGCTCTATTAGCATCACAGTTGAAACAATATTGGCAGAGCCAATTTGTGTGTGTGTGTGTGTTTCAGACTTCCCTATGCAGACCCTCCTCCATGCAATCACTGCCAGTTGTGTGTTTGGAAAACATATCAAAGCGGCTTGAGGAACTGTTTTGAACTAATATAAGAAAGCTAGTTAGATTCTGAGTTTACTAAACAATGCAGAGAATAGCAAGATCTTGTCTGTCTGGATTTTCATTTTGGTTTTCATTGCTGGCGCTGGCTGGTAAATCAGCATCACAATAATACAGGAAATGTAATCAGAGATACGATTCTCATTAAGTAAGTTATTGCTCATCACATTCAACTTTCTCTCTAAGCAGGAGAACTTGAATTTCTTTCATCCACATTATTTCTAAATAACCTTATTCTTATTTCTAAATTATTGATGAGGCCAAGCACATACAAATAAAAATGGCATTGTATCACTGCAGACAGGGCAAGGAAATACAACAGGAGTGCTAAAGACAAGGCTGTAAGAGAAACATCTACCACATTAAGTACTGATCGTACATTCAATAAACAGTGTGAGCAATACCGTTTTAAATATATTTACAGTTTTAAAATAGATCAGTATCCCTGGGAATTGTGTTCATATTGCACAATCACGATTTACGTCTAATGGTAACCCTCAGTGTCAATAAGGAAGTATTGTTTCCTTTGTGTTAGAGTTGCTTTAGCATAGATTATTTGCCATAACCACAACTTATCCCTAACCTTAAACCTGCATTAATTAATTAATTATTTTTTTTGCCACTTGGGGGCAGCACAACAAGCTGCACAATTGACAAAATTGACATCATATCACCTTAAAAGTTGATATAGCAAACCCTTGCCTAATTACACATCCAGCAGACACAAAGCAGCAACATTAGCATTCATATTGAGTCGTGTTTCTGGTCACTGGATGAATGTAAGTCCAATATTCACTCTCCTTTTAGCTCTGTTTTGGATTCCAACAGCTCCTGAGAAAAATATGTCGCTCTTAAGCTGCTAAATGCTCCACTATGTTCACCAGAGATTTTTTTTGCTGAAAACAGCTGCTGAAAACAGGGTTGGCCAAAACAGTAAAGCTGCTGGCCGTAAAACCAAAACAATAAGCTGAAAGATGCTAAAACGTTCTATAGAGCTGAGGGGAACTGCAGAGTCTGGTAATAATTATCTGTGGGTTCATCACTCATTCACTACTCCGTAGAGAAAAGACCCTTAATTTTGCTTCATCACTGACAGCTGTAGAGTCGGCCAAATGTTCATTTTCGCATCTAAAAATCCTACGCTTTGCATTGTGGGATTGTTAGCAGAAAGTAGTGTAAATACCAAGGATACTACTTTTCTTTGTTCCATTGTTGCATTGTTATGCATAACTCACACTCAGTTGGCGTAAATGATGATTTCGGACACAGCCATTCACATTAAACATAATCTTTTTCAGATTCGTCCAATATTAATGTTTTTGCCTGGTGATAGGGTTCTTTAAAAAGTATAATATCTATTTTCTACTGGACTATAATGTATGTGTTGTGTTCATCAGCTGCTATAACTGCCTGAAACGCAAACAAGATGTGATCTGACAAATTATATGTTAAAGTCACTGAAATGTGACTGAATTGTCAAGTCTTTTACAGTGAACAGCCGGTTCATACATGGATTACTGGAAGACTGAGGTAGAGATGCCAGACAGATGGCTATGAGAGACTTATGTCCCTGTCTGTTTTTTATGTCCCTTACTGCCTTTAAAGAATCTTTTGATGTGTAACTAAAGAGAACCAGGAGTCCTGTGAGTCAGCAGCAGCTCTCTGTTGTAGAAGAGACCCATTAGTATTCGTGATTCAAATCTGTAAGAAGATACTGACCAGACTGTGGCACAACTACAGTATGTAACATTTTTATTCATCTTTCAAACTGACAAACTATTTGAGTGGAGACAAAATATTTATGAAGTTTGTGTTGTTGTTGAAAACAGCAGCAGTCAGTCAATAAGTTTCCAGCCACCTGTTTTTATGCTGTTTCCCATTAAAATGCGCATGAAAAAACCAGAGTGCAAAATGACAGAAATTTGAAAAAAGTCAAAATAGCGCAAAAATATGTTTGGCTAAATAAAAGCAAAATGTAACAAAGTGCAAAGGAGAGACTTAGCAAATAAATAATGACATGAAGCATGTGACTTAAATGTCCACTTAAGAGACTTGCAGCAGACAAAGACACTGAGATTTGACTGGCACTCGTTTAGTCACCTCGTTCTCACCTCGTCCTCTTCTTCTGTGATGGTTTAATAGCACCGCACTGGAGAATTAGGGCATTCATTCGCAATTTTGGCAATTCTTAGAAACTTGGTTAAAACATTGTGCTACTGTTACACCAGGATGCCACCTTCAGTACCTCCAAATGGCTTTAGTTTGACTTGGACAGGCCGTAGCCAGAACTTTGTCTCTGTTTTCCCTATAATTACAACCAGATCACATAGTTATTTCCAGAAAATTATTTGGAAAATTGGGAATTGGCTGTAAATTAAAGTGTTAACATTTAATTTCCCAACATAAAGGCCTAAATGTCATTTCAAAGCCCCCTACCCAGAATAAAGCTCTGCTGAACTACTGAATCCTGGTGGAAAATTACCAGATCTTAAAAATAATGAAATCAACCAGTAAAATGTTGAGTTTTTAACTGCAAGAAACTCCTCCAAGGTTACTAAAACTAAAAAGATTCAAAAAAATATTACAGAATATGTGACCTCAGTCTCATTAATGGTAGCCAGGGCCTTGGACATATGTTATAAGTGAGTGAGTACTTATTTTTCAGACAAAAGCAGCTTACATAACAAAAACTAGCACTTAGTTTTACTGGAGAATAATAATTATCTGAGATTCTCCTCCACTAAATCCACATTGATTGGGAGCGGAGGTGTAGCCAGTCTAGACAGTGCAGTCCAACTGCTTCTCATTGTGCCACAAAAAAATAATGCCATTTGGTGGATGCTTTTCATCCAAAGCACCTTATTGTTTGATGAGTGCCTTCATTTTAACTCTGGGAAACAAATCACTTCCCCTGGTGAGCTAGCCCACATTGTCGATATGACATTTGGCAAAAAATCAAGGTGAGAGCAAACATCAAGCGAGTGTCTGCTTTGTAGAAGTGTAGAAGTTCTCACTTGTCATTACAGTGCTGGAAATGCTGGATAAGACAGGATTTCTGGGATTGCTGGGCAGTGCATAGGGAGATGAATGAAGTTTGCTGCATGTCATTTTGTTTAGTGGATGTTTACAACATAAAATGTCTCTTTTACTCGATGAGAGAAACTGTCCAATGCGTTGTACATGCTATACAGAATCGTGCAAGGCACATTTAATAAATTTGATGGTAGTGTTTTTGTGGCATTTCATATCATCCTTTCATTTGCCAAAAAGATAAAATTGGCTGGAAGCATGAGACGAGTCTGTATTTCCCACACTGATATGTTTGTGTTTTTATTTAAATAGCACCGTGTGAAGTTAAAGGAAAGCGTGAGTGTCTTTTCCTCTCAATGGGATTTTCAGTTGAGTGCTCTCTAGCCTGTTTTATTCTGGCAACATAAACAGTATGTTCTGGAGGAACAAGATGAAAGGAGATGAGTATGTGTGTGTGAAAGCATTACATCTGGCTTGCTGTCCTCTTTTTTTTTTGTCAGGAATCAGCCATCAGCCGTCGAAAATAATTTAATGCCGTAGTCGGTGCCAAATTAAAATGCCAGCTGGTGCAGACTGACAGACTGGCTGTTTTACTGGACATTTTAGATACATTTCTGTGAAGTTAAGACATATAAACTTCATCCAGGAGCATTATATCTGGATGGATGACTTGATGGACATCCACTCAGTATTTTTTTAATATATTGTTCTTGTTATGTTAAAATATGTCACTTTTCTGTGTGTGAAATACTGTAGTTCTTTATCCACAGAGCAAAGTTTCACCCATTCGTTAAAAGGTATTTTTGTATCTTTTCTTCAGGTATACTTCTGTTAAGTCTTATTTCTACCTCAGCTCTCATTATCAGCCACATATTCTTAATATCCTTTGTTTCCCATATTATCTTATTTTTCCTCATTCATGCATTTATAACCTCTTTTCAGCTCAATGAGAACATAATGAACTAAGGAAAACTATAATAAAGGCAATTTCCTCTTCAATGTTTCATACAGGTGTCTTTCTGTCTTTTCTATATACATCAACACAATTATTTTGCTTATTCAGGATGCACAGCCTTCACTCTCTATTTTCTGTGTGTATGCCTGTGTCAGTGTTGCATAAGTAACACAGATAAGACTTACAAAATAGCCTTTGTCAGATCTTCAGGCTCCAGCGGAGGCTTCGGTGTCTGTCTGTTTATTTGTGTGATAAAATCACAGGCACAACAGGGGAAATGAAAGGCCTTACAGCCTTGACAAAATGATCCGCTGGTTTGATATGTCCAGTGGGCGACGCAAGATCCACACGACACCCACATACTTACAGGCTGCCGCTAAGCTAGCAGCTACACTTTGGTATACAGTGACTTACAAAGCTGCCAGTATTCAGTGTGGGCACCATCGACAAGGTCAAGTGGAGAACTGGCTGTAAACAAATGATGTCTTTTTGCAGTACACCTGAGAGTTACCTGAAAAACACTGCTGTGTGGATGCAGGTCAGTTCACTCATGTTATCAGTAAAAGAGAATGTAAAGTAGATGATTTCCAACTCTGGGTCACTGAAACACTTCAGTCTTTATCACTACTCTAAGGTTGTGTTCAGTCAGACTTCACTACTGTGTGAAAAAAGTCCCAATTCAACATCATCTTCCTCAGCCTATCAAATACATGCAAACACAGAGGAAGATCACTTTGTAACATGAATGGTGTACTTCTACTGTTTACCTCGTGATCATCACTACAGAGGATACAATGACTGTCTCAGTCATAACTGTCCCATAATATTACAACTGCTGTGCAGTGATTACTCAGACTGGACTTCCTGGAGCATATCTCATCATCTTGTTACCTAACATTCACCCACCAACGCCCCTTGCTTTTTTTTTGTTTTTTAACACAATGCTGTTTTCAGTCTGAACGTCTGATACATTATGAGCTCCAACTTCAAAAAAGTTCACTAACTGAAACTATTGATATTTAGCTTCATTAGTCTGCTAACTAGCGAGTAGCAATTTAGCAAAACAACCATGATGCATATTCAAATAAGATTATTTGTCAGCACAAATTTTAACTGCCGGTCTGTGTTCAATTGCATTTCCTGCTCTTTCCACTCTGCCCTATCTCATCAGTCCTCATTACATTTTACTTAAATTGAACTGAAATCAATTACATTGAAATGAATCATCAATTCATCTTTGTAGTCCCTGTAAGCACAGGTACAAATAAACACTGTTTTTACTTGAGTTAAAGGTCAAATCTGCTTTTTTTCAGCCATATATATTACAGTCGTATTTAATGTAATTGAAATGTGAGAAAAATATCAAACACTGATATTTGGGAGTCCTAGCAGGTTACAATCCAGTGTTGAATTTTGTTGGTATTGTGATCCTCCACCTTTTGTTTATATTTAGCAATTATTATATTTAGTTTATATTTATCTTCAAGCTGTCCTTTGTGCCAGGTTTGAACTGTTCTGCTTCTTAGACTTTTGCACCAAACATGATGCGAGAGCTCCAGCAGGACACCATTGGACTGCTGCTCACTCATCACGACACTGACTTCTCACAGGATGTGGTACTGTAGCAGGTGGCTGATGTTTACTCTCCACTTTGCTCTTCAAGACTTGAGCTGACTGTCTGGTCACCTGAGACAGGATGTCGGAACCATTTTCCCTCTTCAGACCAGAGCTTTGCATGTTCAGCCTTGACGTCTATTGATCGTGTCCTGAAGACTCTTGCCTCCCTTATGGACCCCTCAACCTCCACCGTCTTTGCTTTTTTCTTTAGAGAGTATCTCTTGAAGATTAAAAAGGTTCTGATTTCATATTTTATCCTAGGTTTTTAGAAAAACATTAACAGGATAGTGAAAACCTGTACATTTTACACATGGCTGGGTTTTTGATTATATATCAAACTAACCCCTTGATCCAAACAACAATAGTAATACAACCCAACAGGGACACTTAGTAGGATTACAGAATTTCTTTCTTCAGCGGGTTTTGAATACAGTAGCTTTAATATAACATACATACAGGACTGTAGCTACTAATGAGGTTCAGTTCATGCCCTCTGTAATATTTTAGGAAGTTTGAGTAGTTTAATTATGTGAGTATGTCAGTCTACAGTTAAAGAAATATTACACATGTTGGGTATGATATTTTTTAGACTAAATATCTTAAAAATGGTCAATTTTAGACAAAAAACCCCTAATTAATTACATACCTGGCAGGGTAGAGAAGGCTTTGAACCTACATTTAGACCATAATGCAGGAAGATAACATTTGCAGAAACTATAATAGAGCAGTTAAATGAACAAATAAACTGTGCAATTTTGTGATTTTTGTAAATGGCTAGTCAAGAATTAATTAAATGGGTGGGATTGTGCTAGGGGAATTCATGACATCAGTATCTCTGAAATCCTGGCTACGGTCCTGCATATATGAATGTTTGATTATACTCTTCTGTCAGATGAGTCAGTGATATTAATGTTTGCAGAGGTCACTGGTTATGTAGTGTACAGATATATTGACTTGTATTTAGGTTGTATGCAATATTGTCCATATATCCTGGATCTATTAATTATCTATACATACTGAACTGTCCCATTCCACATACATGATTTCAGAGAAGAAGCAGATATTAGCATCCTATAATCATTTTCCTCCAGGGTCCATCTGTGTTACACTGTACGGCTCAGTTTGGACTGTGTCACCATTAATTAACCAGCAGGATTTCAACATAAGGAGGACAATCAACAGACAATAGACAGTTACAGCTTTTTTTTCTCTCTCTCCTCCCAATCGCTTCTGCTGGAAAACTGAATTGATCAGCCTCTAAAAACAATGGAGCGGATGGCTTTGAGCCAGACAGGCCGTGGCTCAGATGAACTGCAGTCAGTAGAGACAAGAGTGTGGAGCAGGAGCATCATGCTGAAAAATGGCAGTTGTAGTCAATCTTTCACATTAAGTACTGTAAGTAAAAATAGACTCTCAACATGACTAAAAAACTGAGTGAGAATATGCAGAATTATAAAGGTATTATGGGACTGTGAAGTGAAGATGTGGAGGCCATCTGGGCTCAGTTCATCTGTCATCTTATCATCTGCCTTCAGCTCGCTGGTTCTGCCCTCCACTTGGCAGGGCTTCCCGCTGCACAGCTGGCTTTACAATCTCTCTCTCTGTCTCTCTCTCAATCGCTCACACTCACATGTGTGTGTGTGTGTGTGTGTGCACACTCCAGCGTGTGCGTGCATGTGTTTGCATGCATACTCGCATGTGTGCTTGTTTATCTGACTCGGGTGCATGTAAACCTATGATATGTGGAGCATTTGGACAGGATGAAATTATTGTAGTTAGTCTGTCGCAGTCTAAAAAATATATAAAGCCGTTTGATACACTGACAAGCCACTGGTGCATAATTGTACCAGAATTGGAGGAATACCATTCATACATCCATTGATAATTATATTCCAATCCATGCTTTTGCATGTGTGTATGTTATTGTGCTAAATTATGAACAGGGCATTATAAATCGCTGTAAAATCCTATCTATTTAGCAAAAACTTTTACCTTGTGAAGCAGGAATACAGTTTAACACAGTATTATATTTCCAATTTTTGCTACGTTTTCTAAAGTGTGGCTAGTATATTATTATGGGAACAAATATGTTTTCACATATTGTAAAACAAAAGGGACTATTCTATATGTTAACAGGAAGTACAGCACCCGCGCTAGCCTTACTTCCTGTTTTCACCCTGGCCTCTTCCCTGGGAAGGTTGTCTTCACTCAGTTTAATTTGGGTGTTTTTGCTCTATATGTGATGCTAAGTTACTTTAAACAACTTTAAAGTGGACGTATGTATATTGTTTTTTACATTTTGGAGCTACAGTTGTATTCATTTTCATGCATAAATCTGTTCATTTAGAAGAGAACTTTGGTGAGAAATGTGTGTTGCAGGGCTGCCAAATAGCTTGCAATGCTAGAGTGTACTGTGGAGACCATATTGGCTGGTAAGGAGCATTTTGTGACTCTCTTCATGGTATTCCACAGGCACAGAGAGCATTTATAAAAGAAACACCCAGTGGATGTTTTGTTACGCTACAATTGCAGGGAAGTTACGCTGATGTAATTTCTGGTGCCTTGCAATAAAATGCTGAAAGGCAGTCCTGGGAAGTGTGGACCTTATTCAGTACAACTCAATGCAGAGGTAGACCCACTACATATGCATGCATCGTTTGTCTTTGTATGGTGTGTGTGCGCGTGTAGTCATCAGAAAAGTGTTTTCTCATCTCCTAATTATTCAGAACACATTGTCTTGCACACTTCACTGAGGTTTATTGTGTAATTCGTCAAGTTAAACATACAATGCCAAGATTCTATCTCATGTATCAGACAAAATCATACAGTGCATTTATTATAGATGGTTGCTTGTGTGTCATAAATTATGAATTTCAAGCCTGAAAAATAAAACTTTTTCACCTCTTCACAAGCACAGTTGCTGATGGGTTCCAGCATTCAGCAATGCGTGCATGAGTGTGTGTAGTGGTTGTGGTTGTGTGTGTGTGTGTGTGTGTGTGTGTGTGTGTGTATGTGTTTGCCCGGGGCAGTACTGTGGGGAAGGCTATAATAGGTTTCCATTCCTACATATGTAGTGTAATGCTCCCTGGCAGCAGCAGGAGCGACAGTGTTTGAAGAAGTGCATCACATTTGAACTCAAGTCACACTTGATGCACCTGACTGGCAGGGTACATCTATGCCACTTAACCTGTCTGTGTTTTTAACCTGCCAACATGTTTGTATTATTGATCATGACAGTAAGTAAAGTAAAATGACTTATTGGTTTCTTTTTCAGCAGGTTTGTGTTCTATTCGTCTCTGGTATAAATGCAGTTTAAGTGCTGCTCTCATAATCTCTCACCAGATCCCAGTTTGTGTACGGGAGGCGGACAACCTCCTCACATTTAAGAGTAGGCTTAAGACTTTCCTCTTTGATAAAGCTTATAGTAGGGCTGACACAGGTGACCCCTGAGCCCCCCCTTAGTTATGCTGCTATAGGCCTAGACTGCCGGGGGACTTCCTATGATGCACTGAGCTCCTCTCTCCTCCTCTTCCTCTCCATCTGTACGCCCTCATATCCCATCAATGCTTGTTATTAATTCAACTTCTTCCCGTAGTTGTGTGCTTTCTCTCCTCTCTCTCTCTCCCTCCCCTTCTGTTGATTTCTGCAGGTGTTTCTGCCTCTGGAGCTGTGGAGGTCTGGGTCTGTGGTTGCTGCCGCCTGCTGCCCCCGTGCTCCTGCTCTGCACCCGCTGATGCTATTGCTGTTGTTGCTGTTATTAGTATTGCTATTATAATGTTGCTCTTAGTGTTGTTTCTGTTGGTGTTAATATCAATGCCATTACCATATCTATGCTGTATTGAGCTGCTGTATGTTCTCTTTCCTCCTGCTCTCTCTCTCCCGCTCCCCCCTCCCCCTTCAACCCAACCGGTCGAGGCAGATGACCGCCCACCTTGAGCCTGGTTCTGCTCAAGGTTTCTACCTGTTAAAAGGGAGTTTTCCCTTGCCACTGTCGCATAGTGCTTGCTCATGGTGGGAACTGTTG